>CM057837.1:31620260-32220260 GCA_030068075.1 Paguma larvata
TAGAGTTTTGTTCCAAAAGGGTGTGAATCTGACCTTCGATGCTGGGAAGCCGGTGCTGTACATACAGATGGTAAAGTTCTTATAAAAAAATTTTTTTTAAGGTTTCTTCTTTCCCGCGATTTGCATCTTTGAACTCTGGATCTTTACACCCTCCCCTTTGCACACACACACAAAAAAGCCCTCCCCAAATGCCCTCCTGCAGTAGCCACTGATGTCATCTCTTCCACACACCCCACAATGTTTATACTCATCCCGTACGAAGGACCTAAACAAAACCACTGAAAACAAAGAAAAATCCCCAACACCCATACAAACGTTCCCCCTTGGCCCAACTTTTCTTCGCTCCTTCAGCTTACTATAGCACCTTTACCTATTGGTTTCTTTTATGCCAACAAACCTTTGGAATATGCCATAAAAATGTACCAGATCATAAAAATGGGGAGACTTGAGAGAAAATCTTCTAAGTGACTGGAGAAAGAGCTCAGGAGCAAAGAAGCCGTGTGCGTGCACGCACATCACCGTTTTGCCATACAGAAGGAAAGAATATGGGGGCTAAGATTTCTCCTGAAGAGCTCTTTTTCTTTTTAAATTTTTTAAGTGGGTCAAAATGGACCTGTATCAAATTATTATTGCCTGGGTATTATTCCTGTAAGGGAGATATTCCTGATGCTATTAAAAAAAAAAAAAACAACCTAACTTTCCATGATGTAAGCATACTTTCAAAGCTCCCTTCGAAAACTGCGAACCTATCTTATACCTTTATTTCACCTCGCATCATCCCCGAAGACCTCCAGCGGTCCTCATGCAGAATCCCCCCTTTATGTTAGAAGGTGTGTGCACGCGTTCCCCCTGTCACACGTTTATCTACACCAAACGGACATACGTGCAAACACCCGTCCATGTGTATCCAACTGAAGGTTTTTCGGGCATCGATTAGCTTCCAAATAACCCACAATGTCTAAATTCGGGACCCCTTGCTTCATCAATCCCCAGCTCCCCCACTCCTGGCCACGGCCTGGGTTTTCAGGGTCACGGATGTATCCGCAATCTGCATCTTTGTGCGCGCTGTACCAGAGCTGGTAATAGGCAGCTTGCTCTGCTTCTCTCTCGGCTTCCCCAGCACGACCGCATCAGCACTAGTATCAAATTAACTCTCCGACTTTGAAACTTATTGATCTGCTATTAAGACACCAGTGAACTTGATGAAATGAGTGCTGTAGGTGCAGTCATGACTTCAAAGTCTAGCACAGCCACATAAAGCAAGCGCCTTTGATCCTAACTCGGATCTACTGAGGGTTTAAAGCCCAGCTCTCCCTCAGCTGCCCTTCACTCTCGTCATGTCTGATGTCTTACCAACTAGTGACTTGATAATGTTAATAATGCAAATTTTACAAATGATTTTTACAATGGCAAAATTAATTATATGAACTGATGCTTCTTTCAATAGGGGTTTCTGCATTTCTCTCCCTAGAACACAACAGTTGGAGCGATTGTGTTGGAAAAGGGATATGGGGCCAGGTAATTCCGGACTACATTTTACTGTCTTCTTTCTCCTTTCCGTTTTGGACTTAAAATGAAAACAAATTCAGCAGAAATTCAGTTCATAGTCTTAGTAACTTTTATTCTTGTAATTCTCTTATCCTAGTAAATATCCACTATGGAACAGAAGTAGCCTCCTTTCTACATGAGATTTCTATGTTTATAGCACGAGTCAGTACGAAACCCTTATCTTTGTGTAGGGTTTCTTCTTGATAGTTACCAAAAACCCAGAGTAGAATTATAGGAAACCTCCATTACTGTTTTTCAATTAGGAATTCTCTGAAATGGTACACAGTCAAGAGTCAGAATGAACCATACAATTTCTATGACGTGAAAAATTTTAATACACACATTCTCTCATAATCTAGCTGAAGCAAAACCTTTAATCTAATAATTTTTTTATCACCAAAGAATAGGTCTTTAAGCATAGAATAATTTTATAAATTCCTTCAGGAAACGTTCCGAATCACTCATATTAAAAAAGAGATGTTTCAACTTTGAATCTCTCTAAAAAGAAAGGTAAACTACAGTGATTCTCAGTTTCACTGAGAAGTTTGAATTTCAATCATATGAAAGGTTACTGTACTTGTCTAATCACATATATGACCAGAACAGCAGAATTTAAGGAGAATTCCTTCGTGAAACTCCAGTGAAGAATCCATATCTGAGAACAAATCCTTTGCCAAGAGATTATTCTTTGTATGTTGATTTTGGACATAAGAATGTCAGTAGTTCGGAGTAAAATACACTCTACTAATAGAAGCTTTATGTGTCCCTTTTGATTTATATAGTATGTTATGTAAGGTTTGTGGTACTGCTGTTCTGAATCCATTTATATAAGAAGAAATTGAGGAGTTATAATGGATACATTTTCCTCAATCAACATTACAATGTGTTTTCCCCATTCCGAATGTCAGGGCTGCCCCCCGCCACCCAAATAACAAAACATAAGTTAAAAAGGACCATAATTTTAACACTTGCCTTCATCCGTGTGTGTGTGTGGGTGTGTGTGTGATCCAATTAGTTTGTTTTCCAATTTGACTGTAATCCTAAAATTTAGGCAGTAGTAACTTTGTGTTAGTGTTTTCCCTCCTCCCACCCACCCCCCAATGTTGATACTCACTTAACCTACTTGCAATTCTAAAGAAGTCAACACTTGATTGTGACAACGTTCAAAAGAATTTCCTCTGCCACTAGCACAGTAAAAAAACTTTCACCAATTAGTGCAGGAAAAAAGGAGGGAAAAGCCACAGCGCTGGCGCTCAAAGAGCCAGGCCTTGCGGCAAATCTGTCATGTCGAGAGGATTGATCAACAGGACGGCAATTTCTAATGGCATGTTGTCATGAAAAGTCAGCCACAGGGAGCCACCTGCTTTGCTCCTCACAGACAGCTAGGAAAGGAAGGAAGGAAGAGGGCGGGAGGGGGAGAAGAGGAGAAACGCTCTCCATCCCTACCCCTGCCAGTTCCCTTTTGCTAACAATTTTGGTTAAAGGATCATGATTTTTCATTCGGTTGAAATATGTCAAGTCTCCAATCATATTACCCTTCCTCTAAGATAACTGTGGTTTGAAGGCTGACTCTTTCTTTTACCTCAATCCCTTCTTCCCCCATTTTGAGAAGGGATTGAGTGCCTTTATTACATATATTCCTTCCCCCTTTTTGTCAACCGGTACTCTTTAGATCAGGAGACATCTATTATGGCTTTAAATCAACAAGGAGCATCTTCACTTAATAAAATCCAAATTTGGGAGATTCGAGAAGACCAAAGAGATACGGTGACACCATCAGGTGTTATTTTTCTGAGCCAAACGTTTAGCCAATTGAATGTATGTGCAAGTGCTGTTGGCCTCAGACGTCATGGGGCTCTGCCTAGTTGAGAAAGAGTTCTGAAGCTAGCTTTTTATAAGCTATGATCTAATCTAGTATAATCTACTCTGGCGAAAGTGATGCAGAGAGCTGTGTTTTCTTCTTCGCTGTACATTTTCCTGTGCTCGATGCAACTCAATATTCCGTAACAATTTCCAACTTACCCTCGAAAACTGAAGATGTCTGCCTTTGAATACTCCTCTAGAAGGTTATTGTTTCCTTGGTACCCAAGGCTCTGATTACCAACCACTCCAAAGAAAAGGACATTCCTTCCTCTTCCAAATGCCCTACTCAATGGCTCCCGAGTCATTTCAAATAATGCCAAAGCTGATTATTAGTACCACAAACTATTCTTTAACGGTCTCAGGCCCCCAAATGTCAAGCTACTCAAGGATATGAGAGGGACTCAACACCAAAATCACAATATTTGAAGAGATGCTTTCCCGTAGACCTGATCTTAGAGAGTTGGTTTGGTTCCTCTCCATAAAAGCTGGTAACACAAAAGCCATCTTCACCGTCTGTATGAGGATGGTCCAAAATATCGCTGTGACCTACTGTCCCTGGTAATTTTCATACTTTAAACGCTCACAAATATACTCGCCCCTCAATCTACTTTGAACAAAAGAAAAAAGTCAAATAAAAGTTAAAGAACTTTTAAGTTCATGAAACCAAACCCCACTTGGCATGCAAATCACGTACTGTAACCTTTTATTGGCGGGGCCTCTGGTCTCATCAGTCGATGAAATTCTCAGCCCGCGGCAACAGCTTAGCCGAGGGACACAGACCAATGAGAAAATATTCATTGTGTTAGCATTTCAAATGGCGAGAAAGGAAGAAGAAGCGCTAACTGATCACTGCCCGTGGAATTAATTGGATATTCCAAGAATAATGTCTCTCACTGAAGATCCTTGGAGGCCGAGCGCTGGTCGAGATCACATTTTGTGCGGCGCCTTCAAAAAGAGGCCGCTTGGGGGTACTGGACATATTAGGGTTTTAGCGCATTTCCCTAAAGGCCAGAAGATAATCAGATGCACTGAACCAAACTCAACTAATCCAATCCATAATTATACACACAAATCCAATAAACTTTGCCACGTACTGGAAAATTAAACTATTATATTAAACTTTCGATAACTTACCAAAAAACTTCAAGGGGCACCATGGCTAAAATGTTTCTTTTGGGGGTCGGGGACGTGTGGGCCAAGAACGGTATTATTATTATTTTCTTTTTCTGTGCTTGCAAGCTATAGCCTTCTGTTATGCTCAAGGAGTGATCTTTAGTGCCAACTCGGTTTCTTTATTCAAAGAGGGATTTGCGTTTCGGCTTTATTGCACATAACCCAAGCCTTTGCAATGACCCTGACCGATATTAGTATATCTTTCCTTAAGACACATCTTAATCTAACCTTTTTAAGACTCTTTTGCTTTCAAACTCAAAACAGCATAAAAAATAAGCATTGTTGGTGGCACTGGGAGCCTGAACTAAGGCCCCGACTTGGTCCGAAGCAATAGCCCCCTGAATAAGCAGCTGCTGGTGAAACTAGATAACCATCGGAGACCAAAAGGTAAGGAGGGAAAAATGAGATTAGGAACTTTCCCAAATGTTCCATCTCTCCTATCGACCACTGGCCTACCGTGAGGTGTCAATTTTGACTCCAAAGAATTCGCAGCGGTCCCATTATGCAGTCTCTGCTCTCATTGTAAATTCTGTCAACGAAGTCAATCTTATTAACTTCCGCACTGGTTCACACATGACATTTTCTTCAATTTTCTTGCTGACATCAAAAACATCAATTAGCAGCCCGAAAATAGGAAGGAACGAATGACAGCGCCTGATAACGTCGACTATTTGAAGCCAAGGGTAAATCTATTCTCCAGTTCTGAATGCGTTCATTACAATTGCATTTTCAAAGAAGACCTCCAAATAGCAAAGAAAATTAAATTTATCATCTAGAAATGCCTAGAAATTGTTTTTTTAATCCTATGTCTATCTCTCAATCCCAGAGCGCAATACAAAGTATTGCAATTGAGTTTTATGATAACATGCCCCAACTTTAATAGAAAGTTTATAAAATATGCAGTCTGGACCACACTTACTATCAAACAGCAACTACAAGGCTTGGGGAAAAAATTTTCCCCAACAGATTGCAGCCTTGCCTTGTAGGGTCCATCCATTTTCCCGGGCTGTCACTGTTTTCCAGACAAATGTATGGGTGAACACACACACACACACACACACACACACACACACACACACACACCCCAGGCCTCCAACTGGTTGAAAGTTTTTAAGAAAGAAAGAGAAAAGGTAACTAAGGTCTATAGTTCAAAACCCAAAAGTTTTTATGAAAAACAACCAACACCGTGTCTCCCTAATCCATTAAAACTGTCTCTCTGTCCACATATCCATCTCCTCTCTGAGAAACAAGTTTTCTAATAAAATCTCAACTCCCCTACCACTGACCACCCAAGACATTCGTAAGCCTTGTCCAGACAGCCCGAGCCAGGGACAAAACAATTACTCATCTGCTCCACGCGCCCCACCTAATTATCGCCTGTTTCACTCTCATTGACTTTTTCCCTCCAAAATCAAATAAATAAATAATAAAAATGTCAAGTGTTCTCCCTTGGACAGAAAATTGAAATGCCCACGAATAAATCCCATAACCCATCTGCTGGGCTGAGCCCAGCGAATCTGGAAATCGGTTGGAGATGGACCCTTGAAAGACACAGCACCCCAAACTTGGTTTTCACAGTCTTAAAAAGGGAAGCTGTTATTTGTTTTATTATTTATTCACGGGGGCAGAAGGGTGCGGGGCGAGCAGGCGAGCGTGGCCGCTTCTCGAGGCGCCGCACGGCGTGCGGTATCACATCTCCCGGGGAGGGAGGGGACGCGGCTCCCGTGCCTGCCCCAGACACCGCCTTGGACTTCTGGCGGAACAGAAAGAGCAGCCACCCCCTGGTAAACAGATCGCATTCCTGCGGCCCATTGATTTTTTGATCTTTTGACATTTTTTAGTTGCTTCCATTCCCTTCCTTGTCTTTTCTTCAATGTCACAAAAGACAAAAATGTCTAAACAATTGAGGGCAGAGATATCTATTAGCTGTCAGTCTGCTGTTTTCCCGGCATTGAGTAAGCGCGCTCCACGCGGAATGCCGAGAGCCGGTAAGATGACAAATTATATCATTTTTTCCCCTTAAATAAGGATAATCATATTCCAACACCTTGGCTTCTCCTAGCCAACCAAAACCTGCTAGGGGAAAGGGGAAAGAAATCTCATTGTGCCCTCTTCTGCACTTTCTATTCTGTTAGCTATATTTGTTGAGAAGGGAAAAAAGAGAGAAGAAAATCCCTTCAAGGAACAGTAACATATTTCAGGTTGTAGCATCTGAGAAGCAAAGCCTATCTTCCTGATTATTTTCCCCTAAGAACGGCTTCGATGGTGCAAGTACCACATTAATAAAAGAAACAATTTGTTACACTTAAGGATGAAAGACTGCAAAAGAATGAACTGATGTCCCCTAAGTTATTTGTTTCCCCCTGAAGACAAGCAAAGCCATTCTTTCAAAGCAGTTAAATTGTAGATTTGAAGTACAGCCAACCTCAACTTCGAAAACCTAAAATCTGAAACTTATCATTCCTATAAATAAAGCCCTGACAGGAATGCTTTAAAAATTATTTCAAATGGGGTCTCTCTGCTTGTGATTTGACTGTAATGAACATGTTGTACATCTATGATTTCAAAGTTAAAATTCAAAACACACTCGTACTGTGCTTCCCTTCAAAACCAATAATCAACGATTTATGGACACGAAGGCTAAAACGGATCAACTTTACACTTACGTTTGAGAAGATTAATGATTTTCTTTCAAGGAAGCAGTGCGTTAGAAGCATTCGTTTCCAACATATGTTTTTGTATGTCATAAAAATATGAAAATGTTTGTGTTAAGATCAATTGGCTACCAACCTATTTCATTTATAAGGAAATGATTTTTAACCCTTCTTAAAATGGGCTCAGAATGGTAGAAGGCACTCTTAAAAAAAGGACTTCCAATTTAGTGTAGCTACCTGATAATTTTACAAACCACTATTTCAGAAATAAGCAAAGGAATCTCCGTACTTAATCTGTACTTACATTTCTATTTTATTTCTATAGACTCCCACTTGACATTTAACACGTAATGTTTATTTTTCTATTTTCAATGATGCCTTTGACAGAGATGAAATATTTTTAAATACTGGTGTGTGCTTGTACTTTTGCAGTTGCAAAGAACATAGTAATTAGGTGTAATATTTAGATTGCAAGTGATAAAAAAAATAACTAATTCAAATTCAGGAGGAACAAAGCCCTATTATAGTTTTAAGAATTGTGAGAAATCTCCCAATAATACTTCAAGTGTCCAATCTATGATTTGCAAATACAGATTCAAACCAGCAAATAGAAGAATAGATTCATAAACTCAAAAAGGGGAAGAGGAAAGGGGGGGAATGTGGTAAATTAAAATTTTCAACAAATTGCCAAGATAACGTATGTTTGCCAACATAATCAATCCTGTTTTTCTGCTGTCGTGATAAAGTACCTTCTGCACTGATGTCAGCTATATCCATCAAGGTTTTCTTAGGAGAGCACGCCACAGTAAAATAGCTTCATCCACACATTTTAGTAAGACAGGACCAAATTTCCTTAAATCATTCCACAATTACAAAAGACAGGCATCACTAAGGATCTCTTTCTCCATGCGTGTGTGTGGATAGATTCGTACCATCTATCCATCTATCCATCTATCTATCTATCTATCTATCTATCTAGGTTATTGGGGGTTTTTCTAGGTTTATGAAGTATAGTATGACATTAAAGCAAAGGATTTAAGGGGGTAAGGCAATGGGGAATCACAAGAGGCAGGCAAGCACGCACGCGCGCACGCGCGCGCGCACACACACACACACACACACACCACTGACCACAGGTTGCGGACGGGATGGTCGGTAGTTGTGGTTTTTAAAACCGCGCGCTGTCCTTGAAACGGAGGCCGCACACATCTCCATTAGATACAGATCCAGTGCTCTTGATCTATTATTTACAAAGAAAAACCCTTCACTGCTTAAGTGCCCCCTTCCACTTCAGCTTTCCATTTCAACAGCATCAAACAACTTGCGGGGGGGGCAGGGGGGGGGGACACACACAAGATACAACAACTTGTGTTCATCACAACGTCCGTGCAAGTCAAAATTCCACTTGGATGGGGGAAAAATTTTAGAAGAACCCGAACACAGGGTGTCGGCTAAATGACAGACAAACGAGAGGTCTGCTCGGAAGGACGGACTGTCATTTTCCAACAGGCGACAAGGGGTTTTGCAGCCATTCTCTAAGAGGGGTTTCTGCTGGAAAAGAATGGGGAAATTTTCGGGAAAACCACTTTTCCCTCCAGGATGTGAACAGAGTGTTTTCCGAACGTATATTTGGTATGGAATTCCTTAATTATCAAGTCTGTGCTTTGAGTCAAACTGCATTCGATCTAATTAGTACGCTCAGATCTCACCTCCATGCTGAACTTAAACTCTCTGAAGCCAATTAAAAACTATTTAAATGAATATTAAAAGGATTCCTGTGATCATTTCTGACATGAGAGAAAACATGCTTTTCAGCAAAAAATGGGTTTACACAGCATGCCCACATTTCACAAAATATTTGAATTGAGTTTTGCATTTTATCTGTCTAGGACCCGTCCCGTCTGCAAGGCTACCATCCGATGCGTTTCCCTGACTGTTTTATCATCCTTGCTCAGGCGTATCTGCGGCCGATACAGTTTTAACTGCAATTAGAACTGTTTTATTATTCAGTGCTCTTCAAATTTTCAATAACGTGTTAAGATTTACTGGAATGTACCCATTTCTCACCTCCATTTGGATGCACTGTTGAGTTGAGCACGTCTGGCTACGTACCAGGAAAAGTTGGAATTGGGGGGAAAAAATTTCTTAGCAATTTCCAATCCGATGAGGCAAAGCATACTAACACCACAGTCAACATCAAGTTAAACGCACACTCTCTCCCTCTACGTCCAGGCCTTGAAACAGCTTTTTGAGAATTAATAAATTATTCTGTTTGCTTAGGAAATTAAATGCTCCCATGCAAAGCCGTTACAATTAACACCACTAAATGCGGTAGGTTATTCTAAAGAAATCCTCACAGTATAATTATATCAATGAGTCATTTAACTCACATATATTAATTCAATTTATCTTCATTTTGCACTGTGCGGACTGATGGATTGTCACCATTAGAAATGACAAAATTCCACGCTGGAAGAAAACACAGACCTGCTAACGCTACAGCTTCTCGCAAGACCACACACCATTGCCTCCGCGAAGGGTGCCCCCAGGTTAGCGAGGGATAGATTCTCCACCAAGGACCGAAAAGCCAGGGCTTCCAATCAGGATGCCAAAGAACATCAACCAGAATCTCTGGAACCTACATGCCAGCGTCAATAAAGAAAATGACAGTGCTAATGTGTCCGAAGAACATGAAGCATCACATGTTCTTGGTACTGGAGAGAAACTCTCTAAAATACTCGCTGGGAAAATGCTACGCGACAAATACCATTTCCCCCAACCATGCAACCTATTGATAAACATTTCTGATTAAAAAAAAGAGAAGAAAGAAAGAAAGGTGCCAAAGCAAACATATTAACTAAGAGAGCTCAGCTGGGGAAACTGTCGATAAAGACGGACGTTAACGAGCAAAGCGATTCCAGGACTGTTCATCGGGATTTTCTTCTGAAAACTCGTAGGATTAGAGAGGTCATGATTAAAATTTTAAGAACTATTGAGACCATATTTGACCTGTAACAGCTGAGGATCAAGCTAAACCCACCCTGATGGCCATCCCAGGTTTTGAAAAGTGGAATCATGGTGGGAAATTCAAGGCTAAGTGACTGGCTTTGCATTTGATTCTTAAAGGGCTGATTTTTAGATTTAACATCTTAAAATATCGGATTCAATTATTTAGTTCACTCTTCCTCTTAAAAAGAGATCCCTGGCCCGAGTGAAGTAGAAATCTTTGGGTTTAAGATGCCCATGATGACATTATTTATCTCTAGGTTCTCCAATTTGGACAGGGGGGAACGAAGGAAATTAATCTTAGTTTCTTTAAACGCTGGTGGGAAAGGAGAGAGACCACAAAGCTCTCTGGGACTAGCAGTGTGTGTGAGGACTAACAAGAATGAAGGGTCACAGGTTCTAAAGAGGACACACCTCCTTTCTCAAGGCAAAGTTGCCAGCCACACAGAGCCCCCTTGAAGAGAACTCATCAACCCAGCCATTGCATCCAGCCCAGGTCAGCCTTCCTTAGAAGGGGGACGCCCTATTCCCTCTGATCCCTGTCTTCCTGGCCACTGACCAGTTACACAAGTACTGGAGGGGGGGGTGCAAAAACTCGATAAGCACATCAAGCTTTCTGAAGCTAGAAGTTGTCGATCTGGTCAAAATTAAAATATTTCAAAATAACACACTTACGGGGATTTTTGCACTTATTTGCTAGAAAAGGGCTAGCTCTACGCATCTCCTCCACTGAACTGCAGAGAGGGATGCTTAAGAACGCGCAAGCTGTCAGGGTTTCACGGACTTGACAAGGCAGACCTGGATGGCCAGGGCTTGGGATGGTTTCCGGTTATAGAACCAAAAGACTCCTGTCATCCGTGAGGCCCCTAATTAAGTATTGCTGCAGCGATATGACAAAAATCAGGGAATCTGCTTTGCTGAGAACTGGGACTCTCTGCTAGAACCAAGAGTTGAAATTAACAAACGAATTGCAAAGGGAAGAAGTCATTTTGTCAACAGTAATGACACGTAGAAACTTACCAGAAAGAGCTTAAAAAAGAGAAAAGTCTTAAAAAAAAAAAAGGAGACAGAGGATCGAAATATATGGACACCTCCCTTTATCACCTCATGTGCTTAAAATACATATGCTCTCTCCTCTGGATAAAGGCAGCCTTCCACCAAAACACTAGAGGGGAGAGGAAAAGGACAGGACCGGACGGCGTGGCCCTCTGAAATCCATTGGTTTTCATAAACAAATAAAGGATGTTTTTGTGGACTTTGAACCTTTGCTTTTCACAGCAAGTTTAGCAACAGTGCCAGGGAAAGTCACCCGAACCCAGTAAGTGGATTTAAACTCTACTAAGTAAGCATGGAGACTTGCCGTGTCCTTTACAACACGTGTGTGTTTTTGAGACGTTAGGTGCGCAACACACTCAAGTCCGAACTGCTGCCACAGGTAATTAATTACAAGGCTAAGGGGAGGGGATTCTAAAGGACGACAAGTCCTGCAGAGCCCTTTAGGTCACTTGCTGGAGGCTGACAATTTCACCCCTGGCCCTGGACTGGTGCTGGATGCCAAGGAAGAAAGGGGTGTGTGTGTGTGTGTGAACATACCTAGCCCTTACACTGACAAGACGGCTTTTTACAGACAAGACAGCCTCTACCTCTTTCCTAAGCAACTTGTAAACACACCCAGAGGCTAACATACAATGGGCACAGCCAACAAATAATAAAGTAAAATTGAATTATGTCATGCCTCCGCCACAGCTACGCCCATTGGCTGTCTCCGGGAGCACTGAGCCAATATTCCTGCCACGGAGCAGTGCAGAGTGCGGTCGGTCACTCTGCGGTCGGTCGGGGAGCAAGCTTGCTCTCCGCATCAGACACAGATGGAAAGCATGTTGCAATCGCTGCCTAAAGCAGACTGTGAAACTGGTTTCAAATGCAACCAAGCATCTTCCTACAGTCTGGACTGCGGTGTTATTTTTTCAAAACCATCTTGTTTTTGTCTAGCACCTTTCTTCAAGGAAGTTTGGGAGGGACTATTTCTCCTAATCGAATAAAACCTTACATGGCAACAGCCTCGTTTTAGAGACGGAAAAACACACCCGCTCAGAAGATTTAGAAGAACTTATTCAAGATTAGATGGTTAGTAACTTTAGCAAATGGAAAAGAGGAAGAGAAGCCACTGCTGCAATTGTCATGAACTCTTTCCTACATTCTCTCCTTCAAGAGTTATCATCGATTTAATAAATACTGATTGGGTGTCTATTTCATGTTCTAGGCACTAGACAGAAGTCGGTGAACCAAACACAGAGAAGTCCTCGCCTTCAGGGAGCTTATAACCTAGAAGGCAACGATGACTTACAACTGTCAAAGAGCTAACAGGTGCATCCCTGGAGTACCTTGATGGTATTTGTACAATCCAGTCAAAGTCAACTTAACCTCCAACAGAAACCAGTTCTGTGTACCTACCCAGACCAATGTGCAACTCCAATTACTCTGTCCCTGAAAAATATAATTGAAAAGCTTGTTTTATATGCTAGAGAAGAAGCACAAGTTTTTAATCACTCCTTTTTTGTAGTTTGAAAACAATCCCAAAGACTAAATTATGCTGTCAAATCATCGCGAGATGAACAGCTATTTGCACTAGAGGTCAGAGAACATCACAGGCTAAGGGAACACGGTGTTAACAATCAGACGCTGTGTTTTTCACACCATCCGTAACTCGAGCTGTTGGCTATTTTGTTTGACCCATACAGTTGGCTAAATTAGTCCGCGCTTGGGACAGAAACGTCACTGGCACTCAGGAAGCAATCATGAATACGAATTAATACTAATTTGGGTTTCTTCTCTTTGATCCAATATACAGCATGGGCTTTCTGGTACTTCCGTACTTAATTCCAGGGCTATCTAAACTACACGTCCTTGAACTACTACTGTCATGGACTCTTAACATTTTTAGCTGCTTTTCTAACTATAAATTAGATAAAATAAATAGATCTTGAGGTCAAGAGACAGCAATTAGAATCGACTTCACCCTGCACTGTAATTTTGGGGCAGCCAAGCTTATAAGAAAAAGAACTTCCTCTACTAAAAATGTATGTATATTACACAGTTACCACCATGTCTTCAGTATAAATATACAGAACAAATTAAGCACCAGGTTAAGAAAATGCTTGTTGTAGGAATTTATATATAAAAACATTACCACCGTACACACTGTATGTTAGCCAATTTGACAATGAATTGTATCTTTAAAAACAATTACTACTAGAATACCTTTTAGGGGAAAATTTTTCTTAAAAAACAAAACCTAAAAAAACAAAACAAAACCAAACCCAAAAGACAATTTCAAAATATTTCAAAGAACATATTGGGATCATAAATTCTTTAAATACAGTTTCTGAAAATGATTTTTTTTTTACAACTGTCAGACTGTGATGGTCTGAGGAAAAAGGTATCTGAACCCAGTGTAACAACTAAAAGTTAATTTTTATCTCAAAAGAAATATTTTTCTAAAAATGCATACTCATCTCCGACATCACAGAGATACAAAAGAACTGATTCTCCAAAAGAATTTCTTAAATTCTTGAGTTTCTTTTTTTTTAATGTTTATTTTTGAGAGAGAGAGAGAGACAGAGACACAAAAATCTGAAACAGGTTCCAGGCTCTGCGCTGTCAGCACAGAGCCCCAATGTGGGGCTCAAACTCAGAAACAGTAAGATCATGACCTGAGCCAAAGTCAGACGCTTAACCGACTGAGCCAGTCAGGCACCCCTTGAGTTTCTTAAATTCTTAAATTTCTTAAATTGTGGAGAGAAGCCCACAATTAAAATGCTTGCTTTAAAATGAAAAGAAGACTAAAGTTCTTAATGTTTTCCAACCTGTCTCCTTAGTGGCTTCAACAAGTCAGTTTTTAAAGTGTAAGCACAGTAAAGCTAATTTCTATGTGAAATTTGCTACATCAAGCAAGAGTCACTTTTTAAAAGATCTATAAAATAGTATATACATTTTTTTAAGCTTTTAAAAAAAGTTTATTTATTTATTTTGAAGGAGAGACAGGGGTAGAGAGAGGCAGAGAGAGAGAGAGAGAGAGAGAGAGAGAGAGAATCTCAAGCAGGCTCTGCACAGTCAGCTCAGAGCTTGATGTGGGGCTCAAACTCACAAATCGAGAGATCATAACCTGAGCTGAAATCAAGAGTCGGACACTTAACTAACTGAGCCACCCAGGCGCCACAAATAGTGTGTACATTCTGATCTAAATGACTGCTTAATTAAAATATGAAAATTATCAAAGAGACAGGTAAAAACAGAACTATACACGTTATGCTTCACAAGACAGACAATGGCTGCATCGCATCGAAGTCTAGTTTTCTAGAGCTGTCTGAGGGCTTACCTTCCTATCCCTGGAGCGCAGTGCGCCCCCCCCGTCGCGAGGACGCCTAACTTGTTCTCCAGCCCTTCCTAGGCATCTCTTTTACATCGTTCGAGCTCGCTCCTCCACGTTGATACCAGTCTCCATCCTTACTGAGGCTGGTAAAACTGAGGCTCCCGGGAAACGAGGCCATCTCCCCTGGGCGGCACTGTAAGTGGCCGAGTCTGCATGTGCACTTCTTACTCTGCCCGGCCCCAAGCCTAAATCCCCTCCAAAGCAATGCCACAGGGCAGAGGCTGGATGGAGCTGCGTCAGCGCGCAGTCGCAAAGCAGGAAGTGCATACTCCCGCCCCTGACCCACACATCAGGAGCGTGCACGCGGGGATGCGTGTAAAAACGACGTGTCGGCTGGGATTGCAGTGGCTCCCGTCACTAACCGAGGGGACAGGTGGCAGGTATGTTGTGGCACAACTAGTACAGATAAACCCTCAACAGCCTATCTGCCTTCTGATTTTTAAATAAAACAGACGCTAAATGCTACAATGAAGATCAGAAGGGCCTCTGGATGACCAGATGGGGAAAGGGAAGTTACACAAAAAAAGTCACTGGCAGGGAATGGGAGAAGGAGTGATTTTTAACAAATGTTTCTAACTGGATGCCCGGAGGGAAACGGCCCCCTCTCTGCGGAAATGATGGCTGGGCCTGTGGTAGCGGCATCCTGCAAATGTGGTGGAGGAAAAGGCCCACATTCAGATGTACCCAGGGGGCACCATGTGTATGCAGTAGGGGGCTCTGCAGGGCTTCCTTGCCCAGCCCTATGGCTGCGAGGGAGGGGTGGGGGGGCTCCCTGAGGATAAGCAAACCTAGAAAAGCAGTCAGTGTGGTGGCCACACTGATGCCTGGAGGTCCCCAGAGTCTTCCTCCTTTTCTTATTACTCAGAAACAATGGCATCTCTATGCCCTCAATGGCTTCAGTGTGAGCCCCTCCCCCCCACAATGGCCCCATTCAATCCCCCACCAAGAGTGATTGCCCCAAGTTTAACGGCCTGTGTTAGGAGAGCACCGGATACAAAAGGAGGTGTTTCCAGGTTCAGTGAACACTTTACTTCCATTCATCAGAGAAGGAACAAAAGCGAATCCCCCCTTTACCTCGGGCAGGGCAGAGGCTGGGCTCTGCCATCCCCAACACGCAACCTCTTTCTGGTGGGGGTGGGGACCACATTGTGTTTTCAGGATCATAGTGCAAACAGGGTTCCTGATTATTCCCACCTTCAACGCCAATACATTTGCATAAAAATGGGATTCTTTTGTTCCCCTAAGAAGAGCCAAGAGGAAGCTGAGCCAAGAGCCTCGTGACTGGACCCATGAGGACCAGAGAGAAAAAGCTTCCCAAAGAAAGACCAACAAGGTCACTAGATGGACCTTAAATTATACTTTGGAATCATTACTAGGGAAATAGCCCACCTCTTTCTTTGCTTTAAATTTTTATTGGGGTTTTTTGCTATTTTTATTAAGTAACCTAATGTTTACTTTGTATAACTGTTGTAATTACTAAGTACTCCTGACACTTGACCAGTAGAGGCTACTTTAAGAAACACCATTTCACATAACCCAAAGTGTGACTCCCCCAACTGCAAGGGATAGACCTTGATCTTGACCACAGATTTCTATAGCAATCTTGGGTATCGGTCAACAGCCCTGATTTACTAGTTGGTCATAAGGCTCAACATTTTTTTTTTAATCTGTAGAGTTTACACAAAGTACTAAGACTCGAAATAGCACAAATCATCCCTCCCTCCTCAGTGAGACACCCACCCACCCCTTTACCCAGCCAAGTTGGATTAGTCATACTAAACATAGCCCATTCCCAACCAACTCTTCAAGCTTTGGCAAGTCTAGCCCAGCTGACATTCCGAGCCCAGTTTAACATTACATAATGAGAGTTTCCCCTCCCATCATGGGCTGCAAGTCAAAACAAACCTGCTGAACTCGGAGGCAAGGTACCAGCTCATTTTCCAGTTACAAGACATGGGACTACGCGGGATAGAAGAGAGCTCTTAGCGAAAACTTAATAATCACCAGTGAGCTCCTGAGTCTGTTCTTACTGTGGTCGACTCAGTCACACTTTGAGTTCAGCACTGGAGATCCCCAAGTAGATGCTTTCCAAGTTTTATCACATACTGTTGGTATCAGACCTGTTTTCAATGAATCATTCCCACACATTGCTGTGCTTGAGTTTTTAACAAAAACCCAGAAAGCAACACTGTAAAAGGATTCCTAAACACCAGTCCTCTGGGAAAGAAGGTGGTAGGATTATACAGGAGGATACAATTCCCTGCCAAAGAGTCGTTGCTCCTCCAGCACTCAAAACACAGATGAACGGGAAGGTCGGATTTCCCACGTACTGCTAAAGCACATTCACTGCTGGAAAAGTTTCCAATACTCTCTGTCTGAATTGTAGCTCACCTCTTCCCAGTTAACCTCCAACAGAAAATTCTATTAGTCCATGGTCATTGCCATCGTGACTGAGCCTCCTGACATCATTATGTCAACATCCAGAGCAGCCCAGAAAATGAGGATTTCTCAAATGGAAATCAAGCGAATTCCTACTGAACATGTGTTACTTACTTACTTGCTTGCTTACTCTGGAAAGAGCTTAAAATCAATGGCACTTAACAGGACTGGTTCACAGAGTCGAACTATCTTGAATCAGGATGGAAAGAGGACCAGATTCTAGTCTTGACTCTACTGCTATCCAGTTACACATGACTGTATGACCTTCCGGTAGCCATCTCCTCCTTCCGGGCCTCAGTTTCCCCAGGGTTATGGAAAGGATCGGACAAACAGGTAAGTTTGATTACCAGGCACCTCTCATAACTGATTCTACCAACCCACCCACCCCAACCACAGCGAACAAATTACTCTCTGGTTGGGTTAGATGCTCCAAGAATTGTTTGTGCCAATGTTAAGCCGCTCGGGTCCATTTCTCTAACCTCAGGTGTCTTGCACCAGCACCCCAGGCCTAAGTAAGCAATAAGCTCACCGAGAGCTACAACTTGTTGGGTAATACTCAATTTATTACTATCTCCTGACCCACAAGACAGTCGCAGTCAATCTCCCTAGATACCTTTATAAATTTTTTTTAAGTTCTAGAGACCACATCTTTTCTTAATAAACCAGGAACCAAATTAAAAACATGGATCCCCAGAGCATGGAGGGCTGTTGGCCCTACTCTAAATAGTTCCAGCTTACGGTGCTTTTAGAATTATCTTTCTTTCCCCTCCTTCTAAACTGAAAAAGGCTAGAATGCTCAGACTCTGGTCTGTCTGGAGCCCACAGAGGATGTGCCCCACAGATGCGTGCATATAGTATATTAGATCTTTGTGGTTGGAAGACAGGCAGAGCAGAGACCTGAGGTTGAATGAACAAGAACAAAAACATGGTGAGAAATCCCACTAGGTGGACAAAATGGAGGAGTGAAGGCAGAAGCAAGGAGTGAAGAAGCAGAAAGAATGGGTCTGGCCCTCTAAGCGATGCAAGTCAACCCCCCAAACTCCAAAGGTGGGCTTGTCTGCAAAACTCCCTCTTTAACATGACTTTCTCTGGCAGCCTCACTACCGAGACCATTCACACCAACACGGAGGGATCCAACCACTGCAGGAGTTCCGATTTCTCCAGCGGCTCCGGAGGCAGCTTCTTCTGACGACGCTTCAGAAAGGAGCAGACTTCCGGATGGATTCAACCCATCTTGCTTCTACCTTTATCCCCAGCACCAGAATGGCGGCTGGCTCGGCAGCATTCAGTGATATCATGCTAAATGGGCCCAGGCTGTCCCGAGAGCTGGTGTCTCTGTTGGGTTATCCTGAGAGTCCACAAGACCTGTCTTTCAGGCATTTTCATAATTTGTGTGCGGAAGCAGCAGATGCCTCTCTACAGAGTCGAGTGAATGGCCTTTGTGACAGCTGTCAGTCAAAAGTCTGATGTCTGAGTAAGGGGGGGCTGAAATCCCTGCTTCACTCCGTAACTTCTCGGCCCCCTTTAATCCTCATCTGCCAGGCTAAAGAGATGATACCATCGTGTCTACCTCAGAACCTGGCCTGGGAAACCAAGCCCCCAGCCAACCGGAAGAGCAGAATAAGCATTCCTGGAGGTCACCCGATCTTGCCAGAGATCTGGGCAGGTCTTCGGGCACTGTAAAAAGGCAGAAGTAGAGCTCAATAATGCTGAGACGTTCAAGATTAAGTTGAAAGGACAGCTTACAATATATTTTTCAGGCTGTCTGCAAGTCCATTCGGACACCAGACCCTTTGTCCTAAAGTTATAGAGTAATGTATACCATCCTGTGGTACCACGAGAAAAGTTACGCTGAACGCGCTGCCCTGAAAGGGATAAAGAAGAGGCTGGGAGATGGTAGCGTTAGGAGTAGAATCTTACTTCTAAGAGTTTTCCCCCAGTGCTGCTTGCTCTATGCCCCTCCCTGGTGTCCAGATGACATCTATTAAATTCAGGCACCGCTCCACAAGGGATCTTGGCCTCTGGCTAGAAGAACAGCATCAAAATATTGCTTGCCAACAACCCATAAATTTAAACAATCAGGATGGCAAGAGGAGGCTGCCTGGGAATCATCATAGAAGAGAAGTCAAAAGCCATGTGGTTGCAAACGGGACACACAGACAGACACCCCTCCCGCAGGGTGTTCCTTCTTTCACAAAGGCAAATCCGTAGGCTCCCACGAGGATTAGGAAATCATCCTTCACCCATGTGACCACTTACAGTCTTGAAACTCCAAGAAGGGTTTTGGTGGAGATGGGAGGGGGTGAAGGATCGCCAAAGAACAGCACGTCTGACGACTCAACTCAGGCCATGGCCCATCCTCGATCTCAGGAAGGGTGTGAGCGAGGGCAACAGCGTAGATAAGCAAGGACACCTATGTCATTCACAGACAAGTGGGGCACAGTCCTAGAATCCCAGGGACACTGAGACCTGGGAAAGTCTCCTGACCTGGGAAGAGCCCTGGCTCGCTCCCGCTTCCATGGCTCGGCCCATCCGGTTGAAGCTTCCTCCTTTTCCTCTGCCTCCAAACTTGGCCCACCATCATGGGGAGTGGAATGCGGCAGAAAGGACCACACGCTGTGCAAAATATATGCTTTATGCTCTGGTCCTCACACCCACTCACACAAAAGACATACCATTAATAAGGACAAAAAAATGTGGGCTTCTTCCCCGAGCCACCTTGTATAGAGCCCCTCCCCTCCTAAGCAATCCCCTTTAACGTTATTTGATTCCGAATTCTGACAAAGGAGGAGGTGAAAAACAAGCATTTACACATCTAAAGTCCTCTCGGCAAAAATAAACTTTCCTCTTTAAAGACCTGTTTTAATCATTCCACCAAATGGCCTAATTTTTTTTCCCTTAATTTGCGGGATCCAAGCAATTTTTTACCGTGGGTGGTAACAAGAGTCTAACTGTTTCTAATTATTTAAAAAACAAAACCACACACACAAAACAAAACAAAACAAAAAGCTATGCTGCCAATTACCAAGAGACTCAGAAGCCACAACTTCCGGTAATAAAGATTCTTCTTTCCAACCATCATAAACTGGTGTATCTGGAGAGCATCTGTGTGTCTGCTCGGGGCCTCCCGTCCCTGACAGGGGTGCGCCAGGCCCGTGCACGTGTTGCAGGGCAGAGGGAGATGGCGCGACAGGGAGGCGAGCCCCTCGCCTTCGCAAACACCTGAAGCCTCGGTCTTCGAATCCCAGCCCTAACCAGTGACTCTCGGCGGAACCAACGACACGTTCTTGTTTAAAATTTTGTGCCACAATTTTCCTCTCTTTAAACATGAGGAAAACTGTACCGACCTGGTGGAAGAATTCAGTTAATTGATGAAAACCACGTCAATCAGAGCCGATAGATAAAAAGCACTCCATAGGCTACCACTGCCTTATTTATATATAAAATGGGAACGGTATCAGTTTTCTCTCAGGAGGTAGCTGTAAGGGCAAAACAAGAATATTATGAAACACTGGAGCCGCTGCCCCAGAGGACAGCAGATTTTGACAAATGGTGGGGAGTATTAATACTAAACCACACCCCCCACAAGGGGGCGAGTTCTTTCTTCCCACAAAAGGGATGAAGTAAAAAGTACCCACTGAGAATCAGTAAGGAAGAGCTACTGTTGACAGATGTTTGCCAGGTTGCATGTACGCCATCTGCATCACATACATGGGTTCACTGAAATCTCCCAAGAAATGAAGGTAGATACGAAATGGAAAACCTGAGACCGAGGCGGGCTTCAGGAAGATGTGCGTGGTCACTCAGCTGGCCAGCAGCAAAGCCAGAGTTTGAACTCACGGAATCTTGACCCCGGGCTCCTAATCATTTCATTACGGTCTCCGCAATAACGACCACCAAGTACCGAAACTACGTTCTCTCTTCTTTTGAGGCAAGAGATCGCATACGAAAAAGCCTTGCAAGAATTGCCATTTTATCATTAAACCTGAAACTAACAAGTAGATCATTTTCATGGAGAAGAAATCTGACGGGAAAACTGGGCTCTTAAAAAACCCAGGAGGACGGGAGCGACAGTGAAGAAGGCAGGAATTTCTTTTGGCTAGCTTGGACCTCGATTTCCACACAACGGCCCTGTTCCACTCGACATGAAAAAGAATCCAGTACAATCCTCCACGGTCCACCCTGCTTTCTACCCCACTTGTTAATCACGCCTGGAGGGGGCACTAAGTTTAACTGCAGACAGTCAATTCGGTTCATGGAATTCTAAGCCCATCAGTTTTCAGTTGGGAGGATGAGAGACTCCTTCACTGTGCTTCTCTAAAGCAAATATTTAGTGCTTTCATCTTTTAGTGCCCTAACAGGAGATCTGTCACCCAAATAAAAAATAAATAAATAAACCTTCTCATGTGGGTGTTTGTAGAAATGATACCACGTTTCCAACATCAGTCAGACAAATGGCGAGTACTTTCAGAGGGGAGCTGAGCTTTCCGCATGCGCTTCTAGAAGCAAGTTGGAGAGCTGTGGCTTACACTTGCACCACGTGGGAAAACAATGTCACTGCCGGCTGTCTCAAGTCTCCTCTCGTTTCGATCCGGATGCAGAAATGCAATTTGCTTCTACCCTGCTTTGCTCCTCTTGTTTTGTCTAGGTACCCAGGCTTGTGTTGCTTTGCTTAATGTGTGTTGGTGTTGTTGGTCTGTGTTGGTGGTGTTGTTGTCTTCTTTAAATGAAAACCAATCATTCTTCTCCCACCTGGAAGTCATTCCCCTACAGAAATGTGGTGCCCGACAACGAAAGTTTCTTATCAGCAAAACTCGCTCCTCTCAGCTGATTCATCAATGCCCTGAATCTACCCAACTCTTCAGCCTGGCAAGCGAGAGGCCGGGAGGAGGGGTGCAGAGCCAGGAAAGTCGGGTTACTTCTGTAGAAGGCAGCTAGAATTCTTTTTCCTGATTCTAGGGCGGTTTTAGACGCCAGAAAGCCAGAAGGAGAGTTACAACTGTGTTTCTGGATGTCACTTCCTCTACAATTTCTGCTTTCTGCACCGGGTCACTGTTTCCACTTCTCAACTGGCTGCAATGGCAAGTTTCCAAGTAATTACAAAGACGGGAATTAGATGACACAGCAATTTACATGTGTACAATCGCTTGTACCTTCCCCAGCAGAATCCACGGCAAAGGCAGCACCTGTTGTCCAGTCAAGTGTGACACCCTGAGCGGGGCACCTCTGAGGTCACCTCTGCTCATTTCTCAAGAGGAGGGCAGGCACTCACACACATGTCCCTACACTGCACTTTTCCCTAAGAAAGCATTAGCTCTTGGGGCACCTGGGTGGCTCAGTCGGTTAAGTGTCCGACTTCAGCTCAGGTCATGATCTCAGAGTTTGTGGGTTTGAGCCCTGCATCGGGCTCTGTGCTGACAGCTCAGAGCCTGGAGCCTGCTTCGGATTCTGTGTCTCCCTCTGTCTATGCCCCTCCTCTGATCACGCTGTTTCTCTCTGTGTCTCAAAAATAAACAAATGTTAAAAACAAAACAAAACAAAACAAAACAATTAAAGAAAGCATTAGCTCTAAACCACCACAGCCTTGCTATGCTCGCCCCTGCTTGTCCCAGAACCTGGCTGGGATACACCAATGATCATGAAAGCACCTCGAACTCCCTGGTTTCACCTAAGTAATGGCATAAGAGAGACACCATCTTCATTTTACACTTTATGCCCAAACCTTGAGAATCTGTCCCGACATCTGCAAAAGAATAACACAGATGATTCGCGGCAGAATAGTCCAGAAGTTGTTTCTGATCACATTGCTCTCTGTACCGTTAGCAATAACACACATCCTTTATCCTTTATTCATTTTATTTTCCTTTGGTCACTGTCAAAATTAGCTTGAATTCTCCTAAATCCACGAAGTGGCCCGGAGCATCCTGGGCACATGCGCAAGAACAGCCAGTATAAGAATCAGAAAATCCGACCAAGACTTGTCGATAACTAACAAGCCCACAGGCAAGGCACCACCGTAACATCTCTTTTCCCGAAGAAGGCACACAGGAAGACCCGAGCAGAGATCCTGGTAACTGACAGTGAAAAGCTAGCCCTTCCAAGAAAGAGATGAGGCAAGTCAATGCTGACTTTCGAATGGTAAAAATGCTGAAACTCAAGCCCACATTTCCTGTGACACATCTCCAGTAGGAGGGTGTACACAGGGTGATGGGCAGTTCTGCATCCAGACGGCAGTGGTGGCCATCCAGATTTATGCTAAAATTCATACGACTATATAGACCACAAGTCAATTTTGTTGGTTGATTGATAGGTTTTAAAATACAGTTGATCCTTTTACACCCAAAGCGAGGAGGTATTAGGAAAACCGACCCCACAGAGTCAAAGATCCAAATGTAGGCAGTGCCTGGGTGGCTCAGTGGGTTAAGCGTCAGACCCTTGATTTCAGCTCAGGTCATGATCTCATGGTCATGAGATCCATCTGCTGAGCAAGAAGCCTGCTTGAGAGCCTCTCCCCCCACCCCTCCCCCGCTCGTGCTCTCTCACAAAATAAACATTAAAAAAAAAAATCCACCTGTAACTTTGTCTCCCTCCAAACTTAACTAATAATAGCCTACTGTTGACCAAAAGCCTTGCAGATAACACAAACTATCAATTAACACATACTTTATAAGTCACATCTTATATACTATATTCTTACAACAAAGGAAGCTACAAAAGAGAAAACCTTATTAAGAAAATTGTGAGAAAGGGGGCGCCTGGGTGGCTCAGTAGGTTGAGCATGTGACTTTGGCTCGGGTCATGATCTCGTGGTCTGTGAGCCCAAGCCCTTTGTCAGGCTCTGTGCTGACAGCTCAGAGCCTAGAGCCTGCTTCTGATACTGTGTCTCCCTCTCTGTCTCTGCCCCTCCCTGCTTGTGTTCTCTCTCAAAAATAAATAAGTAAATATTTTTTAAAAAGAAAAGAAAAGAAAAATGTGAGGAAGAGAAAGAGAAAACACATTTACATTTATGGTCCTGTACTGGACTTATCAAAAAAAAAAAAAAAATCCACATATAAGTGGACACGTGCAGTTCAACAAACCCATGTCGTTCAAGGGTCAGCTGTATGTGTGTGTGTTTATTTATTTACTTAGTTATTTTTAAACCCTATATCTCAAAAGAAACCTGGTCGCCAGACTTAAAATCAGGAGCACAAAAGCATTTGTAGTAAGCACAAGACTGAAAAACGGACAGTTGCAGGTGGCCCAACCAAGCCCAAGTGCAATGAGCAAAGCCCAGCACCGGCACCCAGTCTGAGTACATGCCTCTGTCCGAAGCAGGACAGGGCCAAAGGAGAAAGGAGGTCCCGCTCCACAGGAGCAAACATATCCGCGCATCAGGAGAGCCGCAGGCACAGAGGTGCCCCGCCCCTTAGGAACGGCATGCATTTCGGAAGCCCCTTCAGATGCAACAAGCAACTCTCCTCCTCAGC
Organism: Paguma larvata; assembly: GCA_030068075.1. Lineage (NCBI taxonomy): Eukaryota > Metazoa > Chordata > Mammalia > Carnivora > Viverridae > Paguma > Paguma larvata. Next base: position 31,644,845 of record CM057837.1, read on the forward strand.
TCACCTCCAGCCGTCTTTCTCATGTGTTCTGGAAAAAGCGGCCAGAGGAAAGAAGCATCCAAGCAATGGAGCTGTGAACGACCAACAAACTGGATGTCTTTCCGGACTGCCACGAAGGTCTTCTCCTTTCTGGCTGGAGGGAGGCGCTCTTCATTTCCCAGGAAGAGGGGACCTCTCTCACCTGTCACCCTGGCTCCCGGAGAACCACCGGGCCGGCCAGAAACGCCCGAGCGGAGCCCGGCCGAGTGGCAGTGATCGAAAGCTCCCCTGATCCCTCTGCCCCCAGCGCCAGAGCTCAGGTTCAGTCCCACATCCTCTCCCGCCAGCTCTGTTTTCCTAAGCCGCACGAGGGGCTCCGGCAGAGCCCGGCAGACACGGTGGCCAGCGGGGCTGGGAAATACACCGAGCGGGGCAGCCGCACCCTTCCGTCACCCCAATTCACCCCCGCCTCGCTTGCCTCTCTCCTTCTTCTTTCTCTGGTGACTTTAGTTCCTTCCCCCGAGGGAAGGAACTGACTCTCCCGAACAGAAACCTTCTGGGCACCAACAGCCCTCTTCTTGAGGCCTTCCTGGAGAGAGAGGTTTCTCCCCTGCTGCCCCGCGGCCGAGCTGACTGCGTGCTCGCGCTGGGTGGCACAGCCCCAGGCCCGTGCGTGAGCACACAGGCGCACGGGCCCCAGGAGGTTTCTGGCAAAGTTAAGAACTCCATGGCTGGGGGCGCCTGGGTGGTTCAGTAGGTTAAGTGGCTGACTTCAGCTCAGGTCATGATCTCACAGTCTGTGAGTTCGAGCCCCGCGTCGGGTTCTGTGCTGATGGCTCAGAGCCTGAGCCTGCTTCAGATTCTGTGTCTCCCTCTCTTTGCCTTCCTCACTCACGCTCTGTCTCTATATCTCTCAAAAATAAATAAACGTTTAAAAAAAAAAAAAGAACTCCATGGCTGGGGCGCCTGGGGGGCTCAGTCGGTTGAGCGTCCGACTTCAGCTCAGGTCATGATCTCGTGGTTTGCGGGTTCAGGCCCCGCGTCGGGCTCTGTGCTGACAGCTCAGAGCCTGGAGCCTGCTTCGGATTCTGTGTCTTCCTCTCTCTCTACCCCTCCCCAACTTACACTCTGTCTCTCTCTCAAAAATAAATAAACATAAAAAAAGAACTCCGTGGCTGCGCAAAGGCCACCTCCTTCCTCATTTTCGGCTCCAGTAGAGGGGGCCGGCGACTGATGGGAGAAGACCACTATGGAAAGGATGACCAACACCTGAACTTGGCCCCATGAAGGATCCTAGGCCACTTCTATCACCTCCCTCCCTGAAGCAAACCAAAACAGGAGAAAAAAAGAAAGAAAGATCTTTCACTATGGCATTTTTTTTAATGCAACGGGCTTGAAAGGGGACTTTCGGAGATGCGATGGAGAAAGCTGGCAACGTGTGAAGTAACGGAGGGAAAACGATCTATTTCCTAGCATTGGCTCTCGCTAAGCTCGCAGCAGCTGAGGTAATTAATACCTCGTGAATAAGGTGCACAGGCCTGGCCCAATTAGGAAGGGTGAAAACCGAGATCTCCTTTGCTTACCTGACAATAATTGGCCAATAAAAATGAACAAATGCAGCTCCAGAGCCTGGGCTGAAATACGGTTCCTACTTGTTCTCCAAGTGCAAGCATCTACCCCAGTGATGTCATTAAAGACGCCAACAGTAACACTCTGAGGAGCAGAGAGATCACGGCAGAGAGACAGACACACAGACCGATGTGACAGGTAAGGTCACGACCGTTAGTGAAAAGCATCCACTCCCTCTCTTCAACTACCGGCCACGTCACTGGATGGGGAACGTGTAAGAAATAAAAAAATCTTAAGGCTAATTTCAACTCTCCCTTGACACACTTTAGCCCTTTAAAAAGTGACCTGCTGCCTCACAGAATTACAAAAGGGGAGGACCCAAAACAATAAACCGTGAGTGATAACATGTCACGCATCAAAAGCCAAGTCTTCTCTATTAATGACCTTTGTCGCACGGGACACAAAGAAAACATGTGACTCACAGGAATAGGGAAAAGGAGGTAGTCACGAAGATAAGGGCCGTAAGACAGCCTGGGGTGTCCCAGCGGATGCGGGGCAGCCTGGGGGGCGGGGACGCAGGGCGGGGGACACCTGCACCTTGCATGTGGGTGAGCTCCGTGGAGGACCTCCGTGCACTCGGTGTGCCTGGGCTCCCAACTTTGTAGAGCAGCCTTCCCGGGTGGGAGGAAGCGAGAAGTGAAAAGAACAGTTCGCAGCACTCGGTCCAGGAAATGGCAAACAACGTGGGAAACAGGGCCTGGAGTGAGCCGTTCCCACTCCGGGCCTGTTTTCCCTGCGCAAGCCGTGTCCGAGCGCGGTCGGTCCCGTAGGAGACAGGCTATGAGACGATGCGCTGGGAATGAGATTCCACGGAGGCGTTAGGAGTTCCAAGTTAGGCCTGACAGTGTCCATTCCTGCTCCTGGGGCGACTACGGGTAGAGGAATCCACACATTCACTGAACCGAGAAGAATTCAACAGCAAGCTTTGCAAGTAGAGAATGCGAGAAAGAGGAAATAACAAAATGATATGGGTGGTCCCACTAGCGATCCTACCCTGAGAATGAACCTGGCCGGGGAGAGCGGGGACACACTAGCTGGTCCACCGACACGGAATGGTCCCGGGCCGTATGCACTAAGCTACGGGTCACATACATCATGAGAGCATTATGGAATGTCTGGCCTCATTCTGCCCTCGTCATTTCCAGCTCACACTCGCTCCCGCGTGAGATGCAAGTGCCCTGTAACAGTGGAATTTTAGGGACAGTCTGTTTGCACCGGGGCCATGACTAAGCATACTGAGGGACACCCACATCTAGAACGGACAACCAAGAAAAGTTTCACAGTCGGTCAGTCTTCAGGGCACACATCTCACACACAGCGAAGTGTTTCCACCGCCAGAGACATAAAATAAACAGAAGACAATTGCATCCAATATGATGTGAGGCCCGTCTATGATTTTTAAAACACATCTTTGGAAAGACTGGAAGGATGTCTGTCACAATATTAACTTGGCCTTTGAGAGGTACTCGTACTGGTTTCTCATTGCTTCTCCGCGTCATCAGGAGGGAGAAGACAATGTAAACATTCTAGCTTAACGGAATGCTCGCCAAGTTACAAAGCAGAGATTTATAAAGCAGGGACTCCCCTTCTAATGTACTTTGTTGTGTAAATCTAGATTTTCCATACAGAACGAGTATTGAAAGAGAGAGTACGAAGGAAATGAAGCAATATCTATATTTGTTTCAATGACTAATAAGCGAAAAATAAAATTTCAGCTGCGAAGCCATGCATTTTAGAAATCAGACATAATAAGCCACAGATTCATAAGATGTGGTCTAATAAACCTAAGAAAAGTTTCGTTTCCTCCTCACCGAACTGGTTCGCTCCCTGTCTATGCGACTGGCTCCGCAAAGTTAGCAGACGTCTTTTTTTTTAACGCGTAAGTTGAGAGATTAGTAAGCACCGACAACAATAATGTGCCCCCCGAATACACACGCACGCACCCACGCGTGCTCCCTCCCATATCCCTAAATATGAAATAAAAATAGGCTCGGCACTAGCAAAAAGGCAGGTTAACCAAAACCTCCAAAGGGAAAGAGTCTGCCACCTTGTTAATCCAACACTGATCAGGAAAGATTTACACGACCCCTGAAAAGGGAGAAGCAGGGAATAAGGGAAGGATTCTGACAAAGAGCTTTTTTAAAAGGTTGCTTGCAAGCATTTCCGAGAAAATAGTATTAACTTAGCAACTACAGGAAAAAAACACTCTTTCTTATCTGAACGCGCTTATGCCATGGGTCCCACCCTATTATGGTCACTATTAGACAGGTTAATAGCCCCAATGTAATGACTGTGTGGCTAGCTTTAAAAGGAATGTGAATAGTTAACTAGAGAGAAGTGACTCATGCCTGCCCAAGTGAATATTGATTTTCTTAGTCATAATTACTCAATTGGTCTACCAACTTTAATTCTCTGGAGGAGAGGGTCAAAGGCATAGACTCCTAGCCACCTTGCACGGAAAGAGAGGGAAGGGACAATGAAACTTAAATGTGGCTGGGGTCGAAAGTATCCGGAGTGTGGCACTGGTAAATGCCACAAAGGCATACGATGTGACTTTGAATGTCCTGAATCAAAAGTTTCCTCCCAGCCCCTGCGAAGGGAGAGTGTTGAATAGGACCCGACACGTCTTCTTTAGCAAGTGGAGGATGGTTAGCATGGAAGATTCTGAACCATGGGCTACTGCCGTGGTCCTCATTAGCAGCAGTTTTAAGGTGACACCCCGTGCTATGTGGTCCTCAGCAGCTGCTCTACTTCCCTGTGGCTCACTTGCAAAATGGGATCACGGTATCTCCCTCTTGGGCCTGTTGTCGGGTTTCGAAGAGTTACCGCAGGCTCAGCGCTTACAGGAAGTGCCTGGCCCATAGGAGGCGCTGTGGTGAATCTCACCCTGACCAGTATTTCCAGGGATCCTGGTAGCTGCCCCTGGCGAAGGAGCCAGGGCTGGTATGCCACCCCCATTCCCCCTTAAAGACACACGTAGTGTGTCACAGAGGGGTGAAGCTCCTTGCCAGCAGAGGTGAGGGAACGCTGGGCTCAATCCTGAGAGAGAGAGGGCACGAGTGAGCTAGGGCAGAGAGGAGGAGAGAGAGAGAGAATCCCACAAGGGGCAGAAAGAGAGTGAGAGAGAAGAGGGACTCACCCAAAGCGGGGCTCGAACTCATGACCTGAGCCAAAGTCAGATGCTTAACCGACTGAGCCACCCAGGTGCCCCCTGCTTCTGACTCCACTCTCGCGTGGGTTTCTGCTGTGCTGACCCAGAGCCACCTCGAGCACACCCACGCTGGGGTTTCCCATTCCCAGCACAGATCCTGAAGTAGTAAGGACTACAACTAACACCTAACGAGTGTCCGTGAAAACATCTGGGGCAAAGCATGCCCGTCGCACAGACACACTCTCAGGACGTGATTCCCCTAGAATCCTGCTGAGCGTTAGTGCCAGACGCCAGCAACCCTGGCTAAGTCCCGCTTTGTGTGCTTCCACTCACTGGATGCTCACGGCAGCCCACGTGTGAGCGCCCTTCGCTGGCAGAGAAAGTGAGGCACGGAGCAGCTGGGTGACTTGCCCAAGTTCCCACAGCCCATGAGTGAGGTCCGTGTGCCTGGCCTATTCACGATTTAGGGATTCAGACCCAATCCTGCATTGGGGCTTCCTCTAGAAGATGTTCCTGTGTCCTGAGGGCAAAGCTGAGGCATGAACGAGTCACTGGCATCGGAGACCAGCCGGCGCCTGCAGAGCTCGAGTTATAAGAAGAAACCCCGTCTTTCTGTTTCATTTTCCTCATACTCAAAATGGCTGCCTGGCTCTCCTTTATCTACCTCATAATTCTGACCAAAGATTAATGAGTTACCATTTGCCAGGCGCTGGTGGAGGAAGAGCTATACGTGCGGTGTGGCCAGCTACGCTCGTTAAAACCTGGGCCAGGGAGGGGCTGCTGAGAAAAGGCTTCGCTCAGGCCACGGGCTGGTGCAGAGGGAGGCCTCCCTGTGTTGCCCCACCCAGACCCACTAAAGAACACGGGCCTATGCGTTCACCGGCCCAGGAAATCGGAGTGCCGGCACCATCGCAGGCGGAGAAGAGGGGGTTCCCAAAGAGGCCAGTTTTATTTACATCTGGCCAAAGCGGGGGCCACTAGAAAGATTTCCACGAGACACCAACACACGAAGTTACTAAGCAGAATTAAGACACGCCGTAGTGCGCGGAAGCACCCTTAGTGTTGTGTCGAGTGCGAAGATAGAAAACTGTGAAGTCCGACTCTAATTCTGTGGAACATTTTTAAAGTTTTGACACAGGGATGATGAGAAAGAAACATATCCGAATATTAAGGGACTATAAATAGTAAAAAGATGGTGGGTGTTTACATTTTCTATGTTTCTCTACATGTCTTTGGCTCCCTTAAAGGGCTGTTTACCACTTCTTACATGCAAACGAGCTTGTAAAGATGGGTTAGCACACCTTGTCTCTCTCTGAAGGCAAGACACATGTACACGTGTTACATATTACTCCACGCCCAGGCTTGTTCTCTGTCCCCGGAGTCCCAATGTCCAACACGGCACCCAGCACATAGTAGGTATGCTATAAACGTTTTCGAAAGGTAGAAGTTTCACTAATTGGCTCTTAAATATATGTGCTTTTCTTAAAAAAAAAAAAAAACCAACTAGCATTAATACAAAATCATTTGCCATTCGGGTCTAAAGAGTTACTTTAAAAATTTTTTAAAACATGGACTTCTGCTTTTCTGAGAATGAAAGCTTGTTCTACACGGTCTTTATGCTTCGAGACTGTTAATTTGAAGAGAACTGTCACTCCCGAGCAAGGAGCAACGTGAGGTATTGACATAGTATTGAATTATTTAAAAGAAATTAACAAAGCTTCCTGTCCTTGGACAACCGCAGCTGCGAGGAAAGCCATTCACAGCCGCCTCGGGAAGGTATCACTGCAGAGGACTGAGCACTCCTCAGCGCCCCGAATTCTACGAGAAAATCTGTAAGTTCTCAATAACTAATGACAAAGGCAAAGTCGAGGTAATAACTTCTCTTCCCCCGGGAGCTGTGAAACGTCCCAGGAAATGACTTCCTGGGGGTCAAGTCTAATGGGATAACATATTGCTCCTCATTCTCACGGAAGCTACCCAGGACACTGGGCCACGACGTGGCCTTTACGGGCAGCCGGGCCCCTTGGGTTCTTGGGTGCACCACCCTCCACCCTCTCCTCGTAAACCTGCATTCTTATGGCTCTGATAAACCTATCAGTGACCGGAACACCCAGACATCATGGCACCCGATAAGGTGACGGCAACTGGAGGGAATTCGGGGGCCACGGCGGATGCACCCTGCCCTAGCGCGGGGTGAACTTTGGCCGGGCGGTGTCGTTTCAGAGCTAGCTCGTCTCATACCGTCATTCTGCTCCGAGACCTACCTCCAAACACCAGGGCTCCCCAACCTTTTGTAGGGAGTGGCTCCTTTTCATGTCCCTGAAGACTTGAGTGCTGACAGTGAAGTCTGAGGGGGGGTAGAGGTGCTGACAGTCATGTCCCTGAGTGCAGCAAGGGAGGGGGCACTGCTGCCAGGAAGAAAGGGGAACAGAGTGAGGCTCGGGAGGGAGGGGGACGCAGTCACCACGGCATTCATGGCCCCCAGCCTGACCTTCTTCCTAACCCCCGCTTCTCTACAAACTCCAAGCGTGGTTCCCAACGCGACCCCAGGATTCTTCCACCTCCCTGCCTTCTGGCTTGCGGCCCCCTCTAGCAACATCTTAAACACAGCCTCCTCCAAGCAACCTGTCTGCGGCATCCCTTCCCGCTGTCCCCACCTCTGCCCATCCTTCCCCCAGTGGACACGGCTGCTCCTTGCTCTGAGCCCGCTGGCCAGCATTTTCTCCCTCTCTCTCTTTCTCTCTCTCTGTCTCAACTTACCTTACTGCATCTTCTATTAATTTAACCATGTGATACTGTTCTACCCTACAAAAATGCAATTACGTATGGTTCCACCCAACACTAGAGCTATCTGGGGATCTGTCTATTCACCTTCTCCCCTGCCGGACTACCATTTTTGAAGACAGACACCTGCATTTATACCTCTGAGCCCTTCCCTGACCGCCTCGCCTACTCTGTGAGGGGCTTGACAGGCAGGGATGTGCACGCTGCTCCGCAACTCCTCACAACCACCCTGTGAGGTAGGTGTCGTCATGCCCATTTTACAGAGGAGGAAACTGACTCAGAGACGTTAGGAGCATGCCCAAGGTCACACAGCTAGTAAATGGCAGAAGCAGAAGATGGACCAGGTCTCGGTCGACTCATGGTACTGCTGTGTAGACTCGTTTGCCTGTCCAGACATTGACTGCTACTCTCCAAACGGGGGAGAGAATTCAGGGGCATAAAGGGACCTGGGGTCCGAGGAGGGCCATTTCACAGCAAGGGAATATCCTTCCGATTGTTTTTTTGAAAAGGAAAATGTCTGTGCCCTTTGTACGGATGTGATGACTTATCTACTCCGGTTTTTAAAGTGGGTTTCTATGATGAAAAAAATGTCATAAATAAATTCTTCACCCTTCTTAACCCTGAATAACAGAATTCAGGACTAAGAGCACGAGATGGAACTGAGCACAAAACCCAATACCTTATGTTCTGATTTCATCAAATAGCAGCAGAATGAGCATAATAGATTCTGAAGCTGAGGACTCTGGGAGACAGCAAAGCGATGGAAATAAAGGATGAATTCTATAAACAGCAATCATATTTCCAGAACAATCTGCATGGCTACCATATTACCTGGTCCTCCCGTAGTAGGTGGGGAGAGGGGACCCAGGTGGATTAAAACCATCCCAAGGCCACGTGAACTCCCCAAATGGGAAGGGGCCACATGGCCTGTAAGCTGGTGATACTCCAGGGTCCCAGCTGGCTGCAGCTGTCCCTGAAAAGCCACCATCGCCAGAAGCCCCGAGGTCCGTCCCCCAGAAAGGGCAGCCTGAGCTCCCAGGGGTAACCCCAGTTGCCCATGCCCAGTCTCTGGTCTCCGTCTGGGAAATGGAACGCCCCGCTCCGCGTCTCCCCACAGCGCTCGTTTGTAAACAGGGATGTGAGTCATTAGGCAAGGAGGAGTCCATTTTCAAGATCAGCCCAGCTTTACAGCTAAGGTAATCTTACTCTGCCTGGTCACAGCGGTGACTCACCTTACTGTCTCCCCCCAGAGGTGACACGGTTTAACCCTGCAACTGTTCCTGGAAGGAACCCAGCAATCTGGGGGTTGAAATGCCCGGGTGCTCGCTCTGTTTTCTAACACGGTGCCGAGAGCAGAGAGGGAAGGCCCCCAAGGCCAAGTGCGCCAGAGGAGTTTGGGGAAAAAATGTATCTAAGGTTACCATAAACCACTGCATCTTTATTGTCTTCCCGGGGCCTTTCCTCAGGTCTATACTCTCCCGGGGGCCTGTGGCTTATGAGGACAGGTCACACACACACACACACACACACACACACACACACCATCTAAAACTCAGATCTGCCATTCCTGGGAACCTCAGAGCCAATTCTGCAGGTCATTTCCCCCAATTCTGCAGGCGCTCCTGGCTTTGAAATGTGGGAAATAATCCTTCTTCCCTTATCTTCTGGGGCTACCCTGCGCTTTTCTTTTCATCTCATTTCTTTAAATATTCATTTCTAATCTTCTGGCATAACGTACAGTCTTCTAAGCCACTTCAAATTCTGGAGGGTAAAAAAGTGACTTCTAAATAAATTCAATTATATATACGACTACAAAATCATTTAGTACTGAGAAAGACCTGTAGCTGAGTCTCCCCTTAATGAACATAGAACTCGTCAACGGATTCTCAAGATTAGAAAGCACAGGCGTCCGCCGAGCTTTCTGCTCCACTTCCTTCCGTGCTTTTTCTGGTACCAGTACCTCGCATCGCTGAGGAGGTACAACCCCAACTCTCAAGCCACGTCGTCTGGAGCGGACCCCTCAGGCCAACCGCACTCAGCATCGCACATCCGGGTCCACAAGCACGGGGTCAGAACGCTGGGGGAAGGTAAGATCTCTCTGGACTTCAACCTGCTTCCACGGGGTGACGTCACCCAGAGCCAAGGGGGGGAATGGCGTCCTGGTAAATGGGCCGCTGGCTCCAGCCATGCCCGATGCATGCCACCTGTGTGCTTTTGAGTGAGGAGGTTTGGGTCAATGCATTTATTTTGCTCAGGCCAGTTTGGGCTGGGTTTGGGGAGAGAGAGAGAGAGAGAGAGGCAAGCATCCTGACTGGAGTAGTCTAGTCACCTTAGTCGACTGACCTCAGTGACTGTCCATCCACGAGTCAAGGGGTAATGTGGAAAGAACTGGAGACACTTCAGGAAAAGTAAATGAAAGCCTCAGGAGTTTCATGCTCCTGGCAAAATTGAAGAGACTGTTTATAAGGCAATATTCTGGAACGGGCACCTCGCCCTTTCTGAAATAAGAATGAATGCGGCTTGCGGCCTGGGAGAGGGAGAGGAGCCCTGAACGACAACACCTATAGGACCTGACACTCAGCACTGTCCCCACCCCCTGCCCCCGCTCCTCTAGCGCCTCCGATGTCCCTGGCTACGCTGACCTCAGACGTGGTCTCCAGGAAGCAGGAGCCACCAACACTGAGCAGCACCAGATCGGCCTCCCAGCTTCCTACGGAGGCACCGCCTGTTTGTGACAGAGATTTCGAAAGACGCATTTCGTCTGGAGAAGGTGATGGTCCGAAGCTGTGGCATGTTAAGAGAGAAGGCGCAAATGGAGCGGGTGGCGGGTTTCATGTTCGCTGGTGACTCAGCACCTGATGACACGGTGTGCTGCCCAGTTCTAGGCCACGGCCGCACGGATCGAGAATCAAGATGTGTCACCAAAAAAATTGTGGCGCTATCTGTATATTCTACTATTTTGTTTCTTTATGGGCTTACGGCTCTTCCAACAAGTGGTTGGGCGACATTCAAATATTAATGCAGCAGAATGGAACCCAATGAGCTAGAAAGTACAATTTGCTTTGCCAGGAAAAATAAAAAAGTAAGGGGTATAGAAGGAAGAGCTGAAAAGCATTTAAAAAGCAAAAACTTGAAAAAATATGAAAGCCTCCAGAGATAAAGATTTTGTAAGAATTAAAGGTATTCAGGCCTAATTTGGCCAACAGCTGCTATTGGCTGTTGGGAATTGTGAGTCCCTCTCTTAGACAGAAAGAAAAAGATAGAAGTTTTAAAATCTGTCTCAGGAAACTTTGACGTGATGGTTAATTTTATGTGTCGACCTGACCGTGTCACGGGATGCCCAGATATTTGGTCAAACATTATTCTCAGTGTTTCTGGGTTTTGGGACAAGTTCAACATGAAAACTGACAGACTGAATACAACCGATGTCCTCCGTAATAATGTGGGTGGGCCTCATCCAATCAGTTGAAGGCCTGAATAACCAAAGGCTGATTTTCCCCCCAAAGAAGGAGAAACTCTTTCTTCTAGCCTGACTGCCTTCAAGTGGAGCATCGGTTTTTCTATGCCTTCAGACTCAAACTGCAACCTTGGCTCGTCCAGGGTCGCAAGCCTGCCAGCCTATGGCCAAGAACGATACTGTCAGGGCTCTTGGTTCCCAGGCCTTCAAAAGCAGACTGCACTGCCTCATAAGCTTCCCCGAGTCTCCAACTTGCCTACTGCAGATCTTGGGATTTGCCTGTCTTCATAATCATGTCAGCCAATTCCTTACAGTCAATCTCCTTACACACACACACACACACACACGCACACACACACACACACACACCCCCTATCAGTTCTGTTTCACCCTACTGTATTTGGGTTGTATTTTTTTTTCCTATGTTTTCTCCCCCAAGCAAAAGGGAAAGGATTATTTGTGGGTCTCTAACAGAAACCAGAACTGTGAAATGAAATGGGTCTTAGAAATCATGTAATCAAATTCTTTTATGATTTTATTTTAAATCTCTACGTCTAGACATAAAAGGACCTACCCAGGACTACACAGAAAAGAACAAAGCAAAACCCAGACTTTAAAAACTGGGAGCTCAGGGTTCTACGTAGAACGTGGAAGAATTGTATTTTGAAACTGCAGCATCTTTGGAGGAGTAAGAAATCCATTTGGGAGAAAAGCACTGGCAAGAGCCATTCCATTAAAGAAGAAGTCAGCAAAATGACATTTTTTTTAATGGCTAAGAGGGTAAAATCCTCATTTATCTTTATCACGTATTCACACACACACACATGTGCATACGAACAAGGACACCAGAAAACAAAAACGCAAGAGCAGCCATCTATCCATCCGTCCAATCAGATGGGCAAAGCCCAGATACGCATTTGTGACCTTGGAAAGAGAGTTCAGGTCTGCATAGGTCAGCTGTTCTAGCTCTAAACTCCATCAACAATTCTCACCTTTTGAAGGTGAGGTAACTTTGGTGGGAACTAATTACATTCGAAATATGTTGTCAACCAACTTAACACAGATGCAGAGAAAACCGTAATCAGAGCTACAAACAAGCCACCATTTTTGTCATTAAAGGTAAAGCCGAACCGCGGCACTATCGCTGACGGGCAGGCGGAAAGTAAGATCTTTTGTTCACGATTATGCTTCAAAACTGAGCGTGTGCGAGTGACAAAGTGTGACAGTCTATGCCAGGTGCATAAGTGTGGGCACATGTGTGTACAACTGTACGCGTGCAGAGGTAGGCGGGTGTCATCGAATATGGAAGACCATGGCCTACGGTCAGGCCTGGCTAGTGGCCAGCTCGCATACTGAGACTCCTTCTTCCCACGCCAGTGTCAGTGCCCCTGAGCCCCCCTGCTTGCAGCTGGCGTGGGGTAAAACATGGTCACCATCCCTACTTCGATGGATGGAGAAATGAAGTCAGCCTTGGCCTTGAGAGACCACAGTGTAGTGAGGAAGACCAGGATCCAACTGGAAGGCAAAATAAGATGGACACAGAAGAAACCAATGTCAAGTGCATCCCTACACTTGCCTTTTTACAGAGCACAGTTCACCTCTTCTCAACCTCAGCACAGAAACAGATGCAGGGCCTGGGAGTCACTGCCACCGCCCCGCTACCTAGCTGTGGGCCCTGCCCACCGCCAACATGTGCTCCGATTCTGCAGGGCTAGCAGAACAGAGCAGCGGGGCTCATGAGGTCCTCAGGTGGCTCTGAGGACAAATCTAACGTGCCTCAGTTTCTGGACATGGCCGTTATATAAGAGGGGAGAGTTACTGGAGAAAGTAATATCCAAGGAGAAGAGGCCACGCATGGGCCATAAAGCTTTCCTTTATGAGAGAAAAGCTTCACATGGCCCATAAAAATATTTTAGGGATATGGTATCATGAATGGGGTTTGAAGCATCATTTCAAAAGATGCTTATTGGCTAAAAGAAAATTTTGCCAACCTGCTTTGTTTTCTGGGAGAAAAAAATACTTCGAAATTGAGAAGCTGGAAATAAAGCATAGATTTTTTTTTCATTACAGTATCATAAGCAACAAAGGGAAAGCAGATATAAAATAGTTTATTAAACTGCTTCAGATTCTGTCTCCCTCTCTCTCTCAAAAATAAATAAACCTCAAAAAAAATAAAAAAAGTTTATTAAACAGTTTAGGATAAAGTAAAAAGAACTTACTTGGGTAATTTTGAATAAAGGAGATACTTTTATTTTTCAGCTGGTATTAACACTAACGAGCTTTTCTTTAGGTGAAGGTCAAGGCTTTACTGGGACATAAGGTAGTAACTTCAAATGGCTAACCTTAATGTTGGTAAATTAGCCAAAGCAAGCAAAAAATGAATGAAGGTTTGACGGACATCGCTGGAACGCTCAGCGAAGTCCTTTCTGAGGCCATCCTAATTCCTTGGAAAGCCAGATACCAGCAGCGTGCCAGTACGTCCCTCCCCTCTGCTTCCTCAGACAGCGATGAGGTTCCGCAGTGACCTCGGCACACGGAAAGCGAAGCTCCTCTCTGCAATCAGCCTCGGGATCCATTACCCGCATAAGGATCTGGGAGGCCCCGCCCCTAAATGGGTGATCTCTCCAAACAAACGCAATGCCAGTGAGCTCAAGAAAAATCATGTTCAGCAATTAACTCTGAAAGCACATTAACTCTGATTCACAAGGGTAGACAGAAAACATCAGCCCATCTCCCTTACCCAACAAGGACTGCTAGGGAAGAGCTAGAGGCAGAAGCTCACGTCCAAGAACCACCGACTGCAGAAAGCTGTGCGAATCCCGCCGATAGAGGATACCTAATATTGGCCTTTAATGAGATTCCTGCCACAGGGAGGTTCCTGTCCCAGATTAGCCTTTGGGAAGGAATGCGAGTCCATATCATGCCACCTTGCACCACGAGCAGCGCTACGCAGACTCCAGGACGCGGGGGGAGGGGAGGGGCTGACCAGCACCTGTGCGGTCTACCAGCCAAGCCTCTCCTTAAAAACCAACACAGCTCCTACCGGGGCTGGGTGTGCCCCGGGATCGAGCTCCCACTCAGGAAATTTGGAGGGCTCCGCTCTGAAAAAGAAAGCAGTGTGGACAAACAGCACACTCCTCCCCTATCGATGGAGACCAAATGTTTTAAAATGCAAATAACAGGTTTCTGGAACAGCCCTGGAATCTCTCCTGGAAATGTTTCATAATTCACATCTTGTTAGCCACAGGAGCCCCAATTACATTTCTTCTTTTCTCATTTCCACTAACCAATTATTAGCATTAGATACCATACTATTTTCTGCTAATATGTTTCCTGACAACATCAAACTCCGGAGTGTCTTCTTGGTGCGGTGAGTGAGTAAGTGTGCAAACGAGGGCAGATTTATGAGAACAGGTTATTTAAACCTCAGTGTTTACGAAAGCAAAAGCATTTCACTTGAAATGCACTAGACTAATTGCCCCCAAATTTATTAAATTGATATAGTTTGGGGAAAAAAAATTCTCCCCAAATATTATGAGAGGAGGGGTCACATTGGAAGGATATAAGGATATAAATATTCAAAAGCAACAGATTCCTGCAGGCAGGACCGATGCAGACACCATCTCATTCAGAATGGGAAAAGGCACTCGACAATGTGGGGAAAGGCTCCATTCGCTAACATCCCTGGTTCCGAAATGACACCGGCCCCTCCCCGTCATCCCCAGAAAAAATCCCGCTATTGTCAGATAACTTGAGCGGCGACCACTGCGGTCCTTGGGCACACGCCTGGGGCAACCGCGATGGGGCTAAGGGCCGGTCCTTGGGCACACACCTGGGGCAACCGCGATGGGGCTAAGGGCCGTGGGGAGGTGGCAGAAGGCAGAATTGCTTTTCTCAAAGTGGACTTTGCCTGGTCAGCTGCTTTGTTAGAATAGGTCAGGTTAAAGAGAACCTTAAGAGGGGCGCCTGGCTGGCTCAGTCGGTTAAGCATTAGACTTCAGCTCAGGTCATGATCTTGTGGCTCGTGAGTTCGAGCCCCACATCGGGCTCTGTGCTGTCAGTGCAGAGTCTGCTTCAGATCCTCTGTCTCCCTCTCTCGCTCTCAAAAAAAAAAAAAAAAAAGAGAGAGAGAGAGAACCTTGAGAGAAAAAAGAAAATCCTAAATATGTGTATCTGTGTGTGTGTGTGTGTGTGTGTAAGGCAACAGAGACAGTACATACATGAACTGGACCAGCAGTCAAACCATCTTATTCCTGTTTCTTCCCACCACTAACTGGATGGACCCACCTGCTAACATGTACGGCCCAGAATACCAACCACAGAGTCTCATTTAGACGGCTCCGAAACAACACCTAAATTTCAGGGTTCTCTCAAAGACCATTAAAGTTTCCCTAGTTCTCAAAGTGAAACTCATCTTCCTATGTCTGACATGTGCAGCCAAAAAGGAAAAAAAAAAAATCATGTTTTCCTTGAAAAGTTTCTCCTCAGGGCACTTCGGGGACATTAATGCCAAGAACTGTCGTGGAGGCTAGTGATCAGAACTGATGACAAGGCAGCCGACCCAGGCTGGGTCCTATCCTGAGCAGAGAAACTCTACCCGCGGCCACACCAAACCACGGCGCAGATGGCAGCCAGTGCGGCAAATCCGGACAAAGTGTATTTTCCTACCTCCAGCATGTAAACATACCTGGGCCTCTAAATATTTACAACAGGTAAAACCAATAACCAAAACATTAACAAACAAGCAAACCGCACCCAGAACAAAACAAAAAAATCGACTCCCCAGGCTGGAAATAACCTCAGCTGATCACAATCTTTTGGCTGTTATTTGAGTGATTAGCACCAGAGAAGAAAATGAAGACAAAAGAGATAGTACTATCAGGGATGTGTCTGAGTCACTGGAGATAATGTCTTAATCCTTAGCCAACCCGCAGAAAAAGTCACCAGCAGGAGTTACTACTTTACCAGATGAAAAGCCTTGTGCTTCAGGGGAGACCACGAACGGTACAGTCATATTTGGCTCAATATTTGGTGCTCAAATATGAAGATCACCCATAGACTTGGAGATCTTTGCCCTGTAACAGTATTTAGCACAACAGCACGTCCAAAAAAAGGGCGGGGGGGATAATTTTGCAAATTAAAGCAAATATGGTCTACTTGTATTTTTAGACTTCTGAAGTCTACCATCAGCTGATGTATAGATCAACGCAATGGGACCTGTCCACAGAATGGAATATTATTTGACTATAAAAAAGTAATAAAATACTGACAGTTGCCACAATGTAGATGAATCTTGAAAATATCATGCTAAGTGAAAGAAGCCAGTCAAGGACCACATACTGTACAATCCTGTACATACGAAATGCCAGGAACAGGCAAGAGCATGAAGACAGAGAGTGGATGGGGGATGGGAGATGCACTGGGGGTAATGGGAGCGATATCCGTAGGCATGGAGTTTCTGGGGTGCCTGACGGGCTCAGTCAGGTAAGCATCAGACTTTGGTTCAGGTCACGACCTCACAGTTCATGAGTTCGAGCCCTGCGCCCGGCTCTGTGCTGACAGCTCAGAGCCTGGAGCCTGCTTCCAATTCTGTGTCTCCCTCCCTCTCTGCCCCTCCCCCTGCTCACCCTCTGTCTGTCTGTCTCTCTCTCTCTCAGAAATAAATAAAATCAAACAAAAAATTAAAAACAAAAAACAGGAAGTTTCTTTTGGGGGTGATGAAAATGTCCTAAAATTCACTGGTGAAGGTCACGAAACTCTGTAAATACGCCAAAAACCATCCGACTGCACACTTTAAATGGGTGAACTGAATGGTATGTGAATAAACTTATTTTTAAAAAGTCCTGACGTTTCACTTGGCATAATTGCCGTGATCTTATCTCTAACTGCTTTTTATTTGAATTCTGAGCACACCTCGTTTGAAAAGAACACGCAACTCTGGGAAACAGGCAGGATACGAATTATTATTTCCATTTTACAGGAAGCAGAGGTCCAGAGCTTCTCTATTTTCTTTCCACTGGCTGGCTAGGTTTCCACAGGGCCCAGGGAGGAGTGTAAATTAGGGAGGGAAAGGGTGGCATTATAGGCTTATCCTCCCCCAAATCAGGGAGGGATTGGTAACCAGCTCTTGCCAGATGTCTAGAAATTTATATGGTTGCGTCACACATACATGCTACTAAACAAAAGACATTTGAAAATGGCACCTGGATTACTGGAATGCAATTTTCTCAATAGCATGAAATTCAGGTTAAACAATTTAGCTCAAAAAGCAGGGGAGGGGGAAGAGTCATTTCTTGAGTTGATATCGGGTGGGGTGAAAACACACCCAATTAGATGTGGCCATATAATTTTCACATCAAACATCCTGCGCTCCCAAAGGCAACTGATGGCACAGCTTGCGGTGGATTTTCCCAAGTTTTCAAGAGCAGTGACAGCCCTCTTCGACAAAGCCATTTAACATAACAGAAGGTTAAAGTGGGAACCACAAACACTTGCTTTTCTTAATTTACACCTTTCATTTACTTCCCCAGAAATGTCATGGAGGAGCCACGAAAAATTTATGATGTACTGTCAATAGAAGGTTCCTTTTAAGAAGAGGATTCAGAAAGCAAAATGTGAATTCTAGAATGTAATCTGGAGCTGCACCTTTAAAAACAAACAAACAAACAAAAACTTTTTAAGTATTCTAGGAGGAGCAAGATGATTTGCTTCGGGTCTCTCACTTGAAAAAGAACAAAAGATGATTACATGAGCGGAAGACTAGGGTTTCGAGGGTTTCTAGAAACGCAGATGTACTGACTTCACATGCTCTCTCTTCTGCTAACCAGATAGATCTCAATAAACCCACTGCTGGATCGCAGCGAACACACACAGCTCCGGGGGCTATTCTCTGTGTCACAGACCTTTCTGAAGCCTGAGAAGCTACTAGGTTTTAGATCATGTTCGTATAGTTTTAATGTTTGTTGTTTTTTTAAGAATACTCTAATAAACCACCAAGATATTTTTAAGTAACCTAAAGCAATTGGCAAAAAAAAACAAAAAACAACCGACCAAACAAAACAAACAAAATACAGATAACTTAAAATGTATCACTGCAAATTGGTATGTCACTTATCTTCAAATATTCTTTCCCACACCTGAGCCTGTGCTTTAGTTTCGGGAGGGAAGCTGCTCGATAAACACTTGTGTTAAAGCAGGATTTCTCGACCTCAGCACGCCTGACATCTGACCATCCTCTGTGGCGAAGGGGCGTCCTAGCAGCATCCCTACTACCCACTAGATGACAGTAGCATCCCCTTCCCAGCTGTGACAAGCAAAAATGCATCCAGACATTGTCAAAATTCTCCTGAGGAGCGAATCACCCCAGCGGAGAACCAGTGAGCTACGGGGTAACTGGCCTGAAACATTCCTCTGGCACGGACGGCCGCAGAGGCTCTCGCCTGAAAAGTACCAAGATCACCGTAGCAGGAACGGCAAAATCATCCCGCCCTGGTCCAAATCCTCCAACGGCGATCAGGGAACGCAGAAAAACATGATGATGCAAATGTCCCCATGAGCCCCTCCGTGACCAGCGTGTCGCCTTCGGCTAAGGTCCAAGGTCCCGGGACCCCCTACAACGATTTTAATATTGCCCCTAACATTGTCATTCACAAATGTATGAAGTGACAGTACTAGAAAGATCAGTATGCGCCTCAAGGTGGAAGGAAGGGGTTCCGGTTGTGTTTCGATCTCTTTACAATCACGGAGCTTTAGTAATCGGCCGATCTATAATAAATAAGCCGGTCCCTCAAGAAAACACAAACTAATCCCTTTCCAGAGTTTGAGGAGTCTGTTGGTAGCCAGCTGGCAAAACATGGATATTTTTACCTCTCATCTCCTTAATAAAAGAATCCAAACTAGAAAATAGAAAATGAAGCCCAAGCCTAATTCAAAAAGCTAGAAATGTTCTGCATCAAGCGAGTCCAAGGTCACATTTTTGGGCTCAAGGAAGAGAGAGGCACTAGCACGCTGACCTCTGAGGGGTTAGTCAAACCGACCACCCTCTTACTGCCACGGGTGAGTACGCCCCTGCTGACCAGCCACGGCCAGCCCACCCGCGATGGAACACAAGAGGCAAGAGCAGCCCTGGATGCAGGGGCACGAACCCCAGACCCCTCGTGAGCCCCCGGTGCCTCTGGTCCAGGGCACGGAAATGCTACAGTGCATCCTCACTCCTGGGGTGTGGTTTGTTTTCTGGATGGCGTGCCAGCAGCTTCCGCCCGGAGTCATCCAGGCCAGTGGGATGGGCAGCAGTCCGGCTCAGTGACTCATGCCCAGGGCCGACAGGTTGGGAGGCTTGCAAGAATGGAAACAGGAGCCGGAAGCGGCTCCAAAGGGAAGAGTCGGCTCAAGAACATCTTGTGACCATTTAAACCCAAACATTTTCGTGATCGCATCAAAACCTGGGCTTTCAGGGTTGACAGTCGCACGACGATAACTCAACGGTGCTTCCTCTACAGGCCCCAAGAGGTAAGTAAGGGAGCCTGGGAACCCGGCTTGCCATCAGAGCTCTAGGCTGGAAAGACACCTACTTAAAGGACACAGTCACCGTCCCTCACCCCTTGAGGTGGACAGTGCCTGACCATATGCAGCCTTGCACTTCCACCCACACCCAGGCCACCTGGCTCTGCCCTATGGACACACGGCTGGTCACCAGCATCCTAGGGGCTATACCCACCTCTGGGGACATGAACGGTCTAGTCGCTCTGGCTCAGGAACCAAGTACATCACTCAGCACTTAACACCTGAATTTATTAAGAAACCTCAAGAACCTGGGTCTCTGCATTTTTCCTCTAAGACGCCAGAAAGGTCTTGGGACCCAGTCTCAACCCCCACATCATCACCCTGACATACACAGGGAAGCACACTGTTTGTTTGTTCTTTTTCCACCCAAAAGGCAATCAGGAAACAACAGATGGCTAGAGATCAAGGCAAGATCCAAGCTATGAGCACCCACCACGTCACCTGCCATGAAATAAAACCTTCTCATATTCCACTGCCAACTTTCCAAGCAGAAACAACATTTGCATTGGTTCCTTTTATTTGACGAGTTTACAACCAAGCGAGTGATTCGAAAAGCACTTGGCCCACTTACTAACACCCACTTGTCGGAACAGTCCTTCTCCTTGGGGAGCGGGACTGAAGAAGGGGTGCAGGGCTCTCTCCGCCACCACCCAGCCCCGGGCCAGCACCTCCACCCACAGGCACCCATTCATTTTGGGAGAGGTGACAGTCGTGCGACCTGATACAGTTCACACCATCACGAGCCCGGCCGGCGAGGACCGACCTCAGCAGGACAGGCAGCCAGCTCAGTGGCCGTCAGCTCACGCACAACCTGCACCGCTGTTTCGGGCTCAGCTTGGGTTTCAGTTCGGGCACCAGCAAGGTTTGGTCCCGTGCCCAGTCTCAACACTGATAACACTCCTTACAGCTGTTGTACCTGGAATAGAAAAGGTGAAAGCCTCCCCCATCTTCAGGGAGAACATGTTCTCCAGGGGAGAACATCGGGGCGGGGCTGAAAATAGGCAAGAGAAAATGAGAGGTTTCTGAAACTCCCCCGGAGTCCTTTGGCACCAAAGGACTGGGAGCCACACCTCCACATCTGCTCGAACACCACGAAACTTCACAGAAGACAGGCCCTCCAGCTTCTCCTGCCCAGCCTACCTTCAAAGCAGATCTCGTCCCTAGAGGTGAATGCCAGGGAACCTCATTCCCAATCCTCCTCGGGCAGCATGGAGCCCTCTCCCTACTGACACTGGAGCCACCAGGTATTAAAAGGAAGGCATCTGTTCCTTCAGAGGCCCACATCGAATCCACCAGGCAGTCCACTACCAATTCCAGCATCCTCATCTGTACTCAAAAGTTCGCTTGGGTGTTCCTATTGTCTGGCTTCTTGTGGCACACAGGGTCACGAGACAGCGTGGAAGGAGGCAAAGGTCATGAAATTCCAGTAGACCAAGGAGCCAAGAGGATGGCTTGGCCAAGCTTCCATCAATAAATAGTGTCCCCATTTCTCTAAGTGAAAGGAGCAATCTCAAAAGACCCCAACATCGTAGGATTCCATTCACACGAAATGCCCAGAACAGCCAAATCCACAGACACGGAGAATACATGACGGCCATCTAGGACTGGAGGGAACTGGGGAAAATGGAGAGTGACCGCTGATGGACATGGGGGGCCGGGGCAGGGGGAGCGATGGTCGCACAATTCTGGATATATGACAATCACGTACACTTTAATGGGTGAATTGTATGGTCTGTGAATTATATCTCAATAAAGCTCCAGTTAAAAAAAAAAAAGTTTCCTCACTCTAGCCATAGCAAACATGGACTTTCATCTTTCCCTGGTTGAAAGACGCCTTTAAAATACCATCTTCGGGGCGGAGGGGGGAGCGGGGGGGCGCCTGGGTGATTCCGTCGGTTGAACATCCAACTTTTGACTTCGGCTCAGGTCATGATCTGGCAGTTTGTAAGTTCAAGCCCTGCATCAGGCTCAGTGCTGACAGTGTGGAACCTGCTTGGGATTCTCTCTCACTCTCTCTCTCTGCCCCTCCCCTGCTCTCTCTCTCAAAATTAAATAAACTCTGAAAAAACTAAATGAAAATAAAGTGCTGTCTCAGGGACAAGGAAAGACCATCTGAAAGGTCCTTAGCGCTAAGCAGGGTAAGTTATGAACCTGCTTGAGACTCAGGTGCCTCAAATGGGGGAGGGGGGGAACGGTATCTACTCCAAACAGTCATGAGGAGTCCATTTAAAGGGGCCTGTAAAGAGTTTAGCGCAGGGGACACGGTATACACTCGACCAGACACACACGTCTTTCTCAGAGAGAAAGGCCAGCTCCCAGAGAGAATGGGCAGGGACCTTTGCCTGAACCCTGTGGCTCTTTCCAGCATTCTTTCCTCACCTTCAATATAAGACTCTGTCCGACTTAAAAAATAATCACACGAAAAGCCTGAGGTGTGGGAACCCTACGGAAGCTGCATCTGCAACGGCAGGTCCTAAAAATACAGGACACGACCGTCCCTGCAGGGCCGTCCTCTCAGAAGACCTTGCTGTTCAGCAGATGGGCCACAGTGAACAGCCCGGGGAAGACGCCCCGAAATTATACTGGATTCTGGCAAAGGAGGCGGTCATAACCGTCCTCAGCTCAACACGGTTTAGCCCTTACGGTCTCCTTAACAAGGGCAGGGAGAAAATTAATAAAAAAAACCATCTAGTAGATACCAAAGGGCTCAGAACTTCACACCGCTCATTGAGTACAAAATTCTATTACCAATTAATAAGTTTTTAAAAAAGTGACTGACCCCTGCAAATTCCCCCAGAGACCTCTCTACCACCGGCCAGTCACGCGGGCTGGTGGGAGCTGCCATCTACACGATCGCCCTCCTCTCCTGGCCTCACTGATTGATCCAGAAACAGCACCAGACCCAAGCCAAGATCTTGCCCCAGAACTTTTTCTCAGTGACTCTGGGGCAGGAGTCCCACCAACTTTCAGCTGAGGGTGAAAGCCCACGACACTACCCTTCCTCTGGACCTTCCCAACTAAAAGCTGCACTAGAAGAAAAGAGAAGGGACACACTCACAGGTGTCCAACTGCCATTACGGGAGGGCTTTTTTAGGTTTTAAAGAAAAGGCGACAGGATTCCAGATTAAGCAACTTTTCTACAACACACAGGAAATAAGGAATGGGGCCGAAACTTCTGGCCTGCCATTCTGGCTCCAAAGTCTTGGTGGGTCCATTCTGCTACGGCATCCCAAGCCGCTGCTCTACTAAAATGCGCAGCCCTGAACAAGGCCCCAGAGCATTCACTGAGGCCCTCAGAGGTTTCACAAGGTTGTCCCCAAAATATGCACGTGCACATTCAAACAAGTCAGCTGCAAACAACGAGGGTGCCTTCTCCCACGTAAGCACCAACATGATTAAACATGGCCTCCTTGAGGCCTGAGTCTGTGTGTGACAACATGCGTGGGGGTATGGCCCCCACCGCCCCGCCCGGCCACAACAGCTCTATCACGCCACACAGGGCTTCTACGCTGCAGATGTTAAAAGACAAGGAAGACACCAAACCCACACTACCTCTGTAGAATTTATGCTCAGAACCTGGCGTCGGGAATTAGCAAACGGACCTCTCCACAAAAAAGCGTCATTACGTGTCACCTCAGCCAGTACCCTCCGCAGCTGGTTTCATAAGGAACCTCAATCAGATTGACTCCTCAGTCCTTGCAGATTCAATGTCAACAAGCAGAGGTGAGAATGGGTGAAGGAGATGCCTTTGGTGAAAACACTAAACCCCAACTGCACACACGGTCTCTCGATAAGCAGAAGATCCGTACCCGTCTACTTAATTAGGCATGTCCCAAGTCCATTTGTGAATAATGCCCGAGTGCTCACAGTTGTTCGGACTGCCCCAGCATAGCCTCCTGGAAGGCTCTTCTGACTTAGGCAAGCAGAAAGAAACAGCTTTCTGTCAGGCACACGCTTCCCCGTGAGCCAGACATGCCGTTGGTAGTGCCCGCCACACCCATAACCCACTTCGAAGGGGGTCCACCCCACCCTGTGCCCCACGCTCCGCACCATGTGACAGCCCCTCCCTGCTAACTGGACCGGAGGCAGCATCGTACCCAAGGACGGCCAGCCAAGGCTGGACAGTGGTCAGTGATGTCAACGGGCATAGACACACCATCCAAACAAGGGTGAGTGGGGCCAAATTCTTGGTCTTGGTTTTTCGGATTTTTTTTTGTGTTCTGTTTTTTCTTTGTGTGTGTGTTGTTGTTGTTATTGTTGTTTTAACTGCTAACTCAGAAAGAACTGGGAGCCAAAGGCAAAGGGCTACAAAGAAGGAATCTGCGAGGTGAATGGGCCAAGGCGGAAGCGAGCATGCAGGTTCCGCAGAGCGGGGCCGGCCTGCGGGCGGGGAGGTCCAGGGCAGGCACGCGCAGACGAGAAGAGAGGCCGCGAAGGCCGAGTGTCAGGCGACTCTACTGCTGAGATCCCTCGGACAGCGAGGGATCCAGGAGAGACCCCACTTCCAGGCCTTCCAGAGCCGACCCCCAGCAGCACCTGTTTGCCGTGAATCCTGTCCAGGTCCCTGCAAGGCCTGGGTGCCAAGGCAGAGTCTCTCCTTCCCGATTCCACAATAACCTCCACGTGACTCACCGTAACCCAGCTGCATCCCCGTACTGCCCAAGGCCCACGTCCCACCCATCTCCCAACGCCCCGGATCACTCACAAGGGCTTCTGGGTAAGCACCATTCAGGTGGGCCAATCTCTAGCTAAGTAAATAAGTCTCCGTCAACTGTCAACAGTGAGCAAGAGCATACAAAACCTTTTTGTACAAAAAAATTATTGCATTTTACTGAGTCAGAGCTTTATGTCCAAAATGGGAAGTTGGGGTAAGCTTCATCAGCCTTTTTCTTTTTTTTTTGTAAGGAGAGTTAAATCTAGACTGTTTTCACATGTGATAAATGGTCTCCCAGGACTGTACCTCCTCAGCAGGTTTAATAAGGCACTTAAGATTTTAAAAAAATAATAACTTTCTGAAAGGGACTTCAGAGTTTAGCTGAAGTCCATAAAGTTATATTAAATGTCATGGAGGAAGACTTGTACCCAGTTAAAGAGTTTTTAAAGGGTACCCGGAGATTAAAAAGAGAAAAACAATTAGGAAAATCCTGGTTCTCAAAGATTATGAGGCTCTGTCCATTTTATTTTCCACTTTCTGGCCACAGCAGAGGACACAGATCATTGAATGTCTAAGTTTCCAAGCTATAACGGACCAAGAGAAATCATCCATAACCACTATTGTTTCTTTTTAACCCATGAGGTTAAACATGCCGAGACCTGGCCACGATCACACGGCAAGTTTCTGGCAAGACTAACACAAAGACCAGGCTTGCTGGGTCTGAGCCCAAGGAGCCATTCCTTTTTGCCCCAGAATTTAACTTTCAACACACTGAAAATTTCTGTGAAATCTAAACATAATTACATCAAAAACCTCGCACTACTTCTTATGAAATCTAACAGAAAAATATACTGCTTCTCAGAAGCTTCGCAAGAGAGCCCTGGCAACAGAGAAAAATTAGAGCGGAGCATCTGGGGGGAGGAAAAGGGGTACAAAGAAGTTGGTGGATAATAAAATCACTTCCAACCCAAACTGACCCACATTTAAAAGTCCAGACCCAATTAATCTGACATTAGTCAATTCTGTGCTGCAGCCCAAGCATTTGAAAATTTACTTTGGGCTGAGTATTACCAGAAAATTCTTCTGCCAGTGGTCTGTAGTTCATTTCTTTGTATGACAACCTCAACGCCCAGAACTCCGGTCCTTCTGGAGCCCATCCTACAGGCTCTTAACTGGTGGATTTAGTTCAAGGTCCTCAAAGTATATATCATTGTCCAATTCACATAATATGTTAATAACCACGGGCTATTATGTTGATTTATTCAAAACCGCTCAGAGCAGAAATGCATATTCTTTGGGCCGTTCTTCCTCTGTACGTTCAAATGCATCACACTTACAGTAAGGTTAATGTGTGGTGCCCATTCTTCCCAATAGAATACAAAAGAACGGCAGTACATTAAATGCTCAAATATCGCCTTCTGATGAGCCTCTGTATTCATTGTTCCCATTCATGCCGCAGCCCGACTCCTTCCAACGGAGAGATGGGCTACAGAGAGGTTGGAATGCGGACAGACTTCCGATGGCGTGTTTATGGAGAAGCCGGCTTTGCATAGCAGCCCAGCATCGTCACCTATCAATACTGCCAGCAACTCCCTTTAATGGTCAAAAAGGACATGAGAACTTGGGACTGCAGAACCTTCATTAATGGAATCCTGCGAAATTGGTCTGCGTGATCTTCTAAGTGCTGATATCTGGCCCGGTCATGTCTAATGACTCTGGTTTGCTTTCACTCTTTTCCATGCAGCTTAAAAACCCTACACCCTTATGTGATCAAAAGTGGGTTCGGAAGCTTCTTACGTAGCATCCTTTTGAAATGCAGAGCTCCAAACAGCAGAGTTTTTACTCAAATTATAGACTCACCCGGACACAGCTCCTCCCTTCTGAGACTCACATTATTTCTATGTTTTATTTCTGAAATTTAGATGCAAATTTAGATGTAGATAAATTTAACACCGCAGTGTTTCTTTCTTCCCAGAAAATTTGTTATTAGATTAAAGGCAGATCTTTCAGCTGACGGTATATTAGAATTTAGAAAACATGGTACTTGCAAACAGTAATACTCACGCCCTTGACACCCGTGTTTCTCTGACAGCTTCTTGCCGTCACACACTGACACAAACCCAATACTAAGAATTATCACAGCCTTACCGTAATGCAAATGACTTACCATCTGCAAAGCATTCCAAGCGTTAATAGCACACCCCCCCCCAAACGCTGGGCAAAGCAACATCGTGTTTGAAAAGTGTTTCTTTATCGGACCACCTGACCCCCCTTACAACATCTCTCACTCCCGGCTACAACCCCTGAGGGAGATAGTTACTATTTTCCTCATTTTACTGTCAGGGACCTGGGAGATGACTAACTTCCCAAGAACAGCGCAAAGAGGCACCTGGCTAGTCTGAGAGAAAGCCAACACCCGCCCAGCTCCAAAGCCAGCGCTCTGCACAGTCCCGTCCTTCAGAAGCCACAGCGATCCCCATTCTTTACAGAGGAATAAACTGAGGCTCCAGATTAAGCTGTCGATACAGAAATCGCACAACTGCCAAGTGGGAGCCAAACACTGTGCGAGTCTGGAGACAGGAAGTACTTTATTCGATGGTGTAGACAAAAATACGGTATAGTCCCAAATAACTCCCTTAAGGGGGGGAAAAAAAAAGACAAGATGCATAGCCCTTCTTTTGCATGCCAGGAGTATTTGGGATGAAGTCTCCACCTATCAGAACAGATGGGTTAATGTCTTCTCTTCTCTGCCCTTGACCCCACCCAAAAGATTTCTCAACTGTTTGGATATTACATTTCACGCTTCTAAACGGGAGGCTGTTTTCCCCACGTTCAAAACCAGGCCTTCAGCCAGCCCACGAGGGTGCCGCCTGATGGAGCGTGTTCACAGGGGCCACGCTGCCCACCCTCCCTCACCCTGGGCTCCGGAAGGAGTGGCTGTTCCCCGAGTGGCTGCAGCCTCTGGGGAGCAAGAGCCCTGCCCGCCCCGACTTCCCGGCCCGTCGCTCAAGGACTGGCAGGCCGAGGAGGCTGGCTAGACTTGACTTTTCTCTCTGTAGAATGGGATTACCCTTCCCTCCTTCGCTCAAAGCCTTCCATTCATCCCACGAACACGTGGGGGAAGGTGAAGGCAGAGTGTATGTAGGTCAACGGTCATTAGAAGGAACGGCGGTAATAAACAAGTCTAATGGCACAGCCTGACTCCTCAACAAATTCTGGCTAGACACTGATTATACTTCAGCTGAAAATCTATGGGCCTGCCGAGAGAGGGGACGGAATTTCACTTTAAGGAATGACAAAATATTTTCCCAGGCCCTCAGCTGCTTCATTAATGCTTGCCTTATTTGGGGGGAAAGAAAAACTGGCTGCAGTGTCCGTGGTAGTTTTATATGCCGTGAACTGGCAATGTTTTGGAACAAAAAACAACTTTTGCACTAGGGTACTTATGGCATCATTATCGCATTTTCCAAGCCCGGCTGCCGCCCTGCCAGGGAGAGAAGCAAGGGGCCGGGGAACAGTAGTACCTTCACCAGCGGCAGGGCTGAAACAAGGGGGCTTTAGAATAAATCTTGGTCTGTGTGCGTATTTATGGCAAAATAACCCACGTGCATTTACCTTATAAAAGTGTTACAGGTAGGCATACTTATGTAATTTATTTAATGTTCTTTAACATCCATGCTTACTTGGGTTTCATACAATTTATTAAGTTTTCAGTATGGCCTGCAGAAATGGGAAAAATAAAAGCAGATGTGAACGTACTATTTAAATGTTCACCAACCTCCTGCAAAGCCTGCGACCAGCTAAGAAATACCTCTGCGGCTGCCCTTCAGAGTCTGCCCTGGCTGTGTCCCTCCCTGCCACCCAGCGGACGCCTGTCCTTAACAGGTACGAGGGTCTCTGGCGGGCTTCGGTCAAAGGACAAAGATCCCAACAAAGAAAACCTTGATGCCTGATTGGAAGCCTGGTGGACACCCCAAAGGGAACGGTCCCTGTTCAGGAGACTGAGAAGCAAGAGGGTACAGGGTACTGGGACCCAGCCCGTCCCTAGCACCTCCCCACGTAGCAAGGTACTCGCCCCGCCCCCTCCTTCCTCCCAGGAGCTCCTGGACGTGTCTATTCCAGGAGCCCCGTCGCCCTTCAGGATCACATGTGCACACGCATCGCGAGCGAGCACGCACGGGCGCGCGCACTCCCTCCCTTCTCCCTCTGTCTAATCTTCCCGTGCTTGGCCCTTCGGTTTAATATTTACCAAATCTCTTGGCAGAGTTCCCTTTCTGCTAAATAAAAACTCTTTCACTGCTCTTTTTTTGGCCCCTTTTTCTCTCTCCAGCCTCTGACTCCTTGGGAGAGGCCCAGAATCAACCAATGGAGGGGTCTCCGGAGAAGCAAAGCCAGGGAGAGAGAGGGAGGCCTGGGAGGCAGCCGAATGGCTTCGACAGCTTCAGATAAAGGAATCAAAGTCCTGCCCCACAGTGTAGTTTCCCTTAGCCCAGAGCCCACACCTCCTCCTGAGTCCTCCCGGGTTCCCATCTCCCTCCTCCCTCCCTCCAGACCTCCCTTCCAGCCAGAGCGGGGTCACGGGCCATCTTCTTTACCAATTCGGGCCATCTTTACAAATTCGGAGGGCACTGAAAACTGTCACTGCTTCACTGTTGACAGAACGGGGTAGGGGGAAGGAGTATGTTTCTTGGCGCTGCATAAAAGCAGCCAAATAGTTTAGTCTGGGGCCCTGAAGCCAATGGCTGTCAAAGGGGAAGTTTATTAGTAAATACAAGCATTAACCTATCATCAGAAGAGCGTGTCTTTCTAAAGTCACATTTATATCTCCAAATACTGCTACCCCAAGGAAGAAGGCACGTAGATAATTGGGGGCTATGGGGCCGGTTCCTGAGCTTAGAGCTATTTCTTTAAGTCCAGCTATTTCTTAAAGTCAGACTTAGGAGGGCCACCCCAGAGAGAGGACAGGAAGTGTATAATTCAGTTCACAACAAAAACACTCTCCTATCTGTGGGCCCTGTGGTCAAGCAAGGGAGATAGGATTGAAATTTAAAGTTCCTGGGTCCCGAATTCAGTCAGTGTGTCGTTCTTCCTGAAGTAAAATGAGAAAGGTAATGCACGGCCCCCAACAAATTACACATGATATACGTGTATCTACAAACACACACACGCACACACGCACGCACGCACGCACGCACACGCTCTCTTTCTCGCTCCCTGTGGCTGTTACTGGTTCGGGCAAAAGCATCACACCCGATTTATTATTGAGTCTTCGGGAGTAAAGAGCCAAGAATGAAAGCCTCACTCATTTTATTAAGACCCCAGAGTGTCCCACAGGCCTACAGCTCCAGGGGAATTGTCACAGACCACAAAGCCTTGACCTCCAGGTCTTGGTTCAACTCCTCCCTCAGCTTATACAACTTAGTCGCGATTAAAACACCTAACGGGCCCTTAATTGGGTTGATTTTTTACCTAGATAACTCAAACTAAATCATCTGGCCCAGAAGGGCGAGGTCTTCCCCTAACCATTATCTCCTTATCCCCCCTTCACCTGCCACACAACCACCTCCCCCACCAAAGGGGAAGAAGAGAAAAGGGGGGGGGAATGTGGTAGGACCATAAAAACAGAACCAAACACAGCAAAAGCAAGCTGTCTACATCAGGAAAATGTTCACTTCTATCCCTACTGGGTTACATGCCTGGGCTAAGGCTTTGGGGAGATATGATGTAGGCCTTTATCTCGTGGATATATTTTCTGAGCACGTGGGACGAGGGAGAGAGGGGGAGAGACCGAGAGATGAAGAACCAGCCGAGCACTAGGAAGCTTCCTTTCCAGGCCAGCGGCAAGCCCGCCAGTTTCAAGTGGCCAGAGTGAGGGCAGAGAGGGTGGGGCCAAGTACATGGGGGTCCGAGGAGTCCCTTCCAGCCCTCGAGCTTAGCTGTGGAGGAGGCAAGAAGGGGCTCACTGAATGGCTTGGTAAAGGTCATCTTCATAGAAATCACTTCTTCTACAGAAATAGCATTTCTACCGGAACGACAGGTCCAAAGGGTTCCAGCCGCACCGTTAAGTGTTGCCACGCCCTCCCCCAACCCCTGCAAAAGTTCAGTAAAGAGGGATCTCCCGCCCTTTGTTAACAACAAACCGACGTAGAATGACAACGCTTGCCCCTTTCCTCTTATTTCCTCCCGCCATGCTTCTAAGGCTCTCTTCACTTCTCAGTCACCAAAGAGATTCTTTTAGAAACATCCTCTAGCTCTTGAGCAGGACGAGACTGAAAATACGGAGCCTCTCGAGAGAGCAGGTAGTGCCTACTTTTAACTCTTGACCTGCTAGTGCGTACGCCAGTTAACAAACTGGGAATTCCCTTTGTCAAGAAAAAGATCAGAACGTGGACTGTACGGTTCCAGGGGAGAATCAATAACTGTCAGAGGGAAAAAGGGAGAAAAAGCGGGCACTTAATTCACTGTCCTTTCATCTCAACGGAAGAGCAAATTTCCTAGGTGACACAGCCTTCTCTTTCCTCCAAAGTCTGGTCCAAGTAAGGCCACAGGAAACAATTAGGACTGGATGCTTTCACACGAATGCCTGCAACAGTTATTACAAATACACTCATTAATACCTAGACAGAAGGGGGAAATTGGAGGCTGAAGTTTTACAAGTCATCACAGAGGTTAATCCGTCTTGTTGGCAGAGTTTATGCCTCTCCCTGAAACTAAGGAAACGGTTCTGAAAAGCAGCAGTTTATCTAGTGAGCATCCCTGGTACAGGCACGGCCTCGCTGGGCGCACGCTCCTCCCAGGAGGGCCACGTGGGATCGCTGTCATGCGTGAGCTCTTGGTGAAATCACCAAGAAACCCGAGCCCCCCGCTCTGGCAACTGGGGACCGTGCCCATCGGCAACGCCCAAAGTCACTCAACGGTCTCTTGAAAGAAGCCATGAGGTTGAGAATTTGACTTACCTGAAAGGGGTTGAGAGGTGGGGCTGATCCTTGAAGACCAGATTAGAGTTGGGGGGGGGGAGAAGGGGGCGGATAATACACAAAAAACTTGACGATGGATTCCCAAGACCGCTGGAATCTGTGAGGGAATCGAGCAGAGCTTAGCTGACGGCCACCCCTGAGACCTCGGGGCTCCCACATAAACAATGTGAGATCTCACTCCTCGACATGAAGTTCGATGTGGCTCGGAGAGGCCGGGGCTCCCCATGGGCAGCCTCAAACTCACCCCCACCCCTCGTCTGGGGGACACTCTTCCCTCAGTATTTTGGGCACACTATGATCACACGGCATACCAATTTATTCTTCCGCATCTAGAAACACAGTCTTCTGGGAAAAACATGCTCTTTTCGGTGTGGCCGCGGAGTTCTGCCACAGCTTGTAATTTTGGCTAAGGAAGTGATTTCCTGTCTGACAGGAAGCGGGAGCCAAAGCTGACTTTAGCTGCTGCAAACCTCTGGCTTAAAAGTTAAAAGGGAGAGAAAGACAACCACTTCCACTTATCAGGGAGTCAGAATCCGAGTCTTCCAAGAACGTGAACCTCTCCCCTGACCCCTATTTATTAAAACAAGTTTATCTAACAAACAACCCCAGAGCATTCTGTCCCGAAAAAGTAAGCTTGGTCCCTGCTTTTGTAACAGCACAGTCCTTTTACAGCTTCTAAGGACATAATTACCAGTTGAGTTTTGAACTTTGCCCAGATAAAGGCTGATACACTAGGCTTTGCTGTTTGCTTCTCTAATCGAGTAAATTCAAATGTGAATAGACTTCTGGGCCTTCTTTGTACCCAGTTCTCTCTCGAAGATCTACTTATTTTTCCCCCCTTTCTTCATCACTAGAGGCATTTTTACGGGTAGTAGAATATGTTTTGTTTTTTAGAATTCCTACCAGTTGATTTTTATTCCATCCAGGCATTTTCAGAGAAACAAACACTAACAGGATATCAGCTGATGGCTAAAATTTAAATTGTTATCAGAAATTCCGCTTCCTTCCCAAACCCCACTGCCACTATCTTTAACAGCTGACAATATGCAAGGCTAACATTTAAACTGTAAAAGAAATACCCCATTCTTCTTTCATACACACACACACACACACACACACACACACAATCCAAAAATGTGGAGCTAAATGGCAGGTAATTAAGTAGAATTACTGTCTGCACTATTCCTATCATTCACCAACCTGTTTAACAGTTTCTAAATAAAAATGTGATTTTCTCTTTTTTTTACCCCCTCTCACAGCAATTTTCCAGCCAGCCTTGGGCAGTAAACAGTTAATATTCCACTCTCCCCTGCTGCCTTGAAAACCAAGGAAACAATTGAGACATTGTCCAGCGAACAAGACTCCCAGGGACTGACATTTTTGTTTATGTCCCAGTTCTCAGCCTGTCAATTTCCACTAGGCTGCCTGACCCACACCAATACGGTCCGCCGTGAGCTGAAAGGGCTCCGCTTCATTTATTTTATTAAAGCTTCGGTGTCTGTTTTTGATTCAAACTCCAAACCTCCCCACCCCCGCCTTTTCCCCAGAAAGTTGCCTCCGAACTCAGAGGCTGTGTTGCAATTTCTTCTTGGGACGCGTTGCCAAGAAAAGTAACAAAATATTTTTGAATACCAATGTTTGCATGGTTTTGCCAAAAAAGGGAGGGGGGGTGTACCTGAACAAGTCACCCAGCCTTGAAAGCCTCATGTTTTTATGGAGTCTTGAAAATATTCCGCTGTAATGTGTCCACAGGAGTGGACCTACAAGGTGATCTAATGATCTAACGTCCAAACTCCAGCACTTCGGAAAACATTTAAAAATCCTCAGATACATCTGAAAAGCCCAAACTTCACTTTCAAAACCAAAAAGGGTACATCAATATTTTCATCCCTACTGATGCCACGCCCCAACTAATCATATGAATTACAGCCCCCCAGCTCCCACTTCGGCCTTTCCATGCCGCCGCTGCCGCCCCAACACTTGGCTTTCCGGGTATGGGGACTGCAGCAGTGATACTCCGAAGCCCCGCTCCTGACACTTTATCTCCATGAAAAGCACAGACGGCAGTGAGCCCCGTTTCCTGTTTGCAGACCGAGCATGAACCAAATCACACCCTATGCAGCAGCTACGGAATTCGGAATTCGAGAGCATAAGGCATTGTGCAAGATTTCCTACGGAATAAAGGCAGCAAAGCTCTCCTTCTGCTTCGTATCAAATCCTGTCCCTCTGTGCTGGGGGGTCTCTCTCCTTCCCACTGGCCCAAGCCCATCTCTCCACATTAAGGTGCAGCACGCGCGCACACACACACACACACACTCACCCAGACCCAAAACCTGGAACTTTTACAGGAAACAGGATACTTGAGAACTTGAAAGCCACATGGATCCAACCTCCCTTAGTGCCCTTTGGTTGCTCCAGTTAGACACAAGCCCCTCTTTTCACAAGCCAACCAGCAAGCAAAAGACTGGGGCTGGGGTGTGTGCTGTCCTGGAGCGCCCCCGTGAAGTCCACACTGTCCTCGATGCTCGGGTACCCCTACCCAAACTCGGTGTAGAAAACCACATTTTCCAACTAACCATCTCTACCTTTTTTTTTCCCCTCTCACCCTCTCCAAAAACAGCGTTTGGCTATCTTCCCATTGCGACTCTTTGTTTAGAATTGAGGATTCCCCACCCCCTTTTCATCTCTGCTCTAAAGGGCCTCTTCAGACCCTTTCAAAGCCTCGGCAGCCTCCCCAAGCTCGGGTCATCAGACACTGAAATAAATGGAGATACTTTTATGGCATATTTGAATGTAACAAGCCATTCTCTTTCGTTTCCTAAAAGGAAGCCCTGTTGGGCAGTCACAAGTTATTACTGAACCAAGGTTGAAAGACAGAATCCCTAAGGGCCAAAGGTAAGATTGTAACATTTACAGCCACTACGTTCTTCCCCCTTTTAAGGCCCTAATGAACCAGTGTAGGGCACAGGCAAAGCATTAACTCCTTCCTGCCAGAAGCTTCCAGTTGCCCTGCTAGGTGAGCCTCGCCATCCTGGCACCTCCCACCGTTCAGATCTGGGCCTGGACGCTGTCCTCTGGAGGAGCCCTCGCCCTGCTGCCCTCCCACCTAAAACGGCCCCCCGGCCCACGGTCTGCTCGGTCCTACTGTCTTGCTTTACAGTCACCATAGCTCCTACCGCCCTCTGAAACGAGCTTGACCCTTTACGGCGGGCAGGTGAGCACTGGGGATAAGAGCTTGGCCACCGGCCAGACAAATACTGCCGAGGCCTGACTTTCTAGCAAGGAAGAGAGAGGCCACTTCCTTTCTTTCTGGGCTTCGGTTTCTTCATCTGTAAAATGGGGGAAAAACGATAACAACAACATCTGCTCTCCAAATGGTTCTAAGGGTTGAAGTCATATATGTAGAATCTGGCGAATAAAAGTGGTCAAAATATAAATTAAATTTAAAAAAATATAAATTATTTTTTATTCTTTTTTTTTTGTCCATATTATTTGTTTACTGGTTTGGGTCTCTACTACTCTCTTCCCCTCCCCCTCCCCATGTAGAACAGAAGCTCCATGAGAACAAGAATATTTTCTTGCCACTGATAGATTCCCAGCCTCCTTCCTCATGGGTAACCAACTAAATATGTGTTGGGAGGGTGGGAGGGAGAGAAATAAAGGCAGAAGTGGGGTGGCTCGAGTCAGAATCTGGCTTTCCTGTTTTGAGCAATCAATAACCTCCTACTTGGGGCGCCTGGGTGGCTCAGTCGGTTGAGTTTCCAACTCTTGATCTCAGCTCAGTTCTTGATCTCAGGGTCCTGAGTTCAAGCCCCTCACTGGGCTCCACGCTGGGCGTGGAGCCTAGTTAAAAAATAATAGGAAATCAAATTAAAATTAAATTAAATTAATCACCTACTCACAGCAACCTTCCTCAACAGATACAAAGGGACAAAGACAAAAAGATCTTTATTGGTCGTGAGGTCTGTGCTCTTGGGACACTGTTAGATCAGACACCATTCAGTCCTGACCCCCCGATTTCCTCTGCTTCCAGGGGGTAGAGTCAGGGTGAGGTTTGGAAGGGCTTGCTCTGCAGAGGCCCAACCTAGGGACTCGTCCTGGGAAAAGCCCTTAACAACCCACCAGGCGTCCTCCCCCCGCCTGCCCATCCGAAGTGACGATGCTTTTCCAAGTGGTAAATGAATCACGTCAGACCAAAAGCCGTTTTAAAAGTACACTTTGTAAAAACCCCGTACTACAGCACATTTCATTTATTAATTATGCTATGGATTAGGGATCAAAGTGCTAGAAATCTCAGTGTACTAGAAATAAATGGCTTTTGTGGTTACCTAAATCCTCGGAGTCCCCTGGAATGTAATTCCTTAGGCAAAAACAGCCTCCCAGACGTCTTGCCACCACCTCCCTCGCCCCTCCCCACAATGCAGGGGAGCGTGGTCGCTCAGCATCAGGCCTGCATGAGTAATTATCTGGGCTTTTAACGTTTGGGTTCTATGAAACATGGAACTAACTACTCCTTCCGAACCACCACCCTCCTAGGGATGGGGTTTTTAGTTTCTATGATTTAATCTCAAGTCCTTCCCCTTTTCCTTCCTGTCCTTGGCCCTCACCCGTTTTTTTCTTCCCAATTAGATTCAAGTTGAAAATACCATATAAAGATGATGGAACTCAAATTTCCAGTAACTTTCAAGAAGCCAAAGGGGCATAGCATCAGAAAGGTCTGGATTTGAATCCTGGTGCTGCCACTTGCCTTGTAAATCTAACGTCTTTAAACTCGGGTTTTCTTAGCTTTAAAATGAGGATTGGGGTGCCTGGGTGGCTCAGGCAGTGGAGCGCCCAACTTCAGCTCAGGTCGTGATCTCATGGTTCAGTTCGTGAGTTTGAGCCCCACATCGGGCTCTCTGCTATCAACACAGAGCCTGCTTAGGATCCTCTCTCCCCCTCTCCTGCTTGCTCTCCCTCTCCCTCTCTCTCTCTTCCTCAAAAATAAACAAACATTTAAAAAAATTAAATGGAATAAATCTGCCTACTTCAGAAGAGACTGCTGGAAGACTGAGGAGATAAAATGTAGACAGCTTCTGTCCGGAGCCGGCACTCAGTACCCCATCCATATGTGACCAAGAGTTATTTATTGCCCCTCCACTTCCATATTTTCCAGACAGAAGTCTGGTCCAGAGTTTCTACATCTTGTTCCATGTGAGTTGTTTTAATCATATTTATATTCTAGTTAAAGAAAAAAAAAGTCAATCTTCTGACTTAGATTTCTACCACAGTAATTTCCTTAGAGGTGGCTATTACATAGCAGACATCCAATCAAAATCATAGATTGTCCACAACTGCCTAAAGTTAACTTTACAAAATGAAAGCACGGAGGGTAAGATTAAAATATGAGCGTGCATTGAAAATTTTTAAACTTCATTATTTATATTTTAAAAACCCATATAAGCAGTTTTAAACTGTTTACATGGGGAGAAAGTGTTTCCAACACATAACCAATTCTCTAACTTATATAAAGAGCTCCTATAAATCAAGAAAGAAAAAACTCTGAGTCTTTACTTTTTAAATTTTTTTTAATGTTTATTTTTGAGAGCGAGACAGACAGACAGACAGACAGACAGATGGAATCCGAAGCAGGCTCTAGGCTCCGAGCTGTCAGCACAGAGCCCGACGTGGGGCTCAAACTCCCAAACTGTGAGATCGTGACCTGAACAGAAGTGGGATGTTTAACTGACTGAGCCACGGGGGCGCCCCCGAGTCTTTAAAACGTGCTGAGGATTAAACGGGGTGGGCCACAGTGGAGATAATGAACAAATGACAACACGAATGCCAACCTTAGGAGTCAAGGAAATGTAAATTAAAGCATGGTAAGATGATGTTGCCACACACTGACCCGATTGGCAAAAATTTAAAGTCTGACAAGATAAAGTGTTGTTGAAAACATGGGGGGAGAGAAAGTGTTTATACACTGGTGATGCACCTACTAATTGAGCCCATCATTCCGGAGAGCCCGACGCTTGAGGACACCTTGTGAACTACGGCTGAAAACCAGCAACCGACGTCCAGCAATTCCTCTAGATGGTATGAACCCCGGAGAAATGCTTTACGCCGGTCTACATACACCTACCCAGGGATCATACTGCAGCAACAAATTTTTTAAGATTTTGTCTTCTTAAAAAACTGCGAGCAATCCAAATAACTATCAGTACAGCAACAGGGAAGCTAGTATACCATATAGTGAAATAGTACGTAGCAGCTAAAGTGGGCGAAATAGATTTAAAAGTGCAACATGGGTAAAAATCAAATGCAATGTTGGGTAAGAGAGACACGCCATAGAATATTATGAAATATGAAACCACTTACGTAAAATTTAAAAATCACTAACATTAATTGTAATACACTGTAGATACACATACATGTACATATACACACATACATATATGCATACGTATACACATACATATATGGAAAACTGTGCAAGCCTGGACGGGGGAGACACCAAATTATACAGCAGTTATATCTCAGGAGGGAAGAGCATGGATCCCTTCCCCCAGGGAGGGAAACATAGGTTTAGTTTTGTTCTTTTGTTCTTTGTTCTTTTTGTTTTGTTTGTTCACAAGGGATTAGATTAGTAATTGTTATTTTAGGTGGCAGGTAATGAGTGTGTCTGTTGCATTATCCTTTGTACCTTTCACTATTTTTTGTTTCAGAACTGGAACACTCGAATATGTAAAAACTCAAATTAATACAAGAGATAAATTACAGAGTGAATATGCCTGGCACCAAATAGGTGGGTGACTTGAGAAAAATACCCACGAAAGCCTCCTACCAGTGTAACTTACCAGAAAGATTTGTAATCTGCCCTCAAGTCGGCAGGCACACGCCCACATTGTGTGTGAAGGGAGGTATAATTTGAGACGAATGGAAGGCGCATCTTGATACAAACCTCCTTTTGCTGGTTCCTTTCTTTTGCCAAGAGCTCATACCTTTTCCTCCTAGGAATCCACAAAGCCCCATTTCCTCAACAGGAACTAACAGCATCACAAAGGCACGGCGGGCCTGGAGTTTCCTGGTGTGGCCTCCAGCCTGGTTCGAGTCCAGAAAGCTGCCCCTCCCAGGCTGTGAGCTCACTCCCCATGGAAGCAAAATAACACCAATAGGTGAGAAGCCCTGTGCTGGGGTCAGGCTCCCCGCATTCAAATTCCAGCTTGCCACTTCACCATCTGGGTCACCCTGGGTGTTCCGTGCCTCCCCCCCACCTCCTCGCCATACTCTCGCTTCTTAATCTGTAAAATGAGATAGCGACAATAGCTAACCCATATTGGGAGTTGTGAGGATTAAATGTGGCAATCATGTAGATTACTTAACATGGTAAATTAGCAGAAGAGTAAACCCGTAAGTGCTTAGTAAACCTCCAGTGTTACCATGATCTTGGGTCCATCTCCCCATGTCTCAATGTCTTAACTGTCAAAATGAGAGCTTTCCACCAAGAAGGCTACTAAGTTCCTTTTCAACATGTTGAATCCAGGGCTAAGTCTGAGATTAAAAAGAAAAACCAGGAACAGAAGAGCTAGCATGAGAGAGACCAAGGCTCTGGTCTGTCTGCGAAGCTCCAGGACCGCACATGACACAAAGTTCCCCAAACCCCTTCCCTTGGCCTCTGTTCTGGCCTGTGGTATCACACCCCTGTGCCTAACAGGATCCAACAATCCCCACCCTTGGCTCCATATCCAGCAGGTTCCATGCTGCCAGCTCAAAACCTTTGGAGGAAATTCACATAGGCATCCAGACACCAGAATACTTGGCCAAACCCAACCCCGCTGGCCTCCATATGCGAGACGCTGGCCATTTCTGGAACCCCGGCCATTTCCACGCGCCAACGGCCCGCCCTCTCTCTCCTTGACAAACGCCCTCTTTGCCCACTCAGTTATTCCACACAGAGGTCCAAACACGCACCAGCTCACGGTATGTCCTTACTGCCTCTCAATGGGTATACGTTTCATGTTTGGAAACTTAACCATGAGACTGTTGGCATAAGAGCTGTGCTGGTACCTCGCACATCGGCCTTGGACTCCAGGTGTGGACAGTACTCAGGACGAGAGTCCTCGCAGGTATGCGCCAAAACAAAACAAAAGAAAAACTAGATAAAGAGTTGGTTCATCTAAAAAAAAAATAAAAAAGCCTACCCTTCCAAATTAAAAGTTGGGATAGCATTAAAGTTACCATCTTCTTAGCCCATCCTGACTTCTTCTCATGCCACTTTTCATTTTAAGGTTGGTGGAAGGGAGACATGTGGATTTCACTCTTCGAAGCCCTTCTTTGAGTTAACTGTCAAAAATGGGACTTTGTACACGGCAAACATTCACAGATGCGACGCACAAAACGTGGGCGTGCCACACCTGGTCCCCGTCAGGTCCTGCAAGACCCACTGACCCCGGGCAGCAAGCAGGCATCTCACCAGGGCAGAAACTGGGGGAACAAATCAACACGGGGAAGCCACACCGGCCCCTAAGCCAAGCTTCGCTGTCGGGACACATTCTCATTCCTGGTTCCGATGAAGAGCAGTTCCTCTTTCCCATCCCTGCATTTAGACCTCGTTTTCAAATGGGGAGTCGGAAGACTTTTGCTCACCGGGACATCTTCATGGACATCTTCCCTGGGCTCAGGGAGAGCCAAGAGGGGACTCCCATTTCTGACACTTTCCCCCAAAAAGTGGACTGCCTAAAGCAGAAGCGACAGCTGTGACACTTCTACTGTCCCTTGCTCTATCCTTCTTCACCCCTGACAGATATTAATCTACTCATGCATTCTCTTTCCTGAAGCCCTGACATAGAAGGCCTCAGAATCTTTCTCAACACAGTGTTCCAAGCAGACAGCACCCAGCCTGTGGTCTAGGTACAGACAGTGCACTCTGCTCCAAGTCCTGAGACCAACTTTCGGACTTACAGGACCTTTTCACAGCTTATATGTATTTGAAGGGAAATGGGGAGCCCCCCTCATCACATAGTAAAGTTGTAATAATCCATAAATCACAGAAATAAACACCTGTATGCTCAGCTTGCCATCAATCATCCATGAGAAGAAGGTAGTGCTCCCAAAATACTAGAAGTAAGTGTTAGTAAGTGGAGGACAGCGAGGAGGTTATAGCCGTACCTCCTTATTTATGCGGGTTATTATCACATTTTTCAACAAAAAGAGCAGTAGTTAATACTACTCATTAACTGATTATTCCTTAGTTGTCCCCAGGAACGGAGAAATAAGGAAGCGTTAGGCAGAGTATGTTAAGTAGGAGTCAGAAAACCCTGAGACACTAAAAATATGAAAACAGGAATTTTATGAAAATACCTAAAGTTCATTTTCAAAATTCCCCGATGACCACAGGAGCAAACCATGGAGACTGTTTTTTGTTTGTTTGTTTTTTCCGCACGAGCCTCTCTCCCTAGAAATTGTTCGTTGGAGACAATCGTGGGGACTATGTCTCCCTCTTAAACTCTCAGATCAGTCCAAAGCCACCCATCTCTAAAGAGAGGCACTGGGTCCCCCTCATACAGGCCCTACTCACGCAGCAGCAGGAGAATGTCCCTGCTCCGGCATTTCGAATGCCAAAGTATTAAAAATTCAAAAGAAGAAATAATGTTTTTGTTATAAGCCCGAGGCTCTGAAAACTGGAGAGTTAGAATTCTTTGGGTTCGTAAGTGACAGAAAACATCTCCGACTAACTGGCTTCCTAACTGGCTAATCCAAGATTAGAGCTGGCTACACGGAAGTAAGTGGTATCGTCCAGAC
This sequence comes from Paguma larvata, assembly GCA_030068075.1. Taxonomy (NCBI): domain Eukaryota; kingdom Metazoa; phylum Chordata; class Mammalia; order Carnivora; family Viverridae; genus Paguma; species Paguma larvata. Next base: position 31,685,818 of record CM057837.1, read on the forward strand.
ACTCCTTCCACGCACATCTTCATCCTCTGCCAAGGAGCACCCTCCATTCAGGGGCGGGTGTGGGTGGGGGTGGGGGTGGGGGTGGGGGTGGGTGTGAAGGCAGTTGCAAAGAGCCACAGGTTTACACCCTCTCTGCCTGGCGAAGACTCCTAAGTATCTCTGCTTTAACAACATGCCTCCGCCTTGCCCCATCAACGTGTCTGTCTACCTGGATCAAAAGAGTAGGGAAAGGTGGTCAGCTAGCTCCCTGGAGCTGAGGGGCTGGGGGAGGATGCTGCGAGCAGTGATCAGCGGTGCAGAGACAGATGCCGTGTTGAGAACCCTACTCCATTTTTTAGCATTTGGTTTCTTATACTGGAAGGTCGGCACAGAGGTGTTATTCTTAATACCTGTAAACAACTGGGTAATTTAAGAAGAAAAGAAAAGAAAAGACTCCGCCAGTCAAGTGCTTTGTGAAAGTGGGATGGGAAGGGGCTTGAGGAAGGATGAAGGAAAGTTGCTTGGCTGGATTCTAAAAATGGAGATGGTTCCTACCAGTCTAACGTACCGATTTGATTTTGACCACGCCTTGCCCTGGTCATTGTAATTCTGGGTTTCAGACATTCCTTCATTTATAGGTTTTGGCTGAGGGGGGCTACTGCCTCTTTCGAAAAGAATCTTTCTTCCTGAGTTTCAGCTGAATCATCCCAAAGGCTCCCCCGGGAGCCCTTCTTCCCAACTACGGTCCCCATTCTGTTACTGTGATACTTTTTTTTTAGGTTTTATATGTTTTACCTCCACCCAGTCAAGGCTGGCTTCTCCTCTGAGCCTGAAAGGGCTGGGAAAACAATCTCCTAGAATCTTCCCTGTGTTCTGACTCAGGCCTAACTTGAGGAGGTGTGGTCCAAAGACAGGTCTCGACAATGGCCCCCCCCCACACACACCCTATGTGGCTCTGGGGGGCCATGAAATGGTCTAGTCCCACGGCCTGCGATGTGGCACGCCTTCTTTCCTTCTCCGACCTTTGTAAACACTTGCTACTTTCTTCCCCCAGCACCTGTGCCACACAGACAACGTCCTTGTGAGACAGGCAACAGGCAACTCACACCCTTGGAACGGGAAGAACAAGATGCTTTTGCCCCACTGTACGCGGACACGTGGTGACCCCATCTCATTCAAGCCTCCTAAACAGCCTCAGTGATGCATGTAGCCGCGGCTGGGACCCACCCACTCTGCAGGCTCTGCCGCAAGGGCTTGCATCACGCCACTCAGAGTTCTCCACAGGCTTCTGAATGCAGACAAGATACAGCTGGACAGACTGCACGCTCTTGGGGAAGGGCAGGGCTCAGATGCAGTACAGCCAGGAAACATCTGGGTCCTGCGTGGGGAGGCGCGAGGGGAGACCCAGACCTCTGCCGCATCCTGCCGCGAGAGCACGGGGCTGAGGAAGGGGGCTCGCTCAGATTATGTGCCCCCGACTGCCCCCCGGCCTTCTCTCCTCGGCCAACACAATACTCTGAGCACGCCCAGTGCCTGCTTTATATACTCTGCACGCTGAGCCCTTGAATCTCAAAGTCCCACCTTCCAACCGACAGGGCCAAGTGCCTGCTCACGGCTGGGCCTCTTTGAAAAGACAAAATGTATCCTCCAGGTTCTCAGTACAGGTATGGGCTACGACCTGCTGAAGGACTTCCCAGGCCAGCTCAAGCATGGGAATGAAGCCCAGGTCCCAAGGACGGAAGAGGGGAGGTCACAAAGGTAGGAAGTGAGGAGGCCAGGGCAGACACGCCAGCAACGTCCAAGGGAGAGAGGACGGCAATCCGGAGAATGATGGAAGTGGTGGAAGAAAAAAAGTCAGATTTCACAATGCTTTGAGGACAGAGCTGGTACAACATGCAGACGGGTTATGGACTCACAGGACAGACCAACGGACTGAATGTGGGGCGGGAAAGCAGACGAGGAGTCGATGACGAGTTCCACGGTTTGGGGCCCGCGCAATCGGTGGACGCTGTTAATCTTCCCGGCGAGGTTGAGCGCTGAGAGCGACAGGTTTGACGGTGGGGAGGGGGTGGAAATAGAGTCACAGGCTAATCTGATGTCTATTTGGCATCCAAATGGAGGTTGAATCTGGCACTCGGGGGACAGCATGGGACCTGGGTTAATTGTCGCAATACGGCCACTCCTGCCCATGGAATCGTGGGCAACTCAGCTAACTCACTGGACTTTCACATCCTTATGTGGAAAATGAACCTAACGATAATCTTGCCAGCCGGACCCTTCGAGCATCCCTCCCTCCTTAGTTCCCAGGATACTCAAGGGCCAATTCTGCAGTCCAGGTGTTTTCTCCCTCTATGTTAATTTATTAAAAGAGATGAAAACCTGACCTGCAAGCCACTGACAAGCCAATCACAAAGTCACTCCACACACCCTACAACATCATTGCTGAAAATACCCATTTCCTGTAATAAATAATCAAGCCCTGGATTTCCCAGCTGGGCACTCTCTTAAAAAAGTTCAGGCACCCCGTGCCAACATTCCAAAGGAACAGTCCCTTTAAACCAAGACTGGAAAGAGATAGAAACCCTACAAGCCTGACCTTCTGGAACTTTCGTGTTAACCATGTTCCACGTAGACGCCACGGCGGCGATTCGATATGCTCCGCTGCGAGCTGGAACGTATCAGGGTGGATTATCAAGTTACCAGCAAACCACGCACGATGCCATGACCCGAAATTATGCTTCTCCCGAACATGCTACATCAGGTAGAAAGTACACACGTGGCCAAGCTCTTGTGCTGACCAGGATGGCACTGAACACTCTAAGGTAACAGCGAAGTCACACTTGTCCCAGACTAAATCAACTCCTGTCCCTCACCAGAAACTGGTTTTCTGCTTAATTAATGAAGCACTACAGTAGGAGGGGGGGGGGAAAACCACACGCAAAAGAAATAAACCGTGAGGCTCCCTGGCTTCAAGAAACTTCCAGTCTGGTTGGGGAAACAAGCCCCCTACGCAGAGTTAATCAAGCAAGGCAAGAAGTGACCAGCAGGACAGGATGGGTGCCGAGTGAATACTTTTGTTTTATTTACTGGAAAGATAAACACAGGCTGTTGAGCTCTAAGTAGATCCATGTTGATTTAAAACAGGCTCCCACACTTGGTAAACAGAGCAGGTGCTGAAACTAAAACAATTCTCCAGCGCCTGCTCCAGCCTCGTCCCTGAAGATGCTGAGAGGCGCTCTGGAGTCGAGCAAGCTTCAGGAACTGCTCCCCGAGTGTCCGAGCCTCCAGAGGACTCCAGATCCTGCCCTCAAGGGCCAGGTTGGCTTTGCATAACCAGTGCTTCCCTAAGCCTATTTTAGGAGGGAATCCTTTTTTCCAGTAACCTTATGAACACTCAGCGAGACAAATGTCAGGAAATGCGAGCCCAGAGCTGCCAAAGACTTTTCCCCCAAGCACAAGACCCAGCACTGAGAAACGGTCAAGGCCGACCTGGAGGCCACCAGCCTCGCCTGCACTCACGGTGATCTTAAACACCGCGATAAATAACATCCTTGACAAGTAGCTATGTTTTCCCAGAAACATAATCCAGAATCGTTCCCCCCCCCTTTTTTTTTGTTTTCGAAGATTTTATTTTTGGGGCGCCTGGGTGGCTCAGTGGGTTAGGCGTCCGTCCGACTCTCGGTTTTGGCTCAGGTCATGTTCTCACTGTTTCGTGAGTTCAAGCCTCTCATCGGGCTCTGCTCTGGCAGTATAGAGCCTGCTTGGGATTCTCTCTCTCTGTCCCTCTCTACCCCTCCCCTGCTCACACTGTCTCTGTCCCTCTCAAAATAAATTAAAAAAAAAATTTTTTAAACCTTAAAGATTTTAAGTAATCTCTCCACTGAATGTGGGGCTCAAACTCACAACCCCAGGATCAAGGGTCAGATGCTCGCTCTACTGACTGAGCCAATCAGGCACTCCGAATCATACTCCTGACTGGGTTCACACACAGCATCGAATACTAAATAACTATTTGCCCAACAATATGCCATTAAAAAAAAGATACTTAACTAAAAACAAAAACAAAAACAAAAACTGTAGACAATTTGAAGTTAAGAAAGTATACCCCAGGACCTCTAAAACAGCCCTAAATGTGCTGTGTATATTCAGAGAACTATCTGAAGGGTTATGCTGTAAGTTATCAAAACCGAGTATATGTAATCCTGTAAAACCATGATCGTCTCAGCTGACCTTAAAACCTCCAACCACTTAAGCAGCTATCATCTTGTTTGCCTCTTTTGAAGGTGTAAAGATCTCGGGAAACCCCAGGTGGATGGGCTGGGTGGGTCTCTTTTCTGGAGCAAAGAGAGTATGAGTAACATTTTTAATAACATTTTTCCGGGAAAGCCCAAACTTTTTCTTTTGTTAAACTGCCCAGAGAGGGCACCTGGGAGGCTCAGTCGGTTAAGCGTCCGACTTCAGCTCAGGTCATGAGCTCACAAGTTCGTGGATTCAAGCCCCACATCAGGCTCTGTGCTGACAGCTCGGAGCCCGGAGCCTGCTTCAAATTCCATGTCTCCCTCTCTCTCTGCTCCTTCCCTGCTCGTGCTCTGTCTCTCTCTCTCAAAAATAAAAAATTAAAATAAATTTTTAAAAAATCCTTCTGATTATGGGTTGGGAGGCCTAGGAGGTTCAGTCAATTAAGTGTCCGACTTCAGCCCAGGCCATGATCTCACGGTTAGGGAGTTCAAGTCCCGCATCAGGCTCTCTGCTATCAGCGTAGAGCCTGCTTCAGATACTCTCTCTCCCTCTCTCTTTCTGCCCCTCCCCTGTTGTCTCTCTCTCAAAGATAAATAAACATTTAAAAAAAAATCATTCTAATCATGATAAATCTCTCACACATGCTGATGATTGTAAAAATGAAGACCTTCCAGAAAAATATTTGAGCCTATATATCAAGAAAAATTTTTTTAATTTTATTCTTTTACCTGTTTTCCTAAGAATCTGTCCTAGGAAGTAATAAAGGAGGGGGGTGGGGGACGATGGCACAAAGATTTACGTACACAGATATTCATCACAGGATTATTTAGAATAGTAGAAACAAAAGGCATAAGATACTCTAAAGGCCCAATAATGAGCCGTTGATTAAGCAATGTGTGTGTATCACAGGCTGCTACGTGATCATTTAAAATCCTTACGAATTTTAATGACATGGGGAAGGGCTTACTCATTACAGCAATTTTCCTCTTAAATAAATACAAGGCTGCAAATACGGAGCACTGCTATAAGCTTGAGAATGTTAAAAAGAAATATAAATATTAAACACACTCAGAAAAAAGTCTTGGGAGGAAGTATACCAACTACACCGAATTATTCATAATAAAATCTCTGAGTGGCAAGATTATGGGCCAGTTTCCAAACTGTCTATGAAGAACACAAATTTTGTGAACGAGGAAAGCGACATCTAAAAATCAATTTCACGGACTTTCGGGGCAAGGATTTATAGTAGAAGAGTCACAGTTTTAGTCCTTAAACAGCTTCGGGTCAGTCGCTGAAGACGTGGACTACAATGGAGGACAATCTTGAACGGGAATCTTGGTGAGGAAGGAAGACTGGACAACAGCTACCTTCAAAACCTCCCAGATGGGTTCCCGGAAGCACGAACAGAACTGGACGGTGAAACGCACACCGAGGAGTGAGCGTCTTCAAGGAGAGGCACGCTGGCACAATAGAAAGTTAGAACTTTAAGAGCCCATATTGGCCCAAATGGAAATGGTTTACATCCAGAGAGAGAGGCTTCCCTTCTGGGCGCGCTGAGGAACAGGGTGGTGGACAGACCACTTCTGGACAGTGATGAAACGACAGAAAGGACAGCAGTGGGCGACAGGACATGTGATGATGTAAGGTTGGGAAACCTTCTGTGATTCTAATCTGAAAGCGATACAACCAAGCTTACACAACACGGCCCTCCTTGGTAGGATACTTCCCATCGCCACGGCGGGCAACGGCCACACACCAGCAACTCAAACCTCAAGAACTTCAGAATTCCTCATCAGAGGGTATTTTCTGGAAGGAGAGAAGGATGCTTGGACTTTGAACTCTAGACTCTTTGGGCTGAATTACTCCACTCTCTCTTCAGAGCACAACTGATCCTACCCACCGCTTTTTCCCGGCAGCCTGCTTCTTGATACTAAACACTCAGGGTTGTCCTTACAAAAATAATCGTACTTCTGCAGTGCTCGCAGGCTCGCTCCAGATCCTCAGACAAAATACACGCCCCGACCACAGTTCCGTCTATGAAATGGGAAAGCTCTGACTCAGCCTCTGCTAGGAAACACAGGCCAAGTATTCTAGAAAGTCTGGCTGAGTCATAGATAAATGGGGGAAAAGACAAAAGAAGGGGAAAGTGTACACCTAGTAAAGGGAGGAGAGGCGGTGCGTGGGGAAAAAGCTCTTCGGGAGCCGGCAGAGGCTCCTGCCCTCGCGTTCCCCGAAGCTCACCTGCGCCACGGCAGCATGCCCCCCTGCCCGCAAGGTGTCAGTACTCACCTCTGTAGCACCCACCTCGAGGACACCCAGAGACCAAACCCCCGCCCACCTCGTGTCCCACTGTCCGGGGGCACGAGTGGAGTCTCCTTGAGCCATGCCCGCCCCAGCCAGCTCCCAGAGCTCCCCACCGGCAGCACTGGGCAGGCCACACTGTGCCTTTATATTCATCTTTCCCCACCGCCGCTGCGGTCAGGGGTCAGGAGCATTCTCTGGCTGCCCGTCTCACATCCTGACTCCCACAACCGGGCAAACACTCCACCGCCCTGGGCCTACTTCCTCCTCCGTGAAACGGGGGCAACGGAACATTAGTGAAGCACCTCGAACAATGCCTGGCACGCAGAAAGTGTTACTGGCTTATTTGCTATTATTCTTATGATGCTTCGTCATCGACTCCACTTTCTCCCGGTGTCTAGAACACTTTTCCCCCACACGGTAAGCAACCACTAAATACTTGGGGGATCCGTGAATGAATGAACGGTAAATGCAAGACCAAGAGAAAGACTGGGGTGCCTGGGTGGCTCAGTCGGTTAAGTATATGACTCTTGGTTTCTGTTCAGGTCATCTCGTGGTTTCACGAGTTCAAGTCCTGCGTCAGGCTCTGAGCTCGGAGCTTGCTTGGGATTCTCTCTTTCCTTCTCTCTCTGCCCCTCCCCCACTCACACTGTCTCTCACTCAAAATAAATGAATAAACTTAAAAATTTTAAAAATAAAAAAGATCAAGAGAAAGACCAATAAAAGCTACTTATCTAAATTTGGAAGCAGGAAAGCGAGAATTCTCTACCTTACCCTAAATATATCCTAAATAAATTTAAATTTAACAGATTGTTGACCTTACTCTGGGGACTAATTAAAAGTTTGGATTGTTCCCATTTCAAATGCCATAGTGCTCTGGGGGTCATGAAACCTGGTATCTGAATTTCTCTAAAAAGACAACTCGAACTGAAGTCATTTTTCCAAAGAAGGTAAGTGAAATATACCAGCAGATACATGAAAATGTGTTCAATATCACTAATCATCAGGAAGTGCACAAGGAGATATCAACTCACACCTGTCAGAATGGCAACATTTTACCCAAAGACAAGAGACAACAAGTGCTGGCGAGGATGGGGAGAAAGGGACACGCTGTGCGCTGTTGGCGGGCAGGGAATGGAACTCGGTACAGCTACTATGGAAAACCGCACGGAGATTCCTCAAAAAACTAAAAATAGAACTACCATGTGACCCAGCAAAGCTTCTTCTGGGTTTATATCCAAAGGAAATGAAAACGGGACCTTGAGGAGGTATCTACGCTCCCAGGTTCACTGTAGCATCATGGACAATAGTCAAGAGAGAAACGACTTACGTGTCCATCAACAGATAAACGGATTTTAAAAAGTGGTATATATACATAACGGAATATTATTCAGCTGTAAGTAAGAAGGAAATCCCACCACGAGACAACATGGATGGACCCTGAAGGTATTAATGCCAAGTGACATAAGTCAGACAGAGAAAGACAAATACTTTATGATATCATTTATACGTGGAATCTAAAAACAGCTGAAACTCAGAAACACAGTGAGGTGGTGGTTACTGGGGGCACGTTGGTCCCAGGGTACAAACCTTCAGTTACAAAACGAGTCAGTTGTGGGGGTCTAATGCACAGCATGGCAATTATCATTATAGACCTGAGTTGCCGAGACAACAGATTTTATGTGTTCTCACGGCCAAAAAGAAACGGTAATTACACGACATGCTAGGGGCATTAGCTAACCCCAGGAAGGTAATCATGTTACGATAGAGAAGTAGATCAAATCAACACACCGTACGCCTTAAACCTGTGAATATTATACGTCAGTTACATCTCTATAAAACTGGGATAAAAAAAAGAAAGATAAAATAAAAATACAACACTTCCACCCCAAACTTGGCATCCCCAGCCACCTACCTTTGACCCTTCTTTCTCCCTCAACGCCGACGTGTAATCTGTCAGCAGATTCTGCTGCTGGCCCCTCCCAGCCTGTCCACTTCACCACTATCCCCACTGCTAGCAATCGAACACAAGCCAAAGCCCTCATGGATTTCCCACGGCGGTTGGAATCTCACCATATCTTCCCCCAGGCCACTCTCCTTCGTCCCTCAGGACCTGCAGCCCCTGCAGCTGCCTTTAAATTTCTCTCACAGCTAAAGAATTTTCCCTTTAGGAACTTCATACATGGTTTTCCCTCTGCCTGGAATGTTCTTCCATCTCCCACCCCTTCCTTCTCACACCCTTACCTGGCTAACTCTAGTTGATCCTTTACATCTCTCTCTCTTTTTTTTTTTTTTAATTTTTTTAATGTTTATTTTTGAGACAGAGAGAGAGGGAGAGATAGAGTGTGAGTGGGGGAGGGGCAGAGAGAGAGAGGGAGAGACACAGAATCTGAAGCAGGCTCCACAGAGTTGCCAACACGGAGCCCAACGCGGGGCTCGAACTCACAAACCATGAGATCATGACCTGGGCCAAAGTCGGACCCTTAACCGACTGAGCCACCCAGGCGCCCCCTTCACATCTCATTTTAAATGTCATTTCCTCAGGGGGCCATCCCAGGGGGTGCAACCCTCACCGACTTCTCAGTGGCAGAAATCCCATCTCCCCAGCACACCCGCCACAGCACCTGTACAGCACCCCCATCCGGCACCCGGCAAGGTGCCTCCCACACAGGCAGGGGTTGAGATGGTGGGGGCCAGATGGCGGGCCTCAGCATCCAGCACAGAACCTCCCAGCACACACCAACTGCCAGCAATGTGAGCAGGTGAGGATGGAGCCCAGGCCAAATAACCCATCAAAATACCACCTGTATTTAACTTAATACCCGATAGGATGCTCTCAAAGCAATTCTTCTTATTAACCATGAGGAGGTGTCCCCCACCCCCAAACTTCTCAGACACAAAAAAGCAAGACTTTCACCATGCCCTCTGAGCCTACTTGAAAATGCTGGACGCAGGCGAGCAGAGACCCTGTCTGAAGCTCTCTCATCACGCTGTGTTTCCTAAGTTTTCTGAACTCTCTCAGCATTTAAGCAATAACAACAAAAAAAAGTCCAGCACCACGGTCTGGCAGGCTTTGCTCCTCGGGATACAGACTGCTTTCTTAGCCCGCACCTCAGTGCTCATTACACAACAAAACGCACAAGACCAAGAATGACTAGAAATTCACCCCACGGTGAAATTCCACACGGACTTCAAAAGGAAACCCCCAAGATAAAATGGTGGGAACTTTTGAGGCCTTCTGCCATCTTGTAAGATACACACTGTACCAAAATACCACCGTTTTGGGTACAGAACCTGTTTTTGCAGGGTACAAAGGAAGTTAAATGAAAGTCTTTGTATAGCCAAGACACCGGCAGTGGTGCTGCTCCCCCACAGCCGATGGGCCGCTGGGGGCGGATCAGACAAGCCTCGAACACCGCCACTTAGCACAACCCGGCTGCTTGGCGCTCACTGGCGGGGCGGGGGGGGGGGGGGGGGGGGGGGGGGGGGGGGGGGGTGGGGGGGGATGCGCAGAGGCAGAGGATTAAAAATATAAATTTAAAAAACACCGGAGAGAGTACAATATGAACTAGTTATGGGAATCAGAAAACGGGGCCTGGGGAGGCCAGGAAGAGGGGAGGGTCCCGGGACCCGAATTTCTCAGGGGTGTGGGGAGGGAAGAAGAAGGGGGAGAGAAGGATCTCTTGTGTAAATTCCTATTTTTTGGCTAACCACTTGCCCCCCCCCAAAAAAAAGAAAAACCCAACTCAATACAGCACCCTTGGGGAATAATTTCCTCTCTCTTCTGAGCACAGATTAGGAACCGCTGGATTATAAAAAGTAAGAAGCAGTTTCAGTTACAGGAACTGAAATTTGAAGGGCTTGCTTCTTAATTTAAGTATTATTTGATCAACTGAATTCCACTTATTAAGAATATTTATTCTACACATTTATTTTTTATAATGTGGTAATAACCCATGTACAGATTAAAATATTCTGACAAAGATCTTTCCACTCCTCTGGGAAAATTCTCCCCCAGATGGGCGCTCAGCGGTTATTTTCTTAGCAACTGACGATACTGATAGTCTCTAATGATCCCACCAACAAACACTGAGCCCTTCTCCAGTTTCGAAACAAAACATTAGAAATAATTATGAAATAACCTGGCCCCAAAATTACAATAAACCCGAACTTCGGAGAAATTAGGCAGCAATCCTTGGACAATTATTTTGAAACACGTCTGATGAAACAGCGGGATGTGACAACGGCTTCTTTAAAAAGAACAAAAACACGAAATGTGAGGACGAGCCCGGGGTCTGGAGGAGAGGTAGCCGTCCCCCGGCAGAGCTGAACGCCAACCAGAGACCCCAGTGACCCATCCATCGGCCGGAATCCAGAAGGCTCCCTCTATAAATACAGAAACACTGTGCCTGCCAAACTGGCTTCCTGGCCGGCGCGCAGCTGTCCAGCGGAAAGGTGGATCGTGGGGCACCTGGGCGGCTCAGTCGGTTCGGCGTCCGACTTCAGCTCAGGTCATGATCTCATGGTCTGTGAGTTCAAGCCCCGCGTCGGGCTCTGTGCTGACAGCTCAGAGCCTGGAGCCTGCTTCAGATTCTGTGTCTCCCTCTCTCTCGGCCCCGCCCCCGTCCGTGCTCTGTCTCTCTCGCTTTCAAAAAAAATAAATAACTAAAAATTAAAAAAAAAAAAAAAAAAGGTGGATCGTTCATTTACAGTCGCCAGATGTAAGATTCCTCTAATCCAAAGGCTGCAGGAGACCACCAGGTGGATGAAGAGGTCGACGCCCACAGCCCTCCTCCCATCTGCCCGCCCTGCTCCCCCCACCAACCCCTCCCACTCCAGCACCCCCTCCTCACCCCTTAGTCTCAGGCGAAGATCACAGAAATGCACAATTACAGGGCTAACTCATATAACCGAAGACACCATTCAGTTGCCACAGCTTTAAATATTTCACCACCATGCTTTCCTTTTATCCCAATCCCAGCTTAAGTCCTCCTCCTCCTCTGTCCAGCTGCCAGAGCGCACCCTCCTCTCGCGGCCCTGCGCTGTGCAATGGCCCCTCCCCAGGTCCCCGGGGGCACGGCTCCTGGGGGCAAGGGGCTCCCTCTGAAGTGTGGTGTGTGCTCGAAGTGGTGGCGGTGGAAACCACAGCCCCTAAGACAGCAGAGGATAAAGGGACATCTCCTCAGCCTGTTCATTTCTAAACATGAAAACAAGCACTTAGTTAGGGTCTACCTTGTGACCCTGCCTTGTGTCCCCGAGTGGGACAGCTGGGGAGGCAGCATCGAGCAGCTCTCTCTAAGTGGATCAGCCCCTACCCTCCCTCACCCTCGAGTGATGCTCACCAGGGCGGGCCCAAGACCTCCGTCCACACTGTCAGGGGTCCACACCCGCCAGGGGCCGAGTCCACCCTGAACCATTTCTAAGAACGGCACCCTCTCTCCACTCAAAGACGGAAAAAAAGCCTCCAAGAGACTTTAAAGATAACATCCTTTCTCTTTAGCTTTAAAAAAAAAAAAAAAAAAGTGGCAGCCCTGCCAAGCATTTCCTAAAGCAGAGAAATACATCTCAAAGCCTAGACGCACAATGGGAAATGCGGGGGGTGGGGGGACAGGAAACGTGAAAAGGACGGGCTTCCTCATTTTACCCTCTAGGACACTGTAACTATCGCACTTTTTAGAAATCTGTGTATACTGTTAAAATGGTGTTTATACAGCATTCGCTTTCCATCAGGCAGAACCCCACACCGATGAGGTCCTCACACCTACGGCGCTGTCCCGGATAATGACCCGACTGACAGTCCGCAAAACAGAGCCAGCCACAGAGAGTTACTTTCTACCCCCTTAGTAAAGAACATGCCACGAGACCCCGGAAAAGGAGCAGAGAACCGGGTCCAGTCCTCGCTCTGGCCACTAACTCAGCGTGTGACGTTGGGCAATTCGCTTAGGGCATCTCTGGGCCTGTTTCCTTTTCTGAGAGCAGGTTGGGCCGAGATGATCTAAGGTCACTTCCAGCCCTGAAATCTTGACATTGTAGGAGCATACGTAATTATGAGCATCTGCTTTACTGCAGGGTAGGAGGAAGGGGGAAGCTTCTGGAAAAATGTCAACCTTTTCTATGTGCCTCATTTATAACACGAGAATTTGTAGAACATTTTCACAAACGATGACTCAAGATGTGGCTTAATGGAAATAAACCACTTTGTAATACATACACACACATACATATGTGTTTAATATTCATATAACAGAGGTATAATTCATTAAATAATATATATTCTATTATAGCAAGCTACAAAGTAAGAAGACAGTTAGCCTGAAATTTGACACAACGCATCTTGAGATTTTTCTACCTAAAAAAATCATTTTGCCATTTTTAGAAATTGCAAGTAACGGAGAGGCAAAATATATTAATGGGCAGCATTTTGTGGTACTTAAATAAAAAATACATGAATTATTTCATGCTTTGCATAATTCTACCTGTCATAGATTCGTTATAAAAATGTGTCTTCCATTAATTATTTCAAAATCATGAAGTCCAGCTCATGATATAAACATATGGAAGAGAATATTCTAAGAAGGCTGAGCCATCTCCTCAAGAGGTTAATTTATAAATTCCACTTTCGGAGCCTACAAAATCTGAAGTACATTCAAAATATATGTAGACACACAATGTACGTTGTAGTCTCTCACTACTAAAAACAAATGTTTCCTATGTTAAACCCACAGGCTTTCAAAGCCATGGATGTAAAGATTAAATTGAACTTAAGCCCTTCCAAATTCATTTCTACTCTCCGTTTACAATCAATCAGCCCAGATAAAATTCTGCTGGTATCAATGTAGAATGTTACTACTTTCAAACAATTAAGATAAATTGGGGGACGGGAGGGGGGGGGGGCGGGCAGGGGGTATTGGAAAGTCTCAAATCCAACGCTTCCCTTTTGAATTTTCTAATTCCCTCCTCTGCAACTCACCTCCACTAAACGAGTTTTTCAGGAAAGAATTTAGGGATTGTATTTTTGTAAACTGCTTTGGCACCATATTCAGTGTCCCCTAAACCATGGTGATAGTGCCCCATCAGCTGGAGACCACAAGGCTAGACTAACCCAACACCAGAAGAAAGGGGTGGTGGGAAGATTTGGAAATTTTCCAGGTAAGTAGCAATCACTAAGGTCCAATAGCAGAAAACAAATACCTTCTAGATATAAACCACATCCAAGAATATTCCAAATAGATATATATTTTAAAGAAAGAAAAACTGATAAATAACACCTGTTTATCAACAAAAGAATATTTTTTTCATCTCTCCCCAAGAAAGGAAGGAACTGCCTTTGTAAGGTCACTTACGACAATGTGTGCCGGCGACGGAGAGCGGGCATCCTTGAGGGCTTGTCTGCTCTGGAGGGTCCCCGCCTGGACATCAAGCAGTGGCCATTTCATCTGGAGATACTATAGGGAGGAAACAAAACGAACATGGCAGATGAATTTGGAAAAGCCATACAAGACAGCTATCCCAAGACATAACCCCTGGGGTACCTGATAGATAAGAAACTAAAAAGAGTAAAAACATGCAAATAACAATACGGAACAACTTAAAGGCATGCAAGTAACACCACCACCAACAAAAGAATCAAATCATGCCATACCAACAGGTTCTTCCTTAGGGTTCATGTTCAATGGGTACTTTTATAGAACATCAACACTATCAGCGACTACAATTTGGTTTTCAACATTCAAACATCAGGCTGGCTCCAAATAACACGATTTCCCTAGTACTACCTCATTTAGAGGGAAACGGCAGGGATATGGGAGAGAAAAGAAGGGAGAGAACAACAGGTCTTCCAAAGGAAGAAAGCAAACGGAAGTCTCAAGCCAGACGTGTCCAGGAGACCATCCATTCCGGATGGGCTCTTTCTGGGACCTTCATTTCTAAAACGCCATCATCCTTCACTTTTAAGTTGCGAATATCTGTGAAACCGTCCCTTAGTAAAAGCTCCCCAAGCAAGAGGAAGTTGGATCCCTTCATCCAACCCCAAAGGTGGAAAACCCGTGGCACGAGGAAGGGAAAGGGAGTTACTTCTGTCACAAGTGATAACGTCACCCTGAGAAGGGCTTGATCAACTGACTCAGCTCCCTGTTGTACAACAAGGAAAATTGAGGGGAGGTGGCTCGCCCTGTCACAGAGACCCTGCGCACATGGGATAAGGCACCCCAAGGCACTACACCCTCAGAGTAACTTCACTCAGAAAACCTTCAGACCACTGAACCAAACTGAAGCCACAATGCTAAGATTTTCATAAGGACATCACCAGCCTCCGTCTCCCTGAAGGCCAACTGTTTAACACACCAGTTAATGTTTGGGGGGCACTGAAGAGGCCATCTTGATCTTTCCAGAGACCCCAAAGCAAAATAAACGGCTAGTTTTCATATAAACTGTACAGGACATTTTACTCAATGAATATTGATTAAAGCTTGCTTTGTACATAGCCTTCTTGTGAAGATTAAGGAGATAGGAAGACATTTGCCCTCAGGAGCTTACACACACATAAGAGAACCAACTCACACACAGATTAAGTCCAGATAGAATGTAGCAGAACCGTGGCACAGCTTCAGGGAGTCGTGCCTAGGGAATGCCAAGAAAGAAGACAGTAGTTCTGAGGAAAGACACTAGGGAAGGCTGTACAGAGCAGGTCTTGTTCAGTCAGAAAGATTTCAACAGAAAGAAAAAGAACAGCACAGGGCAGTTCAGAAAGAAGGAAGGATCGGCTCAAATCTCACAGGAAAGGAAGGGTGAAAGCCACACACGAGCTTTCCCATAGGTTCCTTAAAGATGCTACTGGACAACGGATTAAAACGAAACACAGTTACACCAAAACTGGAAGAGCCTGGCCCCTGAGCTACCTGCCCCAAGTGCACAATCATTTTCCCAACTTAGATCCATACAAGGTTAGAGAACATCGGCAACCGCGGAGCTGTAAGCCAATAGGCTCTTCTGTGAGGAAACCTGGTTAACTAGTTCTGGTAACTCACCACATGACTGTGGATCAAATCCCTCCGCTTCTGTGGACCCCCAGTGTTTCATCCATCAACTATCAGTGATGGGGGTGAGGGAGGGACTGCCCCAGCACTGATGGATTCTGGATCCTCGGACTGTAAATGCCAGCAGGCGCCCCACCTCCCACCCCCACCTCAGTCACCCTTCTAATCAAACCACTTCCAAGTATCTTCTTTGGGGGTAGTAGCACCCCAAGTTGAGAGGCACTGTAGTAAATGTTTCCATGGTCTCCCTCAGCCTGTAACCCAAGCCAACAGGCCATGGGAACCCAATCCGCCCCCCAGCTCACCCTGACTTCTTCCCATCCTCACTTCCCACATAAACATATGAGCCTCACTGGTCAAAACCACTCGAGAGCATCATTTCCTTGAGGCCGACCAAAATGGAAACCTGCCAATACTCCTCTCTCCTCTCATAAAAACCTGTGAGGAAAAACGCCAAGCCGAGTGCCGCATACCTACACCTCGTCCTACCCTCGGTGGGCAAGGTCACATTAACAGACAAGTTTTCATCTTCGGCCATCTGTAAACCTGTTTCGATCGCATCCAAATACCGGCTCCAGAGAACTCGGAGATTTAGGCTCTGTTTAAGGTGACAGCCCTGCCCTGCGGACCCCAGCAGAGAACTGTCATACCCATAATGCAATATTAATGCAGAGTTCTTATAATTCTTATTTTACATAAAAGCTTCATTGTGTGCCATATCCAATCTCCGCAGGCTACCTGCACCACATATTTTTATGAGCCTACATTTCAGCGCTCCGAGCCTATAATACACATAATTTTCAATTATGTTAGGGCAGCCCAGGATCACTGCCTATATAGCATTACTGGTTGGAGGAAATGAGACTCGGCCCCACTGCCCAGAGAGAGCTAACCAGATCCAGATGGTGGAGGAAGACAGCCCCAGTCCCGCTGGCTTGCAAGGACTCCGCAGTGACAGCCTCCACCCCTCCATCCCAATGCAACTTGATCCCAGAGAGCGGCCGGGCCCCGCAAACCTGTGCCCGTCCCTTGGAAATAACTGGCATTCAGGCTGACGAGGTTCCTTTCGGGGAAATAACTATTATGTCAGGATTTTTTAAAGGAAGTTATTAACCTCCTCCAAAAGTGATGGATTTCCCAGGCTCCTTCATCTTCTACAATTGGTCCTTATTAATAAGGAAAATAAATAAATAAAGGGAAGAAAAAGGAAATTAGGTACGATTATAGCCTAAAGGAAAATCTTTTCCTTCCTGGAGACACGAAGCAGCAGGAAATTCTGTTCTGTTGGGTCCTAAAGGAAGACCCGAAGGAGGAGGCATCTCGGGTTTAGGAAAGGGCTGAGAAGCCACGCCGCATTTTCCCCGTGGCCCAACTTCGGTTTTTTTATCCTTTTGGGGAAGAAAAAAAAAAGTTCCCACCATCCCACTACAAAAACAACACTGGGCTCCAGCTCTCTTCCTTTCGGGCCTCTCGACGTGGAAATTATGAATTGCCTACAAAAACATTAAACTTTTCAGCAAACTGCAATCAAACGGGGCCATGGGAATTCCTGCATTGAAAACTGTTGAAATGGAGTCCTGCTCAACTTGCATTTTGTTAAAAAAATAATAATAATAATAATAAATACGTTAGGCCATCTTGACTTAAGTGTTTCATCCTTTGTTTAATACTAATGTTCTGCTCATGGCCCATTAGGGTGTTTCCCCAAATCGTATTTTATGATACGTCTCAGGGAGCTTAAGTTAAGCCTCGGACCTGTGGACAAAGTCTCAAAATATATACAAAACCAATGGTCTGAAAGGAATCAAAGTGCTTTAAAAGCCTGTTATATTGTCAGCAAAAAAAGAAGAAGATATGTAGCTCTAACTTCTCCTCCCCACTGCCCCCAATAAAAAAGGACGAGGCTTGGGGGGGCGCCTGGGTGGCTTAGTCACTTAAGCGTGTGACTTCAGCTCAGGTCATGATCTCCTGGTTCATGGGTTCGAGCCCCACATCGGGCTCTGCGCTGACGGCTCAGAGCCTGCTCGGGATTCCCTCTCCCTCTCCCTCGCTGCCCCTCCCCCACTCACACTTTCTCTCAAAATAAATAATAAACTTTTTTAAAAAAAAAAAGGCTAGTGAGTGCGGGGGGGATCTTCCGAATCAGAGGGCCCCTGCAGGACCCGGCTACAAAGGGGCCTGTGGGAACCTGCTCCCGACAAAGGCCCCGCCACCCTCGTGAGTACAGCTTTATAAGCCAGGAAGGTGAGGAGAGGCTGCTCGGAGAACCTGAAGCCGAGGGCTGCTGCGGTCTTGGTACAAAGTTAACTTTCTAAACAAACAGAACAACACAAAGACCAATGATGATGATGACAAAGCTCCACATCCCCGATAAAAAACCAAAGCTGCCTGGCGGCGCTTCCTGTCAGTCGCTCCATGTCACACACAGATGGGCAGGCAAGTGGAGTCCGTCCTTTACTCATACGTGACAAGGTTGGCGGGCTTTTTCTGTGAAGGGCTAGAGCACATATCTTACTGAGGCTTTGTGGCCCATACCATCTCAGTTCTACTCAGCTCAGGCGTGGTTAACACCGAAGCAGCGACAGTCCATACGTGCGTGTATTGTGTCACGGCTGTGTTCCAATAAAACTTTATTTATAGATACTGAAATATGGATTCCATAGGACTTTCCTGTGTCGGGAAATATTATTCTTCTCTTAATTTTTTTCAACCACTTAAAAATAATAAAAACCATTTTTAGCTCAGAGGCTGTACAAAAAGAGGTGGCAGGACAGCTTCGGCCGCTGGGCCACGGTCTGCCACCCCCGGCTCAGGGAATGAATTTGTAAAGACCTGATTTCAAGTCAGACAGGATACATTCCTTCAGTGGGCCTTAAATCCAGGCAGTCGAACACGATTATTCGGTGGCCCCAAGGCGACATTTTAGACTTAATCGTCACTGGCAAACTCCTGTTTTGGGGGAAAAGCTCGGAAAAGAATCCGAGCTCTCTAGCCATGACTCCCAGTCACGAGGACTAACCACTAGACCACAATCTCACCGAAATAACTATCCCTCCCTTCCAAAATGGAAGTTGGAAAACCCTGAGCAATTCTGCCTGGAAAAGGTTCACGTGTTTGACAGTTCTCACGCACTTCCCGGGAAACACTGGCGACGCGGCACAGGCCGTGGAATTACCACCAAAGAACACCCGGCGGAAATTCCTCAGGTCCGTGGTGGCAGCGTGCGCTGTGTGCTTTGGGAATCACCTTTCTACGTGGAGAAGCTCCTCTCTCCAGAGCTTCTCGGTGCGTACAACCCTCACGCATCACAATGCTGGAACGAAGCCCGCGCTGGGCCAACTCTGCCCACCAACAGGTGGCATCAGCCATGGGCTCAGGCAAGATGGGGAGGCGGGGGCCATCATGGGGCCTGAACGGACTGCTAAATGGAGAGGAAACCACCCTCTTCTGGAAGTCCAGGTCCCATAGAAAGCCTATCATGCAGAAGAGGACTGATTTTAAAAACCATGAAGGCCTCGCACTCCCCTCCCCTTCCTGGCGGGTCAGCACCCTTTGCCTAAGTACAAAAACAACAAGAAACCGGCCTTTTTGATCCGAGTTATTTCTCAGCAGGGGTGCTTCTTCCTAGGAAAATCCATTTTACAAGAATTCAAAGTAGTTGGAAACCATCCTCATGACAGACCGTGACTGCTCAGTCTTCCTAACACCTGAGCACCAGAAAGTCATACATGATGTATTTCTTATAAAACAGAAAGGCAGTATTTGGTCTACACACCCAAACCAAGAGACCACAGGCCATGGTCTATCCCATCCAAACACCCACGAATCCGTCCTCCTCTGCGAGGTGACCCCCACCCCCCACCCCACCCGGCGCAGCCTCGTCGTGGGCCCTACGGACTCTACCACACACCTGCAAGCCGGAAGGGGTAAAAGCCCTATCATAACGTTCATGCCGCTCAACTTTACAGAATCAAAGGCCACCAGAAGTCACTCATCGTAAGGGGAAAATGGAAAAACTTCGTGAGACGACAGAAAGCACAAATACACCGCCAATGGTGGACCCGCTTTTCTTCGGGAGCTCGCGGTGGGAGGCACACGCACAGGTCTGTTAAAGAACAGGTCTGCCTGTCTCTTTCGGAACCTACCTCATTTCTCAGAACTGGAAGATGGAAAATTCAGCCCATCTTCTAGAAATAATTAACTCTGCCCCTGGGGGTCGGGGAAACCCAATTTATCCCTTAGAGTTAAATTATAAGAAGCCGTGATTAATATTCTGTCCTGCCCTCTGAATCATACAGGCACCAACAAGTTTCCCAAAGCTGGCACTGACCGCATATACCTAACAGTGAAATTATATCAGAAGTCATCAGAATCCTGCCGGCTCCTCAGGGTCACCATTACAAAATTGGTTAGAACAATTTTCCTGCAGATGCAGAAGGTACAGGAGATTAAGCTGCTTTGTTCCAGGTAAAAACGCAGCCCAAGAATTGCTTCTTTTGAAAAATCCACATAAGGGCCTAAGACAGACGCTCTATTTAAAGAGGCATTATTTGCCTATAAAATGTGACTGCTCAGAAAATTCAGATGTGTGATTGTGGCTGGCTGGGATATAGCATAAATGAGTATATATTATAGTTACCAGGGGAGAGAAAACCAAAGACCTCAGAGGGCTGAGTACATTCTGAACTTGGAGAAGGAAAAAAGCCACAGAAGAAAAGGAAATAAGATGCTAGGATTGACTTTAGTTTTTCCTTCTGGTTTTTTTTTTCCTAATGACACCAACCATTGTAAGAACTTGGAAATGTTTCTCTTCAAGTCCCTATCCCATTTCCCAACATAAAAGAAATATAAGGGAAAGGAAGGATCCTGAAGCACCCATGTAAAACAATTCAATAGCTCGGCCCTCTAGCTCCATGAGTTGGTTGCTACAAGACTTTTAAATGAAATCCTTGCAGTTCGCCGCTTTTTCTTCCTAATCATAATAATCGAAAGGATCCCAACAGTATCGCTTCACATTTAGGGAGCGCTTTAGAGTTCACAGTCACACCCACAACAACCCTATATAATAAACAAGCAGAGGTACAACTAACCTGTTACCAAGGAGGAAAGTAAGGCCATTAGAACGCAGACCCAGCTCACCTGGGGGCCCTGGGCCGGCCCGCGTTCTAGTGCCCAGGGCTCCGGGCCGCCAGCACGTTTCCGCTTCACCCTGACTTGCCTGAGAACTCCCCCCCACCTTCTTCCACTTTCTTATCAACTGCTAGGCATCAGTATCTCACGGGAACGTCACACGGTGTCCTCAGAGGAACGAACCATCCTCTCTCTCCGGCCCCTGTTGGCTCTCTTCTCCCCCAGGTCGCTGGGCAAACGTTAAATTATTTTCCTCCAAGGCTACTGGAAAATTATTTCTCCCAGAGCCATGGAGGCCACTGGCGGTAAGGGGGAAACTGAGCAACACAAGCAAATAACAAACAAACCAAAAAAATCCAAAAACCCAAACTTGGGATTCCTGTATTCTTTACCTCCCCAGGTACTCAATACCCCGGTCCCTGAGATACTTCTGCAATTGCTAGGCCGGTGGTTTTGCAGGGAGGCTATGCTACAGCGGCTCATAGAACCGCAGCTGGATAGAATTTCACCAAGCCCTTCCTTTCAAACCCAGATGAGCCCCCCTGGGCTGGGGCCTGGGACTCCCTTCCATCCTCCTGAAAGAATCGCTCTTAACATCATGGCTGTAGGACCACATCACCGTCATGAATTAAATCTTTCTTTATGATATTTCTACTTCCTTGTGTTAGTCCCTGTACCACTGACCAGCCTACTGTCCCGCTGACTGGGCGCTAGATGACTCTTCTAGGCCGTAGGTAGCACGAGATGGAGAAAGAGTCCAGAAACCCACTTTCGAGGCCCACTTCTGCCACTGTTTCGCCAATCACTTCAGTTCTCCTCTGGGCAGGCAACCTCTTCCCCACCCTGGGCCTCAATCTGTAGCAGGAAACCGAGGAAAATTCTCTCCCATTCTCCTCTAGCTCCCGCACTCTGCAGCATTTGCAAGGCACGTGCTCTGTGTCCAGTGTGGACTAGGTACTCTATGGCTGGAAGAGTCGTCTACCGCCCAGTCAGTGGGACAACAGGCTGCTCAATGGGACAGGGACTAACACGAGGAAGTAGAAATATTATAAGGAAAGATTTAATTCATGACGGTGATGTGGTCCTGCAGTTTCCAAACGGTTGCTGGTTGGTTTAGCCAGACTTTCCTCCTGACCCGCTCTGGACCTGCTAAAGGCAACTATTTGGGAGTGGGCCCGGGGGTCTGTAATTTGTTTCCCCCAACTCATCATGTGACCCTGAGGACCAGCAATTAGCATAAACTATCAGCACCAGGGCAGTACCCATGATGAACACGTAGTTATTGGCAGATCCCGCCTCACTTTCTCAAAAGCTCTTTTATTAACCCTCCTACGTTGACTGTCACCGCATCTCATAAGGTGGTCAAAGCAGATAATCTCCAAATCCACTTTAAATTTTTTGTAAGTTTATTTATATTTTGAGAGAGAGAGAGAGAGAGAGAGAGAGATCATGAGTGGAGGAGGGGCACAGGGAGAGAGGGAGAGAGTTCCAAGAGTTCCAGGGGAGAGAGTTCTGCGCTGTCAGAACAGAGCCCTACACAGGGTTCAAACTCACAAACCATGAGATTATGACCTGTGCTGAGATCAAGAGTCAGACGCTTAACTGACTGAGCCACCCGGGCACCCGTCCAAACCCATTTTAAAAGTGAAGAAAAGCAGAGAGAAATTAAGTGACTTAGTCATGCAGTTATGAGGGATTCTGAACCAGAAAGTAGAGTTTTGGTATTTTCAGACCAGGACTCAAAATCTCTTCTATCAGACTGAGTGGAAGGAGCAGTGGGAGGGAGGGCAAAAAAGATGCAAGGGGACAAAAGAAAGGGTGCAGCCCCCACACCTACAGAGTCCAAGGGAGAACCTAGAAGCAGAAACCCTTGTCCTCCTGTCCTGCTCAAACAGGTGGCCCATCTTCAGCCCCCACACGAGCAGCATGAACTCCTTCCCCAAGGCTCCCCACCCCCGGGGTGGGGGAGGGGCTGACTAACAAATAATGAAAGCTCGCAAGCCACTGTTAGAACCTCCCATTAAGACACAGACCAAAGACGACCTACTTCGTTCACGATGGTTTTTATTACTGCCTCTTATGAAAAGGCTCAGTCCAGTCCAGTTGACTGGAATGTGCTAGTCATCACCTGCTTGCCTACAAGCCAATCAAAGCGCACACAGGCGCCTGCAGACCAGGAGAAGAAGCGGAAAGACAAGGAGTGGCAAGTGCGGGCATCACTGGGGGCTCACCACACATGGGGCATAGCGTGGAAGAGCCCGCCAGGTCTCAGCCGAGGAATGGAGACATACACGGCGGTCTAGCCACACAACGGAATATTATTTGGCAGTGAAAACAAGCGACTACTTGCAACAACACGGATGTCCCTTGAAAACATTACTCTAACTTAAAGAAGGCTGACGACAAAGGTTACATACCATAGGATCCCTCTAACATGAAATATCCAGAACGTGCAAATTCATAGAGACACAGATTAAGTTAGGGGTTGCCAGGGATTGCGGGGGAAGAGGCATGCGGAGGGATTGCTAGTGGGCATAGAGTTTCTTTGGGGGGAGGTGACGAAAATGTTCTGGAAACAGACGTGGTTAATGTTTGCACAACACTGTGAATGTGCTAAAGCCCGCCGAACTGTATACTTTAAGTAGATAGATTTAATGGTATGTGAATTATATCTCAATTCTTAAAACAGATTACAAAAAAAAAAAAAGCACCAAGTCACTTGATGGTTATCACATTCATTTCAAAGACAAAGGGGTGGGGGAGAGCACACAGTCACGTATGCAGAGACTCCACCCACAGTGCCACAACGCCTCAAGAATGAACCGCGCAACAGGTGGACAAACCTATTCTTTAAGGAAAACTCAGACCCTCCAAGGCTTCCTGGGAAACAAGCGATCTCTGAATGTGACTGGCTGGCGCGGGATCTTGGAAAAGGACCATTCTAACGGCAGGGGACCGCCGATCCTGCACGAGAGCTGGGAAGAACACCACCCGCCCTGGGATAAACGCGCTGAGGAAGAGAGCAGGGAGGCAGGAGCAGAAGGAAGGGTGTGAGAACCGTCTGCAGGCAAACCAGACAGCGAGGAGCACTGGAGTCAACAGCACCGCGACAGGTCAGAAACCTGAACCCTGTGTAGTCAGTCCACTCTCCAACACCCTGCGGCTCGAGGCAGGCCAGGACGGCTCTGCACCTCAGTTTCCCTAGCTAAAACGCGGGCTTGGGATCACTTGCCCGGAGTCTCCCAGATGACTTCCTCACCGTATTTTCAAGTCCAGAGGATAACACTGTGTAACTGACAGGACAGTTAACATTTGTTATTTCTTCCTCCAACTGCACCCCAGAGTTGTAAGCCAAAAAAGTTGGGTCACTTGTTACCTTGTTAGCTACCAAGTTAATTGTTAGAGAGAGAGCCATCAGGTAACCTTTGAGAAACACAAAGCCAGAGAGTAACAGGGTCCCGGTGACCTGGAAGAGGTATTTTAAATACGTGAATCGGCGTGACTGCAGCAGACACGAGAATCAGCAACGTCACAACATTCCTTTCTTCCTCCACAGCCAGGAGCTCTCGAGACTCGGGATTTTTCTGATTCGGTTCCGCTTCCTATTCCGTCCTGTTTCTTCCCCTCTTCCACAACGGCAAAAGACGACGCCAGTCTCGGCAGCCGACAGGCAACTAAAGCACATTAACTGTGCTAGTCAGTCGACTTAGCAACAAAATGCAAGACAGGCCTCGGCTCACGTCCTCAAATTCCAACTGAAATTATGAACCGCGCCGCGTTTCCCTTTTATTGGTGTTTCCCCTCGTCACATTTTGAACGAGGTCGGGGGCTCCAGCAAGGTCTCCCCGTCCAACTTTTTATTGTCCGAGGCTAGCTGTGACAGGCATGTGGAGATGCTCCGTAATGCTGACCTCAGGAAGCCAAAAGGTCAGGCCGCGCCTCTGGGTAATTTTGCTTGGGGAGGACCAAACCCCCGAGCCGGGGTGAAGATTTAGTGAGGCTGACCTTCTGGAGGCCCCCGACCCCCCTGCACACAAGTCTTGCTGCCTCAGCCAGAAGCGGCCTGCCACTCAAGTATCATCTTGCTGTAACAAATTACTCCTAACCCAGGATTACGGCTCTTTCCAAATCCCTCCTAGAGAGCAAGGAAATAAACATTCTCTCCCAGGACTCTGCCCCAGTTGTTTCCCCTGTTGGTAATCCTTGTCTGTATTTGCTTCTCCTACAAGCCCTCGTCTGGGAGGTCGGCTAGCCCATTCCGGCCCACTTTCCTTTCAGACATAAGCTGAATGTCTCAATTGTCCATTAGGCACAGTAAAAGATGAAGGCGGCCTTTCTGTCCCGAGGAGTCTCGCACAATAGTTCTCTTTGCCCACACACTTCTCGTCTGACTACAGACTCGACGGGCCTAATCCTAGTCACTCCTGGAACTCCACACCCCAAATTCCTTCCTAACGCCCCAGAGGGACGAGTGCGGACGCGCCATCGTGAAGCCGCACCGCTCCGAGTCCACACCAGGGCAGAGAAGCAGGCCTCCCCCCTGCCCCCGCCCCACCCCACCCCACCCCAGGGACAGCATGCCATTTGGGGGCGGGCTGAATGGAGAGAAAGATCTAGAAAGAAGAGGCAAGATCGGAGACTGCCGGCAGGAGAGACTGCCTCTGACCCCATCCTGTGGTTTCCTTTAATAAACTACCAGGAGATATTCCCAGCACAGTAACTTCACTTGGGGAAGGAAACACAGTTCTGCCCACTTCCAAAGTCTCCTCTGAAACCCCAGGATATTCCAGACCCTTCGAACAGACAGGGCCGCTTTGTGTTTTTAATTGTGTACATACAGTGACCAGCATATGCCAAGAAGCAAAGGGCAGAACAATGGATGTTATAATCGACGTGGGTGATTTGAAGCGATAGGGATCTTAGGGTTGTTTTACGTGAGACTTTTCTTCCTGCAGAGAGTGGCTGACAGCACGCTTGGTGACAACATTCTGGGCCGGGGGAGAAACTTTCTGAAATAACCCAAAGGCACTGAGGGGACAGAAATACCATCAAAAATCTGGACACCAAATCAAATCCCTGTTTTAAAAAAAGGGAGGGGGGGAGGGCACACCAATCGAAGAAACTGAATTAGACGATACAACTCGTTCTGAAGTGAGCACCACCTTAATTTTCCCGTGTGTGGGGCCCCCGGGGCCACCCTCCCCTCTGTCACCGGGGCCACCGGGCCTCTCCAAACAAACTTGTTCTCTGCTTCTGTGGTTTTAGTCTTTAAGGAACCTGGCTTGGAAAAGAGCGGTACCGATCTGGAGCTAACCACTTAGCTCATTACCATGTCATCTGGACAGGAAAATCAATCCCAACAGCATCGAGTTTGGTTATCCCCTCCCCCAAAGGCCTGCACTATTAATAGCAAGAAAGTTTCCCAGGCTTCGGTTTATTTGTAATCCCGACCAGCCTTGACCACAGAACCTGGACATGTGCACTCCTAGAGCTCCCAGGCACCCGGGAGGCAGAATTTCAGGTCTCCCGTCTTCTGACAGAGCAGAAGGATGCAGAAGGTAGGCTGAACTTCAAGCAGGCAGCAAGATTCAGGTCAAGGAGTACTTGGTCCCAGGAAAGGGCTAGGTAGTCAAGGGGGAACTAAGTTAACGTCTCTCTATCCATCTAACCGGCTCCTGTGCTCCCCTGTGGACAAAGGTCACCATGTTATCTGCTCATCACGGAGTTGGCTGACAGAAGGTTCTAGAAGAAACAGGGTAGTTAAAAATAAAGCTAAAACTTCACTAATTCAGACCAAGGTGGTACAGCAGAATGGTTAAGAGCACAAGCATAGGAGCTGGAATGCCTGGGTTCAAGTCCAGGACCTGTGGCTTCAGGCTTCTGGGGCGTTGGACAAATGGCTTCACCTCTCTAGGCATCCAGCCCTCCCCTTGACTACAAGGTGAGGAAGATAACCTAGGGATGATAGTGATACCTCCCTCTCAAGATATACAGGAGTCATCAGTAGTGTCTGCACTACAAACCACACCTGGTTTGATGTATGAGCTACATGGCCACGGAGCAAGCCATCTCACTGCAGGGAGCGGAAAGGGAAGAGAAGTAAGCAAATGCAAAGAGTAAGTAAATGCACTAAATTAACAGACTACCTGAACTGGGTGTCTGATGAACAGACCGGCTGACACAACCGGCCGTTACTATCCACACGTCAATGGGAAGGTAAGAAATTGTTCGTCAGCTGAATATATCCATCCCTCCTTCCTCTCTTTACGTGCCCTGGCAAAGAGAATTCCGCTCCAGCTGTATGAAGTTTTCCCAAACACCTGAATGGAGGAAGCCACCTGCATGAAGTCCCACTCAACCTCTGCCCAGGTATAGGTGAACATACAGTCATGCCAACCAAAGGGCCTTCCAGAGTCCGCCCCCTCCCTCTGCAGATACGGGGCACAAAGCAAATCACATGCTGCCACGATCAGAGAGGAAAAATGCTAATTCAGCAAATTGTCTTGAATGAGAGTTCATGCTGCTCCTTTCATGTCCCGGTGCCCAGGAAATACCCCAGGAGCCCCGAGCTTGCCTCCACAAGGTCCCCTTCTCCTTTTCCCCCCGGACCGTGGAGTCCCCACTGGGTTAATTCTATCTACTACTGTGAGCACCCACAGCAGCAAAGCAGGAGTTGCCGGGGCTGCGTGCATTCAGACCAAGTTTCTAGACCCCATCTCGAGGCAGCTCAGACCCAGGTTCAAATCCCAGCTCCAGAACTCCATTCATTCACCAAAATATTTATTGAGTGCCTACTATGTGCTGAAACCCAAAAGAATTGGGTTCTTTAAGAGAGTATCAGAGCGGGCCATTTTAAAAGCAGGGTGAGCTCAGGCAAACGAGATCGCCTCTCTGAGCACCGGCTTCCTCTCCTGTAAAATGGGAATCCACACAAATAGCCACCGCTCAGAGTTCTCCCAAGGATCAAATGCTTGGCGCGACGCCTGGGATATGGCAAGTGCTTAGTAAATGCCAGCGATTATGTTATTAGCTGGCTACGAGATTGCTATTAATATAATCAGCATCATCAGAATAAAACTCGTTGAGATACCGCATGATTCCAAATCACCCAAAAAAAAGAAATCCCAGGTAGATGTATTATCCAATACTTAAAGAGAAATAAAAATAAACACTTAGCCCGAAGTAAAGCAAGGTGACCAAAAACATTCCTAATTAACCAGGCTTGCGTCTCCCCTACCCCTCCCTTCAATTTACTCCCCCCAGCCTTCTGGTGAAGTGGGATTTTCCTGTAACTACAGCTGGTCTCCCTTAGATGCCTGGTCTCCCCTCAGGTATACCAAGGCTTAGCTGCAGGCCCGCTGTTCTAAGTCATTGCACCTCTCCCCTCCAACTGGCCCTCAAACTTAAAGACATTTCTTAAAGGTCTGCAACCCCAGAATTCCAATTCTTGCCCCGATGCTCTGCAGAAAGCAGACACACAGGGCACAAGTTAGCTCACAAATCCAGGGGCTGCAATGCGTTAGGCTAAACACAGCAGCAGCTGCTTAAAGGCTACCAAAAAAACTACATGAAATCATCATCCCAAAGAGGTTTTACGAGTGCACAAAGGAAAAGGGAAAAAGGAGGGGGGGGAAAAAATCTCAAAAAAACACCGCCACTCTTCTCCCAGGCTATGTCTTGATTTCTTTTTTCTTTAAGATTTAAAACCTCGCCTGTTGAAAACATTGCCCAAAGAAGGGGGAGAGAGCTGGGAAAAGGAAATTCAAAGAACTCCCTGGTGTCCCTGGTTTACCACTGTCAGGTGGAAAACCAAGGGTCAGCCACTTGGCACCCTGTTTGGGGACCATCTCCACCCCCATGGTTCTACTCAAAATCAATGTGGATTTCTTCCTGCACTGACCATGTACTCTGAGAATGAGGAAGGCAAAAGTGCAGGCTGTAAACGAGATACGGAAATGCCCAGAACAAACACATACGGAGAGTTAAGCTTTAACTATGGTTTAAAGAGTAGGAAGTCGGGCCAAATCTGGTGTTTGAACCCCAGACCACCACCGGGCAGGTGACTTAACTTCCCTGAGCTTCAGCTTCTTCTTCTATGAAATGGAAACCAACAATCAGAGTCATTTCCAAATCATGACCACAGGTAGTGGCTTAGACCAGTCCCTAGCATATGGTAACTCTGCAAGAAATGCCACAGCCCTTAGGACCACTGTTGTCCTTATTATGATGTTCATGTTTGCCATACTGGCGGTCTGGGCAATAACGTCGGGGATGCTTTTGTCAGTGTTCAACACTATTGTCTGTCATCAGAAACTTCTATTCCAGGAGGTGGAAATAAAAAGGGAAGCTGTGCAGTTGGAAAGTTAAAAAAGATAACAGTGAGTAGTAGAAAGCACGTAACATGTGAGATCTTACTATAGGAAATGCCCTCCGTTAAGCCCTTCACCCATTTTTCAGATGACATCTCAGGAAACTGAGCTGGGAGAGCTCAGGCGGGCAGCCCAAGGTCACAGGATTTGGAAGTGAAGGTTAGGAGGCCAGGAAACATGTTTGTCTCCCTGTGCCCCAGTGCCAAGCATGAATGGTCTCTTTAAGCCTCATTTAACATTCGACAAATATTTATTGATGTCGGCTCTTTGCCGGGCATTACCCTGGGGACTAGACAGGAGGGAAAGATCACAGAGCCTAAGAGCCAGGTGACCTGGGTGAAAATTCCTAGCCGTCACCCTACTTGCTGGGTGACGGTGGGCAGAGATTTCTGCTCCCTGACCTCCAGCTATTGCAAACTAATTTGCCTTCACCGCACTTCATAGGGTGGATGCAAAAATTCCACTAAAACAATATCTAACTACTTGGCAGCTTCTACCAGAGCTTCGGGATTCATTCAGCATCGGTTTCCCTCCCTCTATCCCCCACACCCCCTCCCATCTCCCAATCTCTAGTTAATACATCTATAAAATGAAGATAATAGTAAGGTATCTGAAAAGCCCTTCGACTATAAAATATAATATGAAATATAAAAAACATATATTATTATTCCAGGAATGCGCCCCGCCTCTAAATCCACTTGCCTCATCGTCACTAGGAACTTGGTATTTGCACAGTCTCGGCAAAGCATACTCCTGCCAGGCTGAGGCGACTGGGTCCTCCAGCCCTGGAGGGGGGCGGTGGGGGAGGGGGAGGGTAAGGGGGGGCACCGAGCGGCGCAGGATGCCTGCACTTCCAGGCAGGAAGAGAAGCACACGGCACCAGGCAGGGCTGGATCCACACGGGGGAAGGCGGTGAGGGTCGGGGAGGTGATTCTTCGAGCTCCCTGACGGCACCTGACCAAGTTCTCGGTGGCTCTCCATCAGCATGGCGGCCACCGCATCTGTCTCCCAAACCCCAGATCAACCAAAAAGGCATTCCCAGGCCCCCAGAATGGGCCACGCACGTGCAGGATGACAGCGACCCTCCGGTGAGTGGGAAGGCAACATCGCTGCCCTCACTGACCTCATTATCTTCAGGCCCAGAAGATTCATTAGTCAAAACAACACAATACACATAACTAACTTCTCGAAAGCTTACCCCAGGGCCACAGCACTTCCCAATATTTTAAGAGGCATCCACCCACTCACCTCCTTTATTTTAAAGAAGGGCAAAGGTAACATTTCAGCCCACCGCAAGCTCAAAAGTCACAACAAA
Organism: Paguma larvata; assembly: GCA_030068075.1. Classification (NCBI taxonomy): domain Eukaryota; kingdom Metazoa; phylum Chordata; class Mammalia; order Carnivora; family Viverridae; genus Paguma; species Paguma larvata. The sequence continues at coordinate 31,716,186 of CM057837.1, forward strand.
GAAGCCAAGCGAGTGGCTCGGGGTTGTCAAGTCTTCAACATAAAGAAAATCTGCCTCCCTCGACGCCATCCACACTTAACCCGGCAGACAAATAAGGCAGTAGTTTGCTTTTCGCTAAGGGGCAGGTGTCAAACCTGGCTGAAATCCACATGAAAAAAATATTGGCTGCCCATGTGACCACATGCACACCTGAAAAGTCAATATATCCAAAACTGCTCGTCTGTTTACCACTTTAAAAAGAAGAAGAAGAAAAAAAAATCAACCACCTTTTTAGCAGTGCTTTCCTCTAGGTAACGGAATTACAGACAATTCTTTCTTGTTGCTTTATACTTCCTAACTCGTTATTATGGTTTTTTTCTAACACCTTCATTTATTAAAGTAAAATTTTTAAAGAAAATAGATTTTGCAGCAAACTATCAGATAGCTGTAACTATAAAATTATGTATAACACTGTATAACCACGTATAACTTTGTGTAACATGAAAAGGCCGCACTTGGTGACATTTAAATTTGGTTGTAGAAACTCCCTTGGGTTTGCTGGGGTGGAGTGCTGCGTTCATTCCCCCAGAGGGACACGCAGGCCTCTAAACCCCCTAGTGAGCTTTTCTCACAAACCAGAGACACGGTTTCCTCCCGACCCTCACCTCCCCCCCCCCGGAAGACCTCTTCTAAGGCAATTCAGTCACACGAGGAGCCCATTCTGGGATTTCAAGCGCTCTGTCCCGCTGGCCCCAGAAACCCACTGTCACCCCTGTGTCCCATCTGGACGCAGTTCAGATTTCCACCCTTGCACCCATAATGACTTTACTCCACTTCCTGTTTCTCACAGCTGCCTCCCAAGGTCACGTCCTGCTCCCCTCTATTTCCAGCTCCCAGCGCTGCCGCTAGCAGATGCTAGGTGCACAGGAAGTTACACTGAAAGAAAACAGATGCCTGGCTGTCCACCCTACAAGGTACTAACGAAGGACTCAGGACGAAGCGTACAGGGGTGGCCGAGTCTCTGGCCAGCGGCCCTCCACCCATCCCCACCACTACTATGTCAAGGGTGTGAGTTGACACTTCACTGCCCGTTCCAGCATTCTCAAAGTCTAAAGCACAAAGAGAACAACAGGGCAACACACCCCGGAGAGACCGTTTCATCTCCTCCCACATCTGAGAAGGCTAATCTTTACTGAGCACCTACTTACTCCATGCCGGGCCCTGATCCAACACTTCCCACAGTTCACGTCATCTCCACAACCACTGATGATATAAATGTATTTGTTTCCTCAGCAGGGAGGGGAGATGGGCTCTAGCGGAAGGAATTACATTTCTCAATGTCTCTTAACGCCCAGGAGTTGGACCATCACCCAGCTCTGGGCACCTTCCCTAATTATGCACTGATGACCCAAACGTCATCTTACTCCGCTCTCTCCAGCCCTCTTCAAGGCACCAAGTTTCTTGATTTGCCGAGAAGATGCATTTTAAAGAGCAAAGATCTACACTGACCCTTCTCTGGAACTCAGTTTGCTCATCTATAAAATGAACATAACCATAACTCCATTTGCAAAGTCAGAGTAAAAATTAATGAAAGCAATTAATAGGACCGGCATGGGATTTAATTAAAAAAAAAAGTTTCTTTGGTCTTTTTTTCTGAGAAATAAGGCAACCAGGAACAGGAATGCTTGGATTCCCCCAGTGACTATGCTTTTTCTAGTTGGTTTCTGCAAGGTGCGTGCCGTCCAAGCAATAGTGCATTAGGTAGAAGGGAGAAAGTGCACACTGACCACGAAGGGTGTCGTAGGCGGTCAGCCTTCCCTTCAGTTCAATTGCAAAGGGCCACATTCAAAAGAGCCCTCTGTCCCTCCTCCTTCCCAGTCAGGCTGCGGCCAAGGGGCGTAGAGTTCCTTCCAGAATTTCCATTTACAGGTGTCCCGGTCACAGCAGCCCAGCCTGCAAAGGAGACTGGGGGCACAGCAGAAAAGTACATCCGAGGAGGAACGAGCACGGGAGGCTTAGCTCCTGCTCCGTCCCCGGGTAATTTCTCTGCTTCCTCATGAGTAAAATGGGATAATGCCCGCTTCCACCCACCGCACAGGAGCCTTCATTGGAGCAGACACGCCTGGCTCACGGAGGAAATCATTCAGAAAAGTCTCAGGCCCTGCCCCAGAGAGTTCGACTCCGTAGGACTCAAATCCCTCATGATTTAGGAAAAGCTGATAAGCGAAATCCAGGGTTCCTATAAGAAGTCATTCAGGTAGAGGAGACATACATCAATTTTTGGCTTCCTTGCAAGCTAGGATTTGAGTATTGCTGGCTGTTCCGTGTTAACCAAGGACCGGGGGTGGGAGGGAATATGTTGGGGTGGGGGAGGGGGGAAGAAGTTGCTGGTACAAAAATCCCCAGCTCCGCTAGCCAGGGGCTCTTTGCAAGCTGGAGGTAAGCCTCAAGAAGTGGTCAGTCCTCCCGGTTTCTGAGCCTCAGGGCAAAAGAGACACCACTGAGTTTACAGAACACCAGGGAGCAGAGGCTGCGGGGGGTGGGGGACTCACACGGGCGCCCGTGTCAGAGGATGTCAGAATCTGGGGGTGGCGGCGGTATTTACCAAGGGTACAACCATTTCTGATTCACTGAGGGTTTGGGGAGGACGCCAAATCATTCCGCTGATAAGCAGAAGATAAACCAAATTCTTCCATTTCCAAAAGGACTGGAACACCGATTTTTCCTTTCCTCCCTCTCCAGACTTCTTTCCCCACGGCAAATAAAGTAAGCCCTTGGCAGCTGATGAATTCAATTCCAGTCTGAGAAAACCAGGGTGAAGAACGTGGAAAGCTCCAGAGAGCTCCCGCTTGGGGCCCCTCGCTCTGCTCGGAGCTACGGGGTATCTGCCTTGGCATGCCAAAACCTTATAAAGAAATGAAATATTGACACACATACACTTGAGGCCTACATGAATCATACTGGAACGTTCCACCATAGCAGAAGATAAGTCTCAATCCCCACTCTCTTGCCGCTAGTACATTTGAGTCTCCAGGAAGCAGATTCCTTAGCATTAATACCATTAAATCAAGTGACATTTAAAGTAAAAACACAATAATGGAGCACAAGCAAAGCAAAGGTAAACCTCCCAGCTCGCCCCAGACCCCACAGGAACGGCAGCCTCAAGCATGCCCGGATTAAGAGACCTCTGCTCTAGGACCACGGATGCGGTTTCTTCCACATCATCTGTCTACTCCCGGGCAGACAAGCCCCACACGCTTTCCTTAGTTTCTTTGGTTTTGGGGTGTGTGTGTGTGTGTGTGTGTGTGTGTGTGTGTGTGTTTAACACAGATACAGAAAGCCAATCAGGCAGAAAGAGACCAGCAGACGAATGGCCAGGCAAAAGGCAAGAAGTGCTGTCCATTCTGGTTCAGACTAATAATAAATAATAATACTCGGTGCTTCTTTGGTGCCTTTCATCTGAGAATTTCAAAGTGCTCTGCAAACATTAACTAATTATTCCTCCAGAATCCTGCGGAGATGGTGGAGGAAAGAAACAGAAGCAGTCCTGGACGTCCCAGCATTTCAGGATTTCTACCGTCCAAGGATGCAAACCTCTCCCCAGGACGATGCCCCCCACCCCACAGGATGGCAGAAGCGAGGCGGGGGGAGGCGGGGGCGAGGGCGGAAGCCACCTTGCAGCTTTCTCTCTGGCTCTATTCCCAACTCTGTGGCTTCCTCAAAGTGATGCGGAAGTTCCTAGCCACGGCAGGTCTTTGATAATAACTAGGGGTGACCATATAATGCATCGCCCAAACCAGGGCGCTTGTAAGAATAAAAGATGCGCTGTTAATAACTGGCATAAAGTAGAAAGGTCGAGGCCACACAAGAGACTCTGATCCTCGCATGGAATCTACCCATTTCAGGATGAAGGCTTAGCGCAGGGCTCCCTGAATTCGTGCGATGACATAATCAACAGAGAAAGCTCCGGGTTTTGCCAAGCATGTCCTTCCATTCCAGAACCATCATTGGCCCCTGAAATTAAGCCTCACAAAACTACCACCAGACAGTCTTGATCTGGCTCCAGCAGAGCGATATTCAAAACAGAGTGCGACCAGCAGATGGCCCCCCCCGAGGGACCCACCCGGGTCCTGAAGCCCCCTACTTTGCCCTTTACGGTTCCTGGATGGATCACGAAGATTTGGGAAGGCATGCAGAGCGTGGGCAGAGTGCAGAATTTTAACCGCCAGCGTTTCCGCTGGATGCTAACCTAGACACCAACACGTACCCTTGTCAAACCACCCCCGCTACTAAGAGGCCAGGCTCTTCAAGGGGCAACTCCTTAGGTGCATGCGCCCCTGTTCTAACACGCAAACTCTACTAGCTTTTGCAACCACATCGAGTTTCTGCAACACACTGATGGGTTACAGGGAGAGCTGAATATGCACGGAGAGCCTCAGCCAGCACCTCCTGGTTCTCACGAATCAGTCCAAATGAACAAAACCTGAGAACTGCAGAGGCGTGCTATTTTTAAGGAATGTTTTGGTACCCTCAGACAGTGCAAGTAACCCCCAAATAAGCACAGAAATATTCCCTGGACCAGATTCTTAAGGAAGCTTGCAATAAAAGAAGAGGTTAGCCAGGCAGGCGCTTGCATAGAGATGACGAGGCTTCTAAAGGACCTAGATGCGGCGAGGTAATGGTCCCTCTGCCAGTTCATTACTCGATGCCCGACACACCGTTCATTGAAAAGAAAACAGGACATTTTGGTTTGGAGTCCTGATCAAATTACCTAGGATTCAAAGGCCTGGGGTATCCTCCTTCCTAAAATGCTTCTGCTTTTAGAACCCTGCCTGCCCTTCTCACACCTTCGTGCTGGTTCAGATCCCCTATCACGGGGACACCCGCTGGAACCGCAGCCCCCACAGCAGTGCCTGGCCCGCCTGGCCTTGACAGATGCTGCAGTGTTCATTCATAAAGTGAGAAGACAAGTGTGACGGGTCACAACTCCGCTCCAATCTGGCTCCTACGTCCTATGAATGGAGAGGTCAGTCGCCTCATTCAAATTCGGCACAGACTATCCAGTCTCAGGGCACTGCTCCCCCGTCGTTCCATCCCCTGGAGTCAACTGGGTATCCCCCAAAGATCCCGACGCGGGGCCCCCATCCCTCAGACACTCTGACCTAACTGAAATGGACTGTGAACTGCACACTCGAATTTTACAGGTTTCCCAGGCGATTCTGCAGGGCAGCAAAGTCTGGGAACTGCTGCCGACAGGCCTGAGACTGAGGGCGTAGCAACAGCGGCAACCTCTAGAAGAACTGCAGGCTCTTGGGCCCCGCCCTGTGCCTATGGTATCAGAAGCTGCGTTTTAACAGAGCTCCAAAGGTTTGTGCGCCCATTAAGATCTGAGGTCTCTTTCGCACATGGCATTCAAGGCCCCTCCTGGGAGAATCCAGCTTCAGAACCAGCCACCATCAGAACCCTCACTTGCCTCCGCACACACTACGCCAGTCACCTGCCTTCCTGAGAAGTTCATGACTCCATGCTTTTGCTCCACCCGGGATGCCCTTCCTTCCCTAATCTCTAGGTAAAAACATCACTACTCATACGCCACCGCTTAAGCATTCAGATACCAATTTTTTTCCAGGCCGCCAGGACCTCCTCCCCACGACTGCACCCGGGACTGGAGCAAACTCCAACTAAACCTGGCTCTCCACAGCATAAGGATGAATGCCAGGGCAACGACACGACTCTGGAGGCAGACACACTCAGAACTCAAAGGCTCCTTCCACCACAAACTAACTTCAATGAATGACCTTTGTCGAGGTGCTCAACTGTACCTCTCCGAGCTCCAGCAGTCTTGCATGTAAAATGGAAGGACCGCCTCCCTCCTTAACCTCACGAGGATTAATTGAGATGATGTCTGTAAACCGCTTGAGTGATTAGCAGAAGTGACTTAACATACAAAGGAAGCGAGTCCCATCGTCCTGATACAGTGGCTCCCACACCTTGGGATTCCCTCAGGAGTCTTTACAGTTACTGATGGCTGGCTCCTCCCCCACAGCAGGACCTGGGATTTTTTTAAAAGCTCTCCAGGGGATTCGACTGTGCGGCACCCATCTGGGGAACCACTGTCCTAATCCACGACAGGTAGGAGACATCCATGAGTAAGAGGAGCTTGTCACAAAGAATGGTTCAGACGTGCAGCCCTTTGCACCTGCTCTCCTGTCCCCTCGCCCGGCTGCCCCACCCTGCTGCCAACACAGAAGCGAACTTCTGCCGGACTCCGGAAGAAAAGTCAAAGTTGGGGCGCCTGGGCGGCTCAGTCGGTTGAGCATCCGACTTGGACTCAGGTCATAATCTCACGGCTTGTGGGTCTGAGTTGTCAGCACAGAGCCCACTTTAGATCCTCTGCCCCTCTCTGCTCACACACTCTCTCTTAAAAATAAATAAACAGGGGCGCCTGGGTGGCTCAGTCGGTTAAGCGTCCGACTTCGGCTCAGGTCATGATCTCACCGTTTCCGAGTTCGAGCCCCGCATCGGGCTCTGTGCTGACAGCTCAGAGCCTGGAGCCTGTCTCAGATTCTGTGTCTCCCTCTCTGTCTGTGCCTCTCCCCTGCTCATGCTGTGTCTGTCTGTCTCTCTCTCTCTCAAAAATAAATAAACATTAAAAAAATAAAAAATTAACAAATAAATAAACATAAAAAATAAACAAACATTTTTTAAAAAAAAAGTCCAAAGTTGCCAAACACCACAACCCCCATTCTTCAATCCCCAACGGTACATCCTTGCAGACTGGACAGGGGAACAATGAAAACGGGCTCCCCGGGGGTCCATGGGTGACACACAGGCTCACGGTTAAAGGAGACCACGCCAAGATTTCAGACCCCCAAGTGAAAGGTAAATGGGCGTGTGTGCTCATCCTTTATGGTCTCCCTTAATTACCTAGAAGAACAGTCCATGCTACTGAGCGGGTCTGCAGAAACCCTTTCATCTCTCCCCTCGCCTGTCCCCCAGGAGACTCTGCGCGTTTTCTTCAATGTATGAAAGGCTCTGTCCAGGAATGCTAGCTTCAATTCGCCATCCTCTAAGGAACATGAATTGAGAAGCTAAGCAAACTTGACAATGGCCCTTTACAGCTTTAAGCACAGGTGAAAAACACCCATCTCGGGGAAGCGGGTCTGGGCGTCCAGCTCGCGGGATGAGGGCAAGCAAGAACATTCTCCCGGAGCAGCACTTCCCCAACACCCTGGGATGTGTCCCCGAAGCTTTGAAGACCGCTCCCCGGAGGCTGGCATCTTATATCTTCTGGGGAATTCCCAGAAGCCCAGGCCCGTCAGTGGCGGGAGATACCTTTCCAACAAGGCACCAAATGGACATGTGTAATGAATGCAGCTGCAAGTCTCAAGAGCTGAAAGCCTAGAACCCGGGGGATGCACGCCAACAATTCTGCCCGAGAGGGGCAGGGATTTACCAAGACCTTTGGGAGAGTAACTCAACCCGGCGAGGTCGCGTGTTGCCCCAGGTCGGGTGCAGCACCTACCTGGAAAAATGGTGACCTGAAAACTCGGGAGGCCTTGGAGAAACACACTCGGATGGAAGGGGCGGCCTGAAAAGTGACGAAGGAGGGACCCGTCCGATCCAGAATGGATTCCAATCTCCACGAAACCGATTTCTAGAAGTCTACCACCACCCCATGCACAGAGCTTTGAATCCACTCGTGAGCTGAGCAGGGCTCAGCTGGCCTCAGGAGGGGGAAGAGGAGGGAGAGAAAGCCAGCGTCGTCAGATGCCCAAACCTGCCAGCCACCAAGGAGGGAAAAGGCAAGGGAAACCGCTCTTACGGCAGTGTTTCCTGAACGGTGGGGCTCCCGAGCACGATTTCAGGTGGTACCAGGAGTCACCTGAGTAGTTACAGGATATCACTGTGGATCAGAAAAAACCACCAGCACATCAAACTTCTAATTTCACAGATGTTAAGGCTTAGAGTGAGGCATTGAGTAAATCAAATGCCTGCATCGAATAAATAGCGGTACAGGGAGCATACAGTTGTGCCAAAAATCATGACGAAGGCACGGGGAGAAGCTTGAGAAACTGCACCAAAAGAAACCCAGCGGGAATTCCGGCTGCCCGGCACTGACGTCATCAGGGTCGCAAGACCCAGCTGAAAGGGGAGACCGCAGTGCCCTGTGGGGAGCGACAGGTGAGCCAGGTGAGCGGGAGACAGATGACCGAGGGGGGTGGCGGCTCGTGATGCTGGACGGTGACAGGGAAAAGCACCCAAAGCAAGCGTGGGGAAATGACCAGCCTAAGAAAGCGAAACCATCCCCCGAAATGAATCATCCGCCAACGGTGCTGAGGCTGGAATGTGCTGGAAAACCACTCAAACAAAGCTCTGGATGAACATCTAAGGAAAGAACGGTCCATGAAATCTTAAAGAAAACAACAAGCAAACAAGTGTCCGCAAAGCTGAGCAACGAGACCGCGCAGAGGAGACCCGAGGGTGGCTTTCACTTTTGCTTCCAGCGCTCGGGCCTGCTGCTCCCTCACTGCTGGGGTTTGTGCCGCAGACGACTTCCCCGGGCCTGGACAGGCTGCCTGCCGGCCAGCCTTCCGCAAACAAATGCCACCAGCCTTTGGGAACACCCAGCCAAATCGGGAATGTGCTGGAATCGGCGAGCCGTCCAGACAGGCCACGCGAGAGCCAGGCAGACAGCAAGGCCCTGAAGGAGAGCGAGGGTAACTTCTGGGGTGCCGGCCTCTCGGGGTTACCGACCCTCTCCGACACCCCCCTCCGGGCTTCACCTCCCCTCCCCACGCCCCTGACACACGCTTCTCCCCTGGGGTTTCACACTTCTGAAGGAAGGGTTAGAGGGGAAAGAACCCGCGGCTCCGGCCTGACTTCATTCCCCATGCAAATGAATCCCTCTTCCACCGTTAGCTTCCATTTCCAGGAAAATGTGGCGGAATCGCTGTGTTTACTTCAGCCTCAGTGATGCTGCCAGGACGCAGCACAACCTTCAGTCAAGCTATTAACTTGAACGTTGAACTTCACAGCCTGGCTGTCTTCCTCAGCCTTCCTTTTGATGTTACCTCCAAAGCAAAAGATCAAAGGCTTTGAGTGTGGTGAGGGGAAGTCCCCAGCTCTTAGCCTACCAGCCTGTGATATATGTTAAAATCCTGGCCAAGAGAGCGAGCAGGAGAGGGAGCCTGCTCCGGAGAGGCCTGGGGCGGGCAGGGGTGCAGGAATGAGGCTGAACGTGGAATGAGGTCACTTGTGACACAGGCACCAGGGACAATGACAGCTCGTGTGCGTGAGACATCTCCTGCCTGCAAATGCACACAGAACCCCTAAGAACAAGACTGCCTTGGCAAGCATGGTACCCACCCCCAACACACGCTCCCCCAAAAGAACCAAACGCTGCTCCATGAGCCTTTCTCCTTTACGACGTACCCTCTTACCAACGCACTTGAACTGGGCGTGCGCCATGTACCAGACACTACTGCCCCGTTCTCCTTCTGAAGGGAAAGCACACGGTAATCAAATAATCACACAGGCAATGACAAACAGAAATGCCAATGCTGTGGGGGCAGGAATGCAGTCTTAAGAGGGTGTCAAACGCAGTGGCCACGGTAGGTGTCCCCCCCCCAGGTTGTGGGGGACAGACTATGGGGTCAGCAGGCACAGGGGCCCAGAGTGATGATCGGGAGAAGAGGGTGGAAAAATTGACAAGGGCCAAAGGGTGGACACAGGCTGGCACCTCAGGGCCCCCAGCGGCAGTCGGGACTTGTGTGTCCCAGGCGGCCGTGTGTCTGAGACTCTTACAGCTACAATTCTTTGACACGCAGGAGACTCGAGAAGCATCCTTCCGAGGAACATCCGAAGAGTCTAACAGAATGGTTTTGGAGGGGGAGGGGGATAAAATAAGATTAAAATATCAATGATAATTCAATGTATATGAAGTTTATATAAAGAAAAGACTATGGTTCTAGAAATCAGAAGCGGCTTTCTCTGGGAAGGGATACAGCAGAGCCTCTGGGACACTGGAAAACGTCCTTCATCTTGACCTGGGTCATGGTTACACAGGCGCAGACACATAAAAATCAGACAGCTGGGTACCCAAGGTCTGTGCACTTTAAGTTCTTTGCCGAGAAGTAAAGATGAGATGGGGTGGGGGCGGGGGGGGGGCAGAGAAAAAAGAAAAAAGCGGGATGGCCAGCGCCCCGTTGCCTGCCTGGCCCGCGTGGGAGGGCCCAGGCGGCCGGAACACGGCGGTGAACCAACCTCAGGCTTGGCTTTGCTCGTTCTCACCCAGGAGAATGGGCTTGAAATACAAAAACCGAGTTTTCAACCAAGAAAACAAACAAGCCTATCTCTGGTCCCTTTTCCCTTTTAGAAACAGAAATTTGGCTAAAGGGATAAAATAGAGAAATTCTTTTGGGGCAGCTTTCATTATGGACAGAATGTACTGTTTTCCAATTTGCTACATCTCCTGCATTCCATTTTATGTTTTACAGGAAAAGTCTCTAAAAGGAACCGGAGGCCCTTAGGGCCAAATTTATCTTCACTCTCTCCAAACAAGTTCTTTCTCCAGGATACTAGCAGAGCTGTTTCCTAACCCCCCTTCCTGCCCGCACCCCGCGCCCTCACCGCAGGGTCCCTACTGGCCCCCTTCTTTCCCTACATCTGTGGCTCCCCTGTACCGGCTTGACTTCTATTTCCCAGAACATATAAGCCGCTATGCTCCACCTTCACACAGTGACACCTGCCCGACTCTGATCAGAACAAGGATGGCGGATCCGCCAACTAAAATCCTTGCCCAAACCACCAAGGGTGGTTTTTCCTTTTCTTCAAGCACTCCAGATAGCGACAAGGACAAACATGGGGGGACTGACTTCCTCCTGCTTCCACCCACCCCTCCATCCCCTTCGTAGACCACCTCTTGGGAGCAATCCTCACTGCTCAGTGCAAAAAGTAGCCATTCAATCTCGAACCCTCCGGCAAAACGGGGCGGGCAGGGATGGCGAGGGAGGGAGAGTGAGTGAGAACTGCAAAAACGCCTTTGGCCAAGCAGTTCAGGGCACTTTAGGAACCACTGCTCGGTGCTGGAGGGTCGTCAGGGGGCGGCAGCATTCCAAAAGCCAGAGCGGGGCCCCAACCATGAACCTCAGAGCAGCAAACAACTTAGAATTCAGGCAGTACCAGCTCAATTACAGCCCACTGAGCTGCAGAGCCTTCTCCACAGTGACCCTGCCAGCTGGTGCCAGAGACAGACCTCGGACTCCCCACTCTGAGAACCAACCTTCCTCCCGGCAAAACCCCAGACACGCTAACTGGATAGAAGAATCTGCCGCTCACACAAGCACCACGCACCACCAAAATGCTCCAATGGCTTGGCAATCGACAAGACTGCCTTGAGCACTTAGCATTTGTCCGTCCATCCATTCATTCGTTCATTCATTCCCCTGAAGTGCCATGACTACGGATGGAGGCTTACACAGGAAGACACGGCCAGGGATCAAAAAGAGGGCTTGGCAATGTAGTTGTACAAGACCCACGCCCAGAAGTCCACGTCCAGTCAGTGTGGGGAAGGCAATGTTAATTGTCTGACAACCTGGTGAGTCACAGCTGGGAGAAGAAAACTGCCATCCCAATTCCAGACAAGCAAATCCTCCTGTAAAGTCGTCCTCTCTGATCTCTGATTTGGGACATATCTGGACCCTGTGAATCTCCCGGTCGCACAGGACCCTGAAGGACCACTGTCCGCAGGGCACACACTCTCTGAAGGGAAGACTGGCTACTGAATCGGTTTAAACTCTCATGCTGCACTCACCGACAGCATCCTCACGGCTCCCTAAAACACCACCGAGGCTCATCTGGAGTCTGGGAGGCTCGGGACACCGTCTGGCGTCGTATTCCCCCCACTCCCCTCCATGACCCCCCCACTTTCCCACCACGGAGGCTCACACTGGACTTCCGCCCTAACAGCACCCCACCCCAGAGCCTTCCCTGCTCCCTGGCACTTCTCACGCTCTCAAGGGACCCCAGAAGCCTCTCCTCATTCTTGAAGTCCCAACTAACTGATTGTTCTTGGGCAACCAATTTCCTCCTCTCTCTGACTTTGTTTCTTCAATCTGTGAAGTCCCACTGGTTCACCAACGCCAGGCTTCGCTTCGTTCTTTCAGCCAAGGTCACCTGAAGTGTCTCCGGACGTGTCCATTCCTGTGTCCCCCACGCGGAAGGTATGTGCCCCAGCCCCTGTGGCCTATGCGTGTACACAGAGCCTCCAGCTTCGGCTGCAGCTATCAAACCCAGACCCATCTAAAAGCAGTGGTCTACCACCACAGGGGGTCTAGGAATTTGAGTCAAATCCTGCCCTTGACACTTGCCGCCTGGGGAACCTCAGACAAGCTCCCTAACAGAAGCCACAGTCAAGAATCCTCACCTGTTGAATGAGAATCCCATCTCCTGGCCTCAAACGGTTGGAGAAGGAACAATGACTGAGCTGAGTGGCTGGCATAAAGTAGGTTACCTCAGATGCGTTCCTTCCCCCCTCCCCTGCTTGTCCATAAAACATTTGGTAAGTTAACTAGAAACAAAGCTAAAAATGGTTCAGGCTGGGGAAAGGGAGGAGGGGGGCGGGGGCGGAACAGAGTGCGGCCATTATTTCTGCGCCCAAAAGTGGCTCCAAGAGACATCCAAGACCAATCGTGGAGACCATCCCCGGGCCATGCTGGGGCTCTGGGGACAGCGCACCACAAAGCAGATGCTACTGGCCCCACACGGGTGGTTGACAGACAAGGCTGCTGGCAGCCAAAGGGTCTCTAGGGGCACGTGGGTGAGATCCCACAAAGACAGAGCATCAAAAGGAAGCCCCGAATCAAGACTTGATCACACATCGGCCACAATAAATAATGTTTGCTCAAAGGTGGGAGGGATAGAGAGAGGCCCTTATTGGAGAAGGCCTACTTGCCCGTCCAATGTTAAAGAAAAGCTTGTTTTGTGTGCTACACAAAGGAGACACTGTTCGCAAATGCTTGCCCATATACATAATCAGGGCTGCCTCTGGTTATTACAGAAGTCTCTGACGGTTAGAGATTCCGAAATCAACTTTTCTACTCTTATTCATATAAATACACGTATGAATAGATTACATAGACATATGTATGAGAATATATTCACCTATACAAGAATATATATTCTCATATATGTGGAATAACATGTATATGTTAAAGATAAGCAAAATTTACAGACACGTCAAATTGTTGGAAGCAGTTACATCCGAAGAGGTGAGGAATGGTGACTTCCTCAACGCTATCCCTTCCAAGAAAAAGTGGAGGGATAATTTCCTTTTGTGGTTTATGGTATATATATATTTTTTTTTTGGAAGAGAAAGTCTCAAAGCAGAAGTGAAAACAATTTGATAGAACCTCTAAATAAATCAGATTAAATTTTTTTTCCTATTGGGTCCAAAGGCTATTCATGGGCCTGCTTAAATCTTGACATTCCCATCAACCGATACCAGGACTGCGGCACAGATGAGCCCTCGCCACAGTGGTCACTGGGGCAGCATGTGTCAGTTTCGTTTACCCAACACAGAACAGGAAACACACACACACACACACACACACACACACACACACACACACACACCCCCTCAGACCTTCAACCAGGGTTTCTCCACTTGGCACCACTGACACCTCGAGCTGGGTTACTCTTTGTTGTGAGGTCTGTCTTGTGTATTGGAAGGTGTTTAGCAGCATCCCTGGCCTCTGCCCACTAGATGCCAGCAGCAATCCCCAAGAAGTGACAATCCTAAAAGTCTCTGGAGGCTGCCAAATACCCCCTGGGGAGCAATATCACCTCCACTGGAAAACCACTGGGCTAACCCGATCTGGACCCAGCAGCCCCCAAGGAACAACAGAGAAGCCAAGCCCCCGGCCAGCCGCCGTGGTGGCCAGCTCGTGTAGCACATGGCAGGCGCTCAAGGACCAGTTAACTGAACCAAAAAACATCTGGGTCTAAAGTCTGCCACCTTGATATCCCAGACCTGCACAAAGCTGAAGAAAACAGGTCTCCTGAGTCACGGCTTTTTCTTCCTGCAAACGGGAGTTGGGGGGATGCCACCTGACATCCTGCTTAATTCTAACCATCCACGACAGCAGGTATTATCACGCCACTTTACAGATGAAGAGACTGAGGCCCAGAAAGATGCTGGGATTGCCTCGAGTGTCTTCACCTCTAAGCAGCTGGGTTCAGACCCCAGAGCACCTCCCTCCTACTCCAATAAACAGAAACAATGCAGTGTCGTGTTCCAAAGGCGGTTTTAATTCTTTAGGAAATTACTTTGCAGGAAAGCAAACAATCTTAGTGATGCCTGGCTTAGAGTCACACCTCTCCTGTTTAACTTTAAACTCAACACTCCCAAGACAATAAAAACTCCCTTCTTATTAACAATTAGTATCACTGAGGGTGATTTGGTTCACAACTGAGAGGGAAGGAAAGGGAGAAGCACACAAGTCATCTCTTACACACGCACGCACACGCGAACACACACACATGCACACGCACACATCCCTCCCAGCTTTCTCTGTGGCATAAACTAGAAAGGCTGGAAGACCCATCCAGGACCTAACATGCCCAGAGAAAAGTTTAGAGTAGTCCTCTCTCTGCACTAAAAGAAGGAAACGAAAAAATAAAAATTCACTTAATCATTGAAAACTAAGGTGCTGGAGAGAACAGCTGCGGCTCAGTAACCTGTCTACCAGCCGCTTCTCTGAGAACCAACCCACCAGCTAACAGCACACGGCTCAGAGCTGGCTGGCTGGGGTTCTACTTACCCTGCAGGCATTTTTCTTATTTCAAAGTTTCTATTAACTCCCCACTGATGTGCCCTAAAAGAATTTTTAAGGGCTTGGAAACACATAAATAAAATAGTCTTTGTTGGACCAGCACAGCCAAATGAAAGTCTTTCACCTGTAGCAATGGTGATAAAAGTTTCAGGCCTCACTTTCATACAAACCATCCAAAGACGGGAGAACCTGGAGTTCTGGAACCTTCCATGGCTCCTGTGCCCTCCCAGCCAGCACATCCCCCGCCAGCTAAGGGCAGGGTGAAGAAGGCGTGCCCACACCGTACGCATAGGCTGCAGGAAACATTCCTGACTCCGGGCCTGCCCTCCGGAGTGCACTGCGTTTCCTCCACCGCCTTCCGAAAATACTCAGTTAAATCGCGTTTGTCAAAACCCAGTTCGCACATAGTTAAAGATGAAGTAGAATCCTTAGAGGCTATGGCTTACTGGCTCAGTAGAGGCCTAAGGGGTGGAGGCAGAGAACAGAGAGGGAATTTGGAAGAGAGAAATATGGCCCGATCACATGAAATACCCAGAAACAGAAAAATAAAGGTGCCTGTCCAACCAAAAGGCAACGCAGTACATTTTCAGCCATCGATCCCATGGGCCAAGGTGCCCACGTAATGTGCTCGTGGATTCAGAACCTTCTCCCAGAATTAGGATTTGCTGCCCTCCCTCCGGGCCCAAAAGACAGCTTGCCAGTAACAGGACAAAGGCAGCACTGCCAAAGGCCATCCTGAGCAAACCTCGTTGCTTACCCTATCCAGAAAAGACACCATCTAGGACTGTTTGGCAGATTACACAGCTCTGGTGTCCTGTTCTGAGTTAGTCATCAATCTGGGCCGCTGGCTAGCCGCACGATCTCGGGCAAGTCGATCTGCCTGTCTGGACCTCCAGATTGCTCACCTCTGAAAAGAAGACACTGGCCAGACAGGGACGGACTCCCTCTCACACGTGCACGTGTCCTCGCCAACAGACTCACGCCCCCCTCCAGCCGGTCTCAGTTTTCCTTCCTCCCTCCAGAGCCTGACGGCCACGCGTCCTGGGCCGTGCACTCCCCGAACGCTAACAGTACGATGGTCTCTCTCTACCAAAGCTTGTGGTCCCAACATAGAGACCATCCCTCGGCTGAGCAGATGCCTGTGACCTGTCACAGATGGAGAAAAGAAGTGTGGAATGGGACTCATCTGAGATCTGGAGGGGCTGCTCAAGCACCAGCTAACCGCGCATTCCCCAGAGTGCGCGGTTCAGCCCTACAAACGGCTGTCCTGGTTCTCTTTACCCGAAGGCCTCCTCAGACCTTCCGGTGAGCAACTGAAGTCTCCGAGAGGTGACTCTTATGCGGAATCCTCTGGAACCACTTGGCCACAGTCCTTGCGGAGGGAACTCCCAGGGCCAGCAAGCCAGAGCACATGCATGCCGAGACCCTGCTCCCTACTTTATCTTACAGAAGAGAAAAACGGGTTCCGGGGAAGGATCGAGACAGCCAGGATCAGGCCCTGCGTCTCCTGAACCCAGTGCGCTCATCTTTCCAGTGCAACACAAGGTACGCAGAGGTATTTACAAACAAGACTACGAATCGTGTGGGCTTTCCAAGGATCACCGAAGTTCCTGAGATCTAGAAGCAACATCCGTCAGGTACCAGCAAGTCCTCCTAGTGGGAAATCCTTAGGTCCAAGTTCATTTTCTAACATCCTTTACTTCTGTGATGAATAACTGAAATCTCAGTGTATTCCATTTTTCATCCAGACCGTGAGAAGAAATAACCGGCAACCCCATCTCCTCAGAGGACCTTCCCTCCTCCTCCCAGAAAGCCAACGGAGATGGTGCCTGCAAAATGCTGAGAGCTCCCGAGAAGGAAGACACCGAGCTAAGACAACATTAGATAGAAACGGGGATTCAGAAGCCCCCCCGAAAGGCACCAGCAGCACGCAGACTGCATCAGGAGCAACACCTAGCGACCTGCCTGCCTCTCCCACGAGTCAGGAACGGGGAGACCCAGTCATGGACCCGCTGCCCATTCAGCCACATGAAATACAGACAACATGGGACCATGTCAATTAGCCTGTTACACAAGCCCAGACACTCAGGGTCCTCCAGCAGCAAGAAAAAGAAAACCATGAACTAGAAAGCCCAACGCAAACACAGAAAGCCTGGTGAAGGCACAGCATGACTTCAGAGGGCCCCAAATCCATCTCCAAGCTATAGTAATGGAGTAGACATGCTAAAATAACCTCTGAACACAGTCTCTTAATCTGACGTAGCTGTTGTGATGACTAATGAAAATAGAAAGGCATGCAAAAGCACTACCAAATTCTTAGACTTTGGCTGTGTATGGTCCCCAGTCAGCAAATACGCAGAGTCCAAACGTTACTGATGGGAGCAGAGGTAGCAGTTGGGGGCTCAGACCTTCTAACCCCTTCCCCGCTGTGGAGTTCGAACAAGTCGCTTGCCTTTCCTGTGCCAGTGTTTCCTCCCCCAGAGAGGAGCATGCCTCACACTGTAATTACATTGCGTAATGTCTATAAAGCACTCAGCTTGGGAACCACTCGGCAAATAACAGTTAAGTCTTAAGTTCTGATGCAGGGAAGTTTGTGCAATCCTCACCATTTAAAAATGGGTCTTCTCATTCATTGGGCCGGCAGAGACTTCATCGTATTTGCACTGCCATGTGAGGCCATCCCCTGCTCAATCCTGCTTTCTCTCCTTTTCCTTTCCAATGAAACCCATGTACACCTAAGAAGGGGGGGTGTCTTATGTGAAAGTCCTGGGCATGTCTGCCCTAGACAAACTCAGTTTACAAACAGGAAACAGGTCCAGAAGGAAGGTCCTGGTTTGTACAACCAGAAAGTAACTAAGTAAGACTTCGGCTGTGGGGTCTCAGGTCATAGCTACTCCCACACCTCAGCTCATCCCCTATCGGCTCTCCACATCCTTCGAGAGTAAATCAGGAACATCGCCAAACCCTCCTCCCTTTTATTAACTGTCAAAGCAACTGACGAGCCGTCTCCTCTGTAGGGGCTGCAAGCCACAGGAACTGGGGACAAGCGTGCATGGGGAGCGTGCGGGTATCATCAGATTACAATCCAAGGTGCTGATAAAGTTGCTCAGCCAAAGAGGACACCCCTGACCTCCCGAGAGCAGCATCTGAATCCGTGACGTATGCAGGGCACCTGGTTGACTCAGCCACTTAAGCGTCTGACTTCAGCTCAGGTCACGATCTCACAGTTCGTGGCTGCAAACCCCGAGTCGGGCTCTGGGCTGATGGCTTGGAGCCTGGAGCCTGCTTCCGTTTCTGTGTCTCCCTGTCTCTCTGCCCCTCCCCTGCTCACACTGTCTGTCTGCCTGTCTCTGTCTCTCTCTCTCTCTCTCTCGAAAATAAATAAGCACTTAAAAAAGTTTTTTAATTGAATCCACGAGGTACGGGATTGGGTCTCAGTACAACTCTTGAGACTCAACGGAAAGAAAACCAACATGGCCTCTTGTTCGGCTTGATCCCGGGCCTGACAAGAAAATCGCCCGAGGCCGGACACAACGGTGAGACCAGACACGCTCTGCTAGCACGGCCACCTCACCAGCGGGTCCCCGGCCGGCTCTCCCCTGAGGACAGGAGCGGCGAGCTTTGCCCCAAAGGCGGCAGCCCCACTTCTCTCTTCCCCAAAGGCCCACAGCCCTCTTTTGTTCCTTTTTGGCCTCTGGGTGACAGCGAAGTGACAATCAACAGATGGCATCAGTGTCCTGTCACAGCAAACCCCGCACGCAGCCTCATGGCTCTCAGCCTTCAACCCACGGCCCTTTGGATGAACAAACTTTTCAAATCTTCCCTTAACGTTACTTGAAATTTCAAGACAAAACATCAGGACTCGCATCAGCACAAGCATAGTTTTCCCACTTGCTTTTTCAAATGCTAACGGGCCTGTGGTCTGTCTACACCAACCTACCCTCCCACCCAGGTTCAGGTATCAGCTGTAGCTGATTCCCAAAGAGTTCTAGTAGCTTAATCACCCCAATAGTGGGAGGAGGAGAGGAAATGACCTAATTAACCATTTCACTTCACTACAAACCCCATAGCAAATATTTTTCAAGATCTCTTCTGAAACCCACAGCTCCGCTATCCTTTGAGGTAAAGGAAACCTGAGCAGGAGCCTCACTAAACTCCTTGGAACCGCCTGGAATTCAGCTCACCTCCTCACCATCACCGCCCACAATCATGGCAGAGCATGAACCTCACCATTTCTGTCTTATCTTTCCCCAGGCTAAATTCCAACATCTCTCAGGAATACGGGGGTCTCTCCCCACAGTCTCAGAAGAGAGGACGCCCCTGTAATATCCCCCAAATCTGCAGAAACTTCTGCCCCTGGAATCCCGGACCCCAACGCCGGTTCAGTCTCAAAGAAGCTGTGGCCTTCACCCCCTCTCAGTTGAAAACAGAGATGTCAAATGCAGCAGACTCCTGACCCTCCTCAGCCAGAAAGGTCTAACTCGGTGCACCGCACACGCACACGCCCCATCGGCACGCTGGCTTCCCGCTTGCTAAGTGCTGGCCAGAAAGCCCAGTGCTCCCCAGAAACCGCCTCAGAAAGGAGAGAGCGGGGTAATTGTGGCCTTCTGGCCTTCCTAGATAAAGATCACGAGTGAGCACTGCGGCCTCCGGCCTCCGCCAAGGGCCTCACCCAAGCTGGCGCTACTGGTTTCTGTGGCCACCACTAAAGGCTCAGAAAGCCCTGGTCTTGGGCGGCAGTCGGCAATGAGAACAACCTTTCGAGGCTGCGGGTCCCTCCGTGGCCTGACGCGTTGGCTCTGACCACAGAGCTGCCTCCTTCAATATCTTAGGCACGTGGACCACCATATTGTCCCTCTTCTGGGACTTTCTCAGGCAAAAACCAAAGCAGGATCACCTGGGGTACCCCTCAGAACGGAATCTTTTTCTTGGTGCCATAAGGGTACCTTTGCCATCACTGTGGCTGCCATCGCCAAAAGGGCCACCATCCTCCTCCCTAAATGTCATTTTTTTATCTGCTGATTCACCCACTGGGGACGACAGAGTATTAGGGGCTCTGGAACCAGGTGGGCCAGGGTCCACATCCAGGTCGCACCTCGCCCTGGTCTGCTTCCTGATCTGTAAAATGGGCCTATCCATAAGTGAACGCCTACTTCATAGGATTGCTATGAAGTGTAAATGGGATAATAATACAAAGCCCTTAGCCCCATGCTGTGCGCAAAGTATTGAATAAAAATGTCAGCCATTATTAATTCTTCTTCAATATAATTCATTAAAAGGGGGGGGGGGTGGAATAAGAATCTCAGCTCCTAGAGGCTCAAAGCTACATCCTCACAGACTTTGAGGGAAAGAGCCAATAACACACTGATTTACTCCCAGAAGCTTCTGGAGGCACTGGACAGTGAAGGTGAAGCCATGAACAGACGGTCCCTACCTCAGTGGAGCTAACATCCAGGTGAGGGAGGAGACAGCGAAAGGAAGACACCAGCGCGCCCACGATCCCACACTGAAGGACACCAACGGGTAGACAGGGGCGAAACAGGTTATCTCCGAAGAGGAGGAGGTTTCAGAGAGGGAAGCTCTGAGGGAAGTGGTATCGAGCCAATTTAACCAAAACACCAGGCTGCCATGGGTTTAGGAGGAGACGATGTGAACCACAGAATAGCACAGGGGAAAGGTCTGTCTAGATCAGTCCCTCCTTCTGAGCTGCCTGGCACGTGGTGGCGCACCCCAGGGCTCACTGGTACTGAGCAAAACCCAGCACAGACAGAGGTCTCCCCATCCCTGGTCAGTGCCGCTCCTTGCAGCAAAAGGGGGCAGTCTGTCAGAAGACGGGGTGCTCGCTCAGGCCCCCCAGACTGAGGCAGAAAAACAACCACAGAACAACCACCAAACTCCAGCCACCGTCCGGGGACCAACGAATCGCTCCGAAAGTGCCTCTGTGGGTAATCACGTGCTTTAGCTTGAGAAAAACGGCCTAGCGCCGCCTAGACTGGGGACTCTCTTCCAGTCCCCCAGCCACAAGCCTCACTTCTCCTGAGCCCCTCCTCCTCGCCTGGCCAAGTCCCGGGCTCCCAGCTGGACCCACACGGAGCAGCCCAGGGTCCCTCCCACGAAAGCTTTGGGATCTTCTTCTGTTCTTCCTGATCAGCGTGACCAACCCCACCTCTGCCTTTTCTTCTCACCCCTGGGGGAAAGGAGGAGAGAAATAGGCAGCATCGCTTGTGAAAATTCAGACTGAAACTCCAGAAGCTAGAGATGCTGATGTAGCCTGGCCTAGGGATGAGGCTTCAATGGCTCCCAGGTGACTGCATCAGGCGGCCAGTGTCAAGAACCCCTGGGCGACAGCAGCAACGTAAGGGATGAGTGTCCATCCAATCGCAACAACAAGGAACGGAAGGAAATTTAACATGACCACTTTTTTCACAGGCAATCTTTATACCGTCACTGGCAAAACAAAAGTCACATTTTGCTGTCTTGCCCAACACAACTGGCACATCACAGAATCCAAGGTTTCAAGTTTGGCAGTCCCTCAGAAAGTTAAACCCAGAGTTATCATATGACTCAGCAATTCCACTCATGGGTGTACGCCCAGGATCAGTGAAAACAGAGCCCACACAAAAACTCACGGATGACTACCCGTGGATTAACCGTGGATGATCCCACTCGATGAATAATATTTGGTCATAATGGGGAATGGACGATCGGCCCATGCTAAAACACGGATGAACCTTGAAAACATCACGTTAAGTGAGAGGCTAGACGCAAAATTCCACTTATGTGAAATGTCAAGAATCGGCACCTACGGCGTCTGCCAGGAACTCAGGGGAAGGGAAAATGCGGAGTGCTGGCTCTAGGGCTTCTTCTGGGTGTGATGAAAATGTTCTGGAATTAGAGAGTGTGCATGAACACACGACTCTGGAAATGCACTAAAAATCACTCAACTGTTTTGCTCACAACGGCTTGAGAAGCAGTAGGTGTGATTTTTACCAGGCTTCTTCTTGGGGACTGGTGCCCAGGTGCCAGCACCACGTGCTAAGTGCTCCCGACCACTTCAGGTCCAGGCGTACCCAGAGGAACCTCACAATCTAGGTTTGGGGCCCGATGCAGGGCGTTAAGCAGGAGACAAAACATGGCAAAAACCATTTTTACAAGCGTGTTAATAAGCTTCAGAAGATCCTGATTTATAAATAGGGATGAACCCGAGTTTTTAACAGGGTAAGAGTTTCCTGATCAGGAAAACTCTGAGAAACACTAAAAATGTAACAAAGTAACACTCTACTCCAGAATCTCAGAAAGGGACCAACTCGGAAGTTTACTGTAAAGGAGGGGCCTCCAGGGGCCAGACCAGAAGCCTGGAGTCCCGCTCGAGACGCTCCAAGCGCCTCCCATCCGCGTCCTGGGACTCCCTCTCCTCCCGGGCGCTCAGAGCCCTTGGCAGAGACAACGCAGTCTTAGCACCCAGCAGCATCTAGCTCCCATAGGCCTTGCTGGGCAGGCTGCACTTCTTCCGATTCCAGAAACGTCAGTCCAGCGCCCGGGCGATTGGCAGGGAGCGGGAACTCGAACCCAGGAATCCCAACGCCCACAGATTCTCACCTCCAGCTCCAACAAAGGTCTCTTTGTCGGGCTCGGGTGTCTCCCGGAGGGCATATTTCCCTCCCTGGGCTGGGGAGCGAGGAGGCGAGGGCGGTGTGTGGAATGGAATCTACAAATTCTCTGGTCTCCAGGTTGCCCAATCGTGCCGCCCGAGGGGACGGACGGGCAGCCTTTCCCTGGTCTTGGCACCGGGTGGCCAGGAGGGAGGTGGGCCCCGCCCACCAGGCCTCACGGCTCCCTCGAGTCCAAGGCCTGACCAACGGGCCGCCTGAGTCTGCGTCCTGCCGGGGCAACAGGGCTCGAATGAACAACGGGGCTCTTGTTCAGACACGCTTTTTAGCCAGTGAGGTTACCCTCTAGAAATACTTCTAAATAAACACATAGACCAACCCATCCCGAGGTCTACACGCAGCCCCACTTTCGGCACAATGCCAGCCTCCGTGGCCCTGCCAACCGCCTCTGTCGTGTGACTCGCTCCACCTTCACGGTGAGGTGTCCTCGGGAATCAGAGGAGAATCCGTAGGCTCCCAAGCGTGGGGCCAGGAAGCAGAGAGTCAGAGGCCAGGTGACTACCCCAAGCCCTCTCCTTTTAACAAGCACAAAGAAGGGGAAGTCGGCTGTGGCCGAACAGCCTGACAAGGGGCGTTCACCAGGAGAATGGCCGCCCATCTCTGTTCCAGACGGAATTCAGCCCTGGCTGGGTGACGGGAACCAGCCCAAAGAGAGATCGCCGTCCCTACAGTGGTATGGGGGCCTGAGCCCCCTCGGCAATGGGAAAGACTCACCCTGTGGTTCTTTTTACCCTGGAGGAGGGGTTCCCTGCCTTCAGAACCACCTAGTCAGGTAGCCTGACTTACATCCTCACACTGTATACAAGATGTGTACCCCACTAGCGAGACCTCTGTAGCATCTCCACTTCCCAGAGAGGGAAACCGAGTCCCCACTGAGAGCTGAGATGAGCCAGGTGGCCACAGCTCAGGGACCCCCAATTTGGCATGCACTCTCCACCTGGCAAGAGGGAATCCCGAACCTGAGGGGTCCCGAGGAACGCCACAGAGCTCACCTTGAAGGGAAAGGCAGCTTCGAGCTATAAAAACAGAGTTCAGACACTGGACCAAAAGCCGGTGAACAGTTTCAAATTTAAAGCCTAACGACACTGCTCTCCCCCGAGGGCTTCCGCCACACTCTGTACCATTTGGTGCTCAAAACTATCCGCCGTTTTAAAGGTGAGCGACAGACCAGGCCACAGAAAAGAAGTGTAGGAAGCTGACGAGTTCATCCTTTACATCCTTTCGGATCCTGAGATTGTGTATCTGCCCCAAAATGTAAGGGATGGGGAGGTATGGCAGGGAAAAGGGGGGAGAAAGTAAATTTTACAAACCTGAACTGCCCTGACATTTGATGGATATCATTAAAAGGTACCCTTCAAGCAAAAGGAAAAATAATAATAATAAATCCACGTCTAATCCGAGTTACGCCCTGGGGATTTGCAGGACAACCACTAATAAAACACTCCAGTCCCCCGTCGCTGTATGTCTGATTCCGTGGAGAAATAACTATCTGTTAGCCACGTGCAGGAGTCCTGAGAGGCAGGCAATTGTCTTTATATTATTAGCAGCAATAGGAACACACTACCAGGAATAATCATTTCTGCATCATGCCAACCTGAACCTTCATTTCACCGTATGAGCTGCTGGGCATCAAAGCCAACAAATTCGCAGAAATGCTCAGGGAAGGAAGGCGGGGGAAGAGAAAAAAGCCCAGCCTTCTGCCTACCACCATCCCCCACCCCGTCCATTAGAAAACATATCCCTAAATAAATAATGACCGAGCCCACTCTGCAAAATATCCCACAGACACCCCCAAAACATCATCTCAGAGCAATTTCAACCTCACCGGGCCGTCTGCCCCACCTTGGTTCAAATTAAATGAAATGCTATCACGCTGCTGTGTTTTCAAACAGTGTCCGAGAAGGTAGAAAAGGTTACCCACAGCAAGCAAGGACTTCCATCTTCACCATAGCAACGCGCCTATTTATAATATGGTCTACCTGCATCAAAGGCTTGCACAAGACACTCAAGGCAAGACTAGTGCTACATCCAAGCCCGAAGATGCAGCCGGAAACTCTCGTGAGCACAGCAATGAAACACTTCCAATTACATTACATGCCGCGATGATTAGCATTGACTATCAATTTTTTTCTCTCTATTCCAGTAAGAGTAACGGGGAAAATGAATTAAGACAGTTCCGAGGACACAGCAACCCAGGCTGCGACTTTCTAAAAGTGCTGTGGCTATTTTTTTTTTTTTTTAATGGTTAACCCCAGAGGCAGAGACAGGAAGGAGAGGTTTCGAAGTAGAGCCACACGTGAGGTTGCTGAATCCTCCCCGGTGTCAGGCACGCAGCCTGGTTAAGGCACCCTTACGGGTTCGTAAGCAAGGCCTCAGCCGTTCGTGCCAGGCAGAAATTCCAGAGCGGCCCAGACCCACACACATGCTGGACCTGGACCGCGGAAGGAAAAACAGGCTTTCCTTTTAGAGGGAGGACCAGGTACCCACATCCAATTACTCACTTGCAGAAGGATCCTGATTTGCCAACAAAGGCCATGTTAGAATTTTCAAAGAGAAACCCAACTAGATTCCCAACAGCAACCTCCTTGTTTCCAGGTCAGTACAGCAACCTTACAGCAAGACAGGGCCCTCGAGGCAAAGCCCAGGTTCAAACCCCAGGGCAACCACTTACCAGCCACATACCCTTGGGCAAGTTCCCTAACTTTCTTCAGTTTCCTCAGCTGTATAATAGGGATGACAGAGAAAGGTCGCTGTGAGCTTTAAGTTTACAAATCTACAGAATGTTCTAGAAACTGGCACACAGCAAGAACTCAACGAAAAAACATCTATTCTTTTTTCTTATGCTACTAATATCAAGGTTCTTTTGTGGAGCAAGGATGCCAAATAAACAAAGCATTAGGTCCCCACGCACAAGAGACAAGAGACCCACAAGAGTACCTTAAAAATGAGAAATGAGGTATTTCCCACCCTTAACACACACTCCATGGAATGATGCCAGCCCTGTTCCACAGCTAGAAAAACTGAGGCTAGGCTCTCATCTGCACCAGTGATAACACTGAGGGTCAACCCTGGTGGGCCTGGAGCAGGTTGAGAGACGTAGAGGAGAGGAGTCTCCAGGAACCACTGATGGAAGGCAGATGAAGAGTGACCCACCATGTTTTCATTCAGTCAATGGAAGACAAACAGCATCTCTTGGACCAACGTGAGCGGCACACAGAACAGAGGGATTCACAGTTCTGGACACCCTCCTATGCTCAGTATTTTCTTTTCCCAATAGACTGTCCATTCCTACAGGGCGGGGACTGTGTCATTGAACCCAGGAACCCCGAGCAATGGACACATTACAGACCCTAAATAAATATTTGTTTCTGTATAATGCTTTTGGAGGGGGAAAAAATGAGCTTCGGCTTCCTGGTATCTCCCCTAAAGTGGTTTGTCATAAAAAAAACAAAAGATATAGTATTCTTTCATTTCATTACTGCAACAATCCTTTGAAGGAGATATTTTGATTCTGCCCATTTTACAGACAAGCAAACTGAGGATTAGGGACGCACTTGCTCAAGCTCACACAAAGTCACAAAGTAGCAGAGCCAGGATTCAAAGGTGGGTCTGTCTGACTCTAGAATCAAGCTCTTAACCATGTCCTTATTCTTGAGACTTCTCTTTTTTTTTTTAATTTTTTTAATGTTTTTATTTATTTTTGAGAGACATAGAGACAGAGTGTGAGTAGGGGAAAGGCAGAGAGAGAGGGAGACACAGAGACTTCTCTTGATAGACCATGTACATGTAGCAGAGTTCTTAGCTCCGAGTGGATGCTCAGTATTTTTTAAGGAGAAACACAAAAGAAACGGACAACTCCGATTGTAGCTTCGCGTGCTCACAAAACCCTCGGTCAGCCATAGCCGACAACGCTTCACCTTAGCTTTGCAAACTACGTGAGGAAGACATGTAGAAATGGAAAAGGACTTCAGTGCATGTCTTTACCCACCAATCTCTGCAAGAAAAAGCTTGGGAGCAAAACCAGTGACAGGAATTGGGTTGGACCTGAAACACTGAGGTCCAGGGATTAAATCATGCTGCACTAGAAACTTCCGAATCAGGGATCCAGCATCACCAAAGAGAAGGCAACAGGAGGTCAGGGTAGCACCCACCTGGGTGGAGTTCTCGAAATCTTCCCAGGGAGGTGTGGAGGCCTCAAGAAAGGGAGGTACGGAGAAAAATGCTCTAATACATCCTCTTAACCACAGCCCGAGCATCTCGCTACCGGAGAGAAGCACCAAGTACAACAACGGTGACTTCTAAGTGTGCAGGCCGATTATAGCTTTACTTTCAAAAGAGCTTTGATTGATCTTTTTTGATAGACCTGAAATAAATTAAACTAGATTGATTCACTTGAGAATGGACTCTAATCCCTTAGTCAGATCCCGGAGAACTCAAACCAAACCAGCTGTTAATTTAGGCTTTATAAGATAAAGCAGGAGAAATCCGAGTTGATGTACCCCAGAGCAAAGCTTACATCATCTCTGTAAGCAATCAACTTACTGCTTCTTTTAGGAACTAATCAGTTCTTGGGTAAGTGGGTGCCAAGCCTGGACTCTCAGAGCGAAACTAGCTCAGAGAAAGGAAGAAAGGCGAGAGAAGCCAGAGAGAACCCGAGACACACTGACTGACTCACTCGAGCAAGCTCAGAAGCAGGCCCGAGACATTTTCATTTTGCTTTCTGCAAGTCATCCGTCTCGTGCTCCGAAACTGCCTGGCTTGACCAGAGCCTAACCACCACGCGAGAGGAAGCAGCAGATACACTTCGAATTTTTTTTTTAAAAAGAGGGGGAGCAGGATTACCCCGAAAGTATTCCCCATCTTTTTATTCCCTCATCTTTGAAGATCACACTGTCCCCTTTATCTCTGCTTCTGGGGGCCTTTGATTTGAATACAGGAAACTCAAGGCTTTCAAGTGGCAACTGCCCATGGCACTTATAGAGTTAACAAGCGCGACATACCCACGCGTGCGTGTGTGCGCTCACACACACACACACACACACACACACACACACACAACTCCAGGCTTCTTCCCAAGCTAAACTCTGCTCACTCACAGGCAGCCCTCCCAACTTCAACTAACATTTTTTTGGAAAGGGATTAAGGTCTTCATCCCAAATGAAGGTGGACATTCACCTCCAGGGAACCCCACCCACTGCCTCACCCCAGGAGGCTCCAGCACAGTGCCTTTCCAGCACAGGGGGGTGGGGGGGGGAAGCTGCCAGCCTCTTGCTCCTAAACAATGATGTTTCATAGATCACTCTGTTTACCGAACATAAGGGGATCAAGAATTGAAATCCAATTTAAGGAATTATGGTGCCTTCAGACTGCTTTTCTTCAACGATGAAAAAAGACAGGCATGTTGTTTCTGGAATTAGGCCAGAAGAAACTGATCCTTGTAGTAATACAAGAAAAAAAGAAATCAATGTATGTGTTTATATATGCATGGGGGGGGAGGGGATGGCTAAATTAGGGGTTAAAATGTGAGTAGCAACAAACTTGTTTCCTTCCATGGAAGGATCCTGAAGTTTACTTTAGTTTTATTTTGGATATCAGACAAGTAGAATATGGTTCATCTCTTATTGCTTCTCAGAGGAAGAAATTTAACCAGAGAAGATAAAACCAAAACCAACCACAAAGTCTGTCCACTTGCCTTCCTCTAGTAGTGAAAGGGACCCAGTGCCTGGCAACAGTCTGAACTTGCGAAGATTACACATGTCCTTCCCCGACCACTGCTGCTCGGTCGGTACCCAGCCCTGGCCATCGTGTCGGGGCTGTTATTCATCCTCTGAGATTGCCTGTGTCCCCATTTTACAGATAAAACTAAGACTTCGGGAGGTTAAGTGGCCAAGGTCCCACATACAATAAACAGGTGTGACTTGAGAACTCAGGTATGTCTAACGTCAGTGCCAGGGCTCTGATCCATATCCCTGAGTGCTTCTGGGTCACGGCAAAAACTTGCCACTCCAGATAAAACAGCACTTTCGTGGCTTCTAATGGGTCTCACCACTGCATATGTTCCATGGAGGCATCTGACGGATGGGCAAACTGAGACCCAGAGAGGGCCCGTTTTATCTACAAGCAGGTAATTGAGTGACTGACCTAGCAGTGGTCCCAGCTCCCGGGCCCCTAACTGTAATTATTAAGCTTACTCCTCGACCTTAATTAATTCTTTCCCACTGCCATACCCAAAGACAAAGTCTTCCCCAGAGAAAAAGGTCTTGTCTCACCAAGTCCTGCCTCGGGGAAATAGTTTTGTCGGTGGTGCTAATTTTGATGGGGGGGAGGGAGGACTAAAAGAGGGGCGAAACTATTAGATAAAGTAAATTAAGATATTTCTAATAGGTGTGGAATAAATCATCACTTCAAGGAACTAACCAATTAAAGCTACAGCCAAAAGCTATGCCATCAGCCAGAATGCCCGTGACAAACTGCAGTGAGGAGGAGGGGAAGTGCTGACACCTGCCGCAGCCGAAGGCCACTGAACAGCTACGAAGGTCCGGCCAATGCCAACAGAAATACCGAAGCTTTCTGATGAACCAAGGAGGCTACAATACAAGTCCTCCTTTTTAAGGGGTTCGGGGTGTCTTCATACCAGCTCATTGTTTTCCACTTCCCAAGGCCAAAGAGAGGGGTGAGGATAAAGAAGTCCATTGACGAGGGGCGCCTGAGTGGCTCAGGTCATGATCTCGCAGTTCGTGGGTTCAAGCCCTGCGTCGGGTTCTGTGCTGACAGCTTGGAGCCTGGAGCCTGCTTCAGATTCTGCGTCTCCCTCTCTCTCTGCCCCTCCCCTGCTCATGCTCTGTCTCTCTCTCTCTCTCTCTCAAAAATACGTAGGGGTGCCTGGGTGGCTCAGTCAATTAAGAGTCCGAATTCAGCTCAGGTCATGATCTCACAGTTTGTGGGTTCGAGCCCCGTGTTGGGTTCTGTGCTGACAGCTCAGAGCCTGGAGCCTGTTTCCGATTCTCTGTCTCCCTCTCTCTCTGTCCCTCCTCTGTGTGTGTGTGTGTGTGTGTGTGTGTGTGTGTGTGTGTGTCTGTCTCTCAAATATAAATGCACATTTAAAATTTTTTAAATAAATAAACATTAAAAAAGAAAAGTCCACTGACGAAAACTGTTTTCTGATCTCTCAAACATCATTCCATCTCTTTGCATGTTACCCTCAGAGAAGCTAAAGAAAGACGGCAATAAAAACGGCCCCACTCCAAGCACTCCACGTTAGTTTTAGTCCAGCCTCCTGCAAAGGACCGAGGTCTGAACCGTACCTTCTGGAACCAGGAGGTGTCAAAGGCACTAGGACTGTTGTCAAGTCAATTGGGAGAATCAAGGTCATTTCTTCACCACCACGGAGAATAAATCACTGCGCACAAGCTGCTTGCTGCATCGCTGTTCTCCAAGTTCAAGTGCAAACCGGCCTGAGCTGGCTGTCTACTCACTGGTCTGACTCCTTGCCCAGGAGAGCCCCACGGGAAGGCCTGGCGGCCTGACCTGGGTGATGGGCACAGACACAAATGCAAAGACATGGCCCTTCCCCCACGGTGCCGCTTTCCTGGGGCAGGGAGCTTCCAATCGCAGGTTCGCAAGGTCTCCTGGCCCTCGGAACGCGCCAGCCGCTTGTCTTTGAGGCAAACTGGAGGAGGAGGGGGCTGTTACACGCTTATTACAAATTCAGACAAACAATGGGCTGGCCGCAGCAGCCCGCGGACACTCCCTCGTAAAGAAAGAAGTAAGTGTTATTAGCTCGGCAAGCCAGGAGCCAGCCCCTCTGCCTTTCACACACCAAAAAGGACACCTTTTGAATGTATTTTTTTTTTAATGAAGTTCTAAGCAACAGAAATTCGGCCAAAGAAGAGAGCAGACATTACAGCTCAAAGGCCACAACTTCCTGTCTTGCTGTCACTAATTTCATGCCCATCAGAAGCTGAATAATTCAGAGTCCAGTCATAGGTCTTTTTGTCTGTCCTCCCCAGGGAGATAAATTATGTCACAACGAACTCTCCCCTAACGCTCTTCAAAAAGTACCCTGGCCTCTTGAGTCGGCCCACTCCCTGACAGAAGAAACCGGATTATTTTGGGGGGATAGGGGAGATGGGAAAGAAAGGCAGGGCAAGATATGCCACTTGGCAACTAGGCAAGAGTGGCATAATGGTGTCGTCGGGGTGACCGACTGTCCCCACCTGCCCGGGCTTGATGGGCTTCCTGGGACACCCGGTTGGTAACAGGAATCACACCTTTAAACCCTCCTCACGCACCAGCCGCTGAGCTAACCCCCTCTCACGTGACCTCGCAATAACCTGCCCAGCAGGCAAATCCTATTATTAAGCCCATTTTTCACAGATGGGAAAACGGAGGCACAGAGTAATTAAGTAATTTGCCCAATTTAAACTTTTCAGCGTTACGTAAAAGCAAACGAAGAGCGATGGAAATCAAATACCGGAATAAAGAGAAGTTCACACTTCATGGGGGAAAGTCTGACCTGGAAAGCAGCTAATGAGGAAAAAAAACACTTCCTGCCAAAGGAGATGAGAGGAGAGCCGGGGAATCGGGGGAAATACACAGAACGGGAAGATCAATCACAAGCTGGTCTAGATGTTTCCAAAATAGTCCTCAGAGGCATTATGTAAGTACCACAGAAAGGGAGAGGAGAAGCCCCAGGTGGGGGGCGTGTGACGGCTGAGGATCCAGGACAAGGACAATGACAACGGCTCGGCGGCAGCTTGCCAGGGATCCCGGGCCCCACGAGAGCCGACCACCTGCGCGCCCTCTGGGAACGCCATGTCCGGGGCTCCCTCTCCGCACACTTCCTGGGCCGGGAGCCCGGGCCGCGCTGGCTCCCAAGCAGCCAGACTCTCATGAGCGGCGATGGCAAATGGAAACCACAAACCATGAACCAAAGCAGAAGTCAGCCCCAAAGATAAAAATCCACTCACACGGAAAAAGAAATGATAACAGAACCACTGAGGCCGAAATCAAAACCGTATCTGCTTTGCATGTGGCATGTGGTTTGTGCGGGTGCTTCGTCTGCGTCAGAGCTTCGGTTCCCGCCGCACGCGAGGCGCTGTGGGGCTCCTTTCGCTCCGAGGCCAACGGGAGCCTGCGGAGGAGCGTCTTGGCCAAAACCAAGGGTGGAAGGAGGAAACCCCAAGCGAACCTCGATTTCTTGCTAGTAAATATCAGTCGGGGATGGCGGGGCCCCCCAACGCAATCCACAAAAGCAACTACTTGGTGCTTTTTCCTAAACTACCCTCACGTCGGGAGCAGCATGTGTGGGGGGCAGTGATGAGGACACCAACATTTATTTTCTGATGGAGATAAACTGGCAAATTTCACCCGACTGCAAAGTGACCTAAGCAAATCACAGCTTTTTTTGGGGGTGGGGGGGCCGAGCGGGGACGGGAGGGGGGAGGTTCCTCTCAAGGAAAGAGGCCTACCACATTACTGAGAATCCCTCACTGGAGGGTTCAAGCCCTGAGTGCCAATTCTCCAGAAACACATGGCTTCACGAAGCAGGTCTTCCATGGGGAGACGTTTGTCATCTGCTCTCACTCACCATGATGAGAATGTGACAACGGTGACAAGTTTTTTTTAAAAAACGGAAAACCAAACAGGGTGCATAAAGGATGCTGGGAGTTTGGCAAACGTGTCTTTTAGCTTAGAAGCATTTCCAAACCTTCCTCTAGATTCTATTTCAAGAAAAATGTCTGCAGGGGCGCCTGGGTGGCTCAGTCGGTCACGCGTCCGACTTCGGCTCGGGTCAGGATCTCATGGCTGGTGAGTTCGAGCCCCGCGTCAGACTCCACGCTGACAGTATGGAGCCTGCCTGGGATCCTCTCTCTCCCTCTCTCTTCCCCTCCTCCACTTTCTCTCTCTCTCTCTCTCTCTCAAAATGAATAAATAAACTTTAAAGCACTTACCAAACCATACGTATAAAAAAAAGAAGAAAAATGTGTGTATACCTAGGTCAATGAGTTTTTTAGAATTAACAGGGAAACTCTTGGCTTCTTCAGCGATGATTAAGAAATAAAAGCTGATTGCAGAATAAGCAAACGAAGACCAGGGGGAGGGAAAAGGGGAGCTTTGGTTTTGATTTTTAAGGATAAGAATCAAGGTCAGAGCTTTGTGAGTCCTGAAACACTTCTGAATTGAATCTTATAGATTCCATACATCAGTGAAGCCCTTGTCTAGAATTTGATACCACAGGAAAGCTCATTTTTTTTTAATTCTACAGAAAAAAATTTATTTTAAGCTAAAGTGTTGATACTATCTCACTATTTGATGTCACTATTTGATTTAGGTCTTTTGCTATACATTTATTACCTCTTAGGAGCTGATCAAAAAGACAAAAATTCCTCTTTGCACACATTCCTGGCAAGATCTCGGCTCTGCTATAATACCAGAACGTAACAAGTTCATCAAGAAGGCACCCCTCCAGGGCCCTGAAAAGACTTATCTCTGGGTCATTCTACCCACAAAGTGGATGCTTTCTTTTCCTTTGGAGGCCATCTCCAGAAATCCCCTTATTCACTGCCTGCTCAATTCACATGGTCTACACCCCACCCTCAGGAGGACATGTGACAACTGCTTTCGAGCCAACTCAAACAGAGCCCCCAGAAAACCCACGGAGCGCAAAAGGTGCCCCCTCTCAGAGCAAAGACCTCCAAATGCAGAAACACATCTCAATGTTTCTTCGAAGCTCCAATTTAATTACATTACTCCCTTGTTCTGAATTGGAGGGTGACCATCAGCCAGGTCAAATTGAGGGCAAAATGTGCTGTTGGGTTTTGGTGGCAACAGTAGATTCGATTACCCCAAAGTGCTACTGGTGAACGAGATTGGAATATTCAGATTCTCAGAATTCAGTGTTGGCCCGTTACTGGAAAGCCTTAATTTTTTATTATCATCCCCCTTATTGATTTTTCGACTGAGTTGAAAGGAGGAGAAAGCCAGGAAGTAAAATCCTAACATGTCTGCCTCTAGGAGAAAAGATTTGCTTGGAATGGACACGAAACGTACACCGCAACCCCATACAACGAACAGCACCCCGATGACAGGAACAAAAAACTCAGCGCCTTAACCTCCATTTACACCCAGCATTCCCAATGGTGAGATTTATGGGCACCAGGGGCAAACGTGCATAACCACGGATTTCTTGGCAGTTCACTGCCAAGCTCCTTGTGTACTCCATCCTTTCGCCAAGCCGAGTCTCCAAGTCTAGTCCATTCCACACAAGAAAAGAAAGAAGAAAATGCCCAAACCAAAAGGATAAGAACCGTACGACAACCCAGTAGGGGCTTATCAACTCCTTCCAAAATAAAAGGAAACTCAAGGCTTCTAAAAACATCCTCG
Organism: Paguma larvata; assembly: GCA_030068075.1. Taxonomy (NCBI): domain Eukaryota; kingdom Metazoa; phylum Chordata; class Mammalia; order Carnivora; family Viverridae; genus Paguma; species Paguma larvata. The sequence continues at coordinate 31,750,054 of CM057837.1, forward strand.
GCAAAACCAACAATCTAGAAGCCGTATAATAAAAAGTAAAATCTTAGGGGCACCTGGGTGGCTCAGTTGGTTAAGCGTCCGACTTCAGCTCAGGTCATGATCTCGCGGTCTGTGAGTTCGAGCCCCGCGTCGGGCTCTGTGCTGACAGCTCAGAGCCTGGAGCTTGCTTCCGATTCTGTGTCTCCCTCTCTCTCTGCCCCTCTCCTGCTCACGCTCTGTCTCTATGTCTCTCAAAAATAAATAAACGTTAAAAAAATTTTTTAAAAAAAGTAAAATCTTAAATTTTCATGTAAAATCATAAAATTCCTGGGAATGCAAACTCCTGGGTAAACCTGTGATACTCAGGTCCTTACACATCCTGATGAGTTTGAGGTGTGGGAAATAGCAGTATTTAGCCCTGAAAGTTAATTCTCTAAAAGTTCCGTGTTTTTATTCACCTCATCAGTATATATTAACCACCTACTACATGCAAAGCTGGGTCACCACGCACTAGCCGTTTAAAAAAAAGTTAAATGGACAAAACCTTCCATATATATGCATATATGCATAATATATGTATTTCAAAATAATAATCCCCTCTTAACTGCTTTTCAATAGAGAATCAAATGCCCCAAGATTATCAATTTAAATGTAACTTTCCTTCTTCTCTCTCTCTCTTCTCTTTTCAATCATCGTTAGGCAAAAATAAAAAGCATTCCCTGGGCCTCCTGTTCCAAGGCTTGGAAGAACCCAGAAGCATATCCGGGAGGGAAACACAGAAGAGGAACCTCAAATTTCCTTTATATTTTGTACTGTCAGGAGCATTTAGGGAAAACACCTCCTTCATTTCTGCTTCGTATGTTTTCCTTATTGCTTCATTTACACAGCGCTGCTCTCCTAGCAGCATTAGTACATCGTTTTGTCATTTCTGCCTTTCCCCGCCATTAGTGCAGGCCACCGAGACGACACCCCAGCTGCCTCCCCGGAGCGGCCGCCAGCCCAGGCGCATCCCTTTCCCCCAGGTGGTCCCCCCTTTGACTAATGTTCGCCAACACTCATACATCATTCCCAAATTGGTCCAAATGAATTAAACACAGCTCTGCTTAACATTACGAGATTTAAATGGATTTTCTCTCTACAGGTCTGCCCCATAATTGGGTTTATCCATCTTGTTGAAGTACAGTTTACACTTGCGAACATCACGCCAATTCAAGCTACATTTTCTGCTCCAGTGGCAGGAGCAAGGCAGATTTGTCATCGGATCATAACAGGTAATTCAAACAACAATTAGTTTGATGACGGCCCGTATGTCAATGTCTCCTCCCCAGCAGCCCGGCTCACACCCGATGTTCTCTGTTCCTCAAGATGAATTGTCTTCACAATTCTTCAATTTCAGTCGTCAACAATGCTTACCGAATCAACTTAGAAACTACTGACACGAGATTCTCTTCCCCGCAGGGCGGTCTCGCCAAAGCCCCGGTGAAAAGAATCCCCCCCGGGCCCCCAAGGCCGGGCTACCAGCACAAAGACATCCATTTTCAAGTGCTGGACAATTTCTGATTCTCAACCAAAGCTACTATTTATTCTGGGGCCTCCTCTCATCCCCAAATTTCTGGCAGGCACAGGGTTTGGGAACAAAAAGGAATGAATTTGCGGGTTGTAGATTCATCCGCCCACAAGTAGGAAAACAGTTGTCTAAGTTTCCGAAGTTGCCTGCAGGAATTAATGACAGTTGTCACACTGGTATGATCCAATGGGAAACACCACTGGTCCTTCGAGAAAAAAAAGAAAAAAGGCTAATATTGCTTTCAAAAACCAACTAACCTCCGAGCATTGTGAAACTCAGAAGACAGTCATAAAAATGTTTTATGTATCTATACAGAAGCATATTATACTTATATAATTTTTATTATATAACATACCACATATTACATATATTAAGATATACAGAACAGTCCAACTATGGTTAGCCATGATTTGAGTGATGCCACAGTCATTAACACAGGGTGCAAATTCATGCAATGAAAGACGGCCGAGGCCAGGCTATGAGATATCAGGGAAAGAACGCCAAGTTAACAAAGGGGTTGAAGGTCTACCTCAAATTATTTCATTGAGTACAAACGATCATAAATACTTATACCATAAACGATGTACTGTATAACTATATATAATTACCCGCCATGTTATGCGGGGGCTGTTAAGAGAAAAATGTACAACCCTGCCTCTACTACCCAGCCCCCCAGCCCGCGCATGTCCCCTGCTCCCTTTCTGCCCTCAGCGTGCATCATTTAAACCCACTCACACCCCTGGCTGTGCACCTACAACGTCCCAGGCATGCCTGCAGGGTGCTCTAGGGCTCCGAAGATGAGGAAGACACAATCTCGGGAGGGCTTATATTCTAGTCAAATGTTACAAGGACCGAGCAGAATTTTTAAGTGACATAAGAGAAACGCAAACAACAGGAGTCATAAATCTTTGTTACCCAGCAAAGATAGTCCAGGTTAGCAAATTTATCATGTGTGAGGTTTCTGACAGGAAATAAAAAATAACACAACGCATGTCGGTAGAAGGCTCATTCTAAATCTGCAAACAGGCACCTCACGTAGTTCTCGGCGGTAAAGAACAGCAACTCGTGTTTATCGAGCTCTCATCTATATGCCATTGTCCAGCCCACTTCAGTACCTGCTTATATCTCATTTAATCTCCCAACAACCTTCTGCGAACAGGTACTACCATCATCCCCATTTCACAGGTCAGGAAACTGAGGCTTGGCCGAACCGCGACCCAAACCCAGGTTATGGGACTCCAGAAGTAGGAGCTGAACTCACCGACCTCCTCTTGCACCTGCTCCCTTTCAAATGCAGAGGTACCGTTACTACAGAGTCGAGGGCAGGGCGCACACCTTAACCCGTTCTACTAAACCAGTGGTTCTCAGTGGGGTGGGGAGACGCGACCTGGACCGCCAGAGGGCATTTGGCAAGATCTACAGACATTGTTGTTAGGTGTTAGTGCCATGACGTTAGCGGTCAGGGATGATGCTAAACACACATCGCACAACACACAGGGCGGTCCCCGGTGAGACAAGAATCTTCCGGGCCAAGTAGTCAGTGGTGCTGCCCTTGAGAGACGCCCCACCCATTCATCCCCTCTACTGACCAAAGACACACCCATTTCCAGTCCAAGCCTCAATCGATGGGAGAAACTGGTACAACCAAGTGTTCTTCCAGATGCATCCCTTAAACAACGGAAGTTCTGTAAAGATACTTCAAAGAGTGTGTTTGATTCTAAAGTTTTTTCGAACATGTTATAGACATAAAAATATACATATACCTGCGTTTTAAGCTTTCTATTTTTTAATTTCGATGTATTATTCATTACATTTTAAACACGCTGCCAGCCACTCAGGGTTTTGGTGGAACCTTCAGGAATAAGTCTGCTGCCATATCTGTTTAATTGAAGAATGTGCTGAGATTTCAAGGCAAACTGTTAAAAAAAAAAAACTCTGCGACCATCTACCTGTTCTATCAGGACTTGATACCAGGCCACCAAACCAAATTCCAGAGACAAATTAAGTGCTAAGCTTGATAAGCCTGCATATGTCAGCTATAACCCACTTGGAAATTTCTGTGCTTAGCTAAACAGCCCCATGATTCTCAGGGACTTTATAAAAAGTAAGAATTCTAAAGTGCAACCTCTAAAACAGAGTTTTAAGAACACAACCAGCTGACTGCCACAGATCAGACAGAGTTTTAAGAACACAACAGCTGACTGCCACAGATCAGACGTCTATACCACCTGCTGACTGCCACAGATCTGACGTCTATACTACCTGCTATGGCCCCTTAAGGGCACGCACATGGCTGATGGAACAGCCATGTCCACCCTTCCTGGTTGTCCTAGCCAAGGACTACCAGGCAACCTCTCTGCATCCTTCCCGGCCCGCTTACCAAGCATGCAGGATGGGCCCCAAGTGCCACAATGTAGTGAAGAATGAACAGATACAAAGAGGTCAACTCCTACAAATACAATGATACAATTAGAGCAGACCGAAGTTCCAAAAAATAAATAAATAAATAAGTAACACCTTAACACAAGATTGTTTTCTTTCATCTAGCCAACTTAGTACAATTGCTGTTGACTTAAACAAGATAGTAAATTCTTGAAAGAGACACAGAAACAAGCTGGGACCCTGGATTCTCATCTTGGCCCTGTTTCTGCCAAGTTATGGGAACCGATCACTTCTCTGCCCCTCAGTTTCCTTGCCTCTCGAAAGAGACTGCAGGGAGACCGGCCGGCTCCCGGCTCAGTCAACAGAGGAGGCAACTCTTGATATGGGCGTTGAAAGTTTGAGCCCTACATTGGGTGTAGAGATTACTTAAAAATAAAATCTTCAAAGGGCGCCTGTGTGGCTCAGTGGGTTGAGCGCCCGACTCTTGATTTCAGCTCAGGTCATGATGCTAGGGTCATGGGATGGAGCCCCTAGTCGGGCTTCATGCTGAGATTCTCCGTGCTTGGGATTCTCCCTCTCTCCCTCTGCCCCTCTCCCCTGCTCGTGCACGCGTGCGCGTGCTCTCTCTCTCTCTCAAGTAAAAAAATAGAAATAAAAATCTTTAAAAAATAGAGAGAGACTCTACCTTTGCTCCACTCCACAAAGGGGGCTTGGGACCCAGCAGCATCAGTAAACCCTGGGCGGGGGAGGGGGAGAGGTTAGAAATGCAGAATGCCAGGCCCTGCCCTGAATCCAAATGTGCATCTGAGTCTGACACGGAAGCCTGAACAGAGCTAGCCAGCTTCAGTGTTCCCCTGACATACCCCGGCAGACTCCCACTTTCTCTCACTGTCACTGACTCAGGGGACAATGACCATCGTTGACTGTCCGTTAATGAAACATTCTCCAAACAGAGTCCTCTCCCACCGAACGGGCGCCCTTTAGAACTCTGAGCGTAACCAACCTTTGCTCCCCCAAGGAAACAGAGTCAAGCTAAAATAAGCAAGCAAACAGAAGACTTGACAGTTTTTCCGTAACGAGACTCTACGCATGTTTCATCCAAAGAGTGGGTAAGGGTTTCAGATTCCAGGATCCCTAGACCACAGCTCCTCAGCCCTGTGTGCACATCAAAGTCACCTGGGGGGTGGGGGGAGCCTGAGTGGCTCAGTCGGTTGAGCGTCTGACTCTTGATTTCAGCTTAGGTCATGATCTCAGGGTTCGAGCCCCGAGTTGGGCTTTGTGCTTGGGACTCTCTCTCTCTCTGCCCCTCCCCTGCCAGTGCCCTCTCTCCCTCTCTCTCTCTCAAAATAAATGAACTATGAATGAATGAATGAATGAATGAATGAATGAATGAATGAATGGTAAAATCACCTGGGAAGCTTCTTTGAAGCAGGATGCCCAGGCCCCGCCCCCGAAAGATCCCAATCCGGGTGGCCTGCACCGTGTACACCGCTTCCCCAGGGGCCGAGACGTGCAGCCAGAGACGAGAACCACTGCCCTCGTCCGGCGGTTCTCAACGTACCATCGCCACAGAGGAGGCATCAACGTTACCCGAAAACCCGTGAGGGCTGCAACGTCTGGACCCACCTCAGACCTACAGAACCTAACACCCAGGGGGAAGGGCCACAGTCTGCAGCTAACGAACCCCCCAGGTGATGCCTGCTCACGTCTATGAGACGCTGACCTGGTCCTGATGAACAGGAATCTTCAAGCAGTAGAACCCAGGATTCTGGATTTTCGAGCAGCTCCCACTGACCCCTTTGTATACAGCCCAGAGAGCTGGTAGGTGGGCACTGAATGAGGAAACCCCGGACCCTTGAGTGTTACTCTACCCGGACAGTAGTTAGCATAATGCTGTGTAGTATCATCTCTCTCCAGTCTGACTGCCGGGGTTTGAATCCTAATTCCTTGATCATGGGCAAAATATCTCTGGTATCCGAGTCTCCATCTCCTCATTTACAAAATGGAGATATAATGATGATAATAAGAGTAACTACATCTTTCGGGTTCCCTTCTGTGTTGTTATGAAGAATCAATAAATAATTCATACACAGCACTTAACACCAGACCCAATGCTTCAGGAGAATTCAATAAGCATAAGTTGCTATTATTATCAGCTGTTGTTACTGCCTTTGACCCCTAAGTCCAGCACATTCCCGTCCAAGCTACTCTTTCATAAACAAAGAAACGCCTCTTCTTGAGGCTTGCAAAAGTATCTGGCTCTCTTCACAGAACCGTGGAGAAGGAGAGGCCTCGAAAGCTCATTGGAACCCACAGGCAAACTCTAGCTTCTCACTCGAAATGAGAAAAAGTTATCCCAATTGAGTACTTGGCCGGCCCTCGAGTATTCAAGTGGGCACGGAGCAGCCAATAAATGATCAAATGATGGATTTCAAAAGACTCTAGGGCAGCAATGCTCAAACTTTAGGAGGCTAAAACTCAGAACTCTGCTTAAAAACGCAACTCCCAGACAGTATCTAAAACCCGCTCAATCGGACCAAGGGAAATGGGGTATTCACAAATCAGTACATAAAACACGGCTGGAATTAAAGCTCCGTAAGAACAAGGGGGTTTTGTCCGCTCTGTCCGCCGATGAAGTCTGCGAGGGCCTGGCACACAGTAGATACACAATAAATACTTCTGAATGAATGAACGAACATTCATTGAAGTATGACTGAAGTATGGACTTCAATCAGACGATCAGGCGATGATTAGGTTCTCTGTCATGGCCCCATCCACACGCAAGCACACGCACACCTTTGTGGAAAGGAGACCTGAAATCTCCCAGCCAGCTGTGGGCGGTGGGACTGAGGGAAAATTGAGGAAGTGACTGTCCCAAGAACCAAAGTTGTTTCTGGGAGTCCCAGCACTTAGCCCGGAACTGCTCCTGAAGCAACAAGGCAAATCCTCACGAGAACTGAAACGGCCACAGAACCCGGGGCAAGCGGAGGGTCCCAGAACACAAGAGACCACCATCAGATACAGAACCTGCGTTAGCCCTTGAGAACATCCCGGCCAAATCCACTAGTACCAACCTCTGGCCATGTTTACCACGGAGGCCAAGGGTCGACCTGGACAAAGAGATTGGACCGCAACTCACGGCATCTCGGGAATCTTAGCCATTTTAAGACACGGACAAGACTAAATGCCAAGTTCACATTCGGAAATAAGGGGCCAATATGGGACTAGGACACTCTGCAGTTTCTACCCTTCCCTCCTTGACTCCAGAAAGCAGGCAGGCCCTGGAGGAGGGGCCTTGGGGCCTTACTGAGTCATGGTGGATGAGTTCGAAGACCAAGCGGAATACGCTTTGGGAAGGCTCAGATGGGAACTTGCAAGCCTGAGGACAGGAGGCAAAGTAACACCCACTGCAAAGTCTCCGCGCTCAGCTGTGTAAACAAATAAAATGGTCCATTCCTTCTGGAGCCTCTCCTGGTTGTCTCTGCGCACACGCACAAGCATGTGCGTATACACACACACACACACACACACACACACACCCCACTTCACATCTTAAAAGAAAAACAACCAAGAAAGGTCTACACAGTTTGTTTTTGCTGTGTGTGGAGTTATTTTTTCCTAAATCACATCTGACTTGGTGTTAAAACATCAACCTTTGGCCAAAATACTCTTAAAACAAAGGCTTAATTGGTTCTGAAGTAGCCCTTCTGAAAACCAAGCGAAATCTCTTCTGTGGGTCTTGGCCTTGATTACAACGCTGCTCTTGGGGCTGAAATAATGGCGCGCGGGGGAGTCCAGGAAGAGCTGTCTTAAGGGGGGCAACAGGGATGCCTACGCATTCATCACGGTCACCTACAGGGCGTCTCTCCGGAAGGCACCCGCAGCGTGTGAGTCCACCTCTGCATTCAGCCTGCAAAATCTCCCCAGGTTAAGGGAGACAGTGGGAGGAGTTCCTAGGAACTGGGGCCAAAAGCCAAACAGCTTTTTGCAGGCAAACTGGCCTCTGATCACACCTAGCTCATTTTACTGCTCCCGTACGTATCGCTCGCACACCTACAACCACTGAGCCAGCGCACTTCAGGGACGACACCTGAAATCCAGTGTTCAAATCTCTCTCAAAAGATCGATGCAAAACTAAACACACGTATTACCTTGTGTCTCTCCAAGGCCACCCTTGGATATGAAGAACCGAAATGGACACCCAGATTTCTCCAAAAGATGTGGGTGAGAATGTTCCTAGGACCTTATTCATAGTAGCGGAAAACTGGAGGCAATCCAAAACTCCAGTAACATAGAAAGGATATGCACAATGTGTCATAGTCCTACACAGAATACTAATGGCAATAAAAAAGAGCAAACTATTGCCACATACAACAGATATAAAACTCAGATATATAAAACGCAGATATGATGCTGAGTGGGGCCATTCCTATGAAGCTAAAAACCAGGCAAAACTAACCCATAGCAATAGATAAAATTATTCCATGTGAGAATTGATGGGGGGGGGAAGGGGAGGGATTTTTAGGGCAGGAGTTGGAAGCAGGATGACTGGGAAGTGAGGGGCACGTGCAAGACATCTGGGGGGTTGGTCATATTTCTTAGGGGCCAGCAAACCACGGTCTGTGGGCCAAATCCAGCCACTGTCAATTTTTATAAATAAAGTTTTATTGGGACAAGGCCACATCTATTCCTTTAGGTATTATTTTTAGCTTCTTTTGTACCACAAGGCAGAGTTGAATAGCTGCCACAGAGATTATATGGCTTGCAAAGACTAAAATAGTTACTGTTTAGTCCTTTACAGAAAAAGTGTTCCAACTCCATTCTATGTATTGGTCACAGTGATGGTTTTGTGTGTAAAAGCTGGCCTACCTCTCCACTACAGACATACTTCAGTAAAACTTTTCATTAGTCAGTAGAGCTAAATAACTAGGTCTTTCTTTAAAAAGACCTGTTAATTGTCATTCCAGGTATATTTGTGTTAACCATGTAGGGAGACTATGGTCATTCCCAACACCAAGAGGAGTTGGGAGGTCGTGAAAAGCAGCGAAGATCCCAACACAGCAGTTGATACCGTGTCCAGACTTTTTCATGAGAACGTGACGTGGCTATAGAATCAGTTGGAGGACATTCATACAAACGGTGAACTTGGCCGAGTCCTGAGATTACAGGAGGGCTGGGAAGGGACGGGACAGGAGTATGGATCTCATGGGTTGCAAGGTATCACACTACTTGAGGTTATTTTGGGATACAGCTTAGGAAAGCAACAAGCTCAGATCGTATTGAAATACAGTATTTATTAAGGTGAAGCAGCTTCACGTTTCCAGGGAAAGAAAATTCTGCCCCAACAATCCCATCGCGTTGGAGCCTCGCGCTGGAGAATGCGGCGAAGGGAAAGCCGCGCTGCCCCCCAGAGCGGTACTGTCCTCATCTCCATCCCCGACACCACAGGCACAGGGAATGATTTTACTGTGTCTGAGGGGTCTCCTGGTCTCCCTCGGCTTCCTTTGTTATTTTTGTTTTGTTTTGTTTTGTTTTGTTATGTTTTGTTTTGGCTTTAGTTTTTTGCGTTTTTTTGCTATTTCTCCTTTGATGATCAAACTAAAATTACAGCTAGATGCCATTTGGCTTGGCCTCGCCCTGGTCTAGCAGAGATTGGGGGAGAATGGGCTCTGAAAGCGTGCCAATGCTGGGCCTCTAATAAAATGTCTCTCTGTTTGCCCACATGGGCATCAAGCCTCAGCAAATAGAAGCCGGGGAGAACAATACTACCTGTTCATGGAGGAATAGTAATGGTTTCAGTCCTCCGAACAATGAGGTCTGTAATATACTCCATCTTCCTCCTGAGAAAGGGCTTCACATGGCCTGCACCGTGCCAGGTGGTTTGGAGAAAGACGACCTGCTCAGTCTCACAAGGGACGCTTCGGCAACGGGTGTAAAGACACCACGGCCGGTCTGGTCTCGGCTGGTCTCCCAGTGACATGGCCCCGGCCAGCCTTTCCACACCAAGATAGGGATCGCTGTGCTATTCAACCTCCCCGATTCCCACACCCCGGGCAACGGGATTTTTCCAGCACTCCACCAGACGCGGTAGGCCTCAGGACATTTGTCTGTTCCTCTATCCATTTATCAAGACCTAGGGTTTGGGCTTGTTGCCTATCCTAGCCCGGAGTCTAAACCAGTTTCGGGGGTAAGCAAGACTCACTATGCCACTCATCAAAAGGCAGAAGGGTCCCCCAGTGAGTGCGCCAGCGAGAACAAGGGCAGCATCGAGCTGGAGACATCAGTCTGGAAAACACTTGGGGATGGAGGGGAGTAAAACCAAGGTCGCGCCTTCCCCTAAGATACATCCAGAGATCGGCACGGGTGAATGAAATATTTTTAAAATAAGTTACTGTTGCCCTGAAACAAGCACAAAAGCATCAAGGATCTCTCGATTAAAACTGTCTGCGGGACCGTACGTTTCAGCGGTGGAAGAAGTCACAGTCGCTACAAAGATGCGATATGGCTGCAGTCTGGGGAGACCTCACACAGACACACAAGTTATCTGCAAGGGAAACGACCTAAGGATGTGATGGAACCACACAAATTATTTGACCAACCGACGTCCACCTCCGAGAACAGAAGACCCGGACAGACTTTACCATCGCCACCACAGGTTTCAGAAGCCTCTCTTCAAAGGGTTAACCCAGAACGCTTCAGAAGTTTTGGTACCATTAGTTACACCACGAGCAGCATCCATCCCGGCAGAGCCAGGCAAGGCAGACAGACGAAAATCGAAAATCGTATTAGTCTGCCCTCCCTCCACTACTGCATTCTGCTGGCATCGGTTCAGCTCCGAGTCTGTATTGGTCTGTGATTTGTTTAGCCGCAGGATTTAAGAGAATGGAAGTACTACGTGAGCAGGAAACAGGACACCCATCAGAAGCTGGGATCCGCCACCTCTCCCTCCCAGCACTTCTAAATGACATGTATCAACAGGTCCAAGAGAAATCCATGTTTCCGGACAATCAGGTCAAAAGTGATATTCTTAGCACCACTTAATAACATGATTTGGATCCACCGGAAACAACTCTCTGGCTGTCAGGAGCCTCCTCTCTCTCCCTCCCCCCACCCCCACCATTCTGGCCTGCCACCTCATTTTTACTCCCAATTGGAGACTCTTCCCTCAGCCAAAAACAAGAGCCAAGTTGGGGTCTGCGTGCCCATCATGCCTGATCAAGAAACTAAACAAAAAACACAGGCTCCCCTTCCTTTCCGTAATCTTTAAATCATTTTGGCAGCATTTCTGCTCGTTTCTTTGCTTCCCACCTCCCCGAGTGAATCAACTACCACCAGCACCATCACCACCATCGTCACCACCATCGTCACCACCACCGTCATCACCACCACCATCATCCTCACCACTATCATCAACATCACCACCATCATCAACATCACCACCATCATCAACATCACCACCATCATCAACATCACCACCATCATCCCCCTCATCATCATCATCACTATCACCACCACCACCACCATCATCATCATCATCATCAACTAGATTGGGGGAAGGGGCAGAGAACAAAAGACACAAGAGACCTACATATTGACAATCCAAGCTTCAGGATCTCTTGCATTTCCTACCTGAATTGCAATCTGGTGTTCAATCGTTTTGTACGCAGAGTAATGTGTGCTCCCGGACTGAAAATGGAGCTGTAGAAAGAAACCAAATCAAAGCGTTCTGCTTATGTCACAAACTACAAGAAAACATCTTAAGCAGTTTATGAATAGCAGACAAACCTTCCTAGATTGAACTGCAGCCTTGGCATTCAATAAAGCCCTATGTATTTTTATTTGTTGCTATGGATAAGATAATCATAATCATCTAAGGTAAAGTTTAAAAAAATAAAAGCATCTACTCAATAAGCAAAAAGGGAGGGGGGAGGAGACCAAGAGTCAGAATCCGTGACATGAAAAGGAAAGACAGGTGCCCATTAAGACATAAAGGAAGCCAGTGTGCTGAGCAGGAGGCTGTGTGCGGCAAAAAGTCATGAGAATTGCGACACGTAGGACAGGCAGTGAGAAAGGGTTCTAAGGGTTCTAAGAAGCCACAAGACCGCAACAGGTACAAGACCCCCATCGTTCTGACAACAGGGCTCTTGCTCCTAAACGCAATTCTATTTTGGGGAAAACAAATGTGTCAGGCAGAATTCAGGGGCCACCGATGCCTTATACATTCTTCTGCGATGACTAAGCTCTCCGCCCCAGAATCTCTCTATAGCCTGCACTCTAGGAATCCACACTTCCCCATAGAGGGAGCCAGCCATTGCCAAAGAGCCACCAAGTTTTCTAAGGACGGCCTGTTCGCTGGCCCCTGGGTGAATGTTCGTCCCTGGCTCCCTCAGACTCTCCACAACGGGGCAAAGGGTGGGTGACCAAGTCTCTCTCGGGCCTTTCCCTCTGAAGCCCTGCCCCATCAAAGAAGTGCGTGTCCCCAAACAAAAAGGAATATGGAGTTTCCTCACCCAATTCTCCTTTTCCCAAATAACGCGTGTTAGTAGTGGGATCCTCCCGACTGGGAAAACAAACACCACCGGATTTATTTCATAAACAATACAACAATCGCTAAGGGGTCTCAACAATATCCGGAAATGCATTTTAATTTGCAACATAGGAACAAATGAGGAAGAATGAGAAGGTCCTGGGAGATGGCTGCCCATTCCCCACACGGCGAAAGGCGCGAGCGGTCTGCGATTCCAAACCACTGCTAGAACTGCCGCTATACTACTGCTGTCACCAGAACACTTCTGGAGGACTAGAACAAAGCGTAACCCGGCTTGTCAGTGAGTTTTAGATCCAATGATTTTGTCCACACGGTTCAGGACTGTTCAAAATCAGTCCGCCCAGGTTTTGAAAAAAAAAGGAAAAAAAGACAGAAAGGAAAGAAAAAGAAAAAAGAAATTCACATAAGAACTTTTGAACTAACGCAACACAGAGGTGATCAAATTTTGAAAATAGTCTAAATTTATACTGCTCATGACATAAGGCTGTTAAGTCCCCATGTTAGCAACCAATGGGCTCTGAGATCATTTTAACTGCTCCGAAGAAACCATCAAAAACACTGCCTATATATATTAGGAGACTGCTGGCCCCAATACATAATATTCATCAAGGTTAAAAAGGGGCCACAATAAAGATGAGACCAGGAGTGAATATATATGTATTCCTTTACCTGTCAAAGCGGAGCTATGCGCCACACCCCCTAAAACAACTAAAGATGAACACAGCAACTGACGCTATGCCCCACCCCCACCCACTCCGAAGCAGTCATCTAAGTGAACTGCAGAAAAAGAAAGATGTATTTGCACCCTTTGCCCCCATCCCCGCCCTTCCTGTGAAAACTGCCAGTCAGTAAACGGAGATTTTCACTAATTTCTGTGACAATTCCGCATCATTTTAAAACAACGTTTGTGCTAGGAACAGCTTTCTCCGCCAGATTGGAATTCTTGGCTGGAGAGCAGCTCTTGTCTGAGAGGTGGGGGGGGGGGGGGGGGTCCTGTTTCTAAGTCGAGAGGCAACAGTAACAACTCATCTCCCTTTTCAGCAGGGTTTTATTCTTTTTTCCAACTGCCCGATTCAGAGCTTAATGGAAACTTGCCTAAGCTTTTCTTCCCACAAACCCTGTGGAGCCCTGTGCAATCTGGACTCCGGGCAACCGCAGGAATCTTAGATTGTCAATTAAAAATTGAATGGACACCTGATAACTAAGTATAGGTCCTGGAAACAAAATTTCATATAATCACAGGCTTGGGAGTAAATTAATGAAACTGTGGCTAATCCAAATTCAGTTTTCACTTGTCTGGTTCCATTCTTAATCCTTGCGTCCAATCACCACCCAAACAACACCATCCTAGAGAGAACGCTGCAATTAAAACAGTATAAATCCAACTGCAAGGTCCTTAACAATCTAGCTGGACAAAGTTAATTTCACACACGCACACACACGCACACACACCCATTTTTACACCCCCAAGCAATGTAACTTCCCTCCTCAGGTGTCCAGACAGAGTAACCCAGGCCAGCTCATAAATACGCACAGCACAAGCTCCAATCAGATCTTTCCTCCCAGCCAGTAACCACTGTGTTGGAGAGATCTCGAGCTAAACTTGCTCCAGCTACAGTGACACACACTTACAATTTTCTTGTTGGGCCTTTGGGTTTCCACCCCCTCCTCTACCAAATGCTGTTTTCTTAAACATCACACTTTAAACTGCTTTGTTGCTTCGCCATAAAACACAAAGATGCCTTGTTCCTTAGAGCCCAGCTTTTTAAGACAAAGACAAAATACAAGGACCCAGTAAAAACCCGGCTTTCTAGACTGGAACAAGAATTTTTTTTTCCTCTCTCTCCAAAAAAATCTATTACGGAAGAAAAGAACGAGACATAGTGGCCTTCTCTTTTTCGAGAAGACGAGGGGAGGTTCAGAGACCCAGCACGAGACAGCCCTCTCAGGCCCATGCGAGTTGAGGAACCTCTACCCCTGGGGCTGCCCTGCTCCGGGTCACCTGCGGCACTCCGCGTCGTCACTCCCTCCGCCAGCAGGTGTGCAGTTACACCTTGGGCATGCAACGCGTCCTCAACACGGCGCCTCTCCGGGGCATCCTGGGGCTTCACCAAATGAGAACTCCAGGGTACCTTTCATTTAATTCGTTCCCATGAAACTCCCGATGAAATAAACCTTCCCTTCCTGTGTGCTTGTTTACAATGGCCAAACCCGCCCGCCCCTTCCAACACCCCCAGATGATCCGGCCCTCACTCGTCCAGAGGAAGAACCTTAAAGAGGTGGCCGTGCCCAGCACGGGATTGCACAAGTCCCCGGCAATTAAAAAACCAACAATTTACAATTAACTGCTTCCCTTGTTATTATCGTATCTTGACGGCTCTTGTTTTATTTCTCATCACTACCACCGGCCCTTAATTTGCTGTTTCATATACAAGACGTCAGAGATACCCAGAGAGGAGAGAAAAGGGAAAACCACTTTTTCATCCACAGAGATCTCCTCCTCAAAGGTGGCTAAAATGAAGTAGAACCCTGTGTTGGTTTCTCCCACACTGAGTGAACTTCCGATGTTCACAAGATCAATTTCTTATACCTGTTCATTCCACTAAACTGGGACGAGATGCAGGTATTGCTTTATTTTCAGTTTTATGAATCACCTGGCTTTCTCTTTTATTAAAACAAACCCCCCAAAAAATCCAAGCCAGATTCATTCCCTAAAAAGTTTTGGTTTTGGGGACTCGGGGTCTACTTCCTACCCTGCAGCTACTACCACGAGCCACTTGAAGTTTATTTTCCATGTCACTCACTTAAAAGGCAGAATATTTTTGTTGTTAGTAGACCTATGGCTTCTGCTGCGGTCGTCAGGCACCGTGCAGAACAGAGACAGCAGCCCTGTGCTGCGAACCTCTTACGTTTAATGGGAAGTACACTTCGGACCGGGACTCTGGGCTACTGCCTGCCCTTTTAAACAGTGCCAAGGGGGCCTCTACCTTCCACCGGGAAGGCAAAAGCGGCACTGGCTGGTAGGTGTGCCGGCTTAAACATCCCTCCCCAGATCTAGACACCGAATATTTGTACCATCCTAAAAACAACAACTTAACAAAGGCAACCCCTTTTCCCTTCCTGGCATTCTGCTTCAGAAATTCTGCCGCAGCAGAACGCCTGCCTTCAGACTCGAGAACAATCTCTCCCACTGTCTCCATGTTCCATCAATGTCTATTTACCCTCATTAATTTTTCTTTTCTTTTCCTCAACCTGAAACCATCGGCTATGAGTCAGAGAATGATCATTAACTTACAGCTTCCATACACATCCACCTACTCACATTTGGGGAAAGAAGACTTGCAACATTGCCTGAGACCAAAATCCTCCATGAAAGAGAAGAAAAAAAAAAATCACTTCAAGAAAGTTATAGCTGTTGGTCTATGGGGGGGGGGGGGTTACATTCATTGTTTTTCCAGCCGGTGCTGCAATCTGGTGCAAAAAACAGAAAAGTTGAACTTGGTTACGGTGACAGACATTTCTGGGTTGACTTTTGAAGAAACCCGAGGTGATTGTCTTTAAACATCAAAACATAATTAAAGTTCTTAAACTGTGCGGGGGGGAGGGGGTGTGAGGGGGGACCGAAGTGAATCAAGTTTCCTGCTCTTGTACAAAACACGTTTCTAGCGTAAGAAAACACGTGGGCTAAGGGGCTCCTAACACAGCATTTTTCATTAAAAGTTGCTACATTAACACTCTTAAAATGATGCCCTATCATTACTCCACTTAGCAGTCACAGCTCTGCAACTCATAATGAATTAATTTGCATTAATGTGGGTTTCCTGTGTCCTTCCCTGGGCATGCCATTGTGATTCGGGCTCCATAAAACTGACAGGACAGTAACATAGTGCCTTTTATTTCACTTTCCAAAACAAACCAACCCACCCGAAGACCCACACAAATCCTCTCGGGTTTTTCTTTTTTTTTTTTTTTTAAAGCATTTTGCTAATATATTTAGTACATCATAATTGGCCCAGCACACAGGAACCTAGTTATCTTCTCAGTAAATATTTATAGCGTCATTCTTTCCCATTCATTCTGCATTTTCTTGGAGAATCTCACTGTAGCCTACATCTGCAATTCATTGACTTTACAATTTACCACATGTTGGGATGGGAGAGGTCCTAGCTCCATTTGAATCACTACACAAATATGCAAGTGATTTATCGGCTTCAAACTGAAGGCTGCAAGAGAAGGACTCCACTTTCCCTGAACATTACTTCTTCTGGCAGACCATGGACAATTACGGTTCGTACTAATTAAGCTCTGTAAATGTGCTGTGCCCTGCTAATGCCTACCAGGCCTCAAATTTATTTTCACGATGCCAAACTTTAGCGAGCCATTTTAACCCCTTCGGAGCTGATGCCGCTAATAATAGCCACTCCTGCCCCTGTAAACAGAACTGTTGGGGGCTACTTCACGGCCCCCCCCCCCCCAAAAAAAAGAAGAAGAAGAAGAAAGAAAGAAAAGAACAAAATATAACGGGCCAAATTACCAGCCCGAAATCAGATGTGCCTAAGGAAGAAAAACCTATCCTGGGAAAAGCTAAGAACACCATGGCTGATAACCTGTTCCGAGATCCCACAGCCCCATCTTTGTAATGAGCTGGTAAGGGATTCATATCTGTCCCTGAGGGCTAGTAAGTCTCTGCATTCCATTGATTAGAAAATAAAACCTTTCTGCCTCGGTCTTTAAGTTTGGGTTGGATGGAGGGAAGGATCCCGCCAGAAACGACAGAGCCATCACCCCCCTCAACACACATACCTTCCCCACACGCCTCATGACCCCACCCCCCTCCACCATGTGGGCCCTCTGTAACACACACGCCAGAGCAGCCCACTTCCTAAAAAATAAAAATGAACCTCAGCAGGATAATTGGCCTTCTCTCTCTCATCAGGCTCAGGATGCCCCTCCCCTAGACCCTCACACAAATAACTGATATGAGACGTATCTGTCTGTTGCTGGCTAGGGCATTTTAGGTGAGGAGCGGATGGAACCCACTCTGTGCTGAGCAAAGCAATAGTTTTCTGACAGCACCTCCCCATGATACTCCCACCTCTCATTAGAGATTTCCAATCCCCACTTTCAATCAAGTCCAAGTCCAAATTATTGTCCCATCTTCTTATATTTTTTCCAATCTTTCTTAATCAAGCATTTATTCTGCCTCCCTGGCTACCTTTCTGTGCTTCCTTCCCCAGATAACAGTGCACTTTTACCAAATGGAGAGGTCTTCCCATTCCCATTGTAAACCTGGAATTTTTTTCCCCTCATCCATTAAATTCCTTTAATCAACTCTCCTCACTTACCGAACTTTTTTTTTTAAAACCCTCGCATTAACTCGTGCACTCTGCGACGTGTGTATTTTCCCTTCCAACTCAGTGGAACATCATATAAATTAAAGAGCAGTCCCTCGTATCGGGTTTCTTTAAGTATTCTGGGAAATATGCACAATATAGGCAACACAGTCCAAAAAAAAAAAAAAAAAAGAAAGAAAGAAAGAAAAGGAAAGGAAAGAAAGGAAAAAGGAGAAGCCAGAAGACAAGGAGAAAGATGCAAACAGCTACAGCAACTTTGCTTTTGAAAAAGGCATTTGTGCAGAGCCCCCACTGAATTTCCATCCCTGAAAGTGCTCTTTATAAATGTGTATAACAATAGCCTAGAGGAAAAGTACAAGTCAGCTGCCAGAGGAGAGGGGGTCTGTCTGGGTCCGCTCGGATTGTGGAGGGGGGAGCCGCGGGAGGGGGGAGGGCTGCACTCGAGATGGGCTTCCCTCCACCGCACCCCCCATCTCATTGCTTATAATTAGTGAGAGAAATCTGAGCTACTGCCAATGTCTGCGGACCTTGAATATTATAAGGCCAACGTGGCGTCAAATATCTTAACATTCATAAGTGTTATAGGCTGTAAATAAAGCCGGTGGATTTATGACCCGGTGGCGCTTGCCAGCGAAGGACTGGGGCACATTTCTTTCAGCAGACCTGTCGAGGTGCAAGTTTGCCTTTGGTTGTAAAATTAACCATTTCCTTCACAAATGTGCTCAATTATAAGACAGAGTCGAAGATTTACTTACACGGCTGCCAATATGCACTCACAGAAGAAACTCAGAGGCCCACGGCGCCCGCCCCCTCGAGAATAAAAGCCTCGGAGAATTTGAATCCCCCCCCACTTCCCAAACTCCTGAAATGTTGTCACAGTTATAAATGCGGTCAAAGATATGATCTAATTCCACTTACCAGGACTAAAAAGCTTACACCTACTTCCTTGGAAAGTGCTTATTTATTTGGCAACTCCATGGTTTAAAAAAACAAGAAAGGGAGTAAATCATTCCTTGCCTCCAGTCTCGTCCCTTCCCCCAATATAATGTCATCTACTTCCTGTGTCGGAGAGAGCCTCTGCTAAATCCAGGTTGTCTCATACTTAACTGCCAATAAACCAACTTCCACATAACTTCCAGACAGCTGGGGAAAAGGTCCTCGGAGTTTTAGTCATGGTCCAGAAACACGCGTCTGCACAAAAATTTGCAGCTGTCCTTTCTCTACAGTGCATTTTTAATGCGATTCGGGGGCCCCCGTGGTGAAACATCTGACAAAATGTAAAATCCTCTTAGATACCTTCCAGTTTACCCACTGTGCATGTGTAAGAGAAGTTGCACCGGGGTTTCTCAACCCGGGAAAACCTAGGCACTTTCTGCAGGCACCCCGGTACACCTCGTGGGACGGGAGGAGGCATTCAAACCCTGCAAAGACTCCTGCTGTAGGACTCGAAAGCACAGCCCCCGGTGCAACTAGTAAAATGCTAGTTTTCGCAAGCAAATATTTTCTTAATGGCGTGCAGACCCGCGCTTATCCCGCGCTGCTCACAGAAGAGCATTCTTGATCGGCCAGCCCCCGGAAACCCTCCTGTTAACTTTTTCACAGCTTGCTAAGAAACAGAAAGCTGACCAGCTTCCAGCAGGGACTCCAAATGAAATCCGCATCAGTAAAATTAAAATCAGGGTGGAAAACTCCTACCAAGAACCGGGATTGTTTGCTTCCAAATCTTTTCTCCATCAGATAGGGGGCATCAGTAAAAGCTACTTCCCTTAAGCACTCCAAAGTTTCCAAAAACACTCCTTCCAGAGAAGCGCTTCGGGCCCCCAACCGCCTAACAGCTTGTTTCTGGGGGTTCAGAAAGCTTTAATTTCAACAGACTGCGAAGCGCTGGCATATGAAATTTATAATCATTAAAATATGACTTATTGGGTGAATGTTGAACCCGTAATCCATACTGCAGACATTAAACCCCAACCTATAAAGATTAGCACAGAATTAATACCATTGCACTGAGATTGGGATCTAAACATGTTCGCCATAAATATTTCTGAAGGAGATGAAAAAACAATTAGCATAAATACCAAAGAAGGGCAAGAACACCTGTTCTTTTTCAGGGCGATAAGCATTTTATTGTTCTCTATTTAAAATGTAATGACCTGTGTAATTACAGTAATATTACATTGTTATGTAGGGGCTTGGAATGTCACACTTTGAAAAGTGTTGTCAAAACAATCAGGGGTGAAGGTGGGGGGTGGGAGGACGACCAGGGAAAGGACCACCATTAACCCTTCACACTCGAAGGTCTAAATCTTTTGTATTAGAAAGGATTATGTTGTTTGAGTGAGGGAAAAACATCCATTTTTCACCAGCCAGAAAGAGAAGTTGTTTGCCCGGCTGCATAAAACCCCCAATGAATAGGCCCCTCCTGGTTTCTTTTAAATGCTGGGATTCCAAGTTCAAAAGTGAATTCAAGACATTGCTTATTTATTTGTCCGACCTGGTAGCAAGCAGGTCAGTTAAAAAGCAACTGACTTTGCGCTAAAAGAAGATGCAAGAAACTCCTATGACCGAGTCTTAAAAAGAAATCTCAAACCTAACTCGAATTCCGACCACCCTCGTCCTATTTCTCAGCTTGGCCAAAGGGAAAAGGAAACGGGGCACTACTTTTTCCTACCAACTTTAATACGGTAACAGTATTCTTATCTCTAGTATACAACTGCTACCCCAATTCTTGTATTTGCTGTCCTATCACTTCCCATCTCCTTAACCAGACTTCTCTCCTTAATGTATTTTCGTTTTCGAATCTGTCTTTTTAAAAGCCATTCCTATTACTGTATCAAAGACTCAATTAATGTTATGCAGAAATCTTTGTCGTTTTGAAATAAAATTATTACTATCGAGCTTTATGGCGTCTTCAGCAATTAAAGCATTATTCTGGAGATAATGTATTATTCATCATAGCTGATTTAATGATACTCCTTAATTCTTTACATTCTTAAACAGAAAAGCAGAAATCAGGGATCCGAAGAGTTTGCTTTTTAAAGGATGCAGCTGCTTACAGGTACACTAATAAGGAACAGAAACTGTAGCAAAAACACCACCACCAAGGAGGGTCGGGAAAAGAAGAAAGCATACAGCTAATTTGTCTTTACACCTTGCCCTCAAAAACACACTCTATGAAGCACTAAGAATCTCAGATGAGCGTGAAAAGACCCCTATCTTGCCTATAGATGCTCTCGGCAGCTGGATCAAATCCGGAATTGCAAGCTGGCCCTCTGATCGAAGACGTCAGGAGTGACACACAACAGCCTCCCGTCCTCATTTCTATTGCTCTGCTTACTGGCCTAAATAAATAACTTTAATTTTGGAGCACCTAATCTAACCCAGGTAACAGATAAGAAGGAGGAAGGGGCAGTACACACAACGATGTCTCTTGGTGTTTGACATGCAAATCTGAACACTGCCTACTGAGTTCAGAAATGTCCTCTCCTACTCAATCTGATGTCACACACAGCACAAGGCCACCCGCTACGTCCACAATTAAAAGAACTAGAGCGGTCTATTCCTATAATGCCCACAAAGGGAACCGATGGTTGGGAGCCTTCCTTTTCGCACGGGGAAATCGTTTATTTGCCTTGAACAATTTCGCTGTTTCCTGATTACGGCACAACACCACTGTTCAAGTTTGGGGCGACAGTATGGCAGGACTGCCAGCGGTTGGACTGGGAGTTTGAAGAGTCAAGAAGGCCAAGAAGCCTGCCATCAAAGCTCAGTATTCAGACGGCCTTTCTGATGGCTAAGTGGATTTTTAAATAATACCAGAGAGGCTTCCATGGTAGGGGGAGGGGAGTAAGAAATTCTCAGGGTTACTTTGGAATGTTGCTTGGTCGGGTTGGTGAGTGCACAAACCCTCTATTTCTGAGCCGAATGCTCCCGGTTTAGGATGCCCACAAGCTCCCAAGAAAAATACAACATAACCGGACTGTGCTTCCCCTAGAGCTGCAACCCCACAGCCCGGCCCCTGCAGCCTGAAAGAGCTGGGCCTGGAGGAGGAGGTCTGGCTGAAACGCTCTACCAGCTTCCCAAGCACGCAGAAGCCTGGGTGCAGGGAAGGGGGGGGGGTAATTATTTCTCTTTCCTAGCCATAAAAAGTGACCGGTCTAGCATGCCAGTGCCCTTTTCGCCAGGGCCCAAAAAACAAGTAAAACCTGATAGTTAATATTTTAATGCTTAAAAACACTTGTAGATCGGATCGACTCCCGCCCGGCAAGCCCTCGGCCATTAGCACCGAATCCACGGCTGCTGAACACTGGGTACATTATTTCAAATGGCTATCTCGAGTTACCGGGGGAAAAAATAGTGTGTTTAAGTAAGTAAGGGGTAGGGGGCCCAAACCAGAAAAGGTGCAAAATGACAATCCCGGAAAACCCGGCACAAACGTCTAGAGGTTGCATCTAGAGACCCGCACTCCAGGTTTTTTAGAGGAGGGTGGGATTGGGGGCGGGAGGGCGGAAAAGGGGTTCAGGATGAGGGCAGGGAGCAGAAGCCGCGTCAGGGAAGAGCACGAGCCCTATTAACAAATGTCAAGGGGGCTCGGAACGCACGCGGCGAAAAGCACCCGCGGAGCCTGGCACCGGTGCCGCCCTGGGGTCCCCAAAGTTGGGTGGCCCGCGAGAAGCAGCCCACTCCCTTGAAGGTGAGGTGCCCTTGGCCTCCCGCACTCTCTACGCACCGCTGGGCCCGCAAACCCTGGTCTCCGATCCTCCCCCCGGGCCCACTGAGGGCCTCCTTGGGAGCTGGAGAACGCAGACCCAGCTATAAACCCCAAGGCACCAAAATTCCCTAGAAATACATCGAGTCCGCTCAGAGGAGGCCATCCCGGCTGCACACAAACCAAGAACCCGGTCACAAGGGCCTCCCCACTCGGCGCGGCCCGGGAGAGCCCGCAGCCGGCGCGCCTGGCAGCCGAGCCCGCCACACCGCGCCCAGGGCGCTCGGGGCCCTGCGGGGTTGCCAAAGAAAAGCAAGCCCAGAGCTCCCAAGTTTGCGGTGGGACCAGTCTAGGAGAGGTGACCTTCCAGGGGAAAGGGGGGAGGGGGGCTGAGAGCCAGCGATCACCACTAGAAAGCTAAATAAATAACCAGCCGAAAGAGAAAGCCGAGGCGCTTCTCCCGGGCCCCGGGCTCCGCGCGCTCGCTACTTCTCCAGTCCAACGCTTGCAGGAAAATCCACTCTCTACCGCGCGCGTCGGGCGCAGCCCAATCACTCGGGCCCCGGCAGCGGCAGCCAAGGGGTTAACCGGGGAAAACCCAAGACGCCACAGAAGAGGGAAGGAAGAGAGAGGGAGAGAGAGCGAAAAGAAAAGAGCCACACAGTCATCTTCCCAGGGTGAAGAAACAAACAACACCACCACGGGGGAGGGGGGAATCAGAGCGCAAAAAAAAAAAAAAAAAAAAAGTTCTGTTTCCCGCCCCCCCTCAACAAAACCCTGCTTGGAAAGAAAGGTCTCCCCAACATCACGAGGCAGCAAACTGAAAGCAAGAACATGGCGAAGTGCAAACAAATCCAGTCCACAAAAGGCAGAAAAGTTTGGAGAGTTTCGGGCTGCCTGGGCCGCGAGCGGGGGAGGGGAGGCGGGGAGGGGAGGAGGCGGGAGGGGGGCGGGGAGGGAGGGAGAGAGGGAGGGGAGGGGAGAGAGGGAGGGGGCAGGGCAGGGGCCGCATGCGGGGCCGGGCGGCGCGGGCGGGCGAGCGGGTAGCGGGCGGGGGCCGGGCGCGGAGGCACTTACGGTTCGGGCGGTGGGCGAGAGCGATCCGTTGGGGAGGTAGGGGCTCGTCAGGTCGGGGATCATGATGAAGGGGTAGCCGGGATACGGTGGCCCCTTAAAGAGCCCTCCATCTTGCCTCTTGGCCGCTAACATGGCGGGGCGGCGAGGGGACGGCGGCGGCCGCGCCGAGCGGGAGAGAGCGAGGAGAAACTTTTTAGAAAGTGCCCCAAGTAGCCGGGCGCCCCGGCAGGGCCGGCGCGCGGCCGGGCCGAGCGGGGCGCGGGGCCGGGACGCGCGGGGCGGCGGGCCCGGGGGGCGGCTCCGGGCGACTGCGGGGCGCGCGGGGCGTACTCACCTTCTTCCAAACTTTCCCGGGATTTATCTCGGAAACTTTCGGAGCGAGGCGGAGGCCGTCTTTCCGCCTTCCCGGAGGGGTGGAGGTGGGGAGGGCGAGGGGCAAACGCCAGGCAGAGGGGGGAGAAGGGGGAGAAAAAGGATCAGCGGGGTGGGGGGGTTTGGGGGGGGAGAGAAAACAGGGTTACAAGTTTCTGCAATGGTGGCACCGCGCGCACACGCCGCCCGCCCGGCCCCGCGGCGCCCCCGGCCCCGATTCCTCCCCTCTCGGCACCGTTTGCCAAGCCCAGGAAATAGACTCGAGACCCCACCAGCCCGAGGGGCTTTTCCTACCTCGGAATCGGAGGAGCTGTTTTGATTCGTTTCTGATTCATTGACTAGAGACGATTTGACATCAGCTAAATCCCTCTCTGCCGAGGAGTTTTCGGAGCTCTTCTCCTCCTGCTCGCCCTCGTCTTTGAAGGAAATCAGTTCGTCGTTGGCGCCTAGGTCATCTCCTCCACCGCCGTTCAGCTGCGGCATTTTTTTCACCCACCAGCAGCAATTTTGGAAGAAAAATGAAGGAGGAAGAAAAGCAAAAAAAAAAAAAAAATACCCCCAAAAAGTTTTGCCCCCCCCCAAAAAAAAATATTGCAAGAAAAAGACGAGTCCAAGGTGAACTTTTTTTTCTGCTTTGGGGTCTTTTTCTCCTGGGGAGGGGAAAGAGGGAGAAGGGGAGGGGAAAGGGGGGGAGATCTTCTGCACGCGTGAGTTTGGGTTTCTTTTTTCTCTCGTTCCCAAGGATCCGATCAATGTGCAAAAAAATAATAAATAAAAAAGGGGGGTAAAAAAACACACCAACAACAACAAGAAGTCAGATATAAAGAGCAAAGGGGGGGGAAGCCGAAGATACAGGAGGAGCTCGTGCCGCTCGGATTTGAGTGAGTTGAAGTTAGACTGAGAGCTTTTCAGTTCAAAGGCGGCGCTGATTGACAGATAGAAAAAGGGGGATCGAAATCCGGAGGAACGGAGTAGTCTGGGAGCGGAGATTATTGACAGGGCGAGAGGAACACACTCGCTTAATGAGATGCCGGGGGGCGGGACCGGCCTGGTGACGTGTGCATAAATAAACAGCCGGGGTGGGCGGGGCGGGGGCGGCTAACAATGATCCTTTCGGGCGCCGGGAGAGGGAGGAGGGAGAGGAGGAGAAGGAGAGGGGCGGGGGAGGAGGGGGGAGGGAGTCGGAGGGAGGAGTGTGCAGGGGGAGAGGCCTGCGCTGAGTGGGTGCGAGCCCGGGAGTCTGGGCGAGGGTGCTGGGACTCATTCCGGGAGGGGGGCGGCTTCGGAAGGACAATGCGGAGTGGGAGAGGAGGGGAAGGGGGTGGCGACCGAGTCGGGAATCTGAGCCGCGAAGGCGGAAGGAAAGCCCACTTGGGGGGCGGGGATGGGGAGAGGCCCAGAAAAAGTGCACTTTGGAAATATTAGAAATAAGTCTTAAGGAAGGGGAAAAGGAGGAGAGTACTGTGGAGAAGGGTGGGGGGGGGGAAGCTTAGTGGTTAGTCCAGCAGTGAAATCAGCCACCCTTGGGCGGGGATCTAACAGAAGTGGTCAGAAAGAAAGATCAGCCCTCCACTTTCAGAGAGCTTGGGGAAGTGGGGAGCTGGGCAAAGTTCCTGGTCATCTTCAGTGAAAAGAAACTATCAGCCCACGAGGTCTTCCCTACCCTTTTTGTTTATTAATAGTGAGTCATTTCATTAAATCTTAAATCTCGCTAGAATAAATATATCAAGATGACTTTCTAGCCAGAAAAAAACACACACACACAATCAAATACTTTAGTGTTTGTCAGGAGCATTAAAAATATCCTTAAGGAAAAATACGTGGTTCTCTTCAATGTGAAGTGTTGTTCTCTCCGCCCCCCCCCCACCCTCTGGTAACTGACGTTGGAGGTGGTAGGAAATGAGCTAGGATTCAAAGTCCTTCTGCCTTTGGAGGTGAAAAGTTTGGGCGTTAACACCGCCAGGGAAAATAAAACTGAAAGTTCACCAACCCCTGGGATCAGTGGTACTGGAGTCTTTCTCAAAGGGGGTGTGAAATGAAATCCCCAAAAGACTGGCCAAATAACCAAGCCGTAGATGACTCTGGCAGGAAATTGCTAACGGAGCTGATGCTGAGAGACCTCAGGGAGGAGGTGGAAAACCTGGGGTTTGAGGCAGGTATTGTTGTTTTTAGGCACCTCGCCTGGGGAGCAGATTTGCTACAAAATGGGGAACAGAATTATGTTAAAGAGGAAAAGACTTGACTCCTAAAACATAGTCTTCCTGGAAGATGGAGCAGGACCACTCATTCTTGCAAATAGCCAATGGAAAGTGGACCAGAAACTACAGTATGAAAAGGGAGACCAAAAAAAAAAAAAAAAACAAACCACGGGGTGGGGGGAGAAATCAATAGGAATTAGCAAATTGTCTGTTAGGAACAGCGTTGGTCTGTAGTCCATGATGTACTAAAGTATCCCGCCAATCCCCCAAAAATCATACATTCCAACTGGCCCATCAGCTCCTACGGTTTCTAAAAGAAAGCAAATTTACCATGTAATATTTAGAGAGTTTGGGTTTCAGCAAAACTGTTTTATAGGCTAAGGTCTCAGAGAGAAGACTACTAAAAATAATGATACCAAGATTGACAAGGCCAATGAATTCCCCTGCACTGGGAAAAATTCGCAACCACATTAGCACACTAAAGAGTAAAGAGGCAGGCAAAATAAAATGGGGGGGGGGGCCTATGGAGGAGAATCACTGTAACTCCCAACTTTAATATTAATCAGAAAATCAGAAGTAGAGTGAGAAGGAGCCAGAAAAGAAGTAAAACAAATGTGTACATTTAATCAGACAGGATTGCATAGGATACAAAGCACAGGGCTAATTAGTCTCAGCAGGTAGGACTAACCTTCAGACTTCATAAATAAATAAGGCGGGCACAGTTTCTAAGAGGGAGAGTGGAGACAGAAAGGGGATTATTTCAAGACACCAAGTAAAAACATGAAGAATGAAATGCTTCACTGTTAAATCCATGTACAAATGGATTTAACAGTTTCCTTTTCCTAGGTCTTTTCACTTGGTTGCCTTTAGATTTACACATTTAGCGAATGACCATAGCTTTTCACACTCGCTAATTGTCACCTACATACCTAGTGTGCCCAAGTCTGTCTGTGTACAGCCTAGACTTTCCTAAAGCCTGTTTTAAGGGCTTATTTACTTAAACTGGAACACATTCATGGGAATTCAATTTATGGCAATTTCTTTGTCCTGTGCGGTGCTATTTTTTTTTTTAATCGAACCCTGATCTGAATTAAGTTGGATAATGAGGTCTTCTACGTCCTTTATGGGACTACCTGGATAATAAAAGCTCATAAATATACTGAATTGAAATTTTAAAGCATGTACTTATTGTTTTTAATGCCCTGGCCTGCATTTTTATCATATGTAAATACTAGAGGCTTTCTTCCCATGATTAGTAACCTCATCCATGTTGGCATATCCTTATTTTTCTCATTCAAAGGAAACTCTTGAATCCTTCCTTCTTTAAATCTCTGATTTAATTAAGCAATTAAAAGTTATTCCATGATAGCACATGAGCCACATTTAATTTCATTGCTTCGTGCCATAAAAACGCTCGGGGAGACCAGCAAGATCTCAGAGGGTCCATAACCCCTGAGTCTGAAAAAGGGCTTCAGGTGATGCCCGGATGGGAGGTGGGGGAGGGAGAGGGCGTGGATTGCAGTGGGCAAAAAGCAAGGTAATATAATACATTTTTTAAAAGTCGGGTCGGCTGGCCCACAACGAGGACGTGTACTTTATAGGTTTGGTGTGAAATTTTAAACAACAGTTGGCTTGTGTCCAGGTGTGGAGGCAACTTCTCTCTCCAGATACTGACGACTCCTGGTGTACGGGACCTTGAGTTCTGCCCGAATAGCAAGGGTTCGAAGAACACAGGGAGGAAACCAGACCAGTCCTGACTTGGGCCCAAGCCAGGGGATTTTGCGAATTTGGGAGGTGGGCAGGATGGGGAAGAAGCCGCGACCTCTTTCCTCGGTGCCCGTTCCTGGGGCCAGCCCCGGTCCTGAACTCAAGGAGACTGTGTCTCAGCCTCGCTTTCTTCCTGCCTCTCCTCCTCATCCACTGCCTTTCTGCTTCTTCACTTCTCCGTTCTCTTCTCCCCTTTCAGCTGTCTCTCTATGAAATCCCCGTGGACGCATGCTATTAGTAATCTGCATTTTACTTCGAAAACTAAGGGAACAGATCACCTTTCCCAGGGATACTTCCTTGTTCATCCCTCTTGGGGAATGAGAACAGGAAGTTTTCGGTTGATAGAAATCATTCTGCAGGTGTTGGTTCCCTATGGGAGAGCGATGGTAGAGGGGTAGGTGCCCTCTGAAAATGGGGATGGCAGAAATAGGCCAATCGTTAGAACTGTGTCACCTGTCAGGTGAGGTCATTGGACTGGGCATTTTCCTAGGTCCTTTTTTAACATTCAGAGGGCCCATGATTCCATGCTTTCAGCTCCACCCCAGTTACGCTGAGGGGTTCACCAGCACACTAGCAAAGAGGACAACGCGCCTTGGACGTTTGGCTTTGGAACTTAGGAAAAACAAGGATAGTCTGCTCAGATTCACGGGAAGTAAAGAATACATGTCGACAAGTGTACTCAGCTCCCCTAGCCGCTCCTCAACATTCCACTAAATGACGCAAGACAGTGACCTGTACGTGTACGCGTGTGGGCATATGTGTGCCGTGTGACTTTTCCTTAGAGGTCTGGGTTCCAAAATGGATGATCTGTTACCCACTGTGTTGGACTTATCTGTGCAGGGAGTGTGCTGACCGAGGGAAGCCAAAAAAAGAATCTGAAAACATAAGGAAGCTATAAAATGGGGAAATGTTTTGAAGCCCAAATCCTGCTTCCACTGTGAGATTTTCTGTTTGCTTTTTGTTCTGCGTGGGTGATGGTTCCTTATTTGGACCTTGAGGAAAGCTACTCCCTTAGCCAACATCGGAACACTAAAAATTGGACACCTCTAAGCGTTTTCAATTTTAGCAGGAGGAAGGGGTGGGCAAAAAAGGCCCACCTCACAGGCATGCTTTTATTTCTCCCCAGTGATTCTGTCATGGGACGTGGAAAGGCATATATACCCTCTTCTGGAACCCCTGAGGAACACTGTTCTGTTCTGGCATTTTCCTGAAGTGCCTGGCTTGATCACCTTGCTTCAGCTAATGACAGGTCCGCGTGATAAAGTGACAATAATCCCTGATGACCCAAGGGTTAATGGGGAGATGTATGCATTTGTAGAGGGTTTCATCGCCTGCCTTCATAAGTTGATCACTACTGCTATAGGCATTTGTGACAGGAGCGGCCTTCCGAAAGACATCAGTCCTCCATAAATATACCTTTCTTATTGACAAGATGTCTTTTAACCCTAATAGTAATGGAAGAAGGCCAATAAATGAAACATTTACTGCATAACTTGCCTTATTTTGGGGTGGTGTATGATTCCTTTCTAGCCGTCTCTAGAAGATGTTTTCAGCCTAATTTGCTCCCTAGAAATTTCGCTTGCTACAGTTATACGTCTATGACGTTTTATTGCCTGAAGCCAAGTCTGCATAAGAACTTTCTTAAGATATACTTATCCTAATGCCAGGCTACAGGAACTGGGCTGCTTTGTGCTGAATTATTTGTGCTACCCTGATATACAGGATAGAGACTTCCCGATAGTCATTGCCATAGGGTAGGTCTAAATGTTTCCGAGAAGGGGGAAAAGGCAGAAAAAGGTGAAAAAAGTTTCATCTAGGTTGATTTGTGGAAGTCTTTAGAATTAATAATTGGGTCTGTATTTAACATATTAAAATGCCTGAGGTTTTCTTTGCTCTTTCTTTTTTTAAAAATAGCTTCAGTGACCCCATCCTTTCTTACGAAGCATCCTCGCTGGCCCAGACTCATTGTTATGTTCAGAAATGTGGATATCCTAGCATCCCTCCACAAAAACAGGAGCACTTTAAAGTGAGGCAAAGACAATGTCAGCCAGCATGGAGCAGTGTCACAAGGTGGTTTACATCTGTTCAAGGGACAGAGCAGGTGAAGTTTCAGGAGAAGACGATACCATTGTTCCCCTTGTAAGTTATCGAAGTGTGGGCTAACACACCTGCTCCTGGCCAAAAGCATCACGCAATAAAGGAAGTGAAGGACCTAAGGAGACTTCCAGTTCTAGAGTGTGAAGATGTTAGGCTTGGTCCCTGCAGGAATCCACCGCAGCTTTGAGCCCTAGTCTGTCCTTCAGGAAGGACTAAATCATGTCAAATAAGTCACTTGAGACTGGACTGGAATTCACTCCCCTTCTTTCTCCCTTGCAAAAATTCCAGTTGTTTCTGTAAATTCCAATGATATTTGTGGATTCTATTTCCCAATGAAACTTTCGTGTGAACGGGGGAAAGGAAGAAGGATACATGATGAGTTCCGGCGTCCTGAGTGAGTTCGGGTCCCAGTATAGACAACAGCCTGCAGCACAGGGTTTGGCAACGAGGCAGGCTTCCGGTTGCCTGTCATCATGAGCTGACTCCGTTTCTTGGTAGCCTGAGGGCACACTGTAAATACCTTGCGCAGGAGGGAAGGCATTAATCGTTATTTCTTAAAGGTTCCAGGATGCCGAGAGTGAGAGGTTATAATGACCCCATAAGAAGCACATGGGCCCCTCCCAGCACCCCCTCACTTGGATGCGTGGCCTTTCTCTATGTGTATGTACTCAGACACTGATTCTGCCACGCTTTCTAGTGATAGTCCAGGTCCTTGATGTCTTTCACCCCACAGGCGTAAATATTCCTTGCTCCTACCCAGCCAAGAGCTCTGCTCCTGGAGAAACCCAGGTCCCGGGTAAGGACGAACCAGCAGAGGCCCCGCCCACTCTCCCTTCCCCTTCCTGCCAGCGTTCATCAGGGCCAGGCGGCCTTGTGAATGCTGGTGCCTATGTATGCCTGCGAGACCCGTAGCTCTTCCAGGCCCTGCTGCCCACCTCCACCCCCAACAGCCAAGATGATGACTATCTAGAAACCAGATGAGGGCATTTCTGAGAGGAGGACCTGCTATCATTGTCTTTCAGCTTTTTTTTTTTTTTTTTTTGCTTTGTTTTCCCCCTCAGCTTTTTCTTCTTTGAAGGAAACTTGCCTACCCCTCCGTACGAGAAGCATCTTTCTCATGTGATCATCCGGGCCACTGTTCATGGTATTTTTTTTGCCGGCTACAAAACAGCGTATACTGTAGAGTTCTTTTTTAAAAAGTGAAATGGTTCATTAAGAACACTTGAAAGGATGTGCTCCAAAATGTCAACAGCACTTTTTTTCCCCCCAGATGATGAAATTTTGACTTTCGCTTTCTGCTTTTTATACTATCTGGTTTTGTTTCGGATTCACAACCGGGTTGGGGTTATTTGCACAATCATAAAGGAAGATAGCGCTTTTTCTCTTTTCAAAAATGAATCCTTCGACTTTCCGCCTCTCTCGTATCCATTCCAACTTGCTCCAACTGGGGATATTTCGAGGTGGTTGTTGCTGACATTGCATCTACTATAACTTTGGGCCTCTGTCAAATATACTCTCATGCTTGAATTTCAAAGCACGTCAGTGACAAAGGATCCCATTTCATGCCTTTAATTTGAAAATTAATAATTAGCCCCATCCACCCAAAAGGTGCTCAGAGACCTGCCTGCAGGTTTCACAGTGGCATCCTCTGTTTGTCAAACGGGGTTGCCCTTCTCTAAACCCTTTCTCATACATTCTCTTACCTTGCTGCTCACAACGCCGTGTGAGGTAGAGAGGGCGTTACCCATCTTACAGGTAAGGAAACTGAGGGCCCAAGAGATCCAGGCAGACCGAGCACCACACGGCTGGGGGTAGCCAGGCTGAGACTGGGATTCAAGTTTCCCGATTCCAGGGATAGGTCTGCTTTGGCTACGGGTTCCTAAGCCAACCCAACAGCAGAATCACCCTCATGATTTTTCTGCGACATAAAGAGGAGCTTGGCAAAAATATAATTTCCTTTAAAGTAAAGCTCACACCCAGCCCTCAGCTACACTGTGACTTGGATAATTTTTGTCCTCAAGGCCCATCCCCCCCCACGATGCTTGTGGGATGCCCAGGGCTCTCTCCTCAACTCATCCCATTCCTTACATTCCCCACCCCCAAACAGCGCCACGTTTGTCAACCTGGGCGCCATTGAGGTTTTGGACTGAATAATTCTTTGCTGTTCAAGGTTGTCTTGTATGTTGTTGGATACTGAGCAGCATCTCTGGTCTCTGCCCACCAGTTGACATTTGACATCACAGTCAAAACAAATACCTCTAGGAATTGTCATATGTCCCCTGGAGGGCAGCGGTTTGGAGCAAAATCGCCCCCGGTAGAGAACCACGGCTCTACACCGGACCCCTCTGTGGAAGGCACACGATAACCCCATTCCTGTTATTAAGTCAGTTAGTCCTCTTGCCCTCTCCCCCTTCCCCCAGTCAACCAGGGGTTGGCTCAGAATGGCCTGGGGAGTTTCTTTAAACTGTGGCACCTCCACTCCCCACTGAGAACCTATGACCTGCACAAAAGGGCATCTTGGTCTCACCGGAAGAGTTCAAATCTTGGCTCTGCCATGTCTGAATGTGTGCCCTGAGATCCATCCAAAAATCATTCTGACTCTCTTTGCTCATCTATAAAGTGGGGACATAAGACCTATGTCTGAGTGTTCTCATTAGGACTCCATGAAATAATACGTCAAATTGCCTTGATCACAGAGACCTTCAATCAGGGCAGACTTTGTCACTTGCCTCCTGTGTCCAGATGGAGATCGAATGCCCGGATTCAGCGCAATCATGGCACCACGAGAGGGCTCAGTGAACCTTAGCTCTCCCACTCTTATTCTACCCCTCCTGGGTACACCTCTCAAGGGTATCTGGATTATACAAAGGAAAAGTGCCTGAACTCAAGACAAACGCATCTGGAATGGTGGCTTTCAAACCAAAGACAAGCTGGACCATTGCGGCAAAGAGTCTTTTGGATCTCTTAGTGGTGCTGTCTGTCGGGAGGGGGCAGCCCCACCATAAGAGTGTCCCCATCCACCCTCCTCCCTCTGTCCGTCCAAGCAAATCTCTCCACCCAGTTAGGGAGGGCAGCAGGACAGATTTCAAAAACCCCCAAGGCCTGGTCTCCAGTGTCTAGTAATTTAATAACACGTAGCCCTTCGTAAACACTAATTAAGCAAGAGCAGTGCTCCTGGTGAAGGAAGACTGTCACCCTCCCACCCCAGGCCCCGGCTTTTCAGATGGGAAGCCACTGGAGGTGGCCCCCAGGAGAAGTGGTTTGCCTAGGGCTAAAGAGGAAAGAAAGGAAGAAGCCAAGTCAAAAGGGAAAGGGAGGAATTCCAGGTTGCAGGACTTCCGGGGTTTGGTCCAGTCAAGGCTGTTGCTGGCTACTCTGGACTGGAGCCCCCTTTAGATCAGGGGCTCTTCTAGCTCTTGGGCTTCTTAGGGGAGGGTGTCAGAGACCCCCCTGAGAATCCAAAGCTAGCTTTAGACTCACTCACCTGGGAAATGAGCTCCCCCTTTTAAAATTTTGCAAATACAGTTGGACCTTGAACAACGCAGGCACGGGGCAGGGCAGGGGATAAGGGGCACTGACCCCCTCACACACACACAATAGATGATGCATGTGTAACTTTTGACTCCCCCCAAATTAATTACTAATAGCCTCCTGAGCCTTAGTGATGACATCAACAGTCAATTAACACACATTTTGTATGCTCTGTGTACTATATACTGTATTCTCACAATAAAGTAAGCCAGAGAAAAGAAAATGCTATTGAGGAAGCAATAAGGAAGAGAAAATACATTTACAGACCCGTACTGTAAAAAAAATCCATACATAAGCAGACCCACGCAGCTCCAAGCGGTGTCCTTCAATGGCCAACCGTACTCTCTGAACTTCTTTTTAAAATTTCCTGCCCTAAGTAATTATAAGTCGGGTCTGATGTTTGTTGTCTTTTACAGTTTTAGGAGCACTTTCCAAGAGGCGAGCAGGAGGATGAGCAGGTGAATCACGTGGGTTCTAGAATGATGGGTGTGCCCCTGTCAGCGCCACTCACCAGCTGGGGTGCCTTGAACGAGGTGTCTCACCTCTCGGCACTGTCCATTTCCTCTCCGCATAACACGAAGTTAGTAGAGTAGCTCTTGTTAAAATGATTTCTGTTTAACAGATGAAGAAACTGAGACTCGGAAAAACTGAGCCCCAAAGGCTAGGATTTGAGCCCAGGACTCCTGGCTCTTCATATATCATTCCACCAAAACTTTTTAAACTTTTTGCTGAAAGATAACATTCTCATAGTAAAGTGCACGGATCGCGAACATTCCGCTAACTGAATTCTGACTAATAGACACACCCATGTAACTACCGTCTAGATTAGGGTAATGGGATATTATCAAAACCACAGAAGCCATCCTCACGGGCCCTTCAAGTCAATATCCCCGCAAAGTAGGGGTGCCAGATTTAGCAAATAAAAATAGTGCCTTGGACATAGTTACAGTAAAAAATTATTCTAAATCCGAAATTCAAGTCTTACGAGGTGAGCTGTATTTTATCTGGCAATCCAACTCAACAGCAACCATTAGTTTGACTTAGGATTCTAGACTAGTTTTGACTATTCTTGTGCCTCATAGAACTGGAATCCTGGAGTATGCGCTCTTTTGGTTCAGGCTTCTATTGTTTAACATGTGCATGAAATTCAACAATGTAGCAGCAGCATTTGGCCCTCAGCCAGAGGCCCTCGGGCGGGTGGGCGGACATGGGTGGCCTCTTGGGGCACGCTGCACTGCCTGGGCTGCTGAGCGGCCTGTGAGCCACGGGCCTGAGCCTGCTCAGGCACTCTATCTCCAGTGGGTCCTCCTGGACCCAGGAGCAGACCTTGGTGGCAGTGAAGCCAGAGAGGTGCAGCGGTGGTGGCTCATTGGGGATGTAATCGGCACCTTGGGAGAGGACCTTCAAGCTGGTGGGGATGAAGGTGCTGCTGGCACCAGAAAGAGACCTTGCCCAGCACCGCCATGACCTACAGAAGGAGCCCTTGTACCCAGCCCTCATCAGCTACATGAGCTCTGGCCACATGGCGGCCATGGTCTGGAAAGGCCCCAAAGTGGCCTACTCTTCAAGGGCCGTGATAGGACACACGGACTCAGCTGAGGCTTCCCCGAGCACCATGGAGGAGGTGGGGACTTCAGCATCCACATCGGCAGAAACATCATCCATGCCAGCGACTCCACGGAAGGGGCCCTGAGGGAGACCCAGCCTAGGTTCCGGAGCACTGAGCTGGAGCACTGGGCAGACGAAGGCCACCAGAGCAGCGTCCACCCAGCCTGAGCACTCAGGCTGCCCTCAGCACCCCCCCCCCTGCCCCCCCCAGGATCAACTACTTCTGTCCGTAAGAACTTGAGCCCATTCCCGAAATCTGCCCGACTGTCCCAGACCACTTCCCTGTCCACCTGCTGCCCCTCCCCAGCCCAGAGAGGTTGAGCCACCAACTTCAAGTGCATTTTAGAATCCTAAGCCAGGAAGAGATGGGCCCAAATCCTTTCTGTACCAAACTGCCAGGCAACCTTAGGGGTGTCTCCAAAAGTGTGTAGGATGACCTCCCCTCCCCCAAAGAGGGGTGGGGATTAAAATTCACTGTGTGGGCCGCCTGGGTGGCTCAGTCGGTTAAGCCTCTGACTTTAGCTCAGGTCATGATCTCCCAGTTTGTGAGTTCGAGCTCCACATCAGACTCTCTCCTGTCCACCCAGGGATCCTGTCCCCCTCTCTCTGTGCCCTCCCTCTGCTCGCTCTTTCTCTCTCACTCTCAAATAAACATTTAAGAAAACACTTCAAAAAAAAAATAAAATTCACTGTGTTCTACATGGGGGTGGATTGCTTATTGCAGTTTCTGCCGTCTCTGAGAAAGGGATGAGGACTTTATGCAAAGTTGTGAGAGGTTGCGAGTAGAAATAAAGCTTGCCCTTTCACACACACACATACGCCCCGACAATGTGGCAGCAATTATCTTTCATTAATGTGCAGTATTTTATAGTACACAATGGCAGCAAACAAATTTGTGATACATAATCAATATAAGTTTATTCATTATATATTGTAAATATATACATATATATACAATGAATATGAACTTCTAGGTTATTTTCAGCCAGGACAAGGATGGCTACTATAAATATTCTTGTACATGGTTTTTTTTTTTTTGGTTAATATATGAATGCCTCTCTATTGGGTATATACCTAGGGGTAATATTTCTATAAAATCAGGGTATACATATGTTCAGCTTTAATAGGTAGCACCAAATTCCTCCCAAGTTTTGAGCCGATTTAGTCAAGAAGGCACAGAGGGATCCATTTGCATCACCTGGTATTGTCCATTTCCTCCCTTTTATGGTGAGGGTAAGTGGTGTCCCACTGTGGTGTTAATTTGCATTTCCCTAATAGCTCATGATTTGGGGCATCTTTTCACACGCTTACTGTCATAAAATGCTTGTTTAAGTCTATTGCCCATTTAAAAAAATGGTTTGTCTTTTTCTTATCGATTTGTAAGAATTCTTTACATATTCTAGGTATAAGACCTTTGTCAGACATAGATTTTGTAAATGTCTTCTCCCTCTCAGTGGCTTGTTTTGCACTCTCATGACGGTACATTTGGATGAACAGGAACTTTTTACCTATGTGGGTGTTACTTTTGTGTGTGCTGCTGTTTAAGAAATCTTGACCACCCCCAAGGGAGGTCATAAAGATATCTTCGTAGGGGTGCCTGGGTGGCTCAGTTGGGTAAGTGTCTGACTTCGGCTCAGGGCATGATCTCGTGGTTCGTGAGTTCCAGACCCAAATTGGACTCTGAGCTGATAGCACAGAACCTACTTGGGACCCTCTGTCTCTTTCTCTCTCTTTGCCCATCCCCTGCTCATACACACACACTCTCTCTCTCAAGAATAAATAAACATTAATAAATAAATAAATAAATAAATAAATAACAGCTGTCTTCCTATGTTACCTTTCCATTTTATTTTTCATATTCAGAGTTACTAGACCTATTTCTTTGTCTATCATATGTACAATCCAATTCATTTAAAAATTATTTCCCGGCTTCATAATCCTCCAGAATCTATGTTCATATTTGTTAATATCATCACTAGATAGTTCCTTTCAATCCAATACAGAATTTCTAAGTATATTCCCATGTGCCAAGGCATTGTGCTTAATACTAAGAATTTAAACCTTGAGCTGGGCATGGCGGTAATTTTCTCAGAGCTCCTAGTCTAGCGTGTGGTCTGTCCGGATCCATCTATGCCTCCTGCCTCCAACCCACCGTGTCTCCATAGATTCCCTATAGGGGCAAAGTCCACTTAGAATTGACTGTAAGGCTTGTCCTCCAGAGTCTGGGCAGAAAGAGGAAGAGCGTGCTTCCTTTGCAGCAGCTCCAGCTGGAGGTTCAAAGAGACAGCCTGAAACATGGATCGTTTGTAAGTTGCAGGTCCCCATGCCAAGTAAGAGCCTGCATTTCCAGCCAAGTCAGTGGTGGCAAAGATCTGTTGTCCAGTCACTTGGAGTGGCTTGAAAATGCTTGGGGCAGCTGAAATGTCAGTAACGGGAGAAGTGATAAACCATGAATGACTTGTGGTAACTGATTGTATCATAACGATTCTGCTTTGCTGGCCTCACCAGTTTTTTCCATCAATCATCAATCACATAACTAACACCCAACTACTAATTCATAGTCTGGGAAATGTCGTCAGAAAGGAGAGAGCAACCTCCACCTCAATTCCAATGTCTGTCCTTTGGAGACTTGATGCTGTACCAGAACATAAACCTTTAACATAAACGAGCCCAACCCACTACCCTTGTATCTTGGGCTCCTTAGAACTTAGGACTCTCTTTGGGGATTAGGGCTCATTATCTGGCTCTTTCTGACCCCTGGCCACCTCAAATTAGAACACCCTACCCACTCCAGGGAGCCCCGGCCTCCAAAATTGACCACCACCATTGATGGCTCTTGTCTCAGACAAGCTGGACCCAACTTCTCCAAGAGATGGGGTCTAGACATTGTGGGGGAAGCGTGCTTACTCTTCCGCTTTCCTGATATATTTTCCCTCTAGTTTCCTGCACCGGCCACTCCCCAATCCCCCCAGTGAAAACCCTGAGATACCTAGGACTCCCTTTGCCAAAGGAGCTCTACCTGGGTGGCATATGGCCCTTTTCTAAAGAGAGGGAGGATTGCAAGAGTAGGGGGTCAAAGCCACAGAACCGAAAGGCAAATGTGGGTTCTTAACTCTTAATGTATTTTTTAAAAGTGAGGAAAGAATGAGAGAGATTTTTCTGAGAACACATGACACATGAAAATGGAGGCACCTGGCTGGGTCAGTCCATAAAGCATGCCACCGTCGATCTTGGGGTGGTGAGTTCAAGCCCTAAATTGGGGCAGAGATTACTTTAAAAAAAAATTTGTGCCCATTGGTGGCGATTAAATGGTGAATAAAAGTTAAATAAATAAATAAATAAACAAACATGAAAATGTACCAAGAATCTCTGACAACACTGGTGTACGTTTTAGCCTTGAGAATGGGACCGTGAGGTAAGCTTCTGTGATGACCAGGCCAGAGGCAGAAAGGAAGCTTTACTGGACCCGGCAGCTGAGGGGTGCAAGACCACAGGAGCAAGCGGAAGGAGCCTGGCGGAAGATCACAGGCCAGTGGGAGGCCTGACCGGGAATGGGTCAGAGAAGTAGTCCAATCCTGCTGCAGGCCAACTACACGCACTTCAAGGGAGTTAGGACTCGTATGAGCAGCACTGTGTGAGCAGCACTGGGGGAAGACAGAGTCACCTGTGTTCCACGCTCCAAAGTTAGAGGCTCCCACTGGGAGCTCGACAGGAAAGATCTGACTCCTTCAGAGGCAAAGGACTCAGGAGGGCTGAGTCCTATGATCCCGGCTCATAGAAAGTGCTGGAACCAAAGGGGACTATTTTCTCCATACCCGAGCCCAGGGGCCCTTGGCAACTCCAGGCTCTCTTTAACCCTGCTCTACTTAATTTCCTCAAGATAAAGTGCCCTCACTGTGGACTCAAGCTTGCTTTCTCTGAAAGCCGCTGGAGGTAACCTTTATTAAGGAACTGTTTCCTCTCTGTCACAGGAATGACTGTTAGAAGGAAACCAAAGGCTTGAGATCTGTTCTGGAGATTATGTCAAGGAAGCAGAATATGCACGTGTCCTCCTGAAGAAGCATGCTACTTATCCCCAGGGCTCGGGCCTTCATTATTACTAATGTTATTATTATCATGTCCTGGGGCCGTCAACCCCACTGAGGAAAGGAAGAAGCAACAGGTGAGGGCCATTTTGGAGAAATAGCTCTGCACACTGAACCGAGTCTCTTACCCCAGGTTGATCCCGAAGGCTTTCTACGGGCTCCTGATGTGGACATAACTCAGGGGTTTGTGAACTTCGAGGCAAAACCTTGCATCTTTATTTTTACTGAGCTCTCACTGAAATTTAGCATGTCCTTCTATTCCCAATGTGGGCAACGAACTGTAATAGTAGTGGCAGTAACCGTGACCTTTTTTTAAAAAAAATTATTAAGTTTATATTTAGCCATTCTTAATTATTTCATGTGTTACAACAGGCCCGTATTACTTGTAATATGGGAATAATAATCAAATATAATTTATAAAACCAAAAATCTAGAAGTCTCCGAGCAACGGCTCGGCTCAAATGTATTTCCCATGTCCTTTTTTACATGTTTCTTCATTTATTTGGTGGGAAGGAGCAGAGAGAGAGGGATAGTGAGAATCTCAAGCAGGCTCCATGCTGTCAGCACAGAGCCCGACGTGGGGCTCGATCTCATGACTGTGAGACCATGACCTGAACCCAAATTAAGAATTGGATGCTTAACCAACTAAGCCACTCAGGCATCCCTGTATTTCCTATACTATGTAAACAAACTTTTATAATATAAAAAAGGTCAAGGAACCACCTAATCCACTGTATGAGGCTGGCCTTAATACCCAAGCCAAAACTAAACAGGGACAAGGCATAAAAATAAACCTTCGGCTCTCCCAGCAAGCCTGCTCCAGTGATGATACTGTGAATGAGACTCGGTTTCTCTTTCTATTTCTTGGCTTTGCTTTCGTAGTGTTGGTGTCCGTGACTATAACACTACTAGAAATCACAGATTTTTTTTTTGATGTTTTTTTTTGAGAGAGAGAGAGAGAGTGAGGGCGTGTGTGCATGCATGAGTGAGGGAGGGGCAGAGAGGGGGGGAATCGAGGATTTAAAAGCAGGCTCTTCACTGACAGCAGTGAGCCCGATGCGGTGCTCGAACTCACAAACCGAAAGATCGTCACCTGAGCCAAAGTCAGACGCTCAACCGACTGAGCCGCCCAGGTCCCCCAATCGTAGACATTTTTATGTCATATTATAATGGTTATGGAAACCTCAAAATATCATTTATATTTATCACTAATTCTAAATCACAAATGTTCTTAGACTTGCCTTAATGAAGAAGCATTTAAGTAATTACATCTCAAATTTGTTTTTTAAAAGTATTTTGATAGCTTTGTTTCAATATAATTAGGCTCTTTGGTAATCCCATGTGTATTTTAAATTTGTTTTTTACTTTTGATATCGTTATTGAGGTATAACTGACCATATGATAAGCTACCCATATTTAAAGCATACAATTGATAAATTTTGACATAAGTCTACGCTCGTGAAATCATCACCACAATGAAGATTGTGAACCTGTCCATTGCCTACAATAGTTTCCTTGTGTCTATTTGGAATTCCTCCCTCCTGCCCCTCCTCAGGCCCCAAGCCCCAAGGAAATCTAGTCTGCCTTTTCTAGAACTTTATAGAAGCAGAGTTATACAATAGTCACTCTTGCTTTTATTTGTCTTCTTTTATTTGGCATGATGATTTTGAGATTCATCTATACTGCTTTATGTACCACTAGTTCCTGTTTGGTTTGGTTTGTTTCTGAATGGTATTATATTGTGCAGTTAAACTCTAATTGTTTATCCATTCACCAATTGATGGGCCTCTGTGTTGTTTCCAGTTCCTTGGCGATTACAAATGAAGATGTGCTGAACATTGATGTATAAGTCTTTGTGCGGACATGGGCTTTCATTTCTCTCAGGTCAACCTAGGGGCGAAACGGCTAGGTCGGATAGGAAGTTTGTGTTCAACATCATAAGAAACCGGCAAACTTTCCCCCCAAGAGTTTGTAGTACCTACATTCCCACCAAAGGTGGTGCAGGAAAACTCCAGTTAATCCACGTCCTCATCAACAGTCGGTGTGGTCAGCCTTTTTAATTTTAGGGATTCTAAGAAACGCG
Source organism: Paguma larvata (assembly GCA_030068075.1). Taxonomy (NCBI): domain Eukaryota; kingdom Metazoa; phylum Chordata; class Mammalia; order Carnivora; family Viverridae; genus Paguma; species Paguma larvata. The sequence goes on from CM057837.1 coordinate 31,791,410, forward strand.
AGGCGGTGTCTCACTGTGGTATTGGTCTCCATTTCCTGGTGGCTAATGAGAGTGAGCTTCTATTCCTGTGCTTACTTATAATCTGTGTATCTCCTTTGGTGATGAGCCTGTTCAAACTTTTTGCTCATTTTCTATTGGATTGTCTGTTCTATGATTGAGTTTTGCGAGTTTTGATACATTCTGCATACAAGTCTTTTTATCAGATATTGATTGGAAAACATTTTTCGCCCATGTTTTGTTTGCCTTTCATTATTTTGACAGTGTTTTCTGAAGAGCAGAGGTTCTTAATTTGATGAGGGCCCAGTTTACCAATTGCTGTGTATACGTGGATTGTCTTTTTGGTATAAGATCTAAGGTATCAGACCTAACCAAAGGTCACAAAGATTTCTCCTGTGCTTTCTTCTAGAAGTTCTACAGTTTTAGGTTTAACATATAGGTCCGGGACCCATTTTGAATTAATTTTTTATATGGTGCAAGCAAGGTATAGATCTAAATTCTTTTTTTTTTCTTCTTCATACAGATATCCAATTGCTCTGGCACCATTTATTGAAAAGATTATGCTTTTTCCACTGAACTGCTTCTGCATTTTTGTGGAAAATACTTGATTATGTATGTATGAGTCTATTTCTGAACCCTCTGTTCCTTTCCATTGACCTAGTTACCTATCTTTACACAATACCATATTGTCTTGATTACTGTAGCTTTATAATGAGTCCTGAAGTCAGATAGTGGTCATCCTCCAACTTTGTTCTCTTTTTAATAAGTTGTTTTTGCTCTTTTTAGTCTTTTGCATTTTCATATGAATTTTAAAAGCAGCTTGTTGATTTCTATGAAACAGCCTCCTGGGATTTTAATAGGGATTGCACCAGACCAAGGGGTCAACAGTCCAATCATCTCTATAGAGAGCCAAATAGTAAATATTTTAGACCATACCGTCTCTATTGCAACGATTCAACTCTGCCATTGTAGCATGAAGCATCCATAGCCAACACGGAAGCATAGGAGTATGGCTGTGCTCCAATAAAATGCTATTTATAAAAACAGGTGGTGGGCTGGATTTGGCCTATGGGCTGTGGTTTGCCTATCCCTGCTATAGCTCAGTTTGGGGAAAAAACTGACTTCTTAACAAAATGGAGTCTTCTCACTCATTAACTTGGTAAATTTCTCCATTAATTAAGACTTTCTTCAATTTTTTAAAATAGACTTTAATTTTTAGAACATCTTAAAAGTACAAAAGAATCGAGAAGTTGGTACAGAGATCCCCATATATTGTGTACCCAGTGTCCTCTACTGTTAACCTCTCGCAGTAGTATGATACACATATTACAATTAATGGACCAATATTAATATAACATTATTAGCTCAAGTCTGTAGTTTATTTAGAAATTCTTAGTTTTTACCTAAGGTCCTGGTCCTTTTTCTGTTCCGGGATCATATCCAAGATAGCTCATTATATTTAGTTGTCATGTCTCCTCAGATCCTTCTTGGGTATGACAATTTCTCCAATATTCTGTGTTTTCGATAAGCATTGGCCAATATCTTGGAGGATACCCCAATGTTGGAATTTTTCTGATGTTTTCTCATAAGACTGGGGAAATGGGTTATTAGGAAGAAAACCACAGAGGTGAAGTGACAGTTTTATCACATATGTCAACGTGATTTGTAACTGTTGATGTTGGCCTTGATTTTCTGGCTGAGATGCGTTTGTCAGGTTTCTTTACTGTCAAGTTACTCTCTTTTTTCCATCTTTTCATACTGAACACTTTGTTTTTGTTTAGAATTTCGTTAACATTTTTTTAAAAGTAAACTCTACTCAGTGTAGGACTCGAACTCATGATCCCGAGATCAAGAGTCCCGTGTTCTACCAACTGAACCGGTTAGGCGCCCCTATACTCTACACTTTGGAAGGAAGTCACTACGTGCAGCTCACACCTAAGGAATGAGAAGTTAGAACTTCTCTAATTTATTTTAATGTTTATTTATTTTTGAGAGGGCGCAAGTGGGAGAGGGGCAGAGAGAGGGGGACAGAGGATCTGAAGCAGGCTCTGTGCTGACAGGTTGACAGCAGCAAGCCCAGTGTGGGGCTTGAACCCACGAAATGCAAGGTCACGACCTGAGCTGAAGTCAGTCGCTCAACTGAATGAACCACAGAGGTGTCTCTCTATTTTAACAAATGTTGTCATTTTTAGTGCACAGATCTTATGCATCTTTTGTTAGATTTATCCATTAATATTGCATATTTGATGCTATCCCAGGACCTATATTTTTTATGCTTTCGTAAATGTTATTTTTATATTTCGATTTCCAGTTGTTCTTTGTTAATATCTAGAAATACAGTTATAAAACGATTCCCTTTATTTCTGATAATATTCTTTACTCCGAAATCTACTTTGATGCTAATTTAGCTGTTCCAGCTTTCTGTTGATTATGTTAGCATTGTATATCTTTTGTAATTCGTTTGCTTTTAAACTATGTGTCTTTAAGTTTATTTATTTTTGTTTCTTTTAAAGTGTATTTATTTATTTTGAGAAAGCCAGAGAGAGCAAGCAAGCGGGGGATAGGGAGAGAGAAAGAATCCCAAACAGGCTCCACGCCATCAGCACAGAGCCTGATGCAGGGCTTGAACCCATGAGTCATGAGATCATGACCTGAGTCGCAACCAAGAGCCAGTCGCTTAACCGACGAAGCCACTCAGGCACCTGTATTTTTATTATTTATTTTGAGACAGAGAGAGAGAGAGAGAGAGAGCAAGAAGGGGTGGGGCAGAGAGCGATGAAGAGAGAGAAAATCTTGAGCAGGATCTGCTCTGTCAGTGCAGAGCTGGATGCAGGGCTCCAACTCACCAACTGTGAGGTCATGACCTGAACTGAAATCAAGAGCTGGATGCTTAACCAACCGAGCCACCCAGGCGCCCCATAAACTATTTGTGTCTTTATACTTAAAGCCATATCTTATAGGCATCATAATAGATAAGCCTCGCTTTTCTATGCAGTCTGACAATCTTTGTCTTTTGAGTGGACCGTTTAGACTATTTACATCTAATGTGGATATTACTATGGTTGGATTTAAATCTACCATCTTCATGGGAATCTATTCCCAAAGCCAAGAGCACACTGTATACACCATATGTTACCTAACTTGACAACAAATTATATCAAATAAATAAATAATAAATAAATCTACCATCTTGCTATTTTTTCCTACATCACATCTATTCTTTACTCTCTTTTTCTCTTTTTCACTTTCTTTTGGATTAATAGGACATTTTAATGATTCCATTTTATCATCTGTGTTTGCTTATTAACTATAACTTTTTGTTATATTATTTTGATGGTTGCCTTAGGGTTTCTAGCATGTATCTTTAATGTATCACAGTCTTTCTTCAAGTGATATTATTTTTCTTTACATATGGCATAAGAATCTTACAATGATACACTTCAATTTTTCTTCATCCAGTCTTTGTGTTATTATTGTCATACATTTTATCACCAAATATATTATAAACACCACAATACATTGCTAGTATTTTTGCTTTAAACAAGTATGTTTTAGGGGCGCCTGGGTGGCTCAGTCGGTTAAGCGGCCGACTTCAGCTCAGGTCATGATCTCACGGTCTGTGAGTTCGAGTCCCGTGTCGGGCTCTGTGCTGCTGGCTTGGAGCCTGGAGCCTGCTTCAGATTCTGTGTCTGCCTCTCTCTCTCTCTGCCCTTCCCCTGCTCACGCTCTGTCTCTCAAAAATAAATAAACATTAAAAAAAATTAAAAAAGAAAAACAAGTATGTTTTAAAGATATTTAAATGATAAGGGAAACATCTTATATTTACCCGTGCTGTTGACATTTCTAATACTTTTTATGCTTTTGTGTAGATCTGTATTTCCAACTGATGGTTTTTTTTTCCTTCCTGTAGGTCTTCCTTAAATAAATTCTTCCAACTTTTGTATGTCTAAAAAAAGTCTTTGTTTTACTTTTGGTTTTGAAAGATACTTCTGCTGAGTATAAATTTCTAAGGTGCCAGTTGTGGGTTGGTTTTATGTTTTGTTTCAGTACCTAAAAAATTTTTAAGTTTTCTTTAAGACAGTCCACTGTCTTCTAGTTTGTCTTGTTTTCCACAAGAATTCTGCTGTCGTCCTTATCTTTCTCCCTACGTGTGTAGTGTGATGTTTATCTCTGGTTGTTTTCAATTTTTCTTTTTATCTCTGGTTTTAAGCAATTTTATTAAGATATGCCTCGGTGGCGTAATTTTATTCAGATTTCTTGTGCTTGGGGCTTGTTGAACTTCTTCGATTTTTGTGTTTATAGTTTTTAAGTCAAATTTGAAAAGTTTTGATCACTATTTCTTCAAATATTTTGTTCTTTGAGGATTCCAGTCACATATTTTGGGGGCTACTTGAGGTGTCTCATAGCTCGGTGATGCTTTGTATATTTTTAAAGGTCTTTCTCTTCTCTTTGTGTTTTATTTTAGCTAGTTTTTATTTCTATGTTTGCAAATCCACCAGTCATTCTTCTGCAGTGTGTAATCTGCTACTAATCACTTCCAGTGTATTTTTCATCTTGGACATAGTTTTCACCTCTAGAATTTCAAAATAGGGGTATGTGGATAGATAGATAGATAGACATAAAAATATATCTACCTATATCTACATCTTTTATGTCTTGACTTAATATATTCAATCTTTCCTATATCTTCTTAAATATAATTATTTTAATGTCCCTGTCTACTAATTCTATCATTGGTATCATTTCTGAATCAGTTTTGATTGATCCATCTTTATATGCATTATGGGTTTTATTTTCCTGCCAGTAAGTTCTTACTACATACTAAACATTGTGAATTTTACTCTTTTGGGTGCTGGATATTTTTGTATTCTTATAAGTATTTGAATTACTCTCTTTTTTTTTTTTAATGTTTATTTATTCTTGAGACAGAGAGAGAGCAATAGAGCATAAACAGGGGAAGGGCAGAGCACGAGGGAGACACAGAATCTGAAACAGGCTCCAGGTTCTGAGCTGTCAGCACAGACCCCGATGCGTGGCTCGAACCCACTAACTGTGAGATCATGACCTGAGCCGAAGTCAGATGCTCAACCGACTGAGCCACCCAGGCGCCCCAAAGTACTCTTGAACTTTGCTCTGGAACATGCTTGGAATCAGTTTGATTTTTTTTTTTTTTATTTCATTTTTAAGGCTTGTTGGGTGAGACCAGAGTAGCATTTAGATTACCGCTAAATTTTCCCAACTGCTAAGACAAAACCATTGTGAGTACTTTCCCCGAATACCTCTAGATTTTGAGGGTTTGAATCCTGTTGAAGAGAAGAGGAACCTGTTCTCGACGCTGTGTGAGCTCAAAGAATTGCTCCCTACAGACCTTCCAGGTGGTTCTTTTCCTGCCTTGCACGGTTTCTTCAGACGCGTGCTGACTAGTACTCAGTTTAAGACTCAGTGGTGACCCCCTCCAGGTCCCCAGAGTTTTCTCTTCGTGCCTCGCTCTCTCTTTGGTAGTATGCTTTGCAAACTCTAGCTACCTTGGCCTCCCCTTCCTCCTAGCTTCTTCTCATCTCAGAGTGACCACCGGCTCCCTGGCCTTGTACATGGTTTGGAAACTCTCCAGGCAATCATACCCTCCACCTACCTTATTTCCCATCTCTCAGGGGTCACTGCCTCCTGTTGCCTGATTCTCAATGTTTTGAAAACTACCGTTTCGTGTACTTTGTCTGGCTTTTTAGTTACTTCAGGCAGGGAGGTATATCTGATCCTTATTTTACCTTCGGTCAGCAGGGAAGTCTGCAACCAGCCATATATATTTTCTTTCATGCATAAAACATATACACATATTTATAGACTCTGAGAAGGTATCCATACCCTTACCAGATGGTCAAAGGGGACCATGACATGGAAGAAGGTTAAGAAGAGCTACTCAGTACCTCAGGTATTCATAATTTTTTTAAGTTTATCTATTTTGAGAGAGAGAGAGAGAAAGAGCACTCACGTGAGTGGGGGGAGAGGCAGAGAGAGAATCCCAAGCAGGCTCCGCACCTCCAGCACGGAGCCCAATGTGGGCCTTGAACCCATGAACCATGAGATCATGAGCTGAGCCAAAATCAGGAGTTGGATGCTTAATTGACTGAGCCACCTAGGTGCCCCTAGTACATACTTTTTTAAAAACAATCTCTATGCCCAACATGGGCCTCAAACTCATAGCCCCGAGATCAAGAGTCACACCTTCTACCAACTGAGCCAACCAGGAGTCCCATTACTTCATAGTTTTTTGACGTCTCCACCTTCTGGGTGCATAGATGTTGCCTGGGGCAGACGGGACAAGGCCCCCATTGCCTTTAGGCTTTGTTGTCCAAGCACGAACGAGAGCAGGAGCCGTTCTTTGGGAAGCCTGTTCTCGTGGGGTTCCCCCCGTCCCGAGTAAGTACAGGAGGAAGCTGATTTCTGCTCTGCTCCATGTCTCTCCATGTTGGTTGTATTTCTGTCACTTCCTGCAGAGAGATTTGTAACTCTGCATGCTATGGGCAAATGCACCACGGAGTTTTAATTTCACAGCAAAACTGGTGATGAAACGTTTTTCCTTTCTCCAGCCTCTCCTGGAAACCTTCCCACCCCATCGCAGCCCCGGCCCCATTTCCCCCCTCCTCCATAATTAGGGTCTATGCTTCCTGAACCTGAAAGCCTTTGCCTGGTGAAGGAATCGAGGTGCCCCCTGACAGGGCACGTTTTGTGAATCCTGGTGCAAAGTCAGAACAGGTCGGAGGTCTCTCCTGCCTTTGACTGACAAGGGAGCTGAAGGTGGGGCTGGCTCCCACCTGGAAACTCTTCATTAGTCCTGTCGTTTTCCCAGGGGTTCCAAGTCTCCCCCAATTTCTTCTGGAAGACTAGAACTATCTGAGCTGCTCTTTAGAGGCAAATGAAATGAACTCATCAGCGTTCGTGAGCAGGTCTGTGGGAGCCAGGACGGAAGGGACGCACTCTATAGAGATTAAGGCCAACACTCTCCCCACTTGAGCTAAACTGCTAGAATCAAATTCAGAAACATCTTTCTCTGTTTCTCTCTTCCTCCCCGGATTTACTAGTTGGTCCCCAGGGGTAACACAGTCACTGGCAAATCATAGCCCAGCACGAGGGGCTCCAAAATCCAGTCTCTGGCATCTGTGCGTTTTTTTATCCTTCAGTAAATGTAGGCGCGTCTGCTGTGTCTCCGTCCTTGCGCAGCCACCGAAGACAGAGCGGTAAGCAGGACCAGCAAACTCTGCACAGCTCTTTCCATGGGGCTTCCCATCTAACTGAGACAGACGTTGGCGTGTGTTTGTGTGTCCGTCCACGTATACATCTAGGTATGTATGTATGTGTATAAATTAAATATATTTACATATATGTAGGCACATGTAGATAATTATACACATATATTTATACGTGCACATATGTAAAATATAACTGTGATAAGAACCAGAAATCATAATCGAAGGGGAACTGACCAGGTCAGGGAGCTCGGGAAGTCTTCCCTGAAGACATGATGACTCAGCTGTGATAGGAAGGATGAGGAGGCATTAATTAGGGGAAGAAGGCAAGTGATATCGCAGGCAGTGGAAACAGCATGTGCAAAGGCCCTGTGGCCTGAGGAAGCAGGTGGGTGTGTCAGACTGTATTTCTTAATAACGACCGCATCACACTATGGGATATTTCACAGCATTTCTTACAGCGTGACCCTGATATGCATCCATGAAGATGCGGAGTCTATGTTTCTTCTTGAATGTTGGTGGGCCTATGACAACGATAGAGGTGAGGCCACATGACTTTAAAGACTAAATCTAAAAATCTTCCACCCGGTCCCCTTGGGCCCTTGCCACCATGCAGTCAGGCAGCCACGCAGCCACATGGGAAGTTCCAGGCGATGACCCTCGTGGCAAAGGGCATCACCTTCCAAACCTGTGAATGAGCCTTCAGATGGTTTGAGCCTGATGTCAAGTGGAACAGAGGTGAATTGCCCTCTAGTCCCTTCCCAAATTGCATATTTGTGAGTAAAATAAATATTGTCATTATTTTAAGCCACTAAGAATCACGGTGCTTGTTCTGTTGCTGAGGATAACAGTACGTATGGGGAACTAGGAGATGGCACTACTCTGCGAGCCGGGAATGGAAAAGGGAGCAAACGCTAGATCCACAACTTGCTAGAAGCCTAATGACACCAGAGGAGGCACCCCTTCAGAGCACACAAAGCCCCGGGGGCCCATGGCTTGGCAACCAGAGTGAGGGCTGGATTTCAGTCTCAGTGACCTCTCAGCCAAGAACGCTTGTCCATGACACACCCATTCACCCAAGCTATGGGGCCCTGGCTAGATCGCACAAGGCCTCAGGCATCCCCCGGGTTAGGGATATTGGTCTTATTCTAGAAGCAATGGGGAACCAGGTAAAGACACCAGAGGAGTGATTCCTATCACTGAAGTCCAGAAGCTCCCAAGAGACTTCCAATAGCTGCCACCCATAGATTTCAGGTTCTGATTCCAGGTAGAAAATGGGGCCAGAAAAGCCAGCCTTCCTGTCCTTCAATATTTCTCTTCTGTAAAGGTGGAGATAATTTCTCTCAGTTACTACATACTAATCCCAGTTTGGGCCTAACCCAGACTAGTTAAAAGATGGCTCACAGTGATGATCACACTGAAATCTAGTCCCTTTGCCTTTTCAAGTTTTCCATTCTAGTGGCTTGGTTCTGACCCGATGACTCAGATACTTTGGATTTGGACTTCTCCTTTTATCTTTGCATCCGTCTTCATTCTTCCTCCTCCACAGAAAGAGAATGGCCTCCAACACCTTTCAAGAGCATGGTCGAGCTCTGGGCTGTGGCCAGTACCCTCCCACATGCTGGGCCATGTACAGAAAGAACAAAGGGTAAGATACGTAAAGCATAGGCTGTGTAGTAGAAGGCACTTTTGGCTAGCTGCACAATGCATTCTCTCCTGTCTTTGTAAATAAGACCAACCTTGTTTTGTTCACCTTACCCACGTGATCGCAGCTTCTCAGGAAGGTTGAACTCCCCCTAGCCCCAGGGCATTGAAGTTTGATTGACCGAAGCAAGTCATGGTAGTCTCCTCCTTCGTGCCAAATGAATGGTCTGGACTTGAACCAATGAGAGCCAGTGAGGGAAAGTCTGCAGGGGAGCCTCTCCGGAAGTTTTCCTTACTCATGAAAAGGAATACAAGAACCTCACTGAATAGTCACATAGATTGCTTTGAAGATGCTTCATTTTCAGAACCGTAGCTGCCTCCTTGAGACTGTGAGGGAATCTCACCTAAGAGCATGAGTTAACAGGCTGAGGACAATGAAATGTAAAGATGGAAATAATCTGCTTCCTTGAAGATATCACTGAGCCACTCAATTGCCAGCCCTGGAGTCATTCTAACTCCGATCGGTTTGTCATATAAGACAACAAAAGATCTTATTGTTTAAGGCATTTCATGTACATTTTCTATTGCTTGGGACTAAGACACTCTAACCTGACACAGCTCCTCTTGCAAAATCCCAGACCATACATGTAGATTTTTCTTCTACCTATGAGCAGAGGATGAGGAAGACACACTAATATTATAAGCGCCTACTGTGTGTTTCCATTTAATCTTCTCCCTGAGGAATTATTGGCTTACGACATGGCTGCAAATCCTTTAAAGCATTTCCCACCAAGAGGTGGGGGTTGTTCTTTCATAACGAATCTTTTTGCTTATATTTAATACATAAAGTTTCATAATCACTGAGCTCAACAATAATTTATGAAGTCATATGCATAAATAATAACAATCCGATTTTTCTCTTAAATGCAATGACTCATTAATACACTAAAAAAAAAAAGAGGCAGGATCTATGTCTCTCCCTCTTGGATCTAGGTGGAGCTGTGAATACCTTAACCAACAGAACACAGTGTAAGGCTCAGTCATACGAAGTCATGCAGCTCTCTCTTTGATCATTGGAGCCATATAAGGTGCTCTGGTTGACAGCCTGCCAATCATCCTTGCTAAGGATCTAGACATGTGATGATGTCATCGAGCCCCTCCAGAGCAGCCCATCCACCAGCTGTATACTGCCAAGTGACCTCAACTGACGCCACATGGAACAGAAGAGTCGCTCAGCCGTGCCCTGCCTCGAATTACAAGATGTAACAAAATGACTGTTGTTTTAAGGCCCCACATTATTGAGATACTTTGTCATACAGCAATAATCAGCATAAGATTGGCTTTATTACTTCTTTGCAGAAAGGGATAACTAAACCAAAGCTCAGGCCATTAAGCAGTGGAGGCAGAATTCAGTCTCAGTTTGTTTAGCTCCAAAGCCTAGAGTCGTCCTAATGCACTGTAATGCCTGGATGTTTCCTTGCTATCCAAGCACCATCCCTGACCTTACTCGGTTTTGACCGCTGGTTCACAGTCTGGCTTCATTCCCCAGATTTACGGTTCCTATTTGATGCTTCCTTCTAGACTGTTGGATTTTCCAACCGAAACCATCCATTTTGCCCTTTGCTACCAGCCTAACCATTACTGCCAGCCCATCAGTACTCCTATGCCCGCCCCCCTCCCCACCCCCCAGATGGCTCTGTTATCTCCCAAATTCAATCCCTGTCAGATGTAAGTGTGCTCTTTATTTAAACCACATGACTTTAGGGAGTATCTGTTCAGTTCCAGGTACCTGGACAGGCACTTTGGAGGAAAACGCAGAATTCCACCTCGAACAGGATGGAATAGGGAAGTCTTACATTCAATTTGTTGACAGAGACACCCATGTAGAAACATCTGGGTGGACACTGTGTTCTTTCAAAGGAAGTATGACATCCATTCCAGAGTCGTGCCGCGATCCGCATGTTCCACAGCTCCCTAAAAAACTCATCGGTCGTCATGGGTTTAGTTTAGTTTTAACAGACGAAGGCCTTTCTCACATCTCTCCCTAGCTTGCTTTGCCAGCCTTGGCTCTGAGACCCTCAGAGAGCTCTTCCTCCCTCTCTGAAAGAGCAAAACTTGGTCACTACTGCAGAAGTTGAAAAGATACCATGCTGGCTATCAAATCACGACAACCTTGGCCTTCTCCCAGCTCTCGTGGGTTTCCTTTGTGTTTCTTCTTTTGTTCTTATCTGTTGTCTCATCCAGGTCACTCCCTGCCTGTGCTTACCCCACTGGGATCTTGAGTCCTTGGGTCTTCAGGGACGAAAAGCTAGCCGGTCCTTGGGTGGCCTCAAGACCCTGACCAAAAGAATACTCAAGCTCACATTTCCTTTGTACCCCCTTCACGCGTTAGTGAGGGAAACTAGATGACTTCTGGGACCAAGACAGTCTAATCAGACCAGAACAGAAAACTCCCAGATAATCGGACATAGACGTGCACGGAACGTTTCGAGTAGAAGTGGGCGCATTTTATTTTATGATTCCTGTGTCCTGTGGATGAAGGGAGTGGAGAAAGAAGATAAATAGATGCTGGCCCAGCTCTACCACCTGCCAGCTGGATGGCTCTGAATAAGATTCTTAACTTCTCTGATCCTCAGTTTTTTTTAATCTGTAAAATGGGGGTCATAACCGTATCCACCTCACACTGTTGTTGCGAGGATGCAAGGAAATCATACAAGTCAAGTACAAAGCGCAGTGCCTGCTGCGGCAAAGGCTGAATAAATGGGAGCCATCGATCATAATTGTCATCTCCAAGTTCATACAACATGCCCTCTCAGTGCCTTGAAGGGTTTGAGTCCTGTACTCGTGAACGAAAGGGTTAACTCCTGGAAGGCACCTTCTAGTTCCCGGTAAAGTTCATCTCTGAAAGTAGGATCAAATGACTCTAGGGTTTTCCTTTCCACACGGGTGGTTAGGGGCTCTGACTGCCCCACCTGCCCCAAAAGGGGTGGGAGCCTGTTCAAGGAAGAGCCAGGTGGAACTGGATTTTCTTCCCGTGTTGCTTTAGCGTGGTGTGTCTCATACTCCTTTGTTCTCCCAAACAAAGCCAAAGGAAAACTTCCCCATCTGGTAAACACTGTGGCTACAAACCCAGGCTGTGGTGGTGTGCTGAGCCACTTCCGCCTGAGGAGAGCTCAGAGCCCTCCCCCTGCCTCTCCGCCCCTTCCCCCCATCCCCACCCCCCCCCCACCCCGGGCCTGTGAACAAATGAATGAAATGAATGAGTGAGTGGGTGAGCAGGATGTACGCGAGGCCACTTTTTAGCCGCGGCAATCACTTCATCCTCCCAAGAATTTAAGCTTTGGGCCCCCTTGCCTCCCTCTTCCCTTTCCCTTGCCCCTCCACCAGTCTTTCCTCGTTTCCTATCTGTGCTAGGTAAGGACTTTCAAGGGTCCTGTCATCCATGGCTATTTCCCCTTGGTCTGGAAAACATATCTATTCAAAGTAAAAAAAAAAAAAAAAAAAAAAAAAAATTGGACAGGCCCCTATCGGATTAAGCCAGAGAAATGCACTAAGATCTCAGGTGACTAAACCTAAGCAGCTGCGTGCAGGGCTACCTAATGCGTTCCCCTCGCTCCATCGGCCTCTGTGTAAACTCAGGAAAATGTCAAGGAATGCAGCGTGGGAAGGAGACAGCCTCCTTTCTTAGACTGAAGCCTCAGATGGAGAATGCGAGGCAGATAATAGAGGGTTCTTATATATCAATTAAACTTTAGACAAAGTCTTTCCACCTCTATTGAGGACTCATGTCTGGGGCCTGAGAGATTAGAATATTAGAAAAGAACTGTCAAAAAATGCATCAAGCTGGCTTGTTCTACAGCCAGGTATTTATCTGCCAGAAAGAGAGAGAAAAAAAAAATCTCAGCAGGCAAGCAGTCAGAGATAGTGGACATTGCTTTGGTTTGAGTAAGCTCTGGCTTAAGCTGCTTCCTGGATGCGGATAACATAATAGGCTTTGGGGAACACATTCAGCTGCTCCCCCCTCCCCACCTTTGGTAGCAGCTCTAGACGGGAATTATGCAGTTCTGGATTGATGTGTTAAGGACTTCAGTGATCTCTGTCTGTTTCTTTGCAACATCTGAACCATCTTCTTTATGCTGAGGGCTAGATGGCTCATTGTGTATGGAAACATCGTCCTTTTGAATAAAAATAAAAACAGCCAAACAGAAGTCTGGTTAGCATGCGGCCAGAAACAAATGTTAGCTGGGAATCTTGAACCATAGATCCTTCGCGCATAAAATGACTTTAATGAGAGAACTATGTCATTTTGGCTTTCAAAATATTTTTGTATTTGGTCTCTAAGGTAAGAAGGACAGGAATTAAAAGTGCCCTTTGAATTAAGATACATATTAGTGCCATTTATAAAAAAGGAAACAGAAGTCCAAAACGTGAATGGGGTTTCTCCATGGGACTCTAAATGCAGGAATAGAATTCCATTGTGGCAGGATACGAGTGTACTAAAAAGAGATTTTCACTATCTCGTAAGGTGGTCGTGACTATAAAAATCACCTGAGATGCTCTGGACTTCACCCCTAGAAATTCAGATTTGGTCCGGCTGGGATGGTGTCCTGGACTCCGCCCCTATCATGAGTTCCCCAATTGATTCTCGGGCAGGTTCCTTGGACAGCATTTGGAGAGAGTTATGTACTAGACTTATTCTTTTTCAGAATGATCAGGCCAAATCAAGAATATTCAGTCTCCTTTTGGTGTGCCTCACTGGCTCAATCAGTAGAGTACGTGACTCTTGGTCTCAGGAGTGTGAGTTCATTGGGCATTATTTACTTTAAAAACTTAAATAAATAGATAGATCATAGATAGATAGATAGATAGATAGAACAAATTTTAAAATTTAAAGAATATTTAGTTGCATCTTCCTCTGTCTCCAGAGCAACAAAACCACCTCTGAAGATCAAAACTTGCTAGTTCCTGAGATTCTTCCAAAAAGTTGTATAGGTCGTGGTTCTCCCTAAGCTCTAGGCAAATCCAAACTGCGGCCATATTGCTTTGTATTGTCTGCCAGGGAGGAAGCGAATCAGAGACAAAGAATCCAGGATTCCCCCCACTCAGGGAACACTTACAAACACACACTTAAGAATTCTACTCCGAACAACTGAAATTTCCACCTGGGAATTGAAATATTGAGACTTTTCCTGAGCAAATGACTGTCTGAATTCTTTTTTTTTTACTAGTTATGCTGGAAATTCTACTGCCAGATGTCTATTTTCAGCAAGTAATTGTGAGCTCGAGAAGGTTTAAGCCGCTGTATGATACGAGTTACTAATTTACTAGATCAATTACCAAAGGGTTACGGTGGTCAGTCAGGAGAAATATGACAGCTAAATTCCACTCTGACTCAAGCCAGACATTTTTGCAGACATCATTTCTAAGAGCCCGAGAAGCTCTGCAGTTCCACTTTCACTGATTCTTAAGTCCCTCCTCAATCACCCACGGAGGGTGGTTACCGACCATCAGCGTGCTGTTCCAACTCTGTTTTAATAGTTACTTTAAATCATAGTTACTAGGTTCTCAGTTGTGGTTTTCATGTACTTAAAATGGCAGCTTTATAATGAAAATAGGCAGCCATTCACAACCACGGCTTAATACCAGAATCACCTATGGAGCTTTTCGAAAAATCCAGATGCTAGTGACCCACCCCAGACCTAGTGACTCAGAATCTCATGGGATGGAGCCTGGGTGTGTTTGTTTATTTGTCCTTACTATTTTTTTTTAAAGCTTCCCGGGAGTGCATACCCCGCCCCCACCTCCGCCCTTAAGAACCAAGCTATGTTTTTGTTCTTCTTGTGGTAATAAAATCTGCCATTTGTGACAGCCTCTCACGTGCTGGGGACTCTGCTTATAACACATCTAATTGTTCCAACAACAACACCAGAGGTTAGGAATTCTATGCTCCTGTTACAAATGAGGCCCCGAAAAGTTGAAGCAAATCGTTCTAAGTCACTGAGGTCTTTTCGTCTCCAAATCCATTTTCCTTCTACATGAAAATCCGTCATTACTTAAGAGGCTCAGGGTTCAGTAGGGTGAATTCCTTTGCTCAGTAAAGTAGTGGATATATTTGTGGAATTTTTTTTTTTCCTGAGAAATATCCCACTTCTTTTTTAAAAAATGTTTATTTATTTATTTTGAGAGAGAGAGAGGAGGGGCAGAGAGAGGGAGAGAGAGAGAATCCCAATCCATGCACAGCATGGAGCCTGCTATGGGGCTCGATCTTACAACCACAAAATCATGACCCGATCTAAAATCAAGAGTTGGATGCTTAATTGACTGATCCACCCAGACGCCCCCAAAATGACCTACTTCTGTCCCTCCTCCTCCTTCTTCTCCTTTACGTCTTGGCTTAGATAGCATTTCCCTCTGAAATTTTCAGGCCAGCAATTCCCTCTGGCCAACTTCTCCTTTGTGCTCCCAGTGAGCTTTGCATTGGGCCTGACACTGTATTGCAGTCAACTGTTTCTTTGTCTATATTCCTCACAAGACTGTTTCCTCTCTGAGGGCAGATATTCAGACTTAATCACTGTTTCCCTAGCTAGTCACCTAGCTAAGCACCTAGCTCATACTAAGTGCTCAATAAATATTTGCTGAATGAATGGATGAATGGACAGAAGGGTATGTGAATGGATGGATAGACAGGTAGATGGATGGATGGATGGATGGTTGGTTGACTGTGGCCTGGATTAATCAGCAATGGCAGCAAGGGAGCAAAAATGGGAACTGATTCATGAGCATGACTAAGAAAACTGAAATTCTTCGAAAGGAGAATCATTGAAAAATAATTTAAAAAAATACTTTGTAATCCTGTTAGTAAATTGAGTGAAGACTCTGAACAAACATAATTCTTGACATTAAATATAAATAAGACCTCTCATGCTCCCAGAGGAATATTTAAGTTGCAAACAAATGAATGAATGATTTAACTCATATATTGTTCTTACTCAGTAGTAACAATAATGCCACCTTGGTTTCTAGACAATCTGTTTTCCCCCAACCAGGTTAAATCACTCAGTAAAGAGCAGAGCTTGTTACTTCCCATTTCAAAGAAGCTTTCTCAACTATCTAGTTATTCCAAGCGTTTGAAAAGAAAGAAGGAGGAAGGGAGAATAAAGACCGTCTGTATGGCAAAGTAGGAAGCTTGTTCGCTCTATTGCTCCAGAATGGATCATATAAAGAGAAAAGATTTTGAAATAATGGCAGGTCTTCAAGAGTAACAAAAAGCATCTTAGAAAACAGAGCAAAAACAATAGCGGCATAATAGAGCAAGGAAGACAGCATAAATGCAGAGGAAGGGCGCGTGAAGAGGTCTGGATATTGGAGAAGGAAGTGCCTTGGAGCCGTTGCTCTAGGACTTGGGTGATCTGTCTCAAAAGAAAAGCCTTATGATATTTTGGGCAAATCCTCAAGAGTAATGAAAGGCAGATTAAGAAATAAAATTCAAGACACACACACACACACCCACACCCACACCCACACCCCTACCTCAAGGCCATCTTCATTTCTGTCCCCTCTTCTCTTTGTAAATACTATATAGCAAGGAATCCAGTGTAAGGTTAAACCTACTTCCAGCATTGGAGTGAATACCAACACCCCCCAAACCAGAACATTTTCTTCCTCATTATCACCTCATTAAGATGCCCCCAAGGCCCTCACTCTTTATATGATGATATCGTGTAAGGAACAGGTCTTATAAGCCTGCGATGAAGCATGACTGATATTTAAGACCAACAACTCAAGAGCCTTTGATTGCTTTTGTGTTTATTCAGAATGGCACTTTTATGTGGGGCCATAAAGTGGCGAATTTCCTATACAGAGCTGAGAGGGTGTAAGTGGGGGCAGGTGGTATGTGGAAGCCGGGGTAGCACAGGTGAGCCCTGAGACTTCTCTCTGAGTATGGCCACCACACTCAGACAAGAGACTGGATAACTTCCCTGTACACGGCTGTGCTCGTGTTGCCAAATCCCATAGCCACCTCTGAGAAATGGAAAGGAGGAGGAAGTGATGTCAATAAGGAAAAAGACAGATAAAAGCAAATTGTCCCTCACAAGTTATGAGTCATACACCTTTTAACCAGCTACTTCTGAGAAAGGAAAGCCATTGTTACTTGAATTTAACCTCTGAGATTCCAGATACAGAGATACTTAGGAGATGGGACTTTATGTGGCAGTAGAAAGATTGTCACCCACATAAATAGACTGTGTACACAGACCTCCCAATTTTGGCCATAACCTCAAACTCATCTGCCATTTTGGATTTTGGAAGAAAGGAAGAAGAACAGCTGTGGCTCCAAGTTGAGCGGTGCACCTCCATTTTGGGATGTGGGAAGTGATTCCTCAGTCTTACCGACACTGCTGTGTAAACGCAGCTTTAATCTCCCATTCCGCCAGATTGTAGTTCCTACCTTTTCTTTCAAAAAATGAAAAACAAAAATGGGGCACCGGGGTGGCTCCAATGGTTAAGTGTCTGACTTTGGCTCAGGTCATGATCTCCTGGTTTGTGGGTTCAAGCCCTCCATTGGGCTCCGCGTAAGCAGTGCAGAGCCTGCCTGGGATTCTCTCTCTCTCTCTCCCTGTCCCTCCCCTACTTGTGCGTGTGTGTGTGCATGCCGTGCGTACGCGCGCACACGCTCTCTCTCTGTTCCTCAAAATAAATAAACTTAAAAAAATGTTAAAAAAAATTTTTTTTAATGTTTACTCATTTTTGAGAGAGAGAGAGACAGAGTGTGAGTGGGGGAAGGGCAGAGAGAGGGAGACACAGAATCTGAAGCAGGCTCCAGGCTCCGAGCTGTCAGCACAGAGCCCGACGTGGGGCTCGAACTCACAGACTGTGAGATCATGACCTGAGCCGAAGTCGGACGCCTAACCGACTGAGCCACTGGGGCGCTCCTTTAAAAAAATAAAAATAAAAAAACAAAAACAAAAACACCCAGCTTTATTGAGATATAACTTCCATGCCACACATTCACCCATTTAAAGTATATAATTCCGTTGTTTTGGTCCATATTTTATTAATTTTTTAACTGGCCCCTATTTTCTTTTCTCTGTTTTTTTTTTAAAGATTTTATTTCTAAATAATCTCTATACCCAACGTGGGGCTCAAATTCACATGCCTGAGATCAAGATCTCGCACTCCACTGATTGAGCCAGGCAGGCATCCCTGGTCCATATTTTCTTATTAGAAATTTTAGTACTGTCACTAAGAAGGAACGCAAATTGTGTGTAGAAGAAAATGACAGTAGAAGTATAGGAGGGAAAGGAGAAAATGGGTCAGGGACAGAAAGAAAACAAACCAGAGGCTTCCAACGAAGAGGAACTGACTGCTTCTGGATTTCCCAGTCTTTTAACCAGGATTCAAAAACCAACATGGCGGCCTATCCCCCAAAGGCAACCGCACAATGTAATAGACCTGAGGGGCTGTGGAAAGTTATGGAGCAGGGGCCCAGCTGGGCTGTTGTGATCGGGACTGAGAGAGGAAAAGGCTACCGGGAGGCCACAGGAAATCTCGAACCCTGCCCCGTTGGTTTCTTGTCACTCTGCTGAGCCCTCCCCTCCAGGGAAACCAGACACAGAGTAACAGTTCAGTGACCTGAACCAGGTGCCAATTTTCAACTCCGTCCTTTACTTGCTTCTCAAGTTGCAGCATTTAATGAGGTAAAACATCGGATTACAGAGAACTTAAAAAAAATTTTTTTTTAATGAGAATTCAGGGAAGTTTCTGGGCTAGCTGAGAAGTATGAAAGTATTTAACCTCCGTTCAGCAGACTGCCCTTTATTAACATTTTCCCTTCTACTGTTGCTCACAAAACTGCACTTTCTCAAACAAGTTCACCATTTGGTGTTTGGATCTGGTTATAGCCAGACGGTGCATATCACCGTTACAGCATACAAATCAGCCTGGAGCTTGATTTAAGGACCAGAGGACTCTTCAGGGCAAACGCGACGGGAAGGGAGTTGCTCCGTGAGTGAAAACGTGGCTGTTCGCACGGCAGTGGCTGCCCCCTCCCCGCCCCGTTTGTCACAACGGGTATGGGGATTGTTTGCGTGGAGACCTGCTCTTCGGGAAGGATGAGCCAGAACGTCTTCCATAAATCCCACTCAAGAGCAGCTGTCTGACTTCCTACAAGGTCAAGTCCTTATTCTGCTCTCTTCCCTGGGGCACATGTGACAGTGATAAAATGGGTGGAATAAGAAGCAGAAAGGGCCTACACAGAGAACACCAGCTTCTCCCCCATGTACTTCTCTTTGTAAGCTACCAAAAGACAGAAAGCAGAAAACTGTGTTCCCTGACATCACACACTGTTAGAACCGGAAGTGCCCTCAGAGCCGGCTGTAGTGGACACCTTCCACTCCTGCCTTCCTGTCCTCCCTTCTCCCTTCTTTCGCTCCCAGCACTCTGGTTTTATTTGGGAAACTCACTCTCTTGCACCCTCAGACTTTTGGATGGGACTACCCTACGCTCCTGGCTCCGAGGGCTGGGCATGGGCTAGTGGGTGTATTCAGGTCCTCTAATTCCAGTGATTCATTTAGGAAGGACATATAATTCTCACCAGTCCCACAAAGTTTGTTTTTTTTGTTTGTTTGTTTTTGTTTTTTAATTTTTTAAATCTTTATCTATTTTTCAGAGAGAGAGAGAGAGAGAGAGAGAGAGTATGAGGGGGAGAGGGGCAGAGAGAGAGGGAGACACAGAATCCAAAGCAGGCTCCAGGCACTGAGCTGTCAGCACAGAGCTGGATGTGGGGCTCGAACTCATGAACCTTGAGATCATGAGCTGAGCCAAGGTCGAACACTTTACCACCTGAGCCGCCCAGGCGCCCCTGTTTGTTTTTGAACTATTGAGACAGAGAAGGCCTACTTCTGATGAAATTGCTGGCCGTAAGGACTCTGTCAGGCTGTGATTCTGGGGTCTTCACACAGCGTGAGCATGCCTGAATATCAAAGTGTGAGGAAGAGACTAGATCATAGGAGCTTTTTTGAGCCCCTGGATCTAGACATGCCTGAAGCCAAATTTATTGCTGAACTTTTCAGTGTATGACCCCCCTCCCCCAAATCCAGATTTTGGCTGAAGCCTGTTTGAGTTGGTAGTCTTTCATTTGTAACCAAAAGAGCCATGGCTTATATACCATCTGGTTCTTTCATTCTACAGAACAAAATCAGGAAATGGCTTGCCCACGTTCTCGCAGTCAGGGATAGACCTGGATTGGCATCTAAGCCCCCTGAGGTCCAGCCTAGAGGCTCTTTCTAAAAGCCTTTCACGGTTGTTTTGCCTGTTCGAGGCAACAGAGCACAGTTATTTCGAGATTTGTTGAAGTCACGGTAACATGAGGTTTTAGGAGACTTCGCGGCAAGGTTCTCCTAGAATTCGCAGGGACTGGCCTCTGCCATCGGACTGTTCCGTTGAGACAGTTCTGATTCCTGCATCATCTCAGGGGATTCAACAAGCATGGGTCAAACACACCATCATCCTTCAATCTTTCTTTTTTTTTTAGCGGGTAAAGACAAGTCCATTAGGCAAACATCCTGATACGCTGCCTGGCTGTTGAAACGTTGAAACATGTCCATCCTGGTTAGTGAGGGGCCCCTGCCCTGAGCTCCCCGAGGGCCTCACGTGGCCCCTGCCCTTCACCCTGGATTCCCCCAACCTCCTAAGTATCTAGCCATGTTCCAGCCTGGCCTATGGGGAGCGGTCTTCAAATTCTTTTTTTTTAAGTTTATTTATTTATTTTGAGATGGGGGAGGGGCGGAGAGAGGAGAACGAGAATCCCAAGCAGGCTCTGCACTGTTAGTACACAGCCCGATGCGGGGCTCGAACCTATACACCGCAAGATCATGACCTGAGCTGAAATCAAGAGTCAGACGCTTAATCCACTGAGTCACCCAGGAGCCCCAAGGAAGATGCTAGGCCAATGGCCCAATGAGGAACCTAGAGTCTGGAAAGCCATTCACTCTTACCTCACCCTTTCAATCAGTATTTTTTTTTTTCTGGTCAAGTTTCCCAAAGCAAGTCATGTGCTCGGAGTAGCCATTCCTCCTCATCCATCAAGGATGTTGCACGTAGCCATGCAAATGGCCGCCTGAATCCCACAGCCTGCTCACAGCGGGTCAGGGAAGCTAGAATCTCCCCTGTACCCACCCATGAGCATCAGCGGATGTGCTCCCCACGGGTCCGCCAAGCCCTGCCTTTTCCCATCTGGTCCGTCATACTCTGCATACTCTGTGAGGGCTGAGGAGGAACAGCAGACAGGGGTGTGCTGTCTTGGGGCTCCCAGTCTAACCAGGGGAGACAGAACCCAGCTTCCAATGGTGTATCAGGCAGGTGCTGCGTGTGGTTAAATGGTTTCTTGGAGGCATTCAAGAGGATGATAGTTTTTGATGATTGGAACAGCTCAGTATAGATCACGATGTTTTTTTTTTTTTCCCAATGGGTATCACTTCTGGCGAGTCGCCTGATCATCGAGTGAGAAAGGGGGGGAGGTATTGCTGGTTTACTCCCTACTTAGCAGACAGGAGACTGAGTTTCCGAGAAGGAAAGTACCTTGCCCTGGGTCACTCAGCTGGAACATGAAATGCATCTCCTTGACTGTCAGCCAGAGACATTCTCTACGTCAAGCCCACTCTGCAGCTCCTTGAAGGCAGGGCCTGTTTCTAGACAAATCTGCCCCAGCCCTGCTGCCTACATTTCACACAGTGCTGTGCTGGTAAATGTTTAACACCCAGCTCTCTGGGAAAAAGTAAATCCCTGATTTGCTGTGTTTGCCAATTTCTGTAGTGTAAATACTCACCAGAGCCAGTTTCAAGCTACCAGTGTGATAGCGGCCACATGCGAAACTCCTGAACATTTAGTGACTGGCTCTTATAAGCCAATGGAACTAAGAGATATTCAGTGGTTGCAATGTTCCTCCATCCGTCTGAATTCAAATTCCATGGAGGTGGAAGAAGCCTGCCCCCAGTGTCCACAGAAGGATGGATGGGGGTACAGGGCTTCTTTGATCCCCGAGATGGTGGTTCCTCAGAGGTCAAGGAATGCGACTGGCTGGCCGGAGGGCTGTGGTGCTGGCGGGAAAGGAGGGAAACAGAGATATGGAGAAGAAGGAGAAAGACTATGAGTGAGAGGAAGAGAAAAGGAGGGAGAGAGAAGACAGAGCAAGAAAGGAAGAAGGACAGGGAAGGCAGGAAAACATGGCGGGAGGGGAGAAAGAAAGGAGGAAACCCTCCTGAGGACCCTTCTGGCAGGCACTTCCACTCCAGCTCCTGGGAGACGCTCGGCAAACAGAGCTGTCCAAGGCTCCAGTCATGCCTGGTGTCCGGTCTTATCTCCCAGGGAGATCCTGGCGTCTGTGAAAGCAGACACTATACCATTCACTTCTGCATCCACAACAGAGCCGCCTCTGAGACTTTACAGATACTGTTTATCATTCTCACTACGATTTTGCAAGGCAGAAAATGGAGGCTCAGCAAATCGTGTAAATTGTTCAAACTCACACGGCTATCCGGTGATGGGGTCAGAATTCGAACTCTGCTCTTCCAGGCCGCTTCTGAAAGGATCTGACATCTTCTGGCAAATGAATGGTGAATGGTCCCTGCACCCGGAGACCTCCATTCCCCTTCTTTTCTACAGTAGCCATTTTTCATTTGTCACCGGGGCCCAAAGAAGAACATCAGCGCATCGGTACAAGCGTGTGACATGGATTCTCCAAACCCTAGAGCGTGTGCCCTGGATATTAATCGATGGTGATTGGGAGATAATGAGACTCTTCATAAAAGACCCATCTTGCTTCTGGAGAGCATGCAGTAGACAGGGGTGCGGGGAGACAGCACACCCGTTTTGGGGATTTGCCATTATTACTCCCTGACGGCCCTGCAAGGGAAGATTACCACTCCCTTTACCGCTGAGAAAACGGAGGCTCCTGGGGCGGAAGACTTCTGCTGTAGCAGTTCGGGCCTCACCCCCCGCCCAAAGCACATCCCAAGACGAGGGCTCGGGAGCAAACGGTTGACTTTGAAGGTGATCCCAGGAAGCCTGAGTGAGGGTGTGGGGAAGCGAGGCATGTTGCAGACAGCTGTGGACAACTGGAGCCCAATCCTGGGGGGGACCCTGTGAGCAAGCACAAGCCCAGAATCATTCTGGACCCCCAAAGGACAATAAAGCTGAGACGTCTATCTTCCAACTGGTCCCTCTTTGGGGATGTCTCTTCCAGAAGGACGGAATGCAGAGCTCCCTGGTTGTCCTGCTCCTAGCTCTCCGGTTACCACATAGAGACAGAGCTTGGGCGGTTGGCGGGTGGGGGTGGGGGGGGAGGGGACTGTTGGCGTATGAGCTTGAAGGTGAGCCTGGACAAATGATGTGTGCTTGCAGAAGGCCGTGGTGAGAGCTGGAGGAGCCAAACTACGATTCGAACTCAGGCTTCTTGCAGGCCAGAGTTCTTTTTCTTTCTGTGACTTAAGAACCAAAAGGAGACAGAATCCACAGCCGCTGGAGGTCCAGTGGATGGGCTAGTGAGGAAGAGCAGGGGTCAGAGATGAGTCCCAAGTTTCAGGCTGATTGAACTGGGAGGATAGGGCGCGTTGTGTGAGCGACAGGAGGCAGGTCCCAAGGGCTGCCACGGTGGAAGTTTGCAGGTATAATCTAGCTGCTCAAGACACCTTCATTCCGGCCACATTCGTTTCCATTTAAAAATCCAATCCCTTTATTTTACAGCCCAAATCTCTGGGCAAGAACAATAAGACCAACACAAGAAGCAAGTCCACAAAAGCCCCATGGGAGGGGAATGAGCTGAGAATACAGGCCTTCCCAGGGCCACCCAAGCCTCTTCTGATGCACACAGAATAACACAATATCCAAAACAAAACAAAATGAAACACACACACACACACACACACACACACACACGCACACGCACTCGCACACACACATACACACACACCCAACAAACGTCAGGGATTCTGTTTCTCAGGGCTCCTTTGCAAGTGATGGTGCTGGGACCCATTTTAAATGGCGCTGTTTGTTTAAGAGACAAACAGGTGCTCTGCTCTCTTATTCACACCATGAACAAAGCTAGGTTCTGGCCTAGGCCACTGGGGACAGCCATTAGTAAGGAGGGAACAGAGGGAAGGGAAGACCGGGACAAACTTTCAATATTGAAAAGGTTTGGTTTTGATTTTTTCAAAAAGTCATTTCTTCTTGGCAAACCCATTGGATTGAGCTCTGACTGGACTCTGTGTCCAAGTAAAAACAGGGGACGTCGAAATCTTAGGGAAGGCAACGGGCAGGTCCCGTGCAGATAGCGGATCCCGTGACCTCCTTGCCCCAACCTGGCCCTGCTTTGTCGTCTGCCCTCGCCTCTCCTCCCAGGTTGGCATTGTGAGCTCTGGGCCCGAGGAGTCTAGCTGGGAAGGACTTCTGGGATGACTCCAGGGACCAGTTCCCTTGTCTCGTTTGAAGAAACAGAAAAGAGGCCCATAGACTTGGTGCCTCCAAACCATGATGTGTGTGCCCCAGCGGGGTGTCTTCTCATGAGAGCCAAGGCATGAAGGGTTCGTCCTTGGCCAGAGACAGAACCAGCTTCCAATTCCAGCTGCTTGTTAACCGTGTGACCTGGGGAGAGTCACTTTTTCTGAGTTCCGGTCTTCTCATCCGTCAACCGGAGATGACGGTACCTACCTCACAGGATTGTTGTGAGGTCGAGACAAGAAGATGGGAATCGCAGAGTGGTTTACAACTACGGTGATCTCAGGATCCCTCTGCACACTTAAAAATTATTGAGCACGGTGTTGAAAAACAAAATGCAACTGAGTAAATTCTGAAGATCGTATTGGCTTTATTCGGTGATTCAGCAGTAGGGCAGGATCCCAGCTAGAAGGTGGGAAGGAGCTCCAAGGAGCTGGACAACGTGAAAGATGTTTATAGGCAGAAGACTGTGCAAACAGGAAGTTATACTAGCAGAAAGTGGATTGGTTGCGGCAGGATCACCTTCCTTTAGGGGCTGGATAGGGTCTATCAGACAGATTACCTCACCAGTGCTATCCAAGTGATTTCTGATTGACTCATTTAAGATTCCATTTTCTGGGAGAGGCCAGAACTATAGTTAAGTTAAATCTTGGTTTAGTGATGCGGGGCTTAGCCTAAGTGACTCCATTTTGTGGCCTATTGTCTTGTTTTTGACAATCTCAGGGAACTCACTTTTGAACAATTTAGAAAATACATTCCATGGGCCATTAGAGTGATGACATCGACATCCATCATCTATCTTCTGGAAAATTCTATCATCTACTTAAGAGAGAATGAGAGTTAAATAAAACACCAAAAAGCAAATAATTAATGCTTTAGTAAAATTAAGAAGGTATCCTGAAGTAGTTTTGACTCCGCAGACCCCCTGAAGGAGTCTCTGGGGACTTTGGGAACCACCATACCAGGGCCTGTTAAGACCACAACATCACGTGCAGGACATGGTAGATGTTTCATGCACAATGCCAAGGCCCAGTGTTTACAGTCCAGGGACTTGGCACTTCTGGCTGGCACCACAGGACAGGTGTGCGGGCCTCGCTAACTTGGAGCTGGTGGGTAAACACCACCTGTACTGCTTCTGGCTGGAGGCTCACTCTCTGGGCTGGGTCCAGGCAGGGTCTATAGGGAAAGGCCAGCAGGACGCCCAGGGGCCATGAGAGCAGGCCGGAGGTATTTGTGGGCCAGAATGGTGAGGCTACTTTCTTATTTATTGATGGATTTACTTATTTATTAAAATTTTTTTTAATGTTTATTTATTTTTGAGAGAGAGATAGAACACAAGCAGGGGAGGGGCAGGGAGAGAGGGAGAAACAGAATCGG
The DNA here is from genome assembly GCA_030068075.1 of Paguma larvata. Lineage (NCBI taxonomy): Eukaryota > Metazoa > Chordata > Mammalia > Carnivora > Viverridae > Paguma > Paguma larvata. The sequence goes on from CM057837.1 coordinate 31,817,164, forward strand.
AAGCAGGCTCCAGGCTCTGAGCGGTCAGCACAGAGCCCCACGCAGGACTTGAACCCACAAAGTCTGAGACCATGACCTGAGCCGAAGTTGGATGCGTAACCAACTCAGCCACGCAGATGCCCCATGGCTACTTTTGAATTCCTGTTGCTACTCTGACAGAATGAGACATGTAGCATAGGTTGGTGCATTTGCCTCACGTCGAGGAAGCTGGAAAAAGAGGTGGCCCGTGGGCCTCTGATGGCTCCCTCTTGAATCTTGGAGCCTGGTGCTGGAGAGCAGAGACTTCACCTCCACTGCTTGAGCCTCAGTTTCCTCTTGTGTGAAACAGGGAGAGAATTCGCCACGACAATTAAATGACCTGTGTGAGAAGGGCTGGTTGTGCAAAGGAAAGGGGATATTATCCATCAACCATGTTTATTGAGAAGGTCTCTCTCCATTGGCCGGATCCAACACATCACTTTCGTTGACTTCACAAGGATCACTGAATTTGTGCACTTGGTTCTGGATTTAAGAGAGCAGGGACAGGATGTATGGCATTGGCCCTGAACTTGTCCCGGTCCTTTGTGCGGAAGGGTCTTGCATGGTCTTCTGCAGCCATGGCGGCTCAGCCTGCTGTGTTGTGGTGATTGGTTTACAAAAGCGGGGCCACTTCCTTCCCTGGCCCTTCATCCCTCGCTCCCAAGAAGAGCTTGGCCACGCCAATGCTGAGTCCACAGACCTGGGGGCCGGCTCTGCTGTTCCTTGCTTCTGCGGTTTCCTCTTCCTGGGTCCTCCGGTTGCCATCTGTCAAGTGATGTGATGGCCTCCAAGGGCCGAGGGTCTCCTGGGCCTGCGGGGGGTGAGAGGTGCTGTGTGCTCGCTCAGCAGCATAAGGAGAGGCCCCTGTCCCCTGCGTAGTTGCCAGCCCTTAGTATGCGAGGAGGCCAGCGCCACGAGGAAGGAAATCAGTGAGAGAAGCAAGACCCAATATTCTGAAAATCAGGGCCGCCCGCTGAACGCCCGGGGCTGGTATCGATGAAGTTCGCCACCACCTCTGCCACAAACTCAACTTTTATGAAGCACCGGGCTGTGCTTCTGCAGGTCCCAGGGGTTCGGCAACAGTTTCCGCAAAGGGCTAGAGAGTAAATAATGGAGGTTTTGGGGGCCCTACCTTCTCTGCTGCAACTTCTGCACTCTGTCCGTGTCGCATGAAAATGGCGATCGACTGAAAGTCATTAAATGGACGTGACTTCTTTGTTTCAATATGACATGATTTTAAAAAGCCAGGTGCAGCTGGATTTGGCCCATAGGCCCTATTTTGCTGACCTTTGACCAATACTGTGTCTTCCCCTGGCATAGACTCTGCAAAAGCACTTTTGTTGATTCCATTCTGTACGGAAGCTGGCTCAGAGAAGTTGAGGAACTTGTGCAAAGTCACACAGCCAGGGGACGACCAAGTCAGAAGGCACACCCAGATTTGATTCTAAAGCTGAGGCTTCCGATACCTTGGCCGGGTCCAGCTGGGCTCCGGGTGGTTCCGGGAGGTCCTGTGGATGGACAGTCCTCAACACCTGAGGTGAGAGATGCCCAAGTTCCGTTTTCTTGCCCTGGGCTTCCAGAGAGAAGGCTCAAGGCCTCCACCCACTGTCATCAGACACCACTGTCTTCCCACGACGGAGATGGCCACAGTCGGGGTGACAGCTACTGCACGGCCAGCATGACTTGGCTGGAACTGGTCTTGGCATCAGCACCCTGGCGCCCGGTTAAACTTTTGACTTTCCAAATTAGAGAAGTTGAAAGTTCTGCCACGGCTCCCTTTTTTTTTTTTTTCTTTCTTTTTCGAGGCAGACATTTTTTGTTGTTAATTATTTACCAGAAACGGGTCCCTCTCTCCCTCTCTCTCTGCCTCTCTCTCTCCCTCGCTCCCTCCCTTCCCCCTCCTGGAATTATCTTCCCTTCAGTTCTCCCCCTCTCGTTACCATTTAACACCACGTTAAGAGGCATTCGGGGGCTTCCCTTCCCAGACAAAGGAAGGGTGGAGTGTGCTTGGGGAGAGAGGTGGGGGCTCGAAAAGCCTTTCTCGGCAGAAGTTGCTTCCTATTGGCCCAGTCTAGCTACCCTCGCATCTGATGTATAATTTAGCAATCCGTTTCCTCCCACTCAGCCCCATCTGTTATCTCCGCGTGTTTATCGACTTCTTCACCCAAGGAGCTGCCTGGGATTAGGGTGGGGAAGGCTGGCAACCCCATTGTCAGAGAAGTTAAACATTAAGTTGGGCTCAAAGTTTGCTCCCTGCCCCCACGTCCCTTAAATTCCGCCCTTAAATTCCCTTTTGGCCACGCCTCCTGGCCAGGCCGTGAGGTGCTAATGACCTGATTTACATCTGTGTAAATCCGAGCTCCGGCCCTAATGAGGCCAGAAATGAATGGCACCGCCCAGGCTCGCTGGCCGGGCCAATCTGTCGAGACACCGCGGAGCGGAAATCCAGCTGCGCCTTGCCCAACACAAATCCTGGCCGAGGCACACTGTACTGAAGTCCAGGTCCGAACCCGTGTCGCCGGGGCTGAGGCAACAAGGAAAGAGGGAAGTGAAAGGAGAGGTGACCCAGTGCAGGCGGGGTGGGGCGCCATCTCTTCCCTTCCCTGCGTGATTGATCGCATCAGCGAGCCACCTTTCACCTTTCGCCGGCAATGACAGTGGATTTTCACCTTGTCCCTACAGGGGCCGAGCACCCTAGTCTGGGTCACCGAGCATCCGCCTCAGTCCAGCACTTTGGGGATAACGGCTCTCTCTCCTCCCCCCGAATGAGCTGGGGGTGAAGGAGGTGCCCCCTCTGCACAGTTCCCAGGGCACAGGTGCCCAAGTTGGCTGCAAGTCAGACTGACGGGCCCTGAGTTTCCTCTCACAGTCTCCTTACTCTCGGGGTGACCTTGAGAAAGTCCCTCTACCTTCCTAAGCCTGGTTTCCTCACCCGTAAGGAGGAGCAGATAGTGGTTCTATCTCTGTGCTGGGAAGGTTTCGTGGGCCGGTACAGGTGGGCTCTTTGTAAGAGCCTGGCTCACAGATGTGGAATTACTTTATGCATTTCTTTTCTATTTTTTAAAAATTTATTTATTTTTTGAGACAGAGAGAGAGAGAGAGAGAGAGAGAGAGAGAGAGAATATGAATGGGGGAGGGGCAGAGAGAGAGAGGGGAACAGAGAATTAGAACCAGGCTCTGTGCTGACAGCTGAGACCCCAATGCTGGGCGCGAACTCATGACCCATGAGATCATGACCTGTGTTGAAGTCAGAGGCTCAAGCAACTGAGCCACCCAGGCGCCCCACTTTATGCATTTATTTCTAAGTGGTTGGTATTGAAGGCAAATAGAGGTGGAGGGATGATGGGGAAAAGACAAGAGTTTGGGAGAAAAGAGACTTGAGAATTTGGAGAAACGCTTTAGGCCAGTGCAGAGCTGCCGGCTTTAGATCCTCCTGGGGCGTGCGCTAGGCTTAACCTCGAGGAGCTCAGTTTTGGCATCTGCAGAACGGGGCCGTGGGGGATGCTTGGCGTCCTGCCTGTGGGTCTGAGGTGGGGTAAAGAGTGTGGCAGAGCTTTCAAACGCATAATTCCTTTACAGACGCCACAGGTTGTTAAGGGCATAAAGGTACCACGGATGGCAATGCGCTCCTGAGAATAACAAGGGCGCTGGCGATGGTCACGGCCCCCGTGACAAGTTCTCCAGGGGTGCAGCTGCACCCTCAAGTGTTTCCCCTGGGCAAACACACACGAGGGACTCAGGACGCGACTGCGCACATACAGTCGAACCAATTCTGTGCGATGGGTTCGCCTTGCCCGTAGGGCCAGAGAATCGGCCGCATAGAATGTTGCGCAGACCTTGCTCTTGTCCCTGAGCAGAACACTGCTCCTCCCCAGTGGCCAGCGGAGCGCCTGGTGCCTTGCAGGTGCTCAGTCAATATTGCTGGGTTGCCTGAATCAATGAACGAACGAATGAAGCATATTCGCCGTTACCGGTTCAGTCCCTCGTCAGCATCCCCTGTCGCACATTTTCATAGAACAACGCCCCTTTCTTCCCAGCTGCCCACCCTTCTCTTGAATGTATGTACTTTTAGTCACTCTCGGGGAACGCAGTGGTTACTGAGGCTGATTGATCGGATGATCTTTTATTTTGCTCTTTCTTCTGTGAGTGGAAGCCAAACCACTGAAAAGAATGATCAAAATAAAACGTATAGCTTGTTACGATGCGCTCTGAAGAGCGGTCGTCAGAATTAGCACTTTGCATGTCCCGAGGATTCCGAATTAATTCCTGATTTTTACCTTTTGTCTTTAAAATTGTACATATATTCAATATACAGATTTATAAAATATAGAGTTATAATTAACATATAACATTATATTAGTTTCAGGCGTACGATATAATGATTCGATATTTGCATATACTGTGAAATGACCACAACAGTCTAGGTATCATCTGTCACCACGCAGAGTTACAACATTTTTTTTTCTTGTGATGAGGACTTTTGAGACTTACTCCCTTAGCAATTTTCAAAATGTACAGTATGGTATTATTAACTCTAGTCTCTGTGCTGTATGCTTCATCCCCACGACTTAATTATTTTATAACTGGAAGTTTGTACGTTTTGGCCCTCTTTTGACTCTCCCCACCCATCTCCCCTCCCCTTCTGGCAACTACCTGTTCTCTGTATCTATGAGCTTGGTTCTGTTTCATTTTGTTTTTTAGATTCCACATAGAAGTGAGATCATCCAGGATTTGTCTTTCTCCGTTTGACTTACTTCACTTAGCATAATGCCTTCGAGGTTTATCCATGTCATTGCAAATGGCAAGAGTCTGTTCTTTTTCATGGTCAAATAGTATTCTATTGTGTGTGTGTGTGTGTGTGTGTGTGTGTGTGCGCGCGCGTGCATGTGCGTGTGTGTGTGTGTGTGTACATATATCTGTATGCATATATATATATACACACACCACATCTTCTCTTTTCATTTATTCATTGATGGGCACTTAGGTTGTTTCCATATCTTGGTTATTGTAAATAGTGCTGCAATGAACTTGGGGCTGGATATATCTATTCAAGTTAGTGTTTTCATTTTCTTCAGATAAATACTCAGAAGTGGACTTGCTGGATCGCCTGGTAGTTCTATTTTTAATTTTTTGAGGACCTTCTATACTGTTTTCCATTGCGGCTGCACCAATTTACATTCCCACCGACAGCGTCTAAGGGTTCCCTTTTCTCCAGATCCCTGCCGACCCTTGTTATTTCTCGACTTTTTGATACCAGCCATCCTACCAAGGGGGAGGTGATATTCCATTGTGGTTTTGATTTGCATTTCCCTGATGGTGAGTGATGTTGAGCACCTTCTCATGTGCTCGTTGTCCGTTTGTGTCTTTCTTTGGGAAAATGTCTGTTCAGCTCCTCTGTCCATTTTAAAATCAGATTGGTTTTTTTGCTATTGAGTTATATGACTTCTTTATATATTTGGGATATTAGCTCCTTTTCAGATACATGGTTTGCAAATACTTCATTTCATTCAGTAGGTTGCTTTTTTGCTTCTTTTTTCTGTAGAAAAATTATTCATTCATTTTTGCCAATTTTTGTGATGGTTTTAAAATGGCCGCCAATACTTTGATCTTCCTTCCATTGTCTCTTCCTTCTAGATCTGGGCAGCTAGGGACTGCTTTGCCCAGAAGCCCAGGCCATATGGGAAGGCCACAGACGGTGCTCCAGGCGGCACAGTCCCAGGTAGGCCTAAACTTCAGTCATCGCAGTTGAGATGCCAGATGTGTGAACGACAAAGCCCCAGATCTGTTCTAGTCACCCTGGTCCAGTCTTCCAGCTGAATCCCGAGTGGTGTGGAGAGGGGCCGGACCATCTCTGCTGTGCCTGCCGAATGCCTGACCCCGGTCTCTGTGAGCTTAATAAAATAGTGTGGTTTCACTGGATTATGTACTACAGTTGGGATGATTTGTGATAGTAGCTGGGGTGTCAGGAGCTTGTCTATCTTCTACTCTAAGATGTAAACTCTCCGAGGGCAGAATCCATGTCTGGAGTTGCTGGCTGCTCAGTCAGATCTGGGACTAGAAGTGAACTGGTGCCTAAGGCTCAACATTGAAGGAGGAATTCACTGTCTGGGCACCGGGAGGGCAGGGTAAGCACCTGAGAGTGAGTGCCCCCTTCCATTTTGTGGCTTAGGCGCCCTTCTCGTGGCCACTCTAGTGTTGATCGTCATCTCTGGGGACTAGCAGAATGCTTGGCCCACAGTAGGCACACAACAAATGAATGGATGAATGAATGAATGAATGAATGAATGAAATGGACCCCGAAATGATATCCTCCTTAGAGCGGTGATGAAAACAGTAACTACTAGATTTGGACTCAGATGGACATGGGTTTGAATCCCAGTGTTGCTGCTCATTTGCTGTGGAATCTTGAAAAAGCGGCTTAGCTTTTCCGAGGCTGTGGGTACCAGCGCCTTCCCCAAGGGTTAATGTGAAGAGTACATGAGATGACATGTATGCACAGTGTCTGGCACGTGTGGGCACTCAATATATGTCGCTTCCCTTCTGCTTCCCTCTTGCCTTAAAGTAGGGCAACAACACAGTATTTTCATGAAACCACACCATGGGAGCTCTGTCCTACCACCTTCCCAAGCCGCAAGGAGTCATGGTTTAGGAGGTCCTGATTTTACCCCATTAGGAGGTTCGTTTTCATTTGTTTGCATTTTCTTTTTAGCTGAAAGGCAGTATGCATAGTAGTTAGCATCACGGGGATAGGAGAGATAGCTAGGTTTGAGCTAAAATCCTAGTTTCAATTTTTATGTAACTTGCCTAAAGTCAGTTAATCTGAACCTTGGGCTTCTCACATAGCAGCCTCAAGTAAGTAAAATCCTAGTGGCTTAACAAAATAGAAACTTCCCAATCCTATCCTAGTCCAACGCAGGAATATTTGGCAGGTGCCCTTTCACCGGAGCATGCTTCACTAACCCAAGCTTTCTCCATTTTTTGGTTCTACTGTCCCTAGGCCTGGAGGTGATTGGCTGGATCCTCTGTATCCACCGTCAGAAGAGAAGACAGAGCATTGCAGGGGAGGTTTTTGTAAGATTGACTAGCTGTGCACGTGCAACCCTCTCTTACCTTCCATGGCGCAGAACCTCATCACGTGGTTATACCCCACGGCCAGGGTCTCTGGGAAATGTGGTCCAGCTGGGTCCCCAGCAGGAACAGGACGATCCGTAGCAATTTCTACAGCATCTCCATAGTTAAATGAAACCAATGTCTAAGGGGGTTTCCGGAGATTTTAATAGGACAATATGTGCAGAATACTTAGCCCAGATCCGGCCCCAGAATAAGTGCCCACAAATGGCCACTATTTGGGTCGCCATTCCCGTGGGGGCAGTGCCATTATTGACCGCGCAGTACACCAGAATGTGGTAGAAAGACACCGCCAGAGTGTGCTAGGCTAACTTTGCTTCCTGGAGCTGGGGGAAGATACCTTATTTCATTATCGACAGCCACTGAGCGCAACCTAGGCTGGGGTCCACGGGAGATGAAAACAAACAAAAACTGATCCTTGTGCTCAGAAAGCTGATTCTCACTTAGTGTGGGTGATGGACGTGGGCTCTGGGCTCAGAATCCGAGTAACACGTGTGAAGCGTCCAGAAGGAAATATGACTTCGCTTTAGCTACAGGGATGGGGGAAAGCCATTTGGAGGATTTGATATTTGGGTCATGCATTGCAGGGTTCCAAAGGGTAAGATGACAAGGAGAGGCATTCTAAGGGAAGGGTCCAGAACGAGAAAGACATGGAGAAAAGAAAGATCGGAGACGGTTTGGGGATAGCAAACAATTGGGGCGGTGGCAACAGTGTGTGTGGATATTGTGAGAAGCGATGTGGTTTTGATAGGTGGGGCCGTACCCAGTGGGCGCGCGTGTCATGCCGAGCACTGCCGGCCATGTTCGGGGGCAATGGGGAGCTATCAGCAGTTCACAGGTCCGCAGCAGTGTGATTGTGATTATGCCGCTGGGCAAAATCTCTCACAGCTATCGTTTCGTCCTTATCACATCCGTGAGAGCTGGGTGAGACAGGTATTGTATTTTCACTTACAGATGCAAAAAGCTGACCGAAAACTGCCTAGTCCACTATTACAAAGTTAGTGAATCATTTCCCCTGTAAAGTCAGTGGGTTGTACAAGAGGCTCTCGAACATCCCCCCGTTCTGTAGCAGTCAGGTCTTCACTCAGCAATGCTGAATGACAAAAGGCTCCTGAGTCTCAGGAGCTTACAAACAAATACGTGTATTTGTAGCACACCGTTACACGAGTTGGCCAAAGTAGCTTGCTTCAGGCTGTGCGTTGACTGGGCTTGGCTCCAGGCACTGGGTTAGGTCTAGGTTCACTCCATGTGTCTCTTAGCCTTCTTGGACCAGTGGCTTCTCGGGCCATAATTTTACACGGCAGAAACAAAAGATGGCAAGCCAGAAGCACATGCGCCTTTAGCCCTCTCCGTGCTATATCTGCATTAGCTAAATCAATGCCTCAGCCCGACCTTAAGGGGCAGAGAAGTAATGTGGTCCCTGTGAAAGCACGGAAGGGAGATTGTAATTCTATAGGAGGGGGAGAGCGAAGACCTGGGGAAGACACTCTTATCGATCACTCTCATGGTTCATGCTTGGTGACTGAGTGGCAGAGCCCATCGCTCCACCACACAGCTCGGGAATCGGTGGAAATAATAAAGAATGAACTGCTGCGTAGAAGTGGATACGTGGTGGATTCCCGTTATGCGCATTTAAGTTATAAGAACTCAGCCACACACACGGGATGCCAGGAAGTGTGTGCACTGTGAATGGTGCCGCCGACCGCGTTTCCCCGTGTGAGCCCACGCTCCCCGGGTCGGAGGCCGCCCACGGGGTGTGCCACTCACCAGACTGGAGGTGGGAGCCAGCATGTTGTGCAGCCTGGCCTTTATACGCCCCCGAAGAAACAGGGGTCCGTTCCTGCGAGAGGACGCAGAGGAAAAGCAGATTTCCTGGGCTCCCTGTACGAGGCTCCGCTACACACCATGCAGACGATTTGGGGGACTTTCATGGTGACAAAGACCACGGTGCAAGCCTTGCTGTGTGCTGGGACCTGGGCAGAAGCTGGCCGTTACCCCCCCCAAACCAGCTAAAATGAGGAACCTTTATAAAATATCACATATACATATACACTAAACACTTTTTTAAAATTCAAACATGACAAATATCCATTTTCTTTGCTAATCTTTTGACACAGAGCCAAGGTTCTGCGGGCACACAGATCCGTTCATTCCAGTTCTGGCGTCCCCGTCTTGCCCAAGCCAGCGGCATAACGTTCCTAATTTCCAGTTGTGCTTTTTACCCCTTGAAGTGAAGCAAAATCTTACAGACACTTGCAGAACAATTGGAACACGAGACTCCTTAAGGATTTTTACGTTTTATTTCCCCTAATCTTTTATATTGTTTTACTTGCACTATTTTTCTTCTCGATTTTTAAAAAAAAAGTTTATTTACTTTGAGAGAGACAGCAAGCGAGAGAGAGAGAGAGAGAGAGAGAGAGAGAGAGAGCGCACACACGCACAAGCAGAGGTAGGGCAGAGAGAGAGAGAGGGAGAGAGAGAATCCCAAGCAGGCTCCACGCTGTCAGCACAGAGCCCGATGTGGGGCTCAATCTCACGACCTGTGAGATCTTGACCTGAGCCGAAAGCAAGAGTCACACACTTAACCGACTGAGCCCCCCAGGCGCCCCTTTCTTCTCAATTTTATGGAGTGATAATTTACGTGTAATAAATCGTCTCTAGTTACAGCACACACTTCAATGAGTTGTAACAGTTGCGTGCAGTTTTCTACAGCTGTGAAACCACCATCAAACTACAATGCGTTTCCATCGCCTCTAAAAGATGCCTTATTTTAAGATTTTTTAAAGCAAACTTGCCTTTATCTTTCCAAAGCTTTCATTGAGTTTTCATAGAAAGCACAATGTTCTTTTTTACTTCTCTTGTTAATCATCCTTTTTTTTTTAAAGTAGGCTCCACGCCCAGTGCCGAGCCCAACGTGGGGTGTGAACTCGTGACCCTGAGATCAAGACCCGAGCTGAGATCAAGAGTCGCATGCTCGGCTGACGAGTCACCCGGGTGCCCCAAGACTGCCATAGTTTTTAATGAAACAGGGTGATTGCAGTGTGATGGCAGAAACGGGTTTGGGTACAAACCGGGCGGACTCATGATAATATTAGCGTCGGCCGGGGAAGCAGGTGTGTGTGTGGATGCCCTAGAGAGTAGTCCAGCAATCCTGGGCATTCAGAGGGCCACAGGCACATGTTCCCTGCTGGGATGCAGCATTCTGCAGAGGGCAGGAAGAGTAGCCAATGGCTCAGAGGCAGTTAGGGAGGCTGGCTGGGAAGTCCCTTCCTGGTGCTGCCACATACAGTTGTCCAGTTTGCACACTGCACAAGATGCCAGTTTATGGGGTGAATGGGAGCTGAAATCCTGCTTGAGATTCTTTTCCCCCAAGCCCTGTGCTCTGCTGCAGAGGAGGCGCCTTTCTTCTCGTTCAGAAAGGGAGTGGGCGCCTTTTTCTAATTTGCGCCGAAGCCCTATAGAGGTTGGCAACCATTCTACTGCCCTCCATCAATGACCTTGACTGTAACATTGATCTTAGAACCTGGCCAGCAAATATGATGAGGCTTCACTGTACGTTATGGTTGTCATCTTAATATCACAGTGCATGGGGGACCTCCACGTCACTTCATGTCCTCACAATGACCATCACAAGCCCCATGGAGTGTTTAGGTTTCTGGAGGTACCCTTTTGGAGCAGCAGCTTCGCTCGCTCAGGTCAGGAGACTGCCTGATCTGGGGACTCTCTGGGCCCCGGGCTCTCTTCTGACGGAGGAGGGGGGAGGGGGGGGTTGCAGGCTCTGTAACAGAGTGCTGCGGTCTCCCGGGTAAATGCGACGGACCCTAGAGCAAGGTCTCCTCATCACAACCCCGTCGTCTTCATAAACACGCTGCATCCTGTTTTTTTCTTTTTTTGTGCTTCATCTTTATTTCCAGCTTCTGAACCGGAATGTCTTCCGAAACTAGCATCTCATCTGCATCGTGGAGAGGAAAAGAAGAGGGGCCAAAAATCTGGCCCTGATCTCCTGTGTGGGGGCAATTTCTTCAGTTAAGCGTTAGCTAGAATTTCTTCAGTTAGCCTAATTCATATTGCCTTAAGCAGAAAAGGGAATTCAGGATGGGCTCAGGGAATCGGGGGCCCAAGTATGAACTTCAGGCACAGCTAGATCCAGGGGTTGATGGCAGCCGGCCTCGTCTCTCTTCATTGTGCTTTCCTCCGGATTGCTTCTTCCCAGACAGGCTCTCTCCTCCCCGTGGCAAAGCGACTGACCATCGGCGGTACAAGACCCTTCTGCTTAAAACCCCAGTGCGAAACTGCACTGTCTTTTAAAGCTTCTTAAAAATAAATCATGAGAAGGGCTCTGATTGGCCAGTTTGGGGCATGTGTTTCATCCCCGGGGCAAGGACAGGGCAGCCCCATCTGAATGGACCGAATGGGATTCTTAAGCAACGGGCACGGGGTTGTCCATAAAGAGATACCACCTGAGCGGAACAGTAATGTCCACTGCGCTCATAACACATACCTGCACATGTATACACACACACAGGCAGAGGCACACACACGGATACACACATACACACGTATGCGCATACACTAGGCTTAGCCAGGAGATTTTAAGCTCTTGAATTTACCCGAACATTCACATTAATTGGGATTATGCACTGTATTTACTGCAAACAAATGTCTCACCCTCTTCCCGACCAGCCCCAGCAGGAAAGACTAGCTTTGCCGTTGGAAACATCCAACTGTTACCTTCTTTCAGAAATCAAAAGGCGAATTACCTTCCTTTTATTAATCGTCTCTTTTCTTACAAGATTTCACCTTTTGTTTTTCTGCACTTTACAAGGAGAAGGTGTGTTTTTATGCTGTGTGTAGAGCTTGGCGGTTAATGGAACCCTTTGATTTTTAAGGAAGAGTGAGTCCCGCATGTGCCGAGGAGGCTCCAATAGGCTGGGGACGGTACCTTTAGGTTCACGCCTTCCCCCAGCGCTGGATCAGAGGGATTGGACTGAAACTTTAAACATTTTGGGCAATACCTAGAATATGTATAATTTATAAGCCACACACCGTTGGCTGTCAAATAGGCGGTTGATCTGACTCGAATCTTGTTAATTATCTTCCACATACATTACGCCTTAACACATCTTCAGTATACTGTATATCAATATTAATAAGATTATAAAACACTATTGATAATTAGGAACAGAAGACACCGGGCCTTTGATTCTAGCTGCTACAAATGCCCCTGCCTCTCTCTAGATTAGAAAGCGGCCACTTTCCATTTAATACTTTCAGATCAGAACATCCATGTCCTAAAGTGGGTTATTAGGAGACAGCTAAGGTTTGCACCGGGATTCAAGGGGCTACTTGAAAATGAGTATGGGATTGTCAGGGATGTGTGAGAAATTTGTGTCTCCTCTAACAGGGTGGGAGGGGTTTAGGAGGAGCTGTGCCCTCTTTGATCAGCCAAATTCCTCTTTTTCTTCGTCTGGACAAATCGGATTGGTTTGGTTTTTGCAGGATTTTCACCCGGATGGCATTTTATCTTGGTCTCTTTAGTTGGATGAAAGGGGCCCCATTGGGAAGACAGAGAAGATGCTGGTGAAGTTCAAGGCGAATTTTAAGCCCATCCCATTTTGGATAGCACTTTATTTTCTATTTTCTCTCTTTGGAAGATCCTCATCTTTTATGTTTTTGTTGGGTTCACATGCTCATTAACATCAAACAGGCTAATCTGCCACCAACTAGGAAAAAAAATAGAAAGCACTGAAGCTCGGGTGCTGGGGCCAGGGCTCCCCCTCCCCCGCCCCGGGAGGGCGGGGTCTCCCACCTGGGACACAGAAGACTGGAGGGAAGGACCCAGAAGGGACACACGGAGGGCCTCAAAACATCACAGCATGTCCTGATGTGTGTATGATCGGAGGGTTGTGATTCCCAGGCCTGGGTGCGCCTGAGAATCACCGGGGGTATTTATTAAATACTCATAATCCCTGGGCATCTGTGTGTTTAATAAACTCCCCAGTGATTCTGAAACTAAAGGGGACTTTTAGTCCAGCTAGTTTTAGCATTGATGATTCTTTCGCTTGCAAATGATGGAAAACTCTATCCAAAGGGCTTTCATAAAAGAATGACAATTCACTGGCTCTTATCGCAGTCAGGAAATAATCTGGCTTCTGATGGAGCCAGAGACACAGCTTAGACCGTGTTTCCATTTCTCAGCTCTTCAGCTCTCTGGTTTAGTTTTGTTCTCAGCCAAACTCTATCGCAAGATCACAAGACCGCTGCCGCGGGGCCTGACCTCATACCCTCTAACCCCACCATTAGAGGCTCTCTGAATCTCTTCCACAAACCTCCGTCAAGAAGACAAGCTTCTCTCTCTTACGGGGCCCCAGGAACTTGTCCTGTCTCTGGCTCTGAAACTTACCCGTGCACACCTGAACCAGTTATTATGACTAGGGGTAGGTTAGGCTTAAACCCCATAACCCGTGGGTGAATTCGGCTTACCCTAACCACACAGCTGAGAGCGAAGGGGAGAGGCATTTCCAAAGGAATGTTGGGTGTGCTTCCCAGAAGGAGGGAAAATAGATCCTGCCAAGCCAAGCACGGAGGTCCACCATCCACATCTTCCAAGCGACACTGGCACGCCCTGAAGTTGCCCATTTAATTTCTATTTCATCTTCTGGAAGCTTCTGCTTGAATAACTGCAGTCTCAGAGGGCTCCCTGCTATACCCTCTGACCCTTTAATCTTCCAACAATGCCCTAGAAGAAGCCATTCAGAGTTCCATCTTAAAGAGGCGGAGAGCATCCTTAAAAATGGTCCCTCCACATTTATCCACTTGGGGTATTCAGCACTTGGGATCCAACTGTCAGAGTTACATACTCTCATAACCCTATCTGGACACTCTCATTTATTGGAAGGCACAGAGAGATACGTGTTTCTACATATTTTGTGAATTTATCCACTTGAACAACTCTCAAGGACCACTCAGTGGACATTTTTGTGAAGAAACAATCTTTCAGCAATCAAATTAGTTTTTTTCAAACAATAGTAAAAAACCCACTATGTTCTAACCTCAGAGATGTGTTTATTTATTGCTTTCTCCCAAAGAGACTTAAGGGGATTTACAAATATATACAATTATATATATATATATATATAGTAAAATCTTGGTTTGTGAGCATAATTTGTTCTGGAAACATGCTTGCAGTCCAAAGCATTTCTATATTGGAGTGAATTTCAAGAACCATTGGCTCAGTTGTGGTCATGTGACATTTGGTGTCATGTATTACTCGTGTTGCAAGATATTGTTCATTTATCAAGTTAAAATTTATTGGAAATGTTTGCTCATCTTACAGAACACTCACAGAACAATTACAATTCAAGGTTTAACTGTATATATATAATTATATATAACAGATATATAACATATATAATATATATGTTTATTTTTTATATGAATATATAACATATATAATATATAAATTTATTTTTATATATAAAGCATATATATATATATAATAAAATGAAACATGGATAAAGACATGGTAGCAAAAGAACAGAGAAATAGGATATAAAAATGAGAGGCAAATTTGGCAAATCTTGTAAGAATCAGCAATGTTACTACAGGAAGTTTTAAATGTAAACTTCCTGGCAACCAAAGCAAAGAGGTAATAACCATGCTGAGTTACAAGATTCACCTTGTCAAGGAGAAGGATGTGTCAGTTAAGAACTCCGGGCAGCCCAAGACTAAGTTTGGGTTCTCTCTCATCCTAGCTTTATGGCTTCTAGATACCCTATCTACCAGCCGTCAGCCTCAGTTTCCTCTCCTGAAAGATGAGGTTAATATTCTAGGAGTCCATACTGGTGTAAATGAGTAAGTAAATAAGGAAAAGGAGAAGAAGAAGGATCTTCTTTGGAGTAGAATTCAAATGCCCAGAATAGAAGGAAATATATAAGTAAAGAATCAGTTTTTGTCAAGTATCACAGTAGTAATTGTTTTCAAGCCAGGATTATCAACGGATGCTAAAATGAGCAGGCCAAAGTATGATAAAATCTGGGATATTTATACAGCCTCAAAATGTTTCCCCACATGATATTTTTTAATGACAAAGGGAAAACTAGTAGTTTTATTGTAGAGACACCTAGCACGACCAATGTTGGCATTCCCAGTAATGAAATATTTTGACATCTTGTACTGCCCGGTAAGAGGCAGTAAAAGGGGCGTGGCATCGCTTTCCCGTATTCTTGCCCCAGAGACATAACCTGGGTCTAATCTTGAAACACCAGACCAATCCAGACAGAGGGATCTTCTACAAATAACTAACTGGCCAGTACTCTTCCAGAAAAGTGTTAAGTCTCCAACCTTATGTGAGTTTTATTTGTGTCTTTTTCCCACCTCACCTGGGTTACAACTGTTTCAGCACAAGCTTCTTTGTAACTAAAAAAAAAAAGTGTCCATAAAAGACAAAGAGTGAGGAACTGCCTCTGATAAAAGGAAACTCTGTTATTATTATGACAACGGAATACAACAGGAGAGCCCGGGTTCTGTACCAGGAGTACAGTAGTGGTATAATCGGTGAAATTTGAATAAGGCTTGTAGGTTACTTAATGGGATTATATCAATGTTAGTTTCCTGGTGTTGACTATTTTGTTATGGTTACTCAAGATGTTAACATTGGGAAGGGTATTGGGTAAAAGATATGTGGGGATTTATTTTAAAAAATGTTTATTTATTTTTGAGAGAGAGAAAGCACAATCAGAGGAGGGGCAGAGAAAGAGAGACAAGGAGAAAGAGAGAGAAAGAATCAAAGCAGACTCCAGGCTCCGAGCTGTCAGCAGAGCCCAATGTGGGGCTCGAACTCATGAGACATGAGATGATGATTTGAACCAAAGTTGGATGCTTAACTGACTGAGTCACCCAGGAGCCCCATGTGGGGACTCTTTATACTAATTCCGCCTTTCCTAAAAGTCTCTATTTCAAAAAAAAAATGTAAGTGGGGGTTAAGAGTAGATGGTTCTGCAGAGTGTTGTGAGGGTGATAAACACAGGCAGGGCTTAAGTTAATTCTCAGAGCGGAGAGCTCCGTCCACACTCACTTTGTTAAAGTTATTATCTGTTGGAACTCTGCAGGGCATGAGTGTGAATTATTCATGGCCGCACCCTCAAGGAGCTAGTGAGGATGACTGGCGGGTATGCAAACAATGAGGCCGTAATTATTAGTGCTAACAGAGGTCACCACAAAACACGTTAGACCCCTTTTTTCTACTCAGGTGGGAAGTGCACAGCATTAGGGCAGAGGAGTTTGCTCCGGGCCAGACAGCCAGAGCAGCCTTTAAATTCTACATCTCTTCGCCCCTCACCAGTGAGTCCCCGAGCCAGGCTGAAACCAGCACTTTGGGCCAAGTGGATTCTTTTATGCTGATGGGTTAACGTGATGAGAAAAATGGAGGCCACCATTAGGTAACGGTTAGTGGCAGGTCACGTCTAGGGCTTGGATTTCTGGGTGTGGTTTCCAGGGGCTGACAGATGTCTGAAGGCTGGGGCTTACTATGCACATAGGATGTTTGGAATAAAGGCATGCATGAGTGAGAATGATAACTATATGCACCTCCTAAATCCAATGCTTTTTCCGAGGCTGTGACTGGAGATTTGTGCTTCAGAAAGCAGAGATTTGGAGGGGAGCAGGGAGCTGGTGGGAACGAGTTTTGACAGGCGAGGAAGCTCTAACCCCTTCCCCGATCAATTCCTGAAGGAGACAAGGGTTCCACGAGGTATTGACAGGAAGAGGGAGCTAGTTTAATGGGTTAGGATTCTTCATTTGTTCACCAGAGCTGGTAAATGATGGAATGCTTGTGCAGAGTCCCGTGTAATCTACAAGGCCCTGTAGCTTCACAGGAATCACGAAGCCCTAGCAACGAATGCAGAATTTGGGATATTTTCTTTCCAATGGAGAGAAAGATTTTTAAATTTTGTTTTTTTAGTTTTTAAAAAAATTTTTTTTAAATTCTTTTTAAAATTATTATTATTTTAGAAAGAGAGAGCACATGAGTGAGGGAGAGGGGCACAGGGAGAGAGAGAGAGAGAAAAACAGAGAGAGAGAGAGAGAGAATCTTGAGCTCAGCAGGGAGCCTGGTGTGGGGCACCATCCCATGACCCTGGGATCATGACCTGAGCTGAAATCAAGAGTTGAATGCTCAACCAACTGGGCTACTCAGGTGTCCCGAGAAAGTTTTTAATATAGTTTTTAATGTAATTCTTCAAGGGCTATGTGACTCTTGCCCCTAAAAAGTTAAGATACAGTAATTACCTTAGAAGGAAAAAGGCCAAAACTTAATCTAACTGATCAGTTGTGATGGAAGCTTCTTATACGATTTATTCTAAGTCCTTATTCTTTCTCTAAAAATTTTTTTGAAATCTTTATTTATTTTTGAGAGAGAGAGAGAGAGAGAGAGAGAGAGAGATAGAGCTCAAGCAGGAGAGGGGTAGAGAGAAAGGGAGACACAGAATCCGAAGTAGGCTCCAGGCTCTGAGCCGTCAGCACAGAGCCCAACGCGGGGCTCGAACTCACAGACTGCGAGATCGTGACCTGAGCTGAAGTCAGATGCTTAACCGACTGAGCCACCCAGGTGCCCCAAAGTCCTGTTTTTTCTATAGTTAAGCCTATAGGATGGCACAGAACCCACAGTTAAAGGATTTGGCAGGGGGAAGGTTTTGATGGATAGTAGGGACAATAGGAAAGATTGTCTAAAATCTTAGAGATTTCAATTTCTCTGGGGTGACAGACATTAGGATTACTTGTTTCCTTCACAGAACAGACAAGGGTTCATAGCTCCAGGGACCTCTGTCCACCCAGATGTCCAGCAGAAACCTGCACAGGGTTCTCCCTGCCACCTCACCCCTACCACTGAAGCTGATCTCGCCTCGGTCACAAATGACCTTCGTGTTGCCAAATCCAATGGGTGCTTTTTGTCCTTACCTGGCTTGACATGCTCATATCATCAGGCACTGTTGTTCCCTTCCCTTGGCATTAGTTAGAATAATTGATTGAAAACAACAAAGAGCTCAGCTCAAGCTGGCTTAAACAACAAAGGGGATTTATCAGGTCATGGGTCAGTCGAAAGACCAGTGGTAAGTGGGCTTCAGGTACAGTTTGATCAGGGCACTGGCTCTGCAATTCTCTACACGTATTGGCTTTGTCCTCAGTCTGTTCTCCCCCGATGGTTGTGTAATGGCTTCCAACAATAAGTGGAGCTTTTTACATCATATCCAAGAGAGAAAAAGAGTCTTTATCCTTGCTCCATCCTGAACCAATTGCTATGGTCAGGACAATGCCATATGCTGTTTGGCTTAACTCCGGACCTCTTCACCCAATTACTATCACAAGGGGCTGAAACGACCCCTGTAGGTAGGCATGAGGGGGCTCCCATCTAAGGTACAAGGCTGAGAGGCAGAATGGATGTTGGAGACATGATCCTAACGTCCCGCACCCCACGGCTCTTCTCGTTTCCCTCTGTTCCACATCTGCTCCTTATCAGCCCTCCAAGCCCTCCTCCTCTTCTCCTCATCTCCTAAATGCCTAACCTATGTTGAACCTCTCGTCATGAGCTCCTTGTACTCACCCTATCAGATTACTCACCATGTTTCATTCACTGACTGATAACTCACTTCCTCATCAGTCTAAGGTCCACGAGGGAAGAGTGCATGTGCGTGCTGTTCACCTTGTCATGAGTTATAAGGCCTGCAGCAGAGACCAGGCTCAAAACATCTGGGTTCAATAAGGACTTGAGTACCTACTATTCTAAGTGATTTCCTCACTGAAGTTGATAATACATCTACCTCAGAGCCCTTGTGAAGGATGCCCTTGAACTATGCAAGGCAAGGCCTGTGTGGCCAGAATGGCAGCCCAAGTAGAGCGTGGTTTCCAAAGAATGGAGGAAGACATCCAGTCCCAGTAGATACAGCAATCCCCAGAAAAACGTAACTCCCCAGCCACGTCTTTAGTTCTACTAGAACTAAAGTTGGGGTTTACTTCTACCGTTTGGCATCAAGTGTCAAAAACACAGGTTGGCCAATATTCCATCAGGAAAGAGCCGAGGATGTGAAATAATTACGCTGGTTGATCATTCTAAGGTAATTCATCACCATCGATGTAGAAAACATTCTTTCTTTTCGAAAGCACTTGCATGAAGATGGCTTTGGAAGGAATTCCTAGAGCCCCTTGATTAAGGCAAATCCAGTAAGTGAAAAGTGACTTATACAAAAAGGCCAATTCAGGGGAATTATTCGCTTTATAAAATAATGCTTCACTTTACGAAACTATTTCCCTCCGGTAGTCCCTTCTACATCAAGCCCTTGTTAGCACATTAATAACATGAGACCATTTTATAAAAATAGTGATGGCCTCATCCCCTTTAGGGGCACTCCTGCTGTGAGGATGAGGCGAGGAAGGATGGGGAAATGTTGTTTACAGATAAGGGCAAGACTTCAGCTGTTGTTAGCAAGGACCCTCTGTCCCCCAGCAGATCTATATTCCAGCAACTCCAAGTGTTACCAGCTGAAACCTCCTGAGGCTCCCGGGAGACAGCTGTGGGGCAGGGATGCCATCATGGATTTCATAAGAGGGAGGGAAATCCCAGCTCTGAGAGACTGAGTGACTCATCCAAGGTCACCAGCAAGTCAGTGGGCAGGCTTCGGGCCCTCCCTGCTGGCAACCCTTCCCTAGCGTGCTGTGGATTTTTAAAAGCTCAAAAGTCTCTTCCTCCAGAAGCTCAAGTCCCCTCTCTCCCCTCCCCTTCTACTAAGGGTAGAAAACAGAAAGGGAAATGTAGTAAATTTACAGGAAAGAAACCTCACAAATACCAACTTACCGAATGTTAACACCCAGGTTAACATCACCAGTAAGATGATCACTGTCATGTGGCCCTGGATACGATGCAGTGAAAGGCACATCATCTCTAGAATATTCTTCTTAAACCCCCTAACTTCGGTTTGATTATGAGAAAACATCTGTCAAACTCAAACTGAGGGATATTCTACAAAATACCTGATCACAGCTCTTTAAAAGCGTCAAGGTCATAAAAGTCAAGGAAAGACTGAGAAATTGTCAGAGACTAGAGGGGACCAAGGACACATGAAGAACTAAATATAATATAGGATCCCAGAGGGGACCCTGCAACAGAAGACAGACATTAGTGGGAAAGCTGGGGAAATCTGAATAAGTCTATAAGTTTAGTTAATAGTATTGTACCAGGGTTAACATCTTAGTTTTGATAATGTACCATGGCTATATAACTAGATAATATTAGAGGAAGCTGGGTGAAAGGCATATGGTGACTTTGTACTGACTTTGTACCTCTTCTGTAAATCTAAAATTTTTTATTTTTAAACAAGTTTTCCTCTTGTTTAAAAAAACTTGGGGCGGGGGCTGGGTGGCTCAGTCGGTTGAGCATCCGACTTCGTCTCAGCTCATGATCTCACGGTCTGTGAGTTTAAGCCCCACATCGGGCTCTGTGGTGACAGCTCAGAGCCTGGAGCCTGCTTTGGATTCTGTGTCCCTCCTCTTTTTGTCCCTCCCCTACTTGTGCTCTGTCTCGCACTGTCTAACGTCTCTTAAAAATAAACGTTAAAAAAGTTTTCTTTTTAACGTTTATTTTTGAGAGAGAGAGAGAGACAGAGCATGAGCAGGGGAGGGGCAGAGAGAGGGAGACATAGAATCTGAAGCAGGCTCCAGGCTCTGAGCTGTCAGCACAGAGCCTGACGTGGGCTCGAACCCATGAACTATGAGATCATGACCTGAGCCGAAGTTGAACGTTTAACTGACTGAGTCACCCCAGCACCCCTCCTCTTGTTTCTACAGCCCAGAGATAATCTACAGGCTCAATCCTCCATGGCTTTTCCTTTGGGGAAGGCGGGCAGCACAGTGGCTGTGTTGCACATTTGGCCAGTCTGGGAAGTTTGACTGCTTCTGGAGAAAGGGCTGCATCACATTCTCTAAATTCTGCAGAACACCACACTACCCGCCCCATCTCTGAGAGGAGCCCAGCTGCTGGTTGGAGTGTGACTGTGCCTGGGAACGTCAAGGAGGCTCAATCAGACAGCTGGGCCAGCAGAACCAGGGAAGAAAATGAACATGATCTTTATGGATGCAAGACTCAGGATGCTTCTCAGGATGACTTTCGAAACTTCGAGACTCCTCTCATGATTCAAGAACACAAAGTTAATCAGTCATAATCTAGTAATCACAATTCTCAATATTATGTATATGCAAAGGTCAAAAGGAGAGGAAGGAACCCCAAGAGTTTCATGGTTCTATGGGGTGAGGGGAGAGGAAATCAGTGTTTCTTGCCCATTCTGAGAAGCTCGAAAGATGGCCATCAATTTCTCCTTGTCAAGTTGTGCACACAGCTCAACCCGTCAAGCAACCATCGTTGGGTGGGGTCTCTTTACTCCTATTCTTGAATCTGAATTGGCTTTTGATTTGCTTTGGCCAATAGAATGTGGCAGAAGTGACGCTGTGCTGGTTCTGGGTCTAGCCTTTAAGAGTCTGGAAGCTTCTGTATTTTCTCTCGATGCCAGCTCTGACCCCCAAGACCACTATGCTGTGAAGAAACCTGAGTTAGCCGTGAGGAGAAGCTAAATAGAGGAACAATAAAGTTCTAGACATGTGAGTGTAAGCTCGAACCTTCCAGCCCAGTTCAACTTATATTAAAGAAGAAGAAGAAGAAGAAGAAGAAGAAGAAGAAGAAGAAGAAGAAGAAGAAGAAGAAGAAGAATCACCTTGATGATCCCACTCAATTCACAGAACCATGGGAAACACTGGAATATTGTTCTTGTAAACCACTAAGCTTTGAGCTAATTTGTCATGCAGCAATGGAAAACTGAAACACTTACTGATGTGTTTTTCTCCTTTTCCCTAAACTTTTATACTTGTTCTCAGACATTCCAATGTTTCTTTAAACTTAAGGAAATGGAAAGGTATGCCTCGTTTATATAAAGTTGTGAAATAAGGATTTGGATATCAGATTATGTTACTTCTCTACTCTTATCCTCCATCCTGCCTTCCCATCTCACCTTGGATAAAAGCCATGTTATCAATATGGCTTGTAAGAGCCCATATGATCTCTTCTTTACCCCTTGCCTCACTGACCTCAACTTCAACCACTCACTGCATTTGACACTCCTTGAATGTGAAGGATACGTGGACATCTGGACCTTCGTTTTTGCTCTTCCTGTGCTTGGAATGTTCTTCTCTTAGGTATATTCATGACTTTCTCTTTACTGCCTTCAAGTCTTTACTCAAATGTTACCTTGTAATAAAGTCTTTCCTAGCCTGACTGGAAATTGTCACTCTCCCCTTCTCTGACCCTCTTATCCCTTTGCTTTTTTTTTCCCTCCATAGCATTTAATGCCGCTTAGCATATTGTATATTATTATTCAACTTGATTGTGGTCATCTCTCTTCAGTGGAACCTCTGTTCCAAGAAGGCAGAGGTTTTTGCTTATTTCATGCACTGCTATAAATCTGTGTGTGGCACAAAGTTGACATTTGCTACATCTTCATTGGTTGGATGAATGAATTTTCTAAAACCCAGAGCTTCAAATCTGGATGGTTGAGGCTGACGTGTTAAGGACAGCCTCACTTACTAGCAATGGATGGCATTGCCGTTCGGCTCTATTAGACAAGAGAGAATCACAAGAGTAGTTAGGAGAACCTCAAGCCAGAGGTCACCAAATTCTTTCTCTAAAAATTCAGATAATAAATATTTCAGGCTACATGGGCCATATGGTCTGTATTGCAAATGACTCTGTGTCACTGTAGTGTGAAATCAGCCACAGGCAATGTGTAAACAAAAAGTTGTGACTTACGCTCCAATAAAACTGTATTTATGGACACTGAAATTTGAACTTAATTTTGTATTTTGTGTCACAAAATATTATTATTTTTCTGATTTTTTCAACGGTTTAAAATGCAAAAACCATTCTAGGCTTGCAGATTGTATAAAAATAGATGGCAGAGCAGATTTGGGCTGCAGTTTGCTGACCAATACTATTAACAGTCTCCAAGTGACTGAAAGTGTGCGAGAAGAATTCAATTTCCAGGGAGACTAGCCAGAAGATCATTCATTTTTAAAGAAGCATTATTTGTAATATGACTTCATGAATATTCATGAAGATTTTTGCATTCTACGTACTTTTATAGCCAATATGCCTGTGTGAGAAAGCACAGGGCAGTAGCCAAGTGAGAAGAACCAACCTTTAGGCTGGGTATGCCAAATCCACTAACCCATACTTCCGCCCTCTGAGAAAGAGAGAGCCCCACGTGGGAGGAAGCAAAGGCAGGCAATCACAGATAGGGTGACACAGGAATCAGGGTGATAAAGGCGCTACTGCTGTGAGTTTGTTTCTCACGTGGGCCAGTTAGCTCTTGACTGAAGTCTGCACCTCTGGCTCCAGGCACCTGTCCTGTGTAGGTTGGAAAGGTGGGCAGAAGGGAACCTCACAGGAGGAACATTTCCAGCCCAATGCCTTTTTGACCACAGGAGAGGTGAGTCATTTTACTCATCAAAACATCAGACAGCATTAATGTCTCTGGCCAAGGTGCTGGCCCTTTGTGACCTCAGGAAGTGTATTGTGGGAGGGATAGGACAAGAGATGATGAGATGTCACTTTGGACTGAAAAAGGATATTTCGGGGAAAACTTTAGAATGAAAAATTCTAAACATATACAGAAGTAGAGAACAAAGTAAACTGAGCCCCTGGGTACCCAGTCACCCAGCTTCAAGGGCCGTCAACTCATAGCCAAACCTATTTAATCATAGCTCAACCCTAGACGATTGGAGCAAATTCCAGATACCATGTCATTTCATTAGGCAAAGGCTATTTTGGTGACACAGGAATTCATTATTTAGAATTCTAAAACTACTCAAAATTCATTTAGAAAAATGAAAAAATAAGCAAAAGAAAAGCAATAAAAATAATCCATGCTTTTACCACCAAGAGATAATCATTGTTAACCATTTTCCCTTCCACTTTTTAAAAAACAAAAAAGTGTCTTACTATAGATAGCCTTGGGTGCTTGATTTCCCCCCTCCTTGATATAGTTATGACACGTCTTTCCTTGCTAATAAATATATATCTACTTTATATATATACACTTTTTATATATCAGTTTTTTGGGGGACTGGGTACAGTATACTTTATTGATGTACGTGACAGGGTCGGTCTCCTCAAGTCACTCCCCTTCTTCAAAAGTTCTAGGATGGGAACTGTAGAGGTTGGGAGATTCTCAGTGTGTTGGGGGATGAGTTGGGGCAAGGACTCCCCAGAAGCTGAGGGTCTCTCTCTTCCTCTTGCTCTCGCTGGGGCTGGTGGTCCAGGGGGCTCTTACTCCTTGGAGGCCATGGGGACCATAAGGTTGCTGTAGCCAAATTCATTGTCATACCAGGAAATGAGCCTGACAAAGTGGTCACTGAGAGCAATGCCAGCCCCAACATCACAGGTGGAGGAGTGGGTGTCTCTGTTAAAGTTGCAGGAGACAATCTGGTCCTCGGTGTAGCCCAGGATGGCATTAAGGGGACTCTCTGATGCCTGCTTCACCACCTTTTGTTACCATCATGTTTGGCAGCTTTCTCTGGGCAGCAGGTCAGATCCGTGACTGACACATTGTGGGTGGGTACACAGAAGGGTATGCCAGTGAACTTCCCATTTGGCTCAGAGATGACCTTGCCTACAACCTTGGCAGTGCCAGTATAGGCAGGGATGATGTTCTGGGCAGCCCCTTGGCCATTATGCCACAGCTTCCCAGAAAGGCCGTCCATGGTCTTCTGGGTGGCAGTAATAGCATGGACTGTGGTCATGAATCCCCCCACAATGCTGAAGTTGTCATAGATGACCCCAGTCAAAGGGGCCCAGCAGTTGGTGGTGCAGGAGGCATTGCTGACAATCTTGAGGGAGTTGTCATACTTTTAATGGTTCATACCCATCACAAACATGGGGCATCAGCAGAAGGGGGAGAGAGGATGACCCTCTTAATACCACCCCTCAAGTGAATCCCAGCCTTCTCCATGGTGGTGGAGACCCCAGTGGAGTCTGCAACATACTTAGCACCAGCATCAGTCCATGTGATGTTGGTGGAATCTCACTCTTGGAAGATGGAGATGGCCTTTCCATTGATGACATGTTTCCCGTTCTCTGCCTTGACTGTGCCATGGAATTTGCCATGGGTGGGATCACACAAAAACATGTAAACCATGTAGTGGACCAATGAAGTGGTCACTGATGGCAACAATATCCACTTTTCCAGAGTTAAAAGCAGCCCTGGTGACCAGGCACCCAATACGGCCAAATCCATTTACTCTGACCTTCACCATTGGGTCTCCGGGACACTGCTGGCACTGCATTAGAAGATGTATCTGTCTGTTGAATGGGGAGGACCAGAGTGCATTACAGTTCTTGATGGCTCTGTATGCATCCATGATGTGACTCTTCCTTATTCTTAAAACCATGTTCTTATTGGTATGTATTTATGTTAGTTTAAAATTTTTTATTATTATAATTATCTTGTAATAAACATTTTTGACCAGATATCTTATTTGATCATTTCCTTCGGATGAATTATTAGAAGTAGAATTCCTAGGGCAAAGGGCACCCACATATTTAAAGATTTTTATTCATATTGCCAAGATGCTTTCTAGTAAGGTGATACTAAGGTCATACCAAGTAAACCAGGAATGCTTAAGAACACCTGTTTGCCACATCCTCACCAGCACTGAGTAGTAAAATTTTCTTACCTTTGCGAATATGATATGTTGAAAATTGGATCTTGTCATTTTAATTTGCATTTCTTTGATCACTAGGGAGGCTATTTTGAAAATTTTGGTTGGCCAAGTTTTTGGATTTTTTTTTTAAAATTTATTATGGAAATTAAAAAAAAAACATAAATGCAGAGACTAATCCCTCTGTAGCCATCACCCCACTTCATTTATAACGTGCGGCCAGTCCTGCTTCATTTTATATCATCCTCCTCCACCTTCACATACATGACATATACACCACATTATTTTATTTAAAAATTATTTTAAAAATTTTAAATGTGAGATAGAGAGGAGAGCATGAGTTGGGGAGGGGGCAGAGGGAGAGAGAGAGAATTTCAAGCAGGCTCCACGCTCAGCACAGAGCCCGACGCAGGGCTCAGTCCCATGACCATGAGATCGTTACCCAAGCGGAAATCAAGAGTCTGTCGCTCAACCAACTGAGCCACCCAGGTGCCCCTATACCACATTATTTTAAATCAAATCTCAAGCATCATACCCATTATACATTTTCAGTATATATATTAAATGAAAAAGGATTCTTTAGTTTGTTATAACATAACCATGATATTATTACCAAACTTAAAAATAACAGTAATTGGGGTGCCTGAGTGGCTCAGCTGGTTAAGTGTCCAATTCTTGATTTCAGCTCGGGTCTCAATATCAGTGTCATGAGTTCGATCCTGCATTGGGCTCCATGCTGGGTGTGAAGCCTACTTAGAAAATATATAACAATAATTTACTAATACACTCGCAAATATCCAGTGTTCAAACATCTGTTTCATGTTTGTTTGTTTATTTAAGAATTTTTTAAATCTTTATTTATATAAATAAAGAGAGACAGAGCATGAGCAGTGAAGGAGGCAGAGAGAGAGGGAGACGCAGAATCAAAAGCAGATTCCAGGCTCTGAGCTTTGAGGACAGAGCCTGACATGGGGCTTGAACCCACGAACCACGAAATCATGACCTGAGCTGAAGTCAGATGCTCAACTGACTGAGCTACCCAGGCGCCCCTGTTTATTTTTTAATAGTTGGTTTACTTGAATGAGACTCCAGTAAAGGTCCACACATTTAAATGTGGTTGGTATATCTCTTAAATCTGTCTCTCTTTGTTACCTTTTTATTAAAGTTGATTTTATTTTTTAAGGAAACTCTGTCCCCAATGTAGGGTTCAAACTCATAATGCTGAGATCAAGAGTTGCTTGCTCTACTGACTGAGTCAGCCAGGCAGCCTTCTTTTTTGTTGAATTGAAACTCACCTATCATACAACTAACCATTTTAAAGTGTATAATTCAGTAGCATTTAGTGCATTCCTGATGTTGTGTAACTGTGACCTCTCTCTAGTTTCAAACATTTTCATCACCTCTGAAAAA
The DNA here is from genome assembly GCA_030068075.1 of Paguma larvata. Taxonomy (NCBI): domain Eukaryota; kingdom Metazoa; phylum Chordata; class Mammalia; order Carnivora; family Viverridae; genus Paguma; species Paguma larvata. Next base: position 31,844,473 of record CM057837.1, read on the forward strand.
TTCCCTGCACCCTTTAAGTAATTATTTTTCTTCCCCCAGCCCCTGGCAACAAGAACCTACTTTCTGTCCCTATAGATATGTCTCTTTGGTTATTTTATAGAAAAGAAATCATATAACATGTGACCTTTTGTGTCTGATCTTAAGTCTTTTTTAATCTACAGATTTGTTCTTCCTCTCTCTCTTGATTTTATTTGTTGAAAAAATTGGGCTGTTGTCTTGGAGAGTTTCTCACAGTCCGCATTTTGCTGCCTGTATGACAGAAGGTGTTATTCACCAGGTTCCTCTGTCCTCTTTACTTGCTACAAGTTGGTCATTAGCGTTAGAAGTAAGAGCCAACTCAGGCTTGATTTTTTGGCAAGGATTTTTCATAAATTGCCCTGTGTGGTTTGTATTTACTGGATATGAGGGGACAGTTAACATTGGTTGTTACAAGATTGATCAGTGGGCTCAGATGCTGTCAGCCTGATGCCTTCACGATGAAGTTCCTCAGGAGCTTTTCACTGAATGAGCTTAGGAGCCATTGCTGGCCTTTTCCTGGGACCATTATTTTATTAGAGGTCATCAAAGGTGATGTTCTAGTCTTGTCATTCTTTTTTTTTTTTTTTTTTTTTTGATGTCTATTTTTGAGAGAGAGAGAGAGAGAGAGAATGAGGTGGGGGAGGGGCAGAGAGAGAGGGAGACACAGAATCTGAAGCAGGCTCCAGGCTCTGGGCTGTCAGCACAGAGCCTGACATGGGGCTCGAATCCATAAACTGCAAGATTGTGACCTGAGCTGAATTCAAATGCTTAACGGACTGAGCCACCCAGGTGTCTCCCCTTTTTTTTTTTTAGTGTTTATTTTTGCGAGAGAGAGAGAGAGAGAGAGAGAGACAGAGAGACAGAGAGAGAGACAGAGAGAGAGAGAGAGAGAGATTGAGAACAAGCAGAAAGGGGAAGAGAGAGAGGGGACACAGAATTTGAAACAGTCTCCAGAAATAGGCTGTCAGCATGGAGCCTGACCTGGGGCTTGAACTTGGGAATGGTAAGATCATGACCTGAGCCAAAATCGGTCGCTCAACCAACTGAGCCATCCAGGCACCCCTAATCTTGTCATTCTTCTGCATTGACTAGCTGGCAAGTCTATAAAAGACAACTTTTCTGGGTCAATTACACGATTCTTCTGAAATTAAGTTCCTGCTAGAAAGGCCAGCAAATACTTGATTCTTAATTTTGCAGCTTTTGAAAAATGAATTAATGCCCTAGCCTCTTATAAAAGTTATCTATGATAGTTTTTTTTAAATTTTTTATTGTTTTTAAAAGCATGTTTCTTTCTTTTTTCTTTTTTTTAAAAAGTAGGCTCCACACTCAAATGTGGCGCTTGAACTCACAACTCTGAGATCTAGAGTTGCATACTCAGCAACTTGGGTGCCAGCCAGGCACCCAACAGTTACTTTACCAGTATCATTATGTGTTTGTGGACTTGGAGATATATGATGTGTTTCGAGTCAATACAGTTATTACTTTTTATGCTGAAATGTCTCCACCTTCGGCCAGTGGGGAGCCACTTAGAATTGGTGCTGTGTCCTTTTGACCTGATTTCAGAAGTCTTTGATAGCTTTGCTTTCTGATATGACAGATGCTTCACTCCCATTTTGTACTTTCAAAGTCATATTGTTAATATTAATATTGATATTATTATTTGGAAATTATTCCCAATATATCAAATGTTAGTGTTCTTAGGAACCAAGATTTTCACCATCAAAGAAGTAAATATGTAAAACCAAGTAAGTTAAAACTGGATATTCAGTATAAGTTAATGATGCAGTTTCCCTCAAAAAATATTTTCCAATACTTTCCACTTAAACACTTAGAAACAGCGACCAATCCAACCGCAAAGAGAACTCCATTTTTCCAGACTATGTTCTATAAATACCATTTCTCACTAACACTAGGGGCCTCTGAATAAAGACTGATGCCAGGTCTGGGGCAAGAAATTCATATAGTTTCTTTTTAATTTTTTAACATTGATTTATTTTTGAGAGAGCGAGAGCACAAGCAGGCAAGGGGCAGAAGAGAGAGGGGGCTGGAGGATCCAAAGTGGGCTCTGTGCCCAGAGCAGAGAGCCTGACGTGGGGTCAAGCTCATGAACCATGAGATCGTGACCCGAGTCGAAGTTGGACACTTAATGGACTGAGCCACCCAGGCGCCCTAGGGTTTTGATGACTATATAAATATATGTGGTTTGATATTTACCTTGCAGTGATGATTTAATGCCACTGGCACATCAAAATCATATTTTTTGCAGCTGAAAAGTTACAACCTCAGTATGTATTTACTCTTTTCTTCTTAAGATTACTTTGGAAACGTTGGTATTGGGTTAACAATCCCCACTGACTCAGTTAAATAAAGCCATACATCGAAATTAGAAGTATCGGTGTGGACACTCTGCAGAAAACACCAGACTGTTGATGGACAAGCCCTAGGTAATCATAACCTCAACAATTTATTGTGTAGATAAAGGCTCGATCTGCTGTAAAAGTAGAACTCTCAAAGAAGTCCTACAAAGTCTGGGTCTTTCTATGATGACATACAGACATAACAATGATTCCAGGGCTGTTTTCCATTAGGTCCGGTTAAGGCACAGTACCACCTTCTGTCAGAGCCAGACCGAGTTCTGGGACAGCCTCGGAGGCGTGCTCGGCACCGCTGGGACGCCTTGCCTGCCCTTCTCTCAGGTCTTCAGAGACCCTACGAAGTGGCTTTAAGTAACGAGGGATTTGTTATAACGCGTGTGCCATCTCAAGGCAAGAAACGACCCTATGATTCAGTCACCAAGGCGGTAACCTCTATTCTTCATCGGCTGCGGCCCGGGCGGCGTTCTCTTTTCTCTGTTATTTCTTCTTCGGGTCTCTGTGATCACTTGCGCATCTCAGCTGCATGTTTATTTCTCTTTCCATGGTCATCAGCTCCGCTGCTTCCTAATCGCTCGCCCACGATTCCCTGACGGGTGCCACGACGCGGCGACCTCAGTTCCTGTGTCTGTGTGACCTGTCGGCTCAGCTCCCCAGAGATACCGATTGGTTCTTAGTGCTTCACGTGCAAGTTCCTGGGGGAGAGGACCTGAGGAGCTCAGTTTGGATCAAATGGCTGGAGGTGGCATGGAATCGTCTGCTACTTGGGCCTTGTCTCCAGGGTGTGCGCCCCTCTAGACTTGTCCCTTAGGAAGAGTCTGAGGGAAGCGGGTGTGGGAGGGCTAGGGAGGAAGTGATCGGCATCTCTAGTTGAAGGCATAAGAACTCAGCTGCAGCTAGATGGATGCCCTCCTCCTATTCCTTGGTAACTGGGCCCTGACTGCTCTCTTTTTACCACTGAGAACCATCCTGCCAAGGTGTTGGATCCAAACGTCTTTTCCTATCGTCCACGTTCTTCCTTCTGCTTGGATAGTCACCTTTTTCACTTAACATTTTGTATGCCCGACCTCTCACCCTTTAATAAAGTAAGCTCAGGTCTTACCTCCTCCAGGAAGCTGCCCTGATTCCCTCCAGATTAGGTTGTTTGAACCACCTCAGTATTCATCCGGTCACCAGGGCAGGGCTCATTTAATCCACTGTAATTAACGACCTCTTTATGTATCTGTTTCGTTTGCTTGACTAGAATCTCTTGAGGATGGAGGTATGTATCCCGGCACCTTGTTCTCTTGGAGACAGAAGAAGATGGCGATGAAAGCAAAGGTGCTGAAATCACACAACGAGGCTCAAATTCCAGGGTTTCCGCTGGTTATCCAGGTGCTCCACTTCTTCATGTCTCGATGTCCTCATCTATAAAATCGGCATCGTGATAGAAAGCTAGAGTGTGGTGGGGAATACGGCACGAGAGAGCACAGGCAGGGGACTTAGCATGGGGCTTGGATATCGTAAAGGTTCCATAGATGGTGGCTTTCTACTACGTGCGAACGTTTGCTTAGAACCAGAAAGACGTTATCTCCTGCGCAAGTCACAGCGGGGAATACAAAGCTGAACAAGACACGGGCTTCCCCTGTGGAGGAACTCACGACTAGGCGGGGAGGGATGGGTGATAAGGAACAACTCGACCTTGGGTTTTTTCTGTAATTCTGAAGGTTTCCACCATGAAGGTCTCCTTGGCAGAGACATCTTTTATTTGACAGAAGCCTCCCTTCAACACACAGGAAAGCAGGAACCTGGCACAGCCGAGACACCACCCGTTATCCGGGAAGCATCCTTAAGGATTAAAGAGACTGAAGAGACAGACACTAACACTGACAACAGGAGAACTGCGGAGTGCAGACCGACGGAGCCCTCGGAAGCCTCCCTTAGGGTCAGGCGAACTTCCTGTCTCACGCCCCATGAGGACACGCTGGCCACTTAGGACACGTTTCCTATTTGAGATCATTCTTAGCGTTTGAATGTAGTGGAGAGGCGGTGAGACGCCATCGAATCCTCCATAAGGTTAGAACCATCCTTTCCTCACTGAAAGAAAAACAACCCACTTTCCTCTATTTCTATGTTCAAGATTCTGCCTATCCAAAATGAGACTGCCCTTTGCGTGCCTTGCATTCATTAATACCCGTAATTTTAGACTTGGGTATGTGGTGACTGGAGCTGAGGCGTGTTTTTGTCATCTCCAAGAGATGTCCCCTGGATGTTCCGAAGGGGAAACCAAGGCGAGGCCTTCTGGAGTCGCCACCTTCCGGCTTACGGCCTCACAACATCCAATGTGTTCTATCAGCATATGGCTTGGTCTGCCGCTTTCCGCTTTCTCTGGAAAGCAAGTTCTGGCAGGAGCCGACCCCTCCTTTTCCCATCTGGGGGGGAGGGTTCTCCTGTAGAGAAGACCCAGTTATCATGCTCATAGATCCCCAATAACACCCCCGCTTGACTTGGTGGTTACAAGACTTGCTAAGGGCTATCATTACAGCAACCACAGTTTCCAAACCCATTATCAGAACTTCAGAGCTGAGGTCTGGGAAAAGGGGACCGACTCTGGGAAATAGAGTCCTACCTGGGAAAACGGGACATGTCGGGGCAATCGCAGAGAGAAGATGCTGAGCTTTGGGAAAGCAAGGAAAAGAACACTCCATTCTGAGAAAAGCCCAAAATACTCAGACAAAAACACCTAATCTAAAACAGGCTTCCAAGGGCACATAAAGATAAATGGGCCAGTCAGGGTCCTGGGGCAGCTCTCGGGCTCCTGAGGAATTGCCAAACGTGAGCACTGACTTTCCAGTAAATTAACCAGAATTTGCTCTCCAAACTATAATGACAGATACCGTTTACTGAGGATTTAGCATGTATCGGGCACAGTGCTAAGTGTTTTATCTCTCCTCGATCGCTGAAGTGTGGATATTATGGTGTCAAAATGCTTTATGTGTCACCCGTCCATCCATGCATCCACCCCTCCGTCTACCCGGCAAGCATTCACTGAGCAAGTGCTAGTTCAACAAGTGGTCAGATGCCCACCTCCCGGCTCCTACAGTGGATTGGCAGAAGCCCGCGCATAAACAAACAGCCCCCGCACAATGTAATAATATAACGTGAATGGATTTTTCCAGGAATCTGCCAAAAGGGCCCTTAGTGCCAGCCCCACCTCCCACCTTGCGAGCCAGAAATTAAAACGCATTCATTAATGCCATCTTAACGTCCCGAACAGCTCTCCGCTTCAAGTGGCAATAAATATTTCATGCCCAATTGTGCTGCGTTCCTCCCTGTGTTTATTAAATGGAGTTTCTCATAATTCCAGTTATTCATTTTAATAGGTCAGGCCTTGGCTGTGATTTAAACAGACCGCTGAGGAAACAGCCGTGGTTAAACACTGTAACAATATGGATTATTAATTTAATTGGCCGGCTCTTACTTGTTTGGACTCAGAGTGAACACATTTAGTTCAGTCTCCGGTGGCCCATAAGCCGCAAAGGTCGTGACTTTAACATTCAGAAGAATGGGAACGCGGGATCGAGGTTGAGATGAGGAGGGAAGCTTAGGAAACAGCGTGGAGAGGACCGCGTGGGGCAGCGGCCGGCTTGCTGGAGGCAGGGCAGGGCAAACGGGATTCACCTGTCGGCTTCTCATTAGAGCTTCTCAGCAAACACTGCCCGGCTTGGCAATGGCCAGGAGCCAGTCTCTCGCTCTGATTTCTGTACGGGCCAAACTCTCAGCTCTGGTGATGGGAGCACCAGAAACCAAGTCAGGTCTCCCCTCTCTTCTGGATGCCCGGCCACTGGGAAGGGCTGTGTGCCATGAAAAAAGGGAGAAGGCAGGGAGGGGGTGGCCAGTACCTCCAGTTCCTCAACCTCCTCCAGCTTCTCAGACATCAGAGCTGTGAGTTATTGATTTCCTCTCTGCGAAAGGCGCTGTGAGCTTTCTAGATGCCACCCAAGGGCTGCAGGGGGCCCCAGGACCCTGAGATCTAAATGAGATCCGCTTGGACCTGCCTCCCATGTCCCCGTGGAGGACCAAAGCCCTCCCTGAGGGACTGCAAATTTCCAAGTGAACATTACTTTTCTGGCCCAGGTTTCCACTTCGGCTGAATCGGTTCCATTGACAGACACATGTGCAGTCCCCATGGATGGCTCCAATCACAAAATGTAGCCCCCTCTTTGCTGCTACTAACTCCACTCACTTTAAGGACATATGGGGGTGAGGAGACTTGGCTAAGGATTTTGCCAGAAGCAGAGGGGTCTGTGTCATTATCGCTCAAACACTGGGATGAGGCAGGTCTTGTTCATCCAAGGCCTTCCTGGGCTCTGTGCACTGAGATTGTTCCGTGGGCTGCCCTATGTTTGGAATTTTCCAGATCCGTGTTGTTTGGCTGACTATTTATCTCCGCTCCTCCTCATCCCCCTCTAGAAGAGTCGTTCTTAATCCGGTGTCCGTGGACTTCCGAGGCGTTCTGTGGGGTCTGGGAACTTGGATGGGAGGAAATGATATCTCTTTGATAGCCTCCTACCGAATTTTAGTGTTTCCTCCTCTTGGGAGTGTTGAAAACAAATCAGTAGTACCTGTGACTTCGTTACCACAGGAAATCCAGATATTTATATATTTCATATTGCATTTTGTATTTTATATCCAGTTATTACAGATCTTGAAGTATCATCTGTACTCTACTTTGACACCGTGCTAGCTATTTGACTGTCCCCTAGACTACAGAGCATCATAGCGTTCCTGTCTGCAAATACTTAAGAGTCATAACTGGTCAACCCCGGAGCAACCCTGGACCCTAGTAGTTCAGCCACCAAATGCTGCAGCCGTGTGTTCCCGCAGCTGGAGAGGAACTCCATCAACTTTGGAGGATTCCAGGTGTTCCTGGGAAAGCAAGCTGTGGACTTTTCAAATAATTTTGCGGCAATTTCCCTTTGTGAATCAGCCGCTGGAACCATCAAAATTAAAACAAAATATGAATTGAGTGTCCGGGTGCCTGGGTGACTCAGTGGGTTAAGCATCTGACTTGGGGTTTCGGCTCAGGGCGTGGTCTCATGATCTATGAGACGGGGGCCCTATATTAGGCTCTGCACTGACAGTGTAGAGCCTGCTGGGGATTCTCTCTCTCTCTCCCCCTCTCTCCCTATCCCTCCCCTGCTTGTGCTCTTTCTCATTCGTAATAAATAAACAAACATTTAAAAAAAATCAACGGAGAGTCCAACATGATATGTGTACTGTCCTTTCCAAGACAAACATGTCACATTGGTCAGGGGAAGCCCAAGAAACAATAACCATCATATGAATATGAGCACCTGGGTGCCTCAGTCCGGTAAGCATCCAGCTCTGGATTTTGGCTCAGGTCATGTGCTCTCGGTTCGTGAGATTGAGCACTGCATAGGGCTCTGTGCGGACAGCATGGAGCCTACTTGGGATTCTCTCTCTCCTTCTCTCTCTATCCCTTCCCTGCGTGCATTCTCAAAAATAAATAAATAAACTAAAAAATTTCATATTTAGGGGTGCCTGGGTGGCTCAGTTGGTTAAGCCTCCAATTTCAGCTCAGGTCATGATCTCACGGTTCGTGAGTTCGAGCCCCGCGTTGGGGCTCTGTGCTGACTGTTCAGAGCCTGGAGCCAGCTTCGGATTCTGTGTCTCCCTCTCTCTCTCTGACCCGCCAGTTCTCATACTCTGTCTCTCTCCCTCTCTCTCTCTAAAAATAAATAAACATTAAAAATTTTTTAAAAAAATTTTATATTTAAATAAAAATATGAGTTAATGTTGCCTATATTTAAAATGCATTGCTTTGTTATTTGAATGTGTTTATAAAGTAGCACTAAATTACCCCACCACAACTAACATATATTTTGATAACTGTGTTCTAATATAATTGGCTTCCTTTCCACACTGTATATTTTGTTTCAGGAATTTACAACTATTAATCTAAGAAGCCTTCCGCAGGTGGCTAATGGTGTCCCCAGCACCGACGGTATAGGAATTCCAACATTGTTTCTCACTATCGTATAGGAATTCCAACATTGTTTCTCACTATCGTGCACAGCAATTCAGCTGCTTTCAGAACACCTCAATGTCACTTACCTCAGGCCTTCTTTGAGAAGGATCCAGTCGGTGGGTGTGCTGGCGGTCCTCTCCCCATCCTCCCTTCGCATGACCCGGCTGGCTGCTCCCTGAATCCTCACCATTATCAGTCCTCAAGGCTGCTGAAGAAAGGAGAGAAAAAGGGAGATTGAGTATCTCTGTTTCTCGTATTCAGAAGCATCAGGCTAGTCGTCCAGTAGCAGCAAGACATTGCCGTGTTCGCCAGAGTGTGACCGAGATATAGGAGAGCAGACCTCAAATTTGGAAGCCATGGTTTGGGGACTGGTAGACTTGTGTTGGTTTCATAGTTCCCCTCCTGTCTCAAGACCTGATGGCTTTTATGGGGCATCTGGATGGCCCAGTCGATTAAGTGTCCGACTTTAGCTCAGGTCATGATCTCACGGTTCGTGAGTTCAAGCTCCGCATGGGGCTCTGTGCTGACAGCTTGGAGCCTGAAGCCTGCTTTGGATTCTGTGTCTCCCTCTCTCTGCCCCTCTGCTCATATTCTGTAGCTCTCTCTCTCTCAAAAATAAATAAACATTAAAAAATTTAAAAAAGACTTGATGGCTTTTATCGTTGTTGTCTAGAACGTCTATAGATTCTTCTATAGTTCTTCTATAGATTCAAAGTGGGGAGTAAACCTCTAAAATGTCTTATCCCAGGAGAAAGACTCAGGCCAAATTGCTAGTGGGAGGAAGAAGGCTTGATTGAGCATTATATCAGATGTTCGGCCAGTGCCTGCCACATAGAGACACTCAACATATTGTTGAATTAATGAACAAATGAGTAAGTGAATGAATGAAGGAATGATTGATATAAATTACTAAAAAACGTATATTGGGAGGGATAAGTCTGTAAGGAGCATTAGCTCTAAGAATTATGGGGCCCAGTTCCCTCCCCTACTCTGTGCGCGCGCACGCGTGCGTGTGCGTGCGTGCGTGTGTGTGTGTGTGTGTGAAATCACAGTACAATAAACACCACAAATATCTTGGGAAGAAAAAAAAGTCAGAGAGGTGACGTACATCATTTCTTTCATTTTTTTCTGTGCTAAGTTAATGCCTTTCATAAGTTTTTTTTCCTACTGAGGTATAATTGACATATAACATATGAGTTTTAGGTGTACGGTGTAATGATTCGATATTTGTACATGTTGTGAAATATCACAATAAGTCTAATTCACATCTGTCACCAAACACAGTTATACATTTTTTTCCTTGTGATGAGAACTTTTAGGATCTACTCTTAGCAACTTTCCAATACATGATACAATGTTATTAAGTATAGTCACCATGCTGTATATTACATCCTCATGACGCACTTAATTTATAACCAGAAATTAGTACCTTTTTTGACGTCTCCACCCACTTCGCCCAGCATCACCCTGGGCGCCCACCTCACCCTGCATCATTTCTTTTAACCCCAACAGAAACACTGCAAAGTTCCACAACGGACAGCATTCTACCATCTTGCTGCTGTCCCAGGGGACTGCTCTTGGCTCTTGCTCCTGTCACCCTCCATACCACCCGAGCACCCAGCTCAGTGTAAGGGGAAGAAGGGGGCATTTGGCTTCAGGACAGACACCGCCAACCAATGTACTGACTCCCTAGGGTGAAGGTGGGAAATGGGGCAGAGAGAGGCCTCCAGTTCCAGCAGGGATTGAAGCTGCGGGGGGTGGGGGGGAACAGTGCAGGCAGAATCAAAGAGGGTCCTCTTTGCCTCTTACATGGATGAACAGGCTGCAGGATGGCTTGTCCATGGACATGGACTCCCAAGCTTAGGCTAGAAGCATGAGTGAAATGGTCTCAGAGCCCCCCTCTCCTTGAGACCCCTATCCCCACTGGAATATGTCCTGATGATACACTGCAGGTCTCTGGAAAAGCCAAGCTTGGCAGCTGTTTTTCTGCCATTGAAAGGGAGCGTGTTTAGGGGGGAGTCGGGAGTGGGAGGGGAGCCGGCTCTAGCAGTTCACTTTTCAACAGGACGGACTTTGAAGAAGTGGGGTTGGTAGTAGACTGGGCTCACTACCTGCATCCACCTGCTGCCAAGAAATTGAGAACCTTTCCAGAACAGTCATCAGGGCCTCTCAGGCTGGAGGAGGAGACTGTCACTGAGATGGCTTGCCATCGCCTCTGCCATTCCCCCTGTGCTGCCATGAGCTGCCCACTGATGATGACGCTGATGAGGGGCGCAGACGGGATAAGCCCCACACGCAGCGGCGGAAGCACTGACTTGAAAACCTCCACGGAGCCATGGATACAAGAGGTGGCTGGGACTGAGCACTGGTCCTCTGCATCTTCCTCTTGCACCTCAAATCCTCATTAAAGGTTTCTTTGCCCACAAAAAACAAAAAACAAAAAAAAAAAAAAGGAAAAGAAAACGGAGCATGTTAACCCCTTAGAATCCTTTTGGAGTAGAGCTAAAGGCAGTGTTTTTAAAAGGCAGACCATTCCCAAAGTCATAGAGATGGTTCTCCACATTGTTGCTTCAGCAGTTATGATGGTAATGAACACAAGACCGAGCAAAGAGTTTCTGAGTTCTTACTGTGTGCCAGGCAGAGAGGGGCATTCGCAAATGAATCCACGATGCCTTGCCCTGCACACGGAGATCCCAGGTGAGCTGAGGAACCAGGCGATCTCAGCCCAAGCTCTGTCAACAGGTCTCTGGATGTATGCGCTGCCATCTGTGTGGCCTTGTCACCTGATGTCTCTAGGAGGAAGGTCCCCATTTCCCATGGCCTAGACCACTGGTATGGCCATGCCAGTCTCCCAATTACAGGCTTCAGAAAGACTGGGTTTGGACATCTCCAGGTGTTTATTTGGTTTTTACTATTTCTTGGTTTTTAATTGGTTTCAGATGTGAGTACCCAATAGAGGCCCTGAATAAATAAAACAGATCATAAAATATGGCCAAGGAAAATGGGCGTGAGTAATCCCAGAGTGCATGGAAATGCACTTCCAGAAAGGCTCATAAATAATGAGGTGGAAACAGTAGTCTATTTTCTCTTTAATGGAAAGCCAATTAGGAACCCTCTCTGGACTGGAGGGAAAGAGCCAGGTTCCTTTGTTCTGTAATGAGGAGGTGGCCACGGCATGGGTGAGGGGAAGCCGCTCGGCTTGCCAGAACTGGGCTGAGAAAATACCGTGGTCACTGGGTCTGTGGCGGATGCCAGGGCAGGAAGTTCAAGGTCTGGGCTTCCCTTCCCATCTCCATCTTCTCCAACTCCTTCCCGGTTGAACCAGGAAGATCTTTAGGCCCAAGGTGATATGGGAAAAAGAACCATCAGGACTCTTTGGAAACCCACAGGAGGAAACCTTTACATGCCCTTGCAGAATCCTGTTTGGCGCCCATTATGGCTCCTTCAAGAAGAGCCATTGTTGGGCCCTCCAGCTCTGGGCAGCAGGAGGCAGGAGGGGGTGCTGTTCCAGGTGCCAGCAGATCCACATAGAACCATGTCCTTCCTGTTGCTTCCTCATTGTTCTCCCGTCTCTGCTGGCATCTCCTCACTGTGAGCCAGCAATGCCCATCACAGTGCTTCTGTGTTGAATGTTGTAGAAGACCTCATTCCACTGAGGCAGAGGGGATGTCCTGTCCTCCACCCTACAAAGGAGGGAATTGGGAACTAGAGAGGAACTCCACATTCCAAAGTCACTCTGCCGCCGAGCAACAGAACTGGAGATCGGTTCTCTTTACTTTCCACGATCTCCTCCGGGAGGCTGGTGGCCACCTGATGACTGTGACTGAGGGTCCTGGTGGGCCTCCCGCTGGGAGCATGAGATGCAACAGAGCGTTGCGGTGAAGGGCACAGGCTTTGGCGTCATGTCAACCGGGGTGAGATTCTTTATCCTTTCATAGCCATGTGGCTTTGGCCGAGTTTCTTAATTGCTTAGGCCTGATTCTGTGTTTGTAAAGTAAGGCTGGTGGACTTAGTTCTTACCTGACGTGAAGCAGTAAACAGCAGTGAGATCACTGGTAGTTATTATTTTGAGAAGACTCTGCGGCTAGCCCTTTGGAACTGCCAGTAGGTTCCCCGTGGAGCTCACTGTGGGCTCGGGAACAACACAAGTTAGCTCCCACTCTCTCATTGAGAACTGTGCTCTCTGGAGACGGACTCCGTATTGCACAAGGACCCAGGGAGACGGCTGGGCATGTGAGCCGCAGCCAGCTCCGGACTCACGCCGACCAGGGCAGAGGAGGCTTGCTGAGCCTTTCTGGAGGATCGAAGGATCTTCAGCGCCTACCAAGAGTGAGTCACCATGGAAAACAGCAGGCGCCTCAAAGCCAAGTCTGCTCGTGCACATGCCCTGAAAATAAAGCTGGTCGTAGGTTTATAAAGGGAGGAATCCACCGAGCATGGCAGCGCTGCCGTGTAGGCGCCTGCTCCAGGACTTTTGGCAAAGGCCACAGCTAGAGAATCTCATGTCTTCACACCTCGTGAGAAGTGTTTTTGAAATTCTGCTTCTCCCGCACTGAAACAGGTGAACCACTGCTCATCCTTTGGTGAGATCCCAAGGAATTCCCTAAAGAGTGGAGTGGTCTCAAAGACGAACATGAGGTCTCAGGAGACATCACCACTGATGCTTGCCCCTGGACACCTGTGGAATGGGGGTGGGCTCCGTCTCCTCTTAAAGGTCATCTTTTCAGCAGGGCAGGGAAGGAGGGGTGAAATCTTTGTGGAACACCCACGAAGGGTGAAGCGTGTTACCCCCTCACCCCATGACGTGTGTAAAGATGCAGAACATGGAGCTCAAGGAGGTTAGATAACGTTCCCGGGATGGGGCCCTGCACCACTCGGAGCTCGAGGGCTGCAGCAACGGAAACTCATTATTAAAAACCCAAAGACAGCGTAGGCATGCAGACCACGCAAGGACAAGGATAAGGTCTGCTTTGGGGCTGGAGGTAGTAGGAGCTGATGGACAAGCTCACTGGGGATTGTAGGCAAGACGAATGAGCTCCAGCTTACCACCCCACCCTTGGAAGAGACAGTCTCCTGGGTTTGGATGGGTCACCTCTCCGTATCTTCGGCAGATAGGACGTGCCACTTTGAAAGTCAATCCCATGCAGACCAGAGGCTGTGGGAGGGGAGTAATCCCTAGAGAAAAACTGGGGCACTGTTACCGAAGGCAGAGGAAGGAACAGCACGCTGGTAAGCTGGCAGGCACAGCAGGTGCCCATTGGTCACAGCAGGTGAGTGGCAGAGCTGGATTCAAACCAGGTCAGTGACCCGCAGCCTCTGAGGGCTGCCCGTCATGCCCACACGCCAGCCCTCCGCCTCCAGGGGTCCTCACTTCTCTGTCCAGGCTTTCGGCTTCCTCTTTAGCAGGCCCCGTGATGCTGGCACTGCCTGGGAAGGGTTCATGCCCCGCTGGAGAGGAAATCTCCGACGAGGGCAGTGTAAAGGGAAGTGAAAGACATATAGTGACAATTTAAGAGTTAGAGAGTGACATGCAGAAGTGGGAAGGGCCTGTGGCTTTTTCAACGTGGGAAAATGACAAATCACTAGGGAGTTTTGTGGGGGGAGGGGAAGAGACAGGGACCAAATGTGAGGAAGAATTAGAGGTAGGGACTATTGGGACCATCTGGTATTCAAAAGAAGCCGAGATAGACTTATCTGCTACTTAAAAGTCCTCGAAGTGTCTTATAACACATCCAATCAATAAGAGGGTTAAATTAGAAACTGCGGCTTTAAAGAAATGTAGAAGAGGATAGTATCTAATTAAAAACCTGTATTTAGGAAGTTTGAAATTAGTTCAGAGCTTCCTGGCCGCTAAGGCAAAAAGGGAAACATGACGGGTTATATAATTCTCATTGTGTCCTAAAAGGAAGTGAATCTGCAAGTCAGAAAACACGATGTTTTTCCTAAGTTAATAAAATAAATCGACCCAGTGGGACATTACATATCCAATAGAAATATTTTCTACTGTCATTTTACTGAGCATGAAAAACATGATTTCTAAGGCCATTCTCATCTGAATTGTTGAGAAAGGTATAGTGTTCCTATCGAGTGCCCCTCTCAGGGCTGGAAAGGTTCCCAGAGGTTTTCAAGTTCAGACGCCCCTCCGGCCCTCCCCCAGAGCCGCGTGCAATCTCCCTCCCCTCCCCATACAATCCAGGGCTTGTTTGTCCTTAGGTCCTCTCCTCGCCAGGCCTCTGCCCTGCTCTGTCTGGGCGGGGCTGCCCGTGCAGGCTGTGTCTCCCAGGCTTCCTGCTGGGTTCGTCTTGGGTGCTTTGCAGGGGCAGGGGATGATGTAAGGAAGGGCCACAGTCCTTCTCCCCCTCCCAGTCTGCAGCAGACAGAGGCCCTGGCGGTGTCTTTTTCCTCCATGGCTCCAGCTCTTCCAGACAGACCTCTGTGGGTGCAGCTCAGCCTGGAAGCCCTGGCTCGCTCTGGGAACCTACTCCCCCCACCCCCCCGCCGTCCCTCTGGCCAACGGTGCTGGTGGCTTCCTACTCCATTTATCGCTAGGTGGACCGAATGCCCTCTGTCCGGCTTCACGGCTCTTGCGTCTCCCACAGCGCCGATTCCTACATTCGAGGCCGTCGGTTTTCTGTACTTCAGTGGCTTCTGTGTCCTGGGCAGACGCTGCAGGTACGCTCACTAACTGGTGGTCCAGCCTCAAGTCAGACATTCCAGGAATGTCCCTCCTTACCTCACAATGAAGGCAGGGCCACCCGAAGGGGACACTTCGGCAGGCGTTTGGCATGTGGCTAGGGCCTGGATCGGGAAAGGGAATAAGAGGTTCTGGGCGGGGGAAGAGATGTACAAAGGTCTGTCATTTGTAGTGAGTGTGGCATAGTCACAGAACCACGAGCAGTCTGTCTAGTTGGCACAGAGACTGTGTTTATTCAGTAGACATGTTTTCAGTGACACCGCAGCCCAGTGTTGTGGGGAACCCCGGGCGAGGAGTGTATGAGCCCTCGGGGAGCACCCCGAAATGATTCTATCCAATACTCTGGGGGTTTTAAGATTGAGCCACAACTTCCCCAAGTGCCGCTCGGGTGCCAACCCCTGAATAATACGGCAGAGTCTCTGGTCGGCTCTAGTTTCTCTTTGCAAATGCAGTCATTCATCTTCAGGCCTTTCTTCTATATGAAAGCAAGATGCAGGAGGCCCAGTCCTGCTTCCGGGAGGAACTTTAGGCCCACGAGGCTGCAAGCTTGACAAGGCTGACTCCTCAGGATAGAAGAAAAAGTGCCGGGGACCCCGGGGTCCCTTTGAAACCACTGGCACATCTTTGGAAAAGTGGAGAAAAGGACAGATGCAGGTTTTGTGGGGCATGAAATCAGGGCTGGTTCCTGGGCATGTCACCCAGGCACCTGCACGAGGTCCTCGGGAGGGCCCTGTGCCGGGTTGAACCTTCTGTGGTCCCCATCTTGCAATTCTTCATTGATCTTGAACAAAGGGCCCCAGGTTTTTATTTTGCACTTGGTTTGACACGAAACATATCATTTGGGGGGCCCTCATTAGAAAAACAACACTAAATGAGTGAAATGAAATTAGGTACCCTGAAGAAACTGAAGGTCTCTTAGCTTCACAGAAAAACGTACCTGTGCTTCTGGGTGGAGGCATGACTGTGGCTGGGAAGTCCTGGGGCTCAGGGGATGGGGGTGTCAAGTAGACCTATCTTTGCTCCCCCTCGCATCCCACTTTGGCTGTGACCAGAATGGTTTTACTTTGTTCTGAATTAGGAGTTTAGCTTCAGGCTGTGTGTGTGTGTGTGTGTGTTTAAGGGTCCCATGACTCATGTAGTTTGAAAACCACTAGTTAGGCAAACCACATCACACCAGGCTTTTTGTTGTAAGGGAATTGTCTTATTTCAGAGGGCCCCAGGTGACCCGCTGACCTGGGGTGTCTCCAAAGCCAGGTAATAATAGGCCGTGCTCTAATCTAAGGAGACTCTGCTGTATTTGCAGAGAGCTTTGAAATGTTCTGGGAAAGGAGCTGATCAGATGTGCAAGGTATTATATTCACGGAGAGAAAAACCCTCCCAACTCTTTATAAAGTGGATTAAGCCAGTTTCTAAGGGCTGCAAGTTTGTGTGATCTTAATCCCGCTCCTCACTCCTGATCCTCCACCCTCCTCCTTGGTTTCCAGGATATCCACCTTCCTGGGCAGGGGCTGGGATGCCTTCCGGGGCTGTCCCCTCCCTCGGTGGCTCTCCCCAAGGGAAGAACTGAGGGATGCCCTTGCCCTCGCACCCAGCCGGCCAGGGCTTCCTTGTTCTAGCAGGCACATTTCACATTCGCGTACTCTGCTCTGGGGGTGGGGGACTCGAGCAGGATATGGTAATTATGCAATTGTGCATTCAGGGGCTCAGACCAGAGCAGCGGATGGGAAGAGCTGTGGATCGCAACCCCATGCGATATTTGACAGAATATCAGTCACATATAGTTCACCCAGCATCGTGTTTCTGTCGGTCCCTCTTAGCTGAAGTCAATGTAAAGTGACAAGATTGACATCTGCTCTTTTCAAAGGGGTAATACGTACTTCGGGGCTGCCCTCGCCAATGGATACCCAGACAGAACCCTCCATCGTCAAAGGTACAGGTTCTCAGAGGCAGGACCGGGAGACTTGGGTCACCGCTCAAGACCTGTGTTGGTCAATGTGCTGAAGGTCTGGTCTGTTTCTGTTGAGCAAGGCAAGGGGTTGCCGTGGGCGCCGGCTTCCTAGAGAGGCCATCTCCACAAATGGGGTCTCAGAACTGAAAGCTCTACCTCTGGACTCAGGCCAAGAGAACCACACTAGGGGATGAATGCCCTTGTGTGAAGACAATATAGAAACTTCTCCAGCAGGTGGAGGGCCCTGGGGCCAGTATGGCCACCACTTGGAGTCTTATCAGTTACAGTTGCTGATGACCAGCTTCAGATGTGGTGTCTTCTGTTTGTTCTTCTTTGGTTCCTTCTATGTACAAAGACTCAGAGAAAAATCCAACTTCCGTGACTGGTCAATCTCGCTGGCACTTGTGGCTTCGAAGGTTGCTTCATGCCAGGGCCCCAGTGGGTGCTATCACCTCCAAAGCTGATGATGAGTCCAAGAGCTCAGCTCCACCCACCATCAAATCAACACATCCGTCTGCTGGAAATTGAATGTGGAAAGCTGGCTTGTCCCCCTACCTCTGAGCCAGGTAGACCCATCCACAAACCATGGGCTGCTGACCATTAAAGATAAGCCCCGACCCTTGGCCCTGACTAGTAAACTCCCATTTACCCTGAAAAACCCTTCCCTCCTCCTGGGAGCCTTCCTGAACATCCCCAGAAATTGTCACTCTAATCCCCTCCAGAGCAGTCTCTGGGCTCTGTATATACTTTTTTTTTGGACTTATCACACGGCATCATAATCAATTTTTTGGCTTCTTGGCTGTGATCGCCAAGCTTTCCTTCATAAATAAATGTTTATTGAATTAAATAATTGAATCATTTATTGAAAAAGGTAATAGTTCAGTTGGCCTTATCCAAAGTAAATGTATGATTTCCTGTAACTACTGTGATATACTTCTCCAGCTTATAGAGAACATAGTCACATCTTGTTTCTTTCTCAATTATTTCTCATGATAACCTCTATATATTGGAAGTCTCCTTTGAGTCCGTCTCTTTCTCCAGGGTCTGATCAGGGTCATTTACCCAAAACCTAAACTCCCTCTTCCTTCATGTTGACTTTCCCAGGGCCTGCGTGTCTCTTCCTGTACTTCCTGTCCACTGCTTTACCTGGGACCCTGCAGATCTATCAGACGGACCCGAGAAATGGTGGTCCTTGAAAAGGGAGAGGGTATGGTCTAGGTTTTTTTTTTCTTCCCAGGAGGTTCTTTGGCTCTTGTGAAAATTTGCCTACTTCACCCCCAGCAACCCACCTTGCATACCAAAAGGGGTAATACGGGGAGGAATAGCCTTTGAGCGTTGTCAGGGAAGTGGCTGTCTACTTGACTTATATATGCCCCTCATGGGATTCATTCCTGAAGAGTAAGTCCTGCCCCAAGATGCCTTCCTGTGCCCCTCCTAGTCATACAAGTGTCAGTGATATTTTTTCACTTCCTCTACATTGTTCACCCAAGACAAATGAGTTTGGTCTCTGCTCTCAGAGTGCTGCCATTTTCATGTGGGAGAAAGCTAAGAAAATGGAAGTATTGGACCTGTCTGCTTATCTGCGCCTCACCCACACTTTGCCATGCTGAGGTCTTGTGATCCTTAGAGCATAAAGGGTATGAAAAGATCCTTTGGCCTGTACATTTTGGGGATGACCAGCCCTACTGTCATGGCAACCAAGTGATCAGGGCATCTCCCTGTCAGCAGGAGGTGGAACTCTATGCCTGGGGTTGCCCAAGAGTCATCATTGCCCAATCTTAAGGGCTAGCTCCCAGGACTCCTCACCAAAGGAGGAGCCTGTAGATCAATGGTGCCCCTTGTTTGGGGCTCACGAATGTCTGATTAATTAATTACAGCTGGCCACACAAAGAACTGGCTGGGCAGGTGCTCATGGTGACATTATACACTGTCTATTATAGAAGTACCAGCAGCTGACAGAGAACAGCTTGAGAGAGCTGGGCCAAGACATCAGGAAGACTCTGAAAGAGAAAGACAAACCTTCCATTCTCATGTGGGGGTGAGGTCTGGGAATGTTTCAATGATCTATTGCTATGTAAAAAATTACCCTAAAACTGAGTGGTCTCAAACAACAGCAATTTATTTTCTTATGAGTTAGGAATTTGGACTGGGCTTAGCTGGGTGGTTCTTCTGTGCCATCTGGTATCTGTCAAAACATCTGAGATGGCTTCCTTGCCTTCGGCTCCTAGTACCTTGGCTGGGAGAATAGTTTCTCCAGAAAGCAGGTACAATGTCTGGCACCCATGAAATTCTAGGGACATGCCCTAGAATGAATGAATAAGTGAGTATACATAAAACTTGGGGTTGTGTGGGGGAACAACTGTTATCTCATCTGGAGGTGTGAGTCCCTGGCCTGGTGGGTCCCTGGTGGTGAGGGTTGTGCTGGTGAGGAAATTGCCAGGAACACTGGCGGGATGTTTCCTGAGGGCACTGAGATGGGGCCTGCGACCTGGTCCTTTTTATTGTTGGTAGTGAGTAGGAGCTGTCTATAGCACTCAGCCTCTGGGATCTGCTCAGGTTGTAAGGACGGGGACAGGCGGAACGATCCAGTGTCTCTTGTCATCCCAGGGACCAGACAACACTCCTGTTTCCTGACTGGAAACAGGAATTTGATTCCTACTGTTGCTTGAGTTCCAGTCATTGGTTGTTAGACTTCTGATGGGATGGAGGGGAGAGAGGACAGAGAAGAGAACAGGAAAGTTAGGAGTTAATAGGAAGCTCTGGGGTATTGAGACAAACCCCGGAAAATCAGCTCTGCATGAATATCCTGAGACCTCTTGGGAGAATGGTGAAGGGATGATCAACTCTCTGGAGTATCAAGGGGCATAGAGGCTGCTCCACTGAAGAGGCATCCAAACAAGAGTCTGAAACCTACCCAGAGGGAGGAGAGAGCCCTCACTTGCAGGAAGCAGAACAGAAGAAGCACATCAGGTCTGGAGGAAGTAAGTCAGTATTATCCATTTCCCTCAATAGCGGCAGCCCCCCCTTGGAATGGCAGCTCTACTCATGTCCTGTTGTTGCTGGAACAAATTACTATAAACTTGGCTGCTTCGTAAAACACAGATTTGTTTTCTTATGGTTTTGCAGATCAGAAGTCTGAATCAAGGCATGGGCAGAGCTGTGTTCCCTCTGGGGGCTTCACGGGAGAATCCACTCCATGCCTTTCTCAGCGTCTAGAGGCCACCAGCTCCCCTCTGCTGTGGTCCCTGTCTCGCATCACTCTGACCTCTTGTTCCACCGTCACGTCTACTACTACTGACTCTTATAAGGACCTGCCTCCTGCCTCCCTCTTAAAAGGGCCCTTGTCATTTCATTGGGCCACCCAGATGATCTAGAATAATCTCCCCTTCTCAAGATCTTTAACTTGCTAACACTTTTAGGATCTCTTTTACCATAAGCCGTAACATAGTCACAGATTTCAAGATTTGGAAGGCTATTATCCTATCCACCACTAGCATAAAAGCAGGGGGCAGGGTGTCATCGAAGGGCCATGAAGGACACCAGGGAAGTCTGTAAGCCACCTGGGACCTGCAAGAACCCGAGAAGATTGGGGTCGGGGCTCTAAGATGCAGGAACCATACTGGGTGGGGACTCAAAACAAATACCATTGTCATTGTCACCCACATATTTCCAGAAACCCAAGGCCGCCGTGACACGAGGAAACCAGCACAGGACCCTGCTGTCTAACAGACCCTGCTTTTCCTGGTCTGCTGGCATGAAAGTAGGTCACCCTGGAGACATCAGTATCGCACTGAGAGCCTGGACCATCTCTGCCTCTTTCTGGGGCTCAGCCTCTCATACAAAAGGGTCGGACTATACTGCAAAGATTTGCTACCTGTTGATAAACAAGAACCTCTAACCTTCCTGAGGTTTGTATTATGTAAAACCAGGGATTTGTTTTTTGTTTTTCGAACCTAAAATGATAAGGCATAGGCTTTTGCAAACTATACCTCCCAGAGAGCCCAAGAAGATGTGCCAACTGGTGAGACCCCCGAACCAAAGAACATCTAGGGTCTCTTCAAAATTAGACTTTCTAGAATAGCACTCTTCAATACAGTAGCCATTAGCCAATGTAGCTTTAACTTTAAGTTACAAATTCGGTTCTTCAGTCACACTAGCCACACTTTGAGCTGAATTGCCACATGGTATTACACAGCAAAGATGAGTTCTATTAGACATCACAGTGGAAAGTTCTATTGGACAGTGTCATTGTAGTATCGATAATGTGTGCTCCTGTCCACCCTCCCGTCACTCCTGCTTGTGCAAAAGCGACTCATTTCCCTACTTCCCCGGTTAATGAAGTGTCCATTTCTATAAGATGTGACTTACTATGGCCCTCAGGGGGAACTGTGTTTCAAGAGGAGACCAGGAAAGCTCTGGTAATACAATTCAGGCTTCAGTGTCTGGCAAAAGACTCCCAAAGGAAATGGAAAACAGGATGGAAGAGGATTTGGTTATTTGGGGAGGGTAAACTTTCCTGCCTCTAAAGCGAGTTCCCTTCATGCCACGCTCTGCCTCACGTTCTCCACTCTTCTCCAGAAAGGACACCAGGGTCCCCACTCCTGTCCTCTGGGGAGCAGCTCCATCCTGGAAAATCTGGAGTTGGTGCAAAGGGAAATGGCCCGACTTTCCTTCCCCTCGTGCTGAGGCACCTCCTCTTGTCCTGCCCCCAAGTCGTTTGTCTCCAAGCGGCTCTCAGAGAGACGGGGCCACCCTTTCTTCTTTATGCGGGTCACTGTGCACTCTGGCAAGAGGGGTGCTGAAGCACATGAAAATTTGGAGAGCATTTCTCCAGAGCCAGGCATTGGTGAAACTCAGGTAGTCTCTTTTTTGGTGGCGGAACTGGGGACTAAGACAGTAGGTGAAGCAGGGGCTTTTGGGATCACAAGACTCACCCCCGCCTGCAGCCTCAGCCAATGTGAACCAACCAATGGGAGAAGGCGCTGCCGCTCAGGCTCCAGCCAATCAGTAGGCAAGGTGTGCACATGCTCAGTCCTAGCCTAGCTAACTTCTTTGTGTGCGGTGCTGAAATACAATGGCTTCGGTCAAGGGTCCTGTATGAGGCTGATTGTGACCGCACTGGTGCCTGGACTTACACCAGGTGGGGACTGCTGGTGGGGTAGACAGGGTTCCAGCCACTTCCTTCTCAAGCTAAGCACCATGGCTCAGGAGGACCCCGCAGAGCAGGGGCAGAATGTTGGGTTCTATGCCCCATTCTTCAAACAAGCCCCACCTGGGGCTCTCCTTAAATCGGCCCCTTTCCCTCCAGCAGGGAAAAATAAAAATGAACTTGTCATTTTCCTGAATGGACATATTTTTTGGCTGACTCAGACTCTTCTAGAGCTAGTATTAGTGGGAACCAAGTGAAACTTCAGCAGGAAGAGGAACAAAAGGGCTCTTATTCCCCAAGATGGAACTCCAAAGTACATTTTGAGCAGAAAAACCTATTTGAACGGTTCCTCCTGCCTTAAAAAAACAACAACAATAAAAAACCATATAGTAATTGCGGTGTCATTAAAAACAATGACGGCTCAAAGTAGCAGGTTCCCATTTCTCAAAATTTTGCACCGTCATGTATGGTAAGGGGAAAAAGCCAGAGTACCTCTGGACTCCAGAAAGTCAAGTTCTAAATCTTCTACAGTTCAATGTGTTTTTCAGCTATAAAAAGAATAGCACCAGATTTTTGGGAAGGTGGGGGGGGGGCGGATAAGATATTGATTTTATTTTCCCTTTCTCCTCTACACGAAGTTGTAGCATCTCATAATGACAAGAACCAGGCTTCAAGTTTGGTTTCAAGTTCAGCCCAAGTTTGGAAGTTAAGATGGAGACTTTGCAATTCCTATCTCTGGCAGACAGGGGATGGAGAAAGAGATGAGAAAAGGAGGTGAGAAGCGAAAAGGGACTGGTGTTTGCAGATGCAGACCAACGAAGCGGCACCAGGGACTATCACACCTGGAAGTGACCCTCAGGAAGGACCTGTTCTCAAGCCTTTTATTGATTTGTCTGTCTGTCTAGCAGCAGGACTGGCCCCCTCCCCTTCCAAGTGACATCTTAAGCAAAAGCACAGTATCTAAAACTGATAAAGTAAAGTGCCTCCCAGAGCACCGTGCCTTGGCATTCCTCCAAATGTCCTCCTCCTGAACACCCTAGGCTTCTAAATACACTGCCAGCAAACCACAGATCTAACCCAACTCTTGAATATGCCAGTGAGGAAATCAAGGCGCAGAGAGAGGAATTAATTCACTGGAGAAGAGATACAGGTTTCGCCATGATGACATGGTAAAGGCTTGGTAGAGATGGACTTAGAAGTTGGGGGCAGAGGTTAGTAGACGTGGTGGTGAGAGAGCTGACCATGAGATGACCTTGAGGAGTTGACTGTGGATTGTGCAGGAGGCCGGAGACCCTGCAGATTCCCCAGGTGCCTTCCTTGCTCCTCACCAGCTGTTCTAATTCCTGTGTCTTCACACACAGATGGTTATAACTTACGCATTTGACGGAGGGAAAAAGGAACACATACAAATGGCGGTGTCTTTAGGAGGTCTTCCAGTCAGCAATTTAGAGCATCACTGCAAATTTGTTGCAAATGATCCCCCACTTTCCTTCTACACCTACGTCCGGCATTGCTAATGAATCATAGCTCCTTTTCCTGTGGAGCCTAGATACAACCTCAAAATTATTTCCAACACAGCACTCCAGACCACCATCACGAATTAACCCAGAGCTGGCTCTTAGGATGAAATTTCTTTGGTCTCCTTGGTTTGTGCAGGTGAAGACAAAGTCATTGTCTCGTGTGTCCTGACATCATGGCCACACGCTTTGACAGCCTGCACATCAGAGGACAAGCTTGGAACTGCATGTCTCAGAATCCCTTTCCCTGTATAACCTCAAGTTAGAGTCTGCCAACGAGAGGTCTTCCTGCAAGAATTGGGAGGTGGGGGAAAATGGCCAGCATTCCCTGGCGGTGGATGCAGCTAGGCGCCTGCGCAGCAGCTCAGACTCTCATGAATTGCCTGCTCTGGTGCCTCAGGCTGCTGGGGAGGGTGGTGGCAGCAGCCGCTGAGGTCCTGGGTCCTTTGCAGCTTCCCAGGGAGCTCCTGTAAATCACCTGCCTATGGTAGCTGCTGGCCTGACCTTTGCTCCCCGGGCCCTTCCAGCAACCATGCAAGTCTCCAATTCCCTGTCGTTGCGCCCTTCCTTCTTGGAATACCTAGAGAGGCTTCTGTTTTCCTGATGAACGCCCCGCTGCTGACTACAGTAACATTAACACCTGGAGGGTCGGGAACAGAACTTGGCAGCAAGAGGGACATCATCCCCACCTTGCTAAACACGAAAGTCAGATTCTTGTTGAATTTGACCTTCCTGTTTTCTGTGTTATTTCTGTGGTCCACCTACACAGAATGCAGAAAAGGAAGCAGTGAGAGAGAGATTTCCAAAGAATCAGAATAATGGTATCACAGAATTTGGAGCAGAAGGGACCTTTGCACAGAAGCGGTTGGGTTCTCTTCATTTTACTGATGGGAAAAACTGAGGCTGAGAGAGATGAGTTACAGCCGGTTCGTCCCAGAGCCGGGGCTAGAATCCAGGCATGCTGACCCGGACCAGTTGTTGTCCTTGGCCCCCAGAGTCTCAAACAAGGGGACTCATGTGAGCTCGCAAGTAAGGCACGGCCATGCTGAAATGTATCGCGTAACAGGCTGGCCACTTTGATGTGAGGCAGTAAACGCCTGGCTGGGAAGGGAGGCCAAGGTGAGTGGAGCGATCGCACGTGAGTTTCCCAGTCTGCCCAGGGGAGCAGGGGGCAGCACGGGGCAGGTCTCACGACGGCACGAGAACATGAAAACCACATTGCCCTAATCCTAACCCTACCGTGGAAACCCTGTCATGTTTCCACCTGGTAACATGCAGCTCATCTTAGCGAAATTCCCGTTTCTGTAGGCAGTTGTTGGAAAACATGTCACGGAATCCAAATTAACTGTGCTGCTCTCTTACCGTAATGGCCCTCTTGCCTCCGTTGGCTTTGGCGTCGTGGCCGCGTCAGATCGGATTCCTGGTGGCAAGCCATCGACTGACCAGAGGAGGGACTGTTTGGAAGGCCAGGAAGGCAGCAGAACCCCACTTGGGCAACTGCACTCTGGACAGTAGACGCTCCCAGGGATGCTGCCAAACCCCGGGCGCGTGTATCCTTTCTAATGCTGCCGTCTCCGAACACAGCTGGGGCTGCCACGGGCAGCCTGAGAATGAATCCTTCACCACCTTTCTGTTTTTGAGTTGCCAGCTCGATTCGTTATCTGCTTGGGGCCTTTGGAGAGGCCAGATGCCCACTTTTCCCTGACCTCTGGTGGCTTTAGCGGGCTCCGTTGATGGACAGCTGCGTGGCCAGTGCCCGTGGCAGGTTCCATCTCAGTGGTGTGGCTTCTCCCAGTCTAGCACCACTTCCTTTTACCCCAGTGCCTGAAAGCTCACATTAATGGTGTTTCCCGACTTAGTGCTTTGTCTCCTATTAAAATATAAAGACTAATTCTCTCCATCGCTTTCTCCTCAGTGTGAACGGACAGCAACTGGGTTGTTTCCCAGAACACCCCCGTCTAGCCCTCTGACACGGGATGCTGCATGGACTTTTTGTGAACTGCACTTTATGGTGGAATGTCACCCACCCACCGTCAGCCCCTGGGAGATGACCCTTGTTTCCCCGGCGGGGGGGTTGGGGGAGAGGGGGCGCCTAGGTTGGGAGATGCTCCCCGCTGTGGGTCCCGGAGATTTCTGGCGTGTCTCTCCTTCCCCTGGGGAAGTCCTGGGGGAGACTGCCCCACTGAGGCTCCAGACTCAGTTCAGGGGACATGCCTACATGCGTCCTTCTGAACAGTTTTCTGAACCTTTGGCAACACAGTCTGATGGCCACACATTCCTGTTGTCGCCATCCCTACCGGCTGCCAGGGTCTGTTTCCAGCACATTTCCCAGGTGCCAGGCAGTGTGCTAAGCATCCAACCCAAATTAGCTCATTTAATCTTCTCCACTTAACAAAGAAGGCAACTGTCGCCTGAGCCACGCAGCCAGCATGGGGCCGGGATTTGAACCCAGTCAAAACTCAGTCTCTTCCTACTGTCCCAGGCTCTTTGCTGCAAAGGTAGCCCCCTTCCCAACCCTCTACACATTTTATACAACAAAATAGAGACTCATCTCGGGTTCACTTTCCCCGCAGACGGTCTGAGAAGCAGCTGATTCTTAGGGCACCCAGCCTGCCTGATGGCTCAGGGTTCCGACACTCTCTTGGGTAGCTGAACAGTGGGGCAGCTGCCCAGCGGGTGTCTCAGTGGATAGACAGGGACAGAACCTCGCTGAGCTTTACCCATTCGGGGCTAGCTAGGAAGGCAGTAGGAGCTGTTCGTATATTTGCACTGTGGAAACAGATGAACTGACCAAAGGAGAAAAGCAAGGCTGTTTACTCTGAGCTTACTACAGCAAGAGTCAGCCCGCATTGTCGGCACCCTGGCAGCGACGCAAAGGCAGGCAGAGGAGTGGGCAAGCTTTAGAGTCAGGAAAAGGCAGCTTCGAGTGGGCTCTCATTGGAGACCACTGGCCTGGGAAAGCTGCAGGGGGGCTACCTGAGTGGGTGGTTAAGGATTAGGGGGCCTATGTGGCTTTCTCTGGCTGGCTTGAGTTGGAAGGACAGGAAGGCCTGTCAGTTACTAATCGAGTCCGGGTTATTTGGGGCTGACTGTTACAGACGTAACCGTCCAGCCTCCTGGACTGTCGCTAGAGATAGCGGCCCGGCCTCCTGGTCTGGTCACTGCGGATGAGGCGCTATGGATTGTGGATCCACAAGTGGCCGGGCCACTGTGGCTTTGCATTTTCAGTCTCTGTACACTTCATCCCCACAGCAGCTATCTTTCTGATGAGGAAACCGAGGCCCGAGGAAGTCAAGTAACACGCCTGAACTCCCTCCGCTGGGGTGGGTATGTGAGACCAGGCCTGCCGGGTGTCTGATTCTGTTTGTCCCCTATTTAACCCATCCCTGCACCCCAGCCAGTGAGCCTGACAGACATACATCTGATAGTATCCTTCCCTTCCCCGGCTTTAAGCCTCCCAGTACTGCCTACTCCCTTTCTGTTAGAGTGAGATCCAGCCTCCACCTGCAGATTCAGTCCCACCCACATTCAGGGCCTCAGTGCCACCACCCCCCCCCACCTCCGGGCTCCTCCAGGTTCTGTTCCAGCCTCCATGGTGCTTCCCCAGCCTCCTGTGACCCTGTTTCCCTCAGCTCAGTGGTGGGTCGGGGAGGGAACTTGGTTCTCGCCTTTCTCCCAGCATGCCACCCTCTTCCTGGCCCTCAGCATCCCTCGGGACACGACACAGGCTGTCACCTCCTGCGGCCTCAGCAGCTGGCCCCGCAGGACAGGACCCTGTCACCTTCATTACCTTCGTGGTACTTCTCACAACCTGAAACAATAGTCGGTGGCTTATCTACCTCCTCTACCACACTGAAAGCACCGCCTGGGGAACTGACTTACCCCGTTCTGTTGTGTTCTCCGGGTCCGGTCCATAGTAGGTGCTCAATAAACACCTTGTGAATGACTCAGCAAGTCTTTGACTCCTTCCCCCCATGGCTGGTCTTCGTATTCCTGAGACGGTGCTTCAGCTGCTGCCCTGACCTGTGACTGATGGAAAGGAAGACATCGGGGCCGGCCTCAGGCTGTGACTGCAGAGGCTGCCTGTGGCCCCTCACTTTGGGGTGACCTGGGCAGGGAGTCGGCAAGCAGCCCCTCGGGGAGAAAGTGGCGTATTTTCAACAGCAGGTGCCCGAAGTAACTGAGGGCCACAGGGATCCTGCCAAATACCGGTGACGGCCTCCCAAAGTCAGATTTACCGTCGTCCCCATGTTGCAGCCCATGAAGTGAGGCTCAGAGAGCTTGACGCATCCATCTCAAGTTCCCGGCTAGCGAGGTGCTGAGTTGGGATTTAACCCGGATCTGCCTGCCTTTAGCGAGCGTGTTTCTGCCTGACGCCTGAAAGCATAGTGAGCTGCCGGGGGTCAGACGCCTGCTTGTCCTCTGCCCCTCCTGCCCCTCGGGTTCCTCCTGTGGTCCCATTCCTGCCCCTTGAAGCTCGCTGCAACCTGCCATCACCTGTGGGCAGCACCCACAGGTGGGCAGTACCTCCTGTGGGGGTAACGAAGCGTTGCTGAGTTCCTCCTCCCTCCCGCCCCTCCCAGCTGTATGTGACTATGAGGTGGGCGTCTCCAGGTGGCTTCAACAAAGCACTGGATGCGTGAAATGCAGTTTAGTTGAGGAGAGAAAAATCTCTGCTATGGGCCCATTCCCAATTGTACTCTGTACGACGTGTACGACGTAACCCTATGCGATTTATGAGCACTTTTTATTTTTCTGTGACTCAAATTTGCTTCCCAGCAGATGCCACCTCCTGGTGTTTGCTCAGCCTGTCTGTCTGTGCAGGAGGGTCGGTTCCCAGGTCCCAGGGACTCCCCACAGCTGCTTGGGGTGGGCTCTGGCTCTGAACCGAGGAAGACCCCAGCCCTGGCCCAGGGCCTCCTTGGGGACTGGTTCCCCTACGTGGGTCTCACTGGGAGCAGAATGGGCAGGGGTAAGGAGGGGTTCTGGCCTTGGAGACTTTGCCCAGCCCTCTTGGGTTTGTCTTCCCCAGGACGGGACTGGTCCAGAGGCCATGGGAACAGCCCAAGGGCCCTGGGCAGAGGAAGAGGCCCTCAGTGTCCGTGGCCAGGCTGCTTCGCTGTGCACCTGAGCCTTCGCGCTGCACCCATTTGGTTCCCTAATGCTGGGACCCTGGCCTGGGCACCCCCACCGACACCCACCCTCCCTAGGGGCCTTCTCCACTGCTGCCCTTGATGCTTTCGTTTCTTGACGACCCCGAGACAAACGAAATTCAGATGGTTGCTCTGGCCCTACTGCTTCAAAGGCAAAACCCAAACTCTGCAAGTCCTCCCAAGGTCCCCAAATAGGAATTCAGGATTATCTGTGCCTGGAGAGTATCCCTCTGTCTCTAGGGCTGTGGCTATGAGACCCAGCAGCTGCCCCTGGGGAGCTGTTCGGCTCACGGCCTTGCAGGCTGAGCCCTCCCGTTTTGCAGACCGGCACACTGAGACCCGGAGGGGAAAGCAACTTGCTCAGGGTCCCCTGGCTGGGATAGAGGCAGGAGCGGAACCCAGGATTTGAGGCCTGGGCTGGTGCCCTCTCCATGATGGCTGAGGGCTCTGATTTAGAAGTGGAGGGTGAGTTCCCTTCTCTAACACCTGGAAATCCGGGCTGGTGGCCTTCAGGGCCCGGCTCAGTGAGGCAGCGAATGAACGACAGCGGTGTGTTTGTGACATCCTTAACTGCCCCTGTTTAAAACCTTCCAGCCCCTCCTCCCGGATTCTTGATCACTTTGATTCCTCCCCGCCGCAAACTTCTTTTGGAGACTACCATTCACCTGGAGGTAGCAATGACTTGTAGCCACAGCTTGGGGTGTGGGTTCTATTCTAACTCAGGGGGCAAAGCCGGGGTGGTGGAGACCCCGTATCAGCCTGAGAGCACTGCTCCCCACTACCCCTTTGAGGTCCCTTCTATCCAAAGTCAGGTGCATTTCATTTTGCAGCTGAAATTTGACTCCATTTGAGGTCAACCAAGGGAAGAGACAGACCCAAGTCATGCCCCCCACGGCCTGCGTCCAAACTTGAAATCTTGCTGGTTTATGCTGATGTCACCCAACTGAGATTTGATGCGAAACTGCAAGAGAACGCTGGGCCGGGGGGAGGGGGGGGGCGGGTGGCGTTTGCCGTGAGGAGAGGGGGGAGGAAAGGTGAAGTTCTGTTTTCTAACCACGGGGAGAGGAGCAGGAGGGCACGGGACCGAAAGTCAGGAAACTGCTCTTCTATTCTTGGCGCGGCGATTAGCTTGCTGTGTGGCCTTGGGCAGGTCACTTCCCCTCTTTGAGCCTCAGTTTCCTCATTTTATAAAACCAAAGGGAGGCTCTCCAAGGCCTCTTTCGGTTCTAAAGGGCCCATGATTCTAGCTCGGCCCCTGGGCCTGGGTGAAGAAATCAAAGACTCTCGGTTTCATGTCATCACTTGGGCCCCTCAGCACTTCCCGGTTGGGGCTGGGAACGGGACCAGACGCTCATTGGCCGAGCTCGTCTGAGTTTCAGCGAGGTGGCCAGCAGCCTGGGCTGTCGGGAACCTCACCCAAGGGGAGGGCAGGGGCAGGGGGCGGGCCGGACGAAAGCTTAGCCCTGCCACCCCAGGGCTGGGCTTGGCGCCCCGGCAGGCATCCGGGCTGATTCAGGCTGGAACCTCAGCTTCTGGAGGCTCAAGTGTCTCAGATGCTGCTTTTGATCAACGGAAAACAGGGAAAGCGACAAATAATAGCATCCATTTGCTGGCAATTTCAGTCATTTGTGGCATTTAATTAGCATAATTGACCTGGACCGGACCCTTTTCTCCACCTGAATTTAAAAATACATCACTGCTCCCCCCACCCCAATACATCCGAGAAATTTTCTTTTTTTTAATGAGGTTTTAACTAAAGCCCAATATCAAAACACCATATAATACTTTTATCTCATTGAAGACATTTGATGCTTATTAAAATATTATTGCTTTAAGGCTTATTTTGATTTTTTTGCCCAAGAGTGTATGCAGAGCCCTGCTACTCAGATAATAACAAAGAGACCTTAAACACGAAGAAAATACATGAAAGGTAATATGTTCCCCATTAGTCCCCGTATCATTTCCCCAGGATTACTGCTTTCCAAATATAGCATTAGTTTAAAAATAAAAGGCCGTTTACAGTAATGGGACACTTGCTACTACTTTGAGCATATGGGCCCTCCAAGGGGTTTGTACCACAGCTTCAGGAAGAGTGACTTCAGGGGAGACGGCTGACTTTAACAGAAACCCCAGCATGCCTCCTCGGAGCCCCCTCCCCCCACCCCCTAGACAGGCCACCTACCCTGACTCAAGACTCCTGTCAACCAAGCCTCTTATTCCTCTTTCAGAACTGCCTCTTTGGGTACACTGCTTCTGCCAGAGATGAAAAATTTGGGAAGGTGACAAGTAATCAATTGGGTGCCACTTGGGAAGAAGAGAGACACCTCGGAACTTTGCGTTCTGGCCTCTGAGGGAGAGAGTGGGGCTGCCATCCAGGGGAAGGGGGTCCTTTTGGGTTTGGGGGTGTCTTTTGTTCGGGGACATCCAGGAGAAGCAAACTCCAGCTGGGAAGATCTAAGTCGTTCAGGAAGTCCATGGGGCATGAGTAGGAGTTTGGTTTATCTGACCCAGAGATGTAGTTTTGTTTTGGCTAAGGACAGCTCAGAGCCATTTTCAGGGGGATGAACTAACCTAGCTAAGGGACAGAACAGGTACATAGAAGGACTCTCTCAAGTGCAGCGAGGGCCACTCCAGTTTGCTTCCACGGGCTGGTCTGTGTCGAGCACCCACCGGAAGCTGCCAGCCCGCTGAGGGCCCCTGAAGAGACTCATGTTACACGTTTGCTATTTTGGTCCAACAATGCAGGCTCCTTCCGGTTTGGGGAGCTGGTCTCCTGGCACTCATCAAACGCCTAGCTCTGAGAGGCCCCAGAGAGCCAGGGAGTGAGCTTCCAGCTTGAAGGGAGGGAGAAGCTCTCCTGGTTTTAAATCCCCAACTAAATGCCGACCATATCTTGTTGTCAGCAGAGAGGGGACGATCACGAGGGAGCAATGGGAGAGAATGGAGAGGTGGTAACGAGGGCTCAAATTGGTTGCCTTGACGCTTGCACTGTCCCTGGAGGCAGGCGGCATTGCCCGCTGGGTAGGGGGCGCTCCGCCCCACTGGGCACCACCTTTACCACAGGCGGGGTTCCTTGCGTGCGGCCAATTACAAGTTGGTCAGGGGCTGGAGGTGGTGTCTTGACGTCCACTCTGGACAGTCAGAATTTGGACCGTGTGCCTGGCCTCATCACATTATTGTTCCTCATGCTCGAAATCCCTCCTTCAGGCCAAGAATTGCTCATTCCCCTTTGCACTCCCAGGGCAGTGGCTGGCACAGAGCAGGTAGCTGGTTTGAATGGACAGAACAGGCCCCCGTGGGTGACAGTCTCAAGGAAAGACCAGAGGCCTGGGGGGAGGAGCCAGTCCTTGGTTGGTTGCCCCGTGAGATCGTGACGACTGTCTCCATTTATGGGGCACTCGCTGCCATCTGGGTTTAGAGCTGAGCACGTTCTATGGTTTCTCATTCAATCCTCACACCCCCATCCTGCCCAAGGGTAGCCTCGCCGTGCCTCACTTGCAGGGAAGGGGGCTGGGGTGTGGGGAGCTCGATTATTTGCTTGAGCTCACATAGCTGGTGGGTGTGGCAACAGCCTGGCTCCTGCCCCTGAGCCTCCACCACCATGCTGACTGTCTCCCTCATCTCGCCTTGGCTCACGTCTGGGGTTCCTAACAGTGGCTCCAAAGCCCCTTGGAGCGGTAGGAGATGGAGTCGGTCCCTTTGGAACAACGCTTTCCTTGGTGTCACGGCATTTTTCTAGGGACTCTCCTCCCTTGGGCGAGGATCGCCTCATGGGAATTGAACGTGCGACCAGTAGGGAGTTCCTCTTTGAGGAAACAGGGACTTGAGTGGGACCTTGAAGGAGAAGAAGCAGGCTGCCAGGGGAGGGAAAGGGAGGAGCCCCAGGTAGAGGAAGAGGCGTGTGGGGACACAGTGGGCTGGACGGTAAACAGAGAGGATCCCCCAAGTCAACTTCGACTATGAGCAGAGGCTGCCGGGAATGCTGGCTTGAAGAGGATTCGGAGGACGACGAAGAGCCGGGATCCATTAGCCAAGTCGGCCAGGAGCGTGGAGGAAGGGGGTGACCTCCTGCCACATTCTTGTCATCCCTGGCATAAGGCAGCTAAGAGGACACTAACACGTGTTAGCTCTTTTGACCTCCTGACAGAACCTGATTTGGGGGTAAAGGGGGGAACGCACTGCTGTTTATTAATTTCTCTTTCGCCGACCATTTCCTGCTCACTCTGACTCACCTGGTGCTGATGTCGGCAGGTTTCCTGCATCTGTTCCGCAAGCCCCATCGCCTGCCAAAGCCCGGCTGCCGGCCCTGTAGGGGAGACAGTGGGTCTGGCAGTCACGGTGGCGGCCGGGCCGGGGGGAGGGCCGCCACAAAACTCCACAGGTCTCGGGAAGACCCTCCTGTCTCCTGCATTGCAAATGGGTTCCAGTGGCCACTGCCGGGAGATGCCACTTTCTGCTGAGTCAGTGCTATTTCAGACTCCGCTCACCTGTAATGAGTGAGATTTTCTGGGAAGCATTACCATCTTGGGCTTGGGGGCTGCCCAGGTAAGGCAAGAGGACAATCCGAAAGCCAGAGGTTATGACTTTTGATCTAAGCGTCGGCTTTGAAATATTTAAAACTCCCCCGGAACCAACCTGGGTCAGTGCTGTCCTTCATTCTTCTGAGAAAGAGAAAAAGCAAGTCCGAGCGGAAAGAGGCTCTGGGCCGCTCGGCAGGCTGGGAGATCCGCGGGGCCTTCTGGCTAAAGTGGATGAAGCTGAGGTGAGAGCCTGACTACACACAGGTGACGGCGCTCAGGCAGGGTCCAAGGCCCTTTGGTCTCAATTCCACAGGGCACACCTCTGCAGCCAGAGCGAGAGCCCCGGCCAGCTGGGAGCAAAATGAGACTTCCCGGGTCCCTGGTCCTTTTCATGTCGCTTGTGTTGCATTTCCCCACCTTGTGAGTGTAATCCGACCTGCCAGCGTGGAAGGCTTTGGAGGTTTTGAACTTGCCCTACATCAAATACACCCCCTCCTCTGCTCGGGAGAAAACCCCAGCCACTCTGCCACAGACTCGGAGGGCATCTGATTGTCTAGAACACATCAAACGGCCCAACTCTCCCTTGTAAAAGTTTTACAAGAAAATCATTGAAGACCAGAAGAGCTATCCTTTCCCTCTCCTCCCCCTTCCGTTTTAAACCCGAGCCGATATTCTGGATTCCCACACTTTGGTGTCGGCCGGCCAGCGAGAGCGCCGGGCTGGCGGGTGCGCAGCGGCGGAAACCTCGGCCCCCCGGATCATTACACTTGCAGGCCACGGCTTGTGGGAGCTAGTGATTTGGACATATTTTATTTAACCAGCTTAGTAAAAGGTAATATTCAGCAGCTGTGATCTATAGCAGAATTACAATTTTCAGGGTCAAGGAGGGATTTTGATATTAGGAGGTTGGGCAGAATTGCTATGAAATCTCATGAGCTGTCTTTAAAAATAAATGAGAAAATAGGTTATCCAAGAGTCATTGTAAGGGAAAAATCAATAGGCAGTGTCTATTCACTTGGGCTATCAAAATCCTTGAAATTTGAACAAAAGTTTCACGTTTAGTGTACTGTAGGTTTTGAAATATCGGCGCTGGAGGCTCGGCGGGTACAAATTCATTGTGCTGTGTGCATCCAAACGAGGCGAGCCTTGTGAAGCTGTTCGGCTGCCTCGTACGAGGGGGGAGGGTCTTTGGTGACCAAATCAGATGGTGAAAAGGAGCCTCCCGAAGCAAACTACGTGTCCCGGGGCACATGGCTCATGACAAATGTCGAGGAGCACCCGCTGTGCCAGGAGTAGGCGTGGCCGGTGGCTCAGTGCCCCTACCTCTTGTCCAGCACGACAGTGGACACCAGGCGCCTTCCCGCTACACAGTCTACAGCGTCACTGCCCTCAGGTGGGGAACGAATGATAATTTCATAGGGAACTTCCTGGTGGTGAAAATCTGATTGAGCAGGTCACCCGGAGTGACGGAAGTTGCCTCCTATTCCATTAATTCATTCTCAACGCTTTTTTCTTTTTTAATTGCTTCAAACATGTCTTCCATTCTCCTTCAGGGTGGCATTGAATAGACTCAAATCAGCCCAACCAACGGAGCCTGCCTCTCCTCTCCAGGGGTGTCTCTGTGACTCGGTGCCTCAGGCAGGTGATTGCCAGCTAACCGCTGGGTCTCTCTCACCGGCCTGTGAGCTCTGGGCAAGGCGGACTCTGGTTTGGGGTTCAACGCTGTTTTCCAATCCCTGGCTCCATGTCTGACGTCCGGTGTTAAAAAATAATTTGAAAACCTTTTTCAAATGAAAAAAAAATTTTAATGAAGATGTATCTTCCTTTGATTATTATTAATATAAGGCATTCCTGAGGCATTTTAAGGCCGTAATCGTGAGCAATCTTTAAAGAAAATAAAATAAAAACCCCCAAAACTCCCCATCCTCAATATTCATCCACTACAATGTTACAGAGCAGCTCATTTAACCAAGACAGGGGGACGGTGATGGTTTATCACATGCTTGGTGGTGCCTTCCATGGGTTACCTAATCGAATCTTCCTATCAGTCCTCTGGGTGGGTGATGTTTTTCCTACTTTGCAGTCAAGGAAACAGAAGCCCAGTGAAGAGATGGGTAGATTATTTCGACTCCCCAATGAGAGAACCAGAGCTCGTGTCCAGGTTGGTAGTCACTGGTCACTCTGCAAAGCCATCTCTGGGACAATTAAAGAAGAAAAAGGGGGAGGGGGAACCGGCATGCAAAAGCAACCTTGAATATGAACCTTTCAAGTTCTATCATTAAAACAAAAAACCCACGGTGTCTATATTCACAGCACAGAAATGGTAGGAAAGTACTGAAGATTTATAACTGCCCTTTATTTAGAAAGGGAATGGAAGTAAGATAAATAATTGCAATGCAAAGGGTGGGAATAGCCAACGTTGGACTTAGGCATTTTATTTAACTCATCGAATAATACAAGTCAGTTTGGGAAACAACAATCAACACATATAACTTGTACTAACAATATGGAGAACCACATTTCCAAGAAATGTAATGAAAATAAATTACTCTGGGGAATACAGCAAATAAATAGTTTTTTTTTCTTTTAAGAAAAAATAACCCTATGAATATTAGGGGGAAAAAGTGAGGGAGAAGAGGCATTGTGGAGCTGGGGGAAATTTGACCTTGAAATGAGTGCCTGAATGAGATGAAGAAGCAGCACATTAATGAAAATTAACACACGTTCTCACTCCTGCCCCTCATCCCCTTGGTTGGAGGAGCGATTTCTCCCCACCCCCGAGACACGCTCTGAGCATCGCTCCTGACACCCACCGTCTGAGCGATGCAGATAATGTAATCGCACCATCATTAGGAACCATGAAATTGCAATTCCGCGGGGAAGGAGCGCTATCGTTCAGTTACGCAGAGGAGAGCCATTAATTAGCAGATCTCAGTTTAAAGTGACTATGTACTACACGAGTTCTAATCCCACTCTGGAGCGGCTCTCAGGCCTAATGAATTATCGGAGGAGGTGGAGTTGGAGCCAGAACATCACTCAAAAGGAAATGAAGTGAAATAAGATAAACTTGGAAAAAAAAAAAACCCACAAAATTTTAAAACGATCGCAAGATCATCCGGTATTGGAAAAAGGCTGCAGAAGAAGCCAAATGGGGGCCATCCAAACTTTCCTCTCTTGAAACGGCACTGTTATGCAGTTTAATATCTGGGCTCCATTTGAGGCAACTTGATCTAAATGGACTCATTCATTCATTCATGCATTCACCCCACAGATGTTATCTTTAAAAAAATGTTTATTTATTTTGGAGAGAGACAGAAAGAGACAGAGTGGGGGTGGGGTGGGGGGAAAGAGAGGGGACAGAGGATCCGAAGCAGGCTCCGCTGACAGCACAGAGACCGATACAGGGCTTGAACCCACGAACCTCAAGATCATGACCTGAGCTGAAGTCAGACGCTTCACTGAGTCCCCCAGGAGCCCCCCACAAATATTATCTTAAAGTAACAGTACTTTTATAGAAGATGACAGGCTGCTACTTTGGACACATGGATCCCTTGGACAGTCGAGTCCTCAAACGTCAGGCAAGACAGACTGAAAATTGCACTTGAACCCTCCATGAGAGTAGCTGAGGAAACTGAACTGTTCCGAAAGGCAACTATCTTCCCCCTGGAAGTGGAAGCGGAATCTAGACTTTTACCGTTCTCGAGAAGATGATCCCTCAACCCAAACCTGGTTGGCACTTGCCCTCCTCAGTTCTGGTGCCTTTGTACTGAGCTCTGAAATCCTGGCCTCACGGATAAATAAAAGGGGTGAGTGTAGAGATCCGTGGCCAGTCTTTGCACACTGTTAGGCCTCAACCTTTGGGCTGGCTGACATCTTTCCATTTCACGACTTGCTTGGGTTCCAACTATAGAGGCGAGTCCGCATGAATGCCGGGGGAGAGGTTTAGATCTAGGACATAATACCTGGGGACAATACCTGGGGGAGAGTCTGACTTGTCAATGGGTAAAGCTTCATGAGGGGGGGCCGAACCCCCTTTTAAGAAAGAAGGGCCACGTTCCAAGGCTAAGGGCTGGCAGCACAGACTGGTTTCTAAATCTTGTTCATGAGTTTTTTCCGAGTATACCTTCATAATGTGCCTATGGGCAAGGGAGGGGGAAGCACGAAGTTAATGGTCTGGTTTCCTGAGAGGGAAGTGGGTGCCCCAGAGGAAAAGTGACTCATCCAGTCAGGACCGGCTCCATAATGTACAATTATGGGTCCAAATCAAAATGAAAATTTGGAGCCCTGTATTCAGAAAGCAAGAAGAAAATGCCTTTTCTTTTTTCCCTGGTCTCTTGCTCTTGCCTAGTCATGGTGTTTAAAATTTTCTAGTTACTGTCCTTCTAAGTAAAGTCACGATTTTTTAATTACGAGCACAAATTTTACTTTTCGTTTTGATATTGTGTAAAGTCAGTTTTGAAGGTACATATCAGAACATTTAATACGTGTATGGAATCACCAGTTCCATGACATATTTTGTGACTTGTTTCAAGAGGGTGCCTCGAAGTGGCCAGAAGAGACAAGCTGGACTCAGGAAAGTTGGAAGAAGGAAGAGAGGGCTCTCCCAGGCATGGGGGCTCTCCCAGGGGGAGCACAGACCCTCTGGGGGCTGGGGCCTTGCTTTGTGACTTGGCTGAGCACTTGCCCTCCAGCCTGGTGGTCAGGTTCCCTTCCTTCCCGGCAGCCGGAGTGACATGTTGTGCCCCAGGCCTGGACAAGAAATCGAGCCGGGCATCTCCGTCTTCTGCAGGAGCCCTGCCCCAGTCCCTAGCAGATGGGCAGCCCCGGGGGCAGTGCAAGCTTTGCGCCAGGATGCATGGGGTATCCTAGGCACCTGTATCGGGGCGGATTAGAGGCTCCTCCTCAGTGAGTCCCCCACTAAATGTGCTCTGGTGCTGCCGGAGTAAGGAAGGGACTGCGGCCGCCACCCCCCACCCCCAAGATGCTGTGGGATGCACATGTCCAACCCTTGACCCTCCCTGTGCCTGAGCCCAGGTTGGGGACAGGCTGGCAGCCATTGCTGGGTGGAGGTTGGGATGGGAAGGCCAAGTGGAGATGGGGTTCCAGGGGGCTGAGAATCAGACCCCGGAAGCAGGAAGGCAGGATTGCATGTGAGCCAAGTCTCCAAGCTCCCAGTTCATGGTCCATTGTCTCACTAGACTTCATTTACAAAATACAATTACAAAGATTAAATTATCACAAATTTCAAGACCGCGACTGTAGATCATTAAGCACCAGTGTGGGGCCCTTCTGAATGTGGGGCCATGTGTGTGTCTGCACTGGTCACGAGCCCATGCCATCAGCCCTGCATCCAAGACCACCCAGAAGCTCAGCGCACCAAGTCTCCTGCTCTTCCAGGAGGTTCTACTACACACCAACGGCTGCCATCTTACTCCCAGGCCTTTGGCCCTAGCTGTATCAGGAACCTTCCCTTTTCACTGCCATGGATGACTGGAGTTGGCAGAGGCCTACCTTCCTGAGACTTTCCAACCAGCTTTCCCACTTGCCAGATGAGGAACCAAAGCCCCAAGCAGGCTCTGGTTTGTTATCATGAGGGCACATGACAGGCTGGTGGCACAGAAGGGCCCAGAGCTCTGAGTACATCTGGCCCGGAAGATGCCAGACTTTGGGAAAAGAGCAAAGCCTCATGGGGTCTCCCTGCTAGGTTGTTCCTAGGGGTGAAGGCACTGCTGCCACAACCACTAGAACCTGGAACATCATCAGGGCGTCTTCCAGAACGTTCTTAGCATCCGCAGCCAAGGTGTTTGCCAGAGGCCTCTGTGGACTCGGTGTCAGGGGAGGGGAACCCTAATTCTTACTTAATTGTTTCTTACGAGATTCTTTTGCTGGAGACGGGGGTGGCTAGGATGGCAGACCTGAACACAGAAAGGCCTTTCTCAGGTGACGCTAGTAGCTCAGCTGAGGTGACACCAGGGTGTCCTCTGCCAGTTCCTCAAGAGAGCAGAGATCTGACATTTGTAGGAAAAAATGATCTTAGCCAACAGGGATGGACCTGATTTTTCTGTACATGTTGGTTTAAAGACTGTAATGGAGGAATATTAGCCCCGTGGTCTGAAGGCCAACACTACTAAAGAGGCCAGTGGCGCTGTGGGTGGGCCATGGCTTCCAGAATGTGGTGGTTTGAGTTACGTCTCCTTGTGCAGAGGAGGCTCCACTAGGAGCTGAAGACCTGGTCT
Source organism: Paguma larvata (assembly GCA_030068075.1). Lineage (NCBI taxonomy): Eukaryota > Metazoa > Chordata > Mammalia > Carnivora > Viverridae > Paguma > Paguma larvata. The sequence continues at coordinate 31,884,111 of CM057837.1, forward strand.
CCACTCCTGGCCCCACCACCCATCTGCTGAGTGGTCTTGAGCAAAGTCTCATTCCCTCTCTGAGCACCATTTTCCCACCTGAACAAGCAGGTTGGCCAAAATGGCCCCCAGAGCCTGCATAGCTAGAGGGTTCCATGAATTTGAGCCCATCCACCAGGCTGGCTTTTGCTATCTAAACTATCGTCAAGGTGGCCAGCGTGGAGCTCAAGGGATGCTGGGCCCACATTTCCTCATTTCCAACCTCTCTCTCCCTGGCTGTGTGGGTGACGTCTCCCCTCACGGGAGCTCAGAGAGGCCCATCTGGAGGCCGGGACCTGCGGCAGCTTCTGCCGGGATGCCCAGGCTCGTCCTGTCCCCGGATCAAAGTTTCTCCACTGTCTGGGGGAGGGTGACCAATCGGCCTCGTGCCCAAATCTGGATTCTGCTTCTATTTTCCCCTTTCTGCATGGGGGACAGAGAGAGGAGAAGAAGGAGAGAGAAGCCTTTGAAAAATGTCTCTTGCTCCATCGCTCAGCAATTCACCTCGCTGCTGAGCCCAGTGACACTCCCGTGGTGCACCTCTTAGCCACTCGGCAACTTTTTTCCCTTTTATGATATTTTGGGTTTCTGATTGCCTGCCAAGTCAAACCTTCATCATTTAATAAGCAGAAAAAAGAAAGAAAGAAAAAAGAAAAAAGAAAAAAAAACCCTCTAAGTCAGTCCCAATCTAAAGGGTCCCCATTCCTGTTCCCTGCCTCTCTGGGGCTGGTCCTGGATATGAGGCCAGTGCTGATGGGGACTCAACCACTTGCAGACAAATGTCAACCCTACTCTACTCTACTCCAACGGGGCCATTTTGCACACGCAGTCCTGGAAATTGCAAGGAGGCACGAACACACAGCTCTAGAGGGCTTTGCAGAATTTGGGGAGACCGGGCCTTAATGTCAGGGGCAGCAGTGACAGGTGGCAGCGGCATGGACGCCGTGACATGACTTCCAGACCCTGAGAGTGACCTGCCTGACATTAGATAGCAAGTCAGGGCTCTGAGAAGGAACACAGCTTTCCAACCTGCCGCCCCGGGGCTGTGGGACAACAGCGCCTTGTTTTCTTCCCTCGCTTCTTGACCATGTGTCTTTGGGCCCTGGAACGCAGTAGACAGTCAATAAATATTTTTTGTCTAGATGAATCAATCTGACTACACCTCGCATGCTTCAAACAGGGAGAGGTTTGGTCGCTGAGAAATCCTGTCAGGGAGAGCAACAAGCCCGCTGAGACCCCCAGCTCTCTCTTCGCTCTGTAGTTTCTCGTGGGGGGCAGCGTGGTGGTGGGCACGGATGAAGAGAAGATGGAAATCAAGCAGAGAGAGGCTCTGAGGGTCACCATGTCCCTACTGAGACCCCTGGATGGGGCAGTGTGGGGAGGGGCTGCCCAGGGCTCTTCCACAAATGCCAGCGTGTCCACTGTGAAGCCTCATCTTACCTCAGCAGGGCTGGTGAGGGTGTGGGGAGCGGGCTGGAGCAGCTCCTCAAGGAAAGCAGTTGGCTGGAACCCCCGTCTACTGTTCTAACTATCCCCCCACCCCGGCCCCTAACCACCTTCCTGCGTTCTCTCCTCCTCCTCACAAGGGCATTGCTGTGGGGCGTGCCAGGGGACCCTCAGCCAGTTATCTGGCCTTGGCAGAGCCTATGTGTCCCGGGCCCTGGCCAGGATGTGTGTGGGCTTCTAGGGCAAGACTGTGCTCCCGGCGACCCATTCATTACCCTGAAGGGCAGCTGATCCCAAGAGAAACCACCAGGCGGCTTGTCCCAGGCAACCAGGGTCTCCTTCCCTTCTCCCCTTTCTCCCAAAAATGCTTCCTCCCATAGTGGGTCCTTCCTCCCCCAGATCCAAAATCTGCCCTCAGGAGAGGGTCAGACCATTCACCCAGAGGGATCAGTGGTTGACCGGAGAGGAAAAGAAATCTGCATTTTTCCAGGGTTTCAAGGTCAGACACCAAAGGAATGGGCCTTTGAAGGTGGGATTTCAGGTATCTACCAGCCCACAGGGTGTCACTGTGCAGGGACCTGGCGCATCGCACAGTTGTACGGGGCTTGGAGGGCCAAGGCCTGGGCCACCTGCTGTGGCCCAAAAAAGAAGCGAACCAGGAAGGGGAGAGTGTGTCTGCAGCCTCAGGGCGTGGCGCTGGGGAGCTCCAGGCCTTGTGCATTTAGCATCCTATGGCCGATGCTTCTCTACTGAATTTCACGACAACCCCAGCCCCCAAAGACAAGATGGATTCTAGCCACATCCTCGGCTCCCGTCCTCTGGTGGTGTTGACAGAAAATTAACAGGAACAGGCAGCCCGGCATCCAAAGCGCTTAGCCCAGCGTCGGGCATGCAGCAGGCCTCCGTAAGTGTCAGCTGAGGGTGCCTCTGTGGCCTGGGTCTTTGGCAGAACCTTCTGGAGAGAAGCTGGAGCCCGAGGATGTATTTCATTCTCAACTCTGTGGGGCCTTATCATGCAAAAAACATTTCTCTCCAACTCAGGTACTTTCCTCGGCAAAATAAGTTTAAAACAAGAAAGTTGAGGCAACAAAGCAGCACTGGGCTGGAGAAGGGCCTTGGCCGCCCCCGTCCCCCCCCCCCCCCAGTACTGTCCCCTCCTGAGCACACCTGGGGAGGCCGAGGAGGTGGGGGAGGGAGGGCGCTGCACTGAACGGTGCTGTCCTGCCCCCAGGAAAAGTCCAGGCAGCTCTCGGTGGAGCCGTGTGTGCTGCAGATCGATATGGGCTTCGGGGCCGCTGAGCTATTATTCACGCCAAAGGGCCTTGTTTGGACGCAGGGAAGGAGGGGGTGCACGAGTTCACAGAATCGCAGTCTAGAGCTCTGCTGCTTGGCATTTCCCCCTCTCTCTGTGATGCCTTCGTTATTTATGTAGCACGAGTAATGAGGTGATTCAGGATGAGGAAGTGCTTTCCCCCCAGCATGCTGGGAGCTCCTTGAGGCATGACGGCGGGGGTGGTGTGTGATTTGGGCCGGGGTCCTGGGAGATAGGCACCCTGTCTTTCCCCTCCTTTGGCTCCTCCTGAAGGAGACCGATAATGGGCCCGGGATGGCACAGAGTGGGACCTGATGCCTGTGTCCCTTCCCTCTGACTATCCCCTGGGACGAGCCCCCGCTAACGACCACCTATCGCCTGGTGCTGGGAACCCATCCTTAACCTACGCACCATCTGTTCCTCACCTCCTCACGCGTTCCCAGTCCCCTTGTCCTGTCGTTTGGGGTTTGCCCCCACCATCTTGTTTTTGCCCTACTTGCTGCTGGTAAGCTGGCTTTGGAACCATTCGCCTTATCACTGACCTGGAATCCTAACAGACGTGGGCAGTGTCTCTCGGAACTCCCTCTGTCTTCCCTCCTCTACAACAGAAGAGGATCCTGACCCTTGTTCCGTCGCCTATTTCAGGACCCTGTATCCAGCCTTGGCTCCAATCACACATAATATTCTCCTGCCTGTGCCGGTCCACTCTTGGTTACCCTTCAAGGTCTCCCTTCTCGGATGCAGTGCTTGTGGTTTTAAGAACTTCTCTGAGCTACCCACGTGCTCACCTGCCCCATTTTAAAAAGGCTGACATCTTGTCTAAGAGCTACCTGACTGGTCATAAAATGTGGAATCGCCCTGGCAGACAGCGCTGGTTTGAATGCGATGGGCTCCAGGAAAAGCCATGTAAGCAACAATGTTCCTTGGAATTTTGTTTAAGGTAACGAATTATAGCATAGGATGAGGTCAAGTTTGAGGGCCGGCCTCTCATCTCAGGCAACCAGTGTCTTTGGAATTCACCCTGGCGATGGCTTACCACAAAGCCTTCCTTCCTTTTGGAAAAACGACTCTGAGCCTATCTTTTGCTGAGGTGTGGAGTCCATTCCGAAGGTGGCAACTGTCATGTGGTTAATTTGGAACAGACTGAAATGGAGGCTTGAGACCCCCCTTGACCCCGGTGTGTCTGCCATTTCTAGGCCCACAGGTGATCTGTGGGCTCAGGGCTGGCCTCGCTTGGCTCGTGCCTGCTGGATGAACCCCATCCACAGGACGCCGCAGCTCCTACTGGACTGTCTGTCCTTTGGTGGAGGATGCTGAGAGCTGGTGGCTGAGCAAGGGACATGTGCCATCTCTCTCCTTCACATCCAGGTTGTAGCTGCCCAAGGGCTCTGTCTTTCTGAGGACGGGCGGGTGGGAGTAAAGCAAGCTGGTAGAAACGTACGCCTTGTTCCCTGCCTGATGTTGACTAGGCCATCCTAGCCCCTTAGTACCAAGGAACCAGGCCTCTGATCGTGGCTCCCATGTTTATGTGAAACTCATCGAATCAAACCGGTTGACCAAATGTGGCCAGCAGTTCCGGCATGGAGAATGCCACTGACTTCAGGCTCAGGATGGAGACGGAGCTTTCCCCCTCCAACTCAGAGCCCACAGAAAAGCCGAGGATGTCACCAATGGCAAGTCACAGAAAGGAGAAAAGATGGAAGGTCAATCCCAGCAAAGCATGGCTCCTATTGTCTACTGGAGAAGCGATGAGCTCATTGACTACACAGAGACGCCCCGGACGCCCCATCGCACCCTCCCCACACCAGCCGACCGGACACACAAGTGTTCCTTTAAGAATTCCCTACTTACTCTCCAGACCACAGTCCTCCAACCACACACTCAGCTAGCGGAGGAGAAGAGTGGACCAGAAACAAGGGACGCACAGAGGTTCCTCTGAAACCAGCCCCGGCCACAACCGACCGGCAGTCCTTGGCTCTGAAAGTGCACTTTTCCCGGGAAAGCCATCTCCACTCCCAGGCACCGAGTGCCCTGCTAGGCTAGCAGTTCAAACCAAAGAGACGAGGAAATCGTTGCTTGTAGTTAATTCTCAACTACGTAGACAAACGGCTATAAATATTTATGACGGGAAATTTCATTATTTAAAAATTCGGCTCTAAATTTCTAGCTAACTCCATGAAGAATGCCTGCTGAACAGGTTGCAAATTAAGAACAATTATTTTTCTCTTCTGCATTTGAATAGAACTTACAGCTAAAGTCATTTAAAGGGGTTAACATCAACCTTAATTAAATATTAAAGTGTGCCTGTACCTGCTGCTATTGTTGCCCCTTCGAATAAGATATAACCTATTTTTGACAAGTTTTCATCTTTCTCTGTGGAAGACGCTACATGAAATCAAATCAGTGGCAAAGAGGAGAGTAATGAATAATCTATTTCATATTCCAACAGTACCCAGAGCTCGGAGTGGAAAAATATTCAGTTGGATGATGGCAAGAGGCTGCTAGAGTACCACATGACACAGCTAATGTTTAAATAATAATAATAATAAAAAGCGATAAACAAATCATTAGCCCTTAACAGTTGTTTAATGCAATTTGTTAATGAACGCAATGGTGGGGACTAATAATGAAAGAAAATAAAAACGTCTAAACAGGCGCCAAGTTGCTGGCGATGCGCAATTATTTCCTTGTCAAGTTTTTATGATTTAATGAGCCCCTCTGGGACTGACGGCTGTCAGTCAGTCGTGACTTTTTGACACCATTACAACTTCAAATACAGCAGCAGGCAGGCTGTTTTCCTCGGATTTGAAATACTGAAATGATCTGACAGTTTTAAAGAAAAGATGTGCAAAAAAAAAAAAAAAAAGGAGAAAGAGAGGGAGAGAAAGACAGTTGCTTTCTTTCTTTCCACCCCCCCCTTCCCTTCTTCTATGGGGTAATCTCTGGATGCTGTTTGGTAATGAAAATCCAATCACTGAGGTCATTATCTGATGAGGTTTTTGGAACAGGCAGGCTTTTTTCCCCCTCTTTATTTCTTTACTTAATGATAACCCTCAATGGGCTTGCCCCGCATGGGACGGCCGGAGCTGCACAATTTTGTTCACCATTAATTTCAGCCTTTGAAGCTCAGGGCTCAGAAGCAGTAGCAAAGCAAACCCCCCACCAAGCTGGTTCCAAAATAAGACAATCCAGCCTGCCTTAAACAGAATAGCAAATGGCCTCCCAGCCCAGGCCCAGCGGCTGACGTCAAGCCCATTGCATATGCAGGCATTCGCCTTCTACACGGAACATTTAAAACTCTTTACAACTTAAGAGACTTTAATTAAATTGCTTTTGATTCTGGAGCAGGGTAGCATCCGCTTTATTTATTCGGTCAGGGAAACGGTTTAGTCTGCATGAATTTTATATGGCAAGGGCCGCCTCCTCCTCTTCCTCCTCTCCTCGGTGTCTTCACCCCCCCCTTCCCACTGAACATCATTTTTTTTAGCACAGGCTCCCACCTGGAAGAATAGAAGGCAGTCAAAGTCTACACAGGGAGTTCCTAGAACCTGTCACAGATCTAGGACCCGCTTCGAATTTGTGGGCTTTCTCCCTTCCCCAGCGGAGCAGGGGAGTGGGGAGAAGAGAAAAGCCTGCCTCGGGTGGGGCTCCTTTGCGTTTCTCCTGCAGCGGCTGGAGGGCCAGGCAGGAGTCCTCAGGACTTCAGACCAGCTTCCTACCAAGCGCTCACTACCCAGGTCTTCGGGGTTACTCTCAAGGTGCGTTGGATGGGGCTGGTAGGCCAAGGGTTATCTGTTCAGATTCTCTCACTCTCAAGGTTGAATTGGGGCAAAGTCTCAGGCAAGAGCTGATAAAGAGGTAGAACTGGAAAGGAAAAGCCATTGAGAGGGAAGAAGTGCACCCCCCCCATTTCATCTACTTCAACGTGAACGCAAGGCGTTAGTGACATACCGGGGAGCCAGCGGGTTTGGATGATCGGATCAACCTGGCTTGCTGGGCGGCCTTGGGAAGAGGCGTGAGGTGTAGCTGGATGACTGGCTATACGCGTTAGCTAAGATCAACAGTTTCAAACGAAGCCACCGGAGAGGTTGGTGTGATGCTTCCCCGCCATTGGTGTTTCGGAACGAGAAGGAGGTTGTTTGTTTGTTCCCCTGCATTTAATGGTTTTTTCAATGTGTTCAGCATGGACAGAAATCCGTTATTGGAATAAAAGAACCTTGCTGAGATGGATCCCTTGAACTGATAGGAAAATTAGCTCTGCCTTCCCACTCCTTCACGGTCCCACTCTGCTCCGCCGAGATCCCATGCCATCCCTGCGAAGTAAAGGCTGCGGCTTTATGTACACAATGCTAAATGATTTATCTGGACACACGCAGGCCCTGGCCTGTTTTGCTAAGTACGATTTCTCCGCTGGGTCTTGCCATTCTGCATTTCCTCTCTAAACCAAAATGGTTCTTTTCGGAGTTGGGACAAAATGTAAAACAAAGCGCCGCATCCAGGTGATCTCAATCTCGGGGCACAGGCGGTTAGCATTTTTTATGAAGAGAACAGGTTTGCTTCTCAAGGATTCAAAGCTTCCAATTATATTCAAAAGATAGCACGGACCTCGTCAATGCCTATGAAGTCTTAAGAAAAACACAGTTTGCTTTACGACTAGGGGGAAAATGACCTCAGCTTGGGCAACTTAAAGCCCGATCATAAATGAACTCATTTTGAACGCGGTTCCCGGTTACCTCGGACAGAAAGAAACCAAAGAAACTCGCAAAGCGTGTCAGAGGTTTGAATACACAGTGAATTCAGGAAGGCCGCGCGAACATTTTTTTTCCCCAGAAAATCCAAGCCGTCCTTTGTAACACGCTGCAACCCCTTATTCTTTTGAAGGAGGTTCGTGAACATTTTCCATAAAGTTTATTTCTAGTGGATCATCCTGCAGGACTCTGTGCCATATTTATAATCGCATTTGAAATTTCGCACCGACGGACTCATGTTCCTGCTCTTCCTGAAATATTCATGCTCTCTTTACATAGTGGAATGGATGTGGAGGGGCCCTTGTCAGACCTTTTGCATGTATGAGGGCTGCTTTTGGCAGTGCGGATATGAAAACCGCAAGGATACAGAGATGCTTACACAGGTCAGGGGAGAGGAGGTCACAATTAAATATCGTGCCAAGCTCCCTTTGCCAGCAAATTCTGGGGACTGTGGGATTTGGGGAAGGTAAAGAAATATTTCACAGAGCCAGTAATCAAAGTCGTGAAAAGTAGATCTTGGGCAGCCTCAGCAAAAATATTCTTGGCCGTGTGAAAAAAAAAATGTATGCACAGAAAAACAGAGAAAGTGCTAAGTCAATTTCCTGCACAAGTGACATTAAATGTCCACCTTTACAATGAAAGCACTCAGCCACGTAGACTGTATTCATCGTGCCTGGGTAGGAACGGGGCCGGTTTGCTGGAGGGGGTCACTGGCTCTGGCCTCTGCTTCTCTCTGCATTTTTATCCTTGGACATCACAAAAGGGCAATTTGGTGACGAGAGATGTGTGACAAACAGCACAGCCCATCAGATGCCCCATGACTGACTCATCATGCCCTATCCCAAACCATGACCCCTGACATGTCCACAGGGCAAGGAAGAAAGTCACCAAGGCTATTTTGGTTAGTAGATGAAATGACCGAAAGGTAAACAAACATTCACCTTCTCCTACAAAAAACAAACCCGGGTACAGACGAACCTAGAAAAGGAAACCGACCCACACGGAAGCAGGAATAGAAAATATTTTTACACTCTTCGCGCTTCAGCTGAACAGCGGTGACAAGAGGGAGGGTCATTCCGGGCCTGTCGGCGCAAAAGAATGATTCATGTGACCATTTTGTCTTAATTACTCAGAACGAGCCGTTGTTGCTGTTTATCAGGGAAGAGCAGATCCATCAGTGTCTTCTGACAGAAAAAGTGATCGCCATCAGGATGGTGACAACCAGGATGATGGCCAAGATGACGACCAGGATGCGGTTCTGGATGATTCTAGGAAAGAGCAAAGGGAGAAAAAAATTCACACAGATAAAGGACGGACTTTCTGACAAAGACCACTCGAGACCGAGTTGGCTAATCAAACGATGTCCTCACAGGTGGGGGCCGGGAGCCCAGTGTGGGGCTCGAGTCTGCGTGCGCACGTGGGTGCGTGCGTGTGCGTGTATGTGTACACACATGCATGTGTGTGCGCACGAGCTTTTCGGTTCTACAAACGACCCGCGAGGAAATGAACGACTCCACAGCGACTGGCACGCGGCACTCAGAGAAATGCTAAAGCGAATCGAATGGCTTTCTAGGCTTGGGGAACCACGTAGTAATCTCTAAGCGATCAAGGGCCCCATGCGAGCTTCTCTTTTTAATTTAAAATGTGAGACAAGCCTCATTTTTTTGCAGCGTTTCCGTTAAAGTAAAAGACTCCAAGGAAACATATGTCAGGAAGGTACTTACCTGTACAAAAATACCCGGGGAAAAGTAAAAGAGAGATTTAGGAAGAAAAGGACAGGATTAAGAAGCAAGTGTCAACCTCGCAGCTCAGGCTGTGAAACCGTCATCTGTCACTGGGGCTCACTGCTCAGTTGCGCCAGGAGGAAACGTTACATTTGCTCCGTAGCAAAAAAAAAAAAAAAAAAAAAAAAAGATGGAAATAGGAAGTTACGCAGAGTACCCGAGTGTCTCACGTGCTTTGCTCGGTGGGCCCTCACCTCTGGGGACTCCAGAGGCCCCAACACGAGCCAATGTGGATGACGGGGAACTGGGAAGTTAGGAGGAGAACCAGAGGAGAGACACGTGCTCCAAGATGCCTGCAGAGAGTTTCCGATGAAGTTGCCCCCATGGCGCATTAGCTTCTTCTGAGAAAAGGGGTTGAGCGACAGAATGCTTTGTTGGGACTGTCAAAGGGAACCCCGGTCAAGTGGCCTGGCCCACGCTCCTCCCACAGAACCCACCACACAGTGACAGAGTGTCCGTCCCGTGCCTAACACCCCACAGCAAATCCCATCTGCCTGTTCCTGCAAACATGAGGCAGAAAAAGGTCTGCCGTCTTAGTCTCACAGAGACCCTGCCCTCCTATTTTGAATCTCTGTGAAGAAACCTTTGGGCAGTGTTGGCAGCCTTTTCTAGCTTCCGGAGGAGTTTCTTTCTCTGAAGGAAGATGACATCCTTGTGGCTTCAGCTGGATTCCTCCGCGCCCACCCCCTTCTTCTCCAGACCTACGTGGATGGATGGAGACGGTCACATCAGACGAGCCCCCTCCCCCGTGGCCTCCTGGAAGGACTGGCTCCCTCTCCTCCTGACAGGTTACAAAATGATCACATTTGCTGACACGTCTTCCGCAAAACTGCGTGAGTGCCTGTGTCCACTTTTCTCGAAGGAGATGAATGATCCGCTCGGTCTTCATTTATCACGGAAGGCTCAGCTAAGATCTGTCTCGTTTATTTCTTCCCGTCCCCACTAGAAAGGCTGCGCCCTGACATTAATTCTTCTGCCGTGACAGCTAATTCAGACTTAACAGGCCATATTTACTCAGGAGGCAGGAAGATTCTCTGTCCCCCAAATAAATAAATAAAAACAGGACTTCACGGCTTGTTAAAAGTGAGGCGAATTATGGACACTGATCGGTGCTACTTGGTGGCTTGATTTAAAACCCAAATTGATTTTTTTCCGCTTTTCTCTGGAAGGGGGCAGAAGTCTTCAGAACAGTCTCTGCACATCCCGTTTGCCCAAGTCGCTGTCACAATCTCTATTTACCACAGTCATCTGCGTCAGACTTGCAAAGGAAATCAGCAAAATTGAAACTCAGCAGTGAAACAGATTAAAAGCATGAAAACTCTTTAAAATTCTGCCTTAAGTAATATACGGTAGTGTGTCTCTTGGTTGACAACCATTTTATTTGTGGGTTGAGGGCCCCAAGGCATCCATGATGCTAATTTATAAAGGATTAACTGCGGGAGTTACTTGTTTAATCTGAAGCAGGGTTAGAAAAATGAATACACAGGAATCCCTAAATCCTCAGCTCTTCCCTGGTCTTCCTAATTGGGCTTCCCTCATCTCAAGGCAAAGAGGGGTGTGATTCCCCCTCGATCATTCTTTACAGCTCATATTTTTAATTCACTCAGCACACAACTGATTCCAGGATAGCCTGACCTCTCCGCTGGGTCACAGACATTCAGAAAGACCCAACTGTCCACTCACTCCTTGGTGTGTCCTGAGCCCGGAGCTGGCCCCTCTACAGCCCCAGCACACAGTACGGTTGCTGGCGCACCGCACTCAAAAGAGACCCACCCAACGGAAGATCATCAAAGAATGCAGTTCCTGTAATTGTAATCGTTCCATTCAAGGGTGAGTGGAGAAGAAACCTGTGCAAACTCAATTTGCGGGAAAATCTCAGGGAGTCTGCCTAGAAGAGGCTGAAGTTAAACGTTGACGTAAACCCCCCAAAGATGTAACTTCGTACCATATGCCTTCTCAGAGCACTACTGGGTCTTCTCCCTGATGCCAAGAGAAAGCATGGTCCTCACGGAACGGAGGCATGCAGTAGAGGACGTGGGCAGGAGCGAGCACTTGCTTTCAAACCAAGGGCTGGCAGATATTTAGAACAAAGTGAGTAGAAAGGGCAAAAAGAAAAAAAAAAGAGTTGGAGTGGACTGAGTTGGAAATAAACTTGACTCAGGCTCGCAACCCAGCTTTGGACTCAAAGGTGTTAGGTTGACACGGTGCCTCTAAGGACCAGAAAAGGGAGCCGCTGGGGCCCTTGCATGGATAGGAACGGGCCAGGCCAGAGCAGGGGAAACAAAGGCTGGCATCGGTGGGCCCCATCTGTGAGGAAGCCTGGAGTACAGTCACAGCCAGGGGCTGCTGGCAGGTATCGCTGTAGGCAAAGCAGAAAGGAATGTGGAGTTTGCAGAGCATCAGAAAAGCAAGCCAGGAGAGGGGTTCCCAGCTCCTGAGCCAGGGAAGGAACTTTGGGGAAGCCCAAAGTAACTTCTTTCTAACTTTGGGCAACGGGGGGCTTTACGTTCAGCTAGGTCTGCAGCAAGCTGTCTTAATCTCCCTTTTGAAAATGCAAAGTGTGTTTACCCAGTAAATAATTTAAGAAAGAATATACACTTGAAAGAAGACATCCATTGAACCAGCCAGGCTAAATTGCCTCCGGGCAAAAACTTGTGCATTTGCATGCTGCATTCTATTAAGTGAGCACACTGTGGCTTTAAAAGAACGCAGAGCCAAATTAAAAGGAATGTGGGCCCGAAACATCAAGGATTCTCCAAGTTTACATTATGAATCACAGTGCTGTTGATACAAGATGAATTAACCATTTACTTTGAGGCTGAACTCACAAAGTACTATTGAAAATACTGATCCCCGTGTGGAACCCTGGGAGCGGCTAATCTTTCCATTGCCAGTCTCCTCCCCCTCTGGAAACAAGCTCCTGCGTGTGGCAGGAGGAGACTGGGTAGAGAGGGAGCAGGCAGGCAGGCGTGGCATGTGGTGCGTTTCTCTCTCCTGCTTGAGAAGCCCGGGAATTGCACGGTCGCAGGAGGCGTCACCGGCATCTGCCAGCACCTTGTTCTCCTCTACTTCTAGGCACAGACCGCTCTCACCTGTCCCTTGACGTTAGGCACGGCCATGTGACTTGTGTTAAGTCAATGAAATGTGAGCAGAAATGCTGGCTGTCACTTGCATGCCAGGGGGAGGCATCTGACTTTCGGTGTTTGGTTCTCGGGCTGGCTCTTCCCTTGCTGGTCTGATTTGGGAGGCTGTTTGTTTCAGGAGTGGAGTAACGGGACGGCAGGACACTGCTTCTGCCTGGATCCCTGAGTCATCACATGGAGCACCGCAGCCCAGAAGACTCCCCTGGACTCACAGCAGACTCGGATTAAGGTATTTTTCATCAATAATGGCTTAATGAGATGAGATGCAGGCACGGGACTTAGGCCATTCCAACAGAGTGAATCTCAGGAGCTTGGCTTCGAGCGCTGAGTCATCTGGATCGCACGGGGTGTGGATGTTAGGCCTGGATCTGCTGCAGCCGGTTTGTTTCCATGAGGGGCACCGGCCTAAGGAAGAAGCAGGTCCATGGAGGATAGCACAGTCGAAAGAATGGCAGAGAAATGGAACCCTGGTCCTGGAAACATGGGAAACTCTATATCCTACGACCCTTCCTCTGGACTTTGAGTTAGAGGAGAACATGATTAACTTAATATTTCGAGTTAGTTTGAGTTAGGTCTTCTGTTATTTGAGCCCTAAGAGCATTTTTAGGTTGATTTATCCGGATTCCGAAACCAAGTCTTTGATCTACAGCATGTTGCTCCCACTTCTTCCATGAGGAATTTCCTGACCATGACCTTGTCTGACTCTTGTACTTCCCTGTGTATCTCTTACACACAGTTTTATGATTTTCTGTTTCTGTGCAGGTTTCTCCAATAAAAAGTAGACCCTCGAGGGTTTGACTCTCCTTTGTCTTTTGTATTCCTAGTGTCTAAAACAGAGATTGGCACAGACGGTCTCAAAAATGTGCCTGCTGAATGCATGAAGGAGAGACTCTACCTACATGTGCTCCCCTGAAGGTTCCCGTCGTGTGCTTCCTGGTTTCTAAGAGCTGCTTGTAGCTGAGCATAGCTTTCGGAGTTAGCTATTAGCCACCCTCCCATTAAGGATGCCAGCAGTGTCCAAACTCTTTTACAAGCCTGCATTCATTAGCTGGAGAGTGCACGACACTCCCCAGGTTCAGTGCCCCGTCCTGCACATGTTTTCTGCCTGGCCGACGGGCCTGAATAACGATGCCCCACCTCTGGGGTCTGACAGAACAGTAACAATTGGCAGAACAATTAGCAATCACGAGAGCATGGGGTAAACTGTGCCGAGGAGTCTGTACCTGTGTGTCTCTGGGAAGTTCTCAAAAACAAGGGCCAAGGGAAAGGCTAAGTTCTATATCAAATTCAATGTTAGTATTCACCAGAAAGAAATGCAAACAGGAATAGGGTATATGGTTCATCATCATCATCCTGTAACAGTAACCTGAATTCGAGGCATCATTTTCAAAGCTGGGTGGATGGTTGCATCTGAGCTAGAGTTACGCCCCCTGATAAAATGCCCATCCAGGGTCTTCTGTATTCTGCGTCTCTAAGAAGTATCCTCAGCCTCACCCCAAGAGTTCAGGTAGGGCTGACCCCAATCCTAGGATTCCACAGGCAGACATATGACCCAGGCAGGCCCAGCTAATCACAGATCTTTAGCCCGTGCACAAATATTTGTTCAGGAACTGGCATGCCACCGAAGCCAGATAGAGACCTCTGGGAATTTTTTTTCTGGAAAGTCAAAAAAAAAAAAAAAAGTATTCTCTTTACTGGGATTGATTGTAGGGGCAATGGAAGTCTAGAACAGCCAGAGGCCATTGTTTTCACCCTGCAGGATGGGAACCTGCCTGAAAGATGCCAACGAGGAGGAAAACAGCATCCAGGGGTGAGGAAAAGAGATGGATTTCTAAAAGCATGATTTGGACCCGTGGATCCTGCTGTGTGCCTAAAACCAGGAGAGTTCACTGAAACTTCCCAGTTACAGGAGTCTTCCCTTTGGATTTGAGCATGTTTGGTTGAGACTTCTTTCACTTCAACCATACTGATTTTACTCAGGTGCAGTGTCCCTCCCAACCCTGCCCTGTTCATGTCCACCCAGAACCTCAGAATGTGACCTTATTTGGACACAGGGACTTTGCAGATGTAATTCGTTACGGATCTTGAGATAAAATTGGCTTGGATGTAGGGTGGGCCTTAGATCCGATGACTGGAGTCTTTATAGGAAGACAGGACTCAGAAAGACACAGGGAATAATGCCATGTGAGGATGGTAGCAGAGACTGGAGAGATGCAGCCAAAAGCCAAGGAACGCCTGGGGCCACAGAATCTGGAAGAGGTAAGGAAGGATTCTTCACTAGAGCCCTCGGAAGGAACATGGCCTGCTGATTCCTTGATTTCCGACTTCAAGCTCCTAGATCTATGACAGGATAAATTTCTGTTGTTTGAAGCCACTCAGTTTGTGATACTTCGTTATGGCAGCCCCAGGACACAAATACATGGGATTTTTGGATCCAGAACAGGATATGGACCTGGCCCATCTTGTCTTGGCCTTTATGATGACTGGTCTCCGTGTCTCCACTCACTTTCCCAAGGCTGCATCACACAGTAACAGCAGTGAAGACCCTATTTCCCAATATGGTCAGGTTCTGTGGTCCTGGGGGTTAGGACCTCGACATATGAACTTGGGGGACCAGAGGGTAAGGGGAGAACACATGCGGTCTCTGTTGCAAGTGCTAGCTTTGCCATTTGTGGTGCCGAGGCAGCCACAGACAATATAAGTGGGCAAGTGTAGCTGTGTTCAAAGAAAACTTCCTTTTAGGAAACGGGAGTTTGAATTTCATATAATTTTCACATCTCAAAAAAACTATTTTGATTTTTTTCCCCAATCATTTAAATATGTAAAGTGGGGGTGCCTGGTGGCTCAGTTGGTTGAGGGCCCGACTTTGGCTCAGGTCATGATCTCGTGGTTCATGAGTTCGAGCCCCACATTGGGCTCTGTGCTGTCGGCCTGTCAGCACAGAGCCCACTTCGGATCCTCTGTTCCCCTCTGTCTGCCTCTCTCCTGCTTGCGCTCTCCCAAAAATAAATATTAAAAAAAAAAAAAAAGTAAAGTGATTTTGATCCCATGGGCCGTACAAAAACAAGTGGCGGGCTAGATTTGGCCTTTTAGCCACGGTTTGCTTGCTCCTGGTCTAACAGCTAAAAGCTATGGTAGGCCGGCCCTTTTCTGCTGGAGAACAGGGTGGTCCTTGGGCTACGCACAGACAGGTCTGGCAGGTCTGGCCAAGTCCTTCTGAAGAAAAAAGGAAACACAAGAGTCCCAGCCCTGTGGGAGCTCACGGTGTCACAATGAGCAATCAATCACAGAAGCCTGACAACAAAGGCTGTCATTAGAGCAATGCCAGTGCAGGCCAATTTGTTGTGTGCCCACAATCCTGGATTTGCCTGGGGTGACCTGGAGCAAGTTACTCCACGACACCTGGGCTTCAGTTCCTTCCCAAGCAACATCAGCCAACTCCCCAACTACCCCAGGGAGACAGGGATTAGCTCGTTAAAGATTATAGAGCACTTTGAAAAGGTAAAGCCCTTTACATGCGTGTGGTCGGCAAACAATTCTGTGAGAGAGGATGCCATTTTGGGAAAGGTGAGAGGCAGGAAGAAAGTTGTCTGGAGGCCAGAGAAGTTGCCTGGGAAACTTCCAGAGGCAGGTCGGGAAGGTGGAGGCGGCAGTCCAGGAAGCCGCTGCCTCCTCAAGCTCGCCAGGCTTCTTGTTCCCATAGGCGGGCATCTATCTGGGCCTTACAGAGAAATTCTCCCCAGCAGGGCTACCTTCTCTCTGAGGTGGCCGTACGGACATCAAAGGCGAGAGGAGGGGGTCCTGTTGGCTGGCTCGGGGATGCTTTCCCGCTTGGGAAGGCAGCCAGCAAGTACCTGTCAGAGCCCACTGATAAGACCGACGGGTTTTGATCAGCGATCTGCAGTTACATTGCGCTCTGTTGCCAAATGTGTACATCGAATTTCAGCCTGGGCACCATGGCCACCGCCATTCTCAAATATGGACTCCACCACGGCAGGGGACCTGGAGGGTGGCTTTGCCGATGACTGGGCTTTCAGATAGAATCAAAGTGCTTAGAAAAACTTGAAAGGAATGAAATAACGATGCTCCAGAAATGCATGATATACTCAATCCCTCCCAGATTTGCAGACCGATGGAGCCGATGGAGGTCTTTGCACCCTGGGCAGTTTTCTTCGTTAGAGAGGTGAGGACCCTGTGGCTCTGACAGGCAAAGGAATGTGTCCAAGGTCAACCATTTGGGGGACAACTGGGCCTTTGGACCCCCTAGGCCCATTCTTGTCTCACAGTAACACTCATGCTCATCTGAGTGGCCAGGGCCACCAAGGTGACAGCACTTCACAAACACGCTGCTTCTAAGAGGGCCTGTTCGACAAAATTGAGGCACACAACCTAGTCCATGCATGACAGAGGACAGTGGTTCCCAAACTCTTGAATGAAGCCAAAGCCGGAAACAAAGAGTAATATGGAAGGCTCCTTTTCCCTGAAAACGAGATTACACTATTTAAAGGACTGCCCATTTCTCTGAGATTGTGTCCTGTCCACTGTTTCCATGTTGAAATGTCCTTCCTTTTACTGCACGATGGTGATAGTAGATGGTAGGGTTTTGCCCCGATGACCCTAACTGGACATTGGAAATACACTCTCTCCTTGGAAGTTAGTCTCTCTTACTTGGCAAAATAAAAAGCGGACAATCCTCTGTTCTCTACAAAGAAAAAGTCCCAATCGGAGAAATGTGAAAGTCTTTGAATTTCGGAGCTAGAAAATCCCAGCCGGCTGTACCCTCTGTGGATTCTTCCTCAGGTCTCGGCGGGGTGGAGCCCCTGCTGATGGGGGCAGTGGCCTCATCAAGGACTGAGTGCAGACATAGCCACGCCATGTCCACGGCTCATACTCACTGGGCATTTACTCTGGGCCAGGTGCCGTTCTGGCATCTTCTACACTTTGTTGAACCTTCACAACCATCCTGTGAGGTGGAGGCTATTCTCACCCCCACTTACACCAAGGCCTCAAATCACCCTTCCAATCTTCCGCCCCTGCAGGACACCCCAATACTATCGTGGTTATTGACAGAAACGGTGTGTCTTACGTGTTCCACCAGACTCTTCTTGGTTGTTTGAAGGGCAAGTCTTTGACGTCTTCATCTTTATATGCTTCTCCATAGACATGATCATTGAGTATGCAAGTTAATTTTGTTGAAAGTATGGAACGCTAATTAACCAAAGTCAACTCTTTTCTTAGTTCCCAGTGTGAATGCACAGTAAATGATTACGATGATATTCATTTTTATTCAATAGTGTATTTAGTCAATTTTCTTCAGTCGTGGGCACATTGGCTGTTGTCCTCTCTGCTTCTCTCTTCTAGGTAAATGCACGATCACCTGATCCCTCCCTCCAGAATTCGGGGACAAAGGGAATAGTAACTGTCCTCTCATAGCTGCCTGTCACCCAGTGACCCCGTACCGCATGATTTTTTATTATGTCTACATCACCTATCCTACAGATGAGGGAATATCCTACAGATGAGGAAGATAGCCGATCTGCGGAAGATTTAATTTAATGCATCTGTTGGAATAGAGTGCCTGACAGAAAAAATCAGGTGAGAGAATTAGCTGGATTCACTGTGTGATCTTGGGAAAGGACTTTCATGAAATTTAACAAAGGAATCTCTCCCAAGTATTCCTGGCACAGGGTGTGGGCAGCACTATACTTCTAGTTGGTCTTAAAAAGGCAGGGTGTCCTTCTGTGGTCTTGGATGTCTATTGCATGTGTGATGTCATTTAATGTCACAATGATCCTGATTTATGAGAACCCAGATTTGGTGGCTCGGACCCACCCAGGGAGAAGGCAAGGCCCACTCCAGATGTGGCCCTGGTAATGTTCTCCGTGCAAGGCAGCCCATCACAATGACAGGCTAGGATGACCCCTTTCTCACCTCCCAGTTTTAGGTGCTTCTCCCCTGCCTCCCTGCCCCGCCCCCTCCCGCTGAGTGCCCTGAGGTCCCCCATTCCCACTGGGTCCTGCCCCTGTATTGTGAGCAGCCTCACTGCCCTGCTCAACTGGCCACCTGCTGTTCCTCCTGGCTGGGGGCCCCCTCACCCTTCCATCCTCCAGAGAAGCCATTTGGACAGAAGCTGATCAGCTACCATCATTTCTGGAGCCAAACTGCTCCAGAATCCGGGGTCTGCCACACACCAGCTGTGCAAGCTGCTTCATTATTTCTCTGAGATGAAGTCCTTTTGGTCCTTTAGTGTCAAAATGTTCTGATTTTATGGTGTGATGGTGATAGTAGATGGCAGTGTTCTTCCCAGTGTCCTTACTTGGACATTGGAAATGTACTCTCTCTTTGGAAATTACTCTCTCCTGGGAAAACAGAAAGTGGACAATCCTCCTTTGGGCCTCTACGTAAAAAGAGAAACAAAAGTACCGATGCAAGAAATCTGAAAGTTCCAAAGAACCACTGTTCCGGTTTCCTCCTTAGAAAAACATGGGCGGCTCGGTCGATTGAGCGTCTGGTCAAGATCCCAGGATCATGGGTTTGAGCCCAAGTTGGGCTCTGAGCTGGGTGTGGAGCTTGCTTACGATTCTTTCTCTCTCTCCCTGTGCTCATCCCCCCAATTCGTGCTCTCTCTCTAAAACAAACAAACAAACAAACAAACAAACAGCTAACAATAGCAATACCTCAATGAATTACACTAATAAATAAATGAGTTAATTCAACATGAAGTTCTTAGGTCAGTGCTTGGTAATAGTAACTGCTCAGTGTATAAGAATTATTATTATTCCACTCCTATTATGACTCACAGATCTCCCCACAACGTACCCTGCAACTCTTTCTTGTTTGGCTGCTCCGCCTCCAGTAGACAGCCCCCCACTTCAGGTGCCTTGGCCTGGAAAACCTGCAGGTTTCTCTCTGATTCCTACAGGACACATCCCGGCACTGACCCCGATTAGCTTGCCTCTTTGGGTCCAGGCTGAGCCACGCTCCCGGCAGCCCCAGCAGCAGCAGCTACTAAGTTCCCCAGGAAGACGGAGGCTGCCCTTTCCAGCTCTGTTAGTTTCCCTGGGGACACCCCCTGAGGGCCAAGAGGCCTCTTCGGAAACATGGCTGGTTGAGATCATGCTGGTGGAGACACAGCTGCCTTGGCTTTTGTGATGAGCTCTAACATTATTTCTCTGCAAGAGATGACGTTAGATACTTATCTCCTAATTGTTATGGATTTACACCTTTTTTTCTTTCCTGATGTCGGGAGGAAGAAACATTTGGCTGAGGTTTATCAGCTACCTGTATCTCTGTCACCTCTTGAGGGATGCGGTTGTAATTTCTAGATTGTAACATCCGAACTTCTCTGTCTTGTCCAGATTTGGCTCTGTGGCAAGCTGAATGGGATGTCTTAATCATATCCCCATGGTGCCAGCTCTGAGGCTGCTTCTCCTCAGTCCTTTTCTTGTTCCTTTATTGCTTTCCTCGGCAGCATAGAGAGGCTGAGCCCTGCTGCATGCCACCCTGTGTTGACTGGCTTCCCGCTGCATTCAGCCAATGGGAGGCACTGGGGAGACCCCTGGGGCGGGAGGCAGAGAGAAGAAGCCAGGGTATTCTTCCCTTTCTTTCTCTGCTGCGGCTCCTGACAGGCCTCCCTATTTCCAGCTTCCATCAGGTGACCCCAGTCCTGGGCTCCGGGCACCCTGCTCTGCCCCTGGTCCTTCCATTGCAGGCAGTGGACCTCCTGCTGATGCGAAACCCTGGGCTACTCCGTTTTCCTGGTTGGAGAGTGCATGACGCTCCCAGAGAAGCGTGCACTGTCTGCTCAAACATCTAATATGGCCTCCATAATCTTTTCCCTTACACTGATTTTACATACCCCAGAGCAGCATGAATCATTTTGGAGCAGGGAAACACCAGGTAAAGAAGGCCTCCTCTAAAGGAGGAGGCTTATTAACGATCAGCAGAATGGTTGACTCATAGCTCTTTGTGGGGGAGGAGGATGGGGTGGGGTGACGATCCGATCGCAGGATCTCCAGGTCCGTGCCAGGTAAAGCCACGTCACCTGCTGGCCTGACAACACGTGTTCTTCTCTTGAACTAAGGGGGGGCGGGGAGGATCCAGTCCGAGGGCATTGGGAGTGGGGACTGGGAGAACCCGGAGTGCCTGACCTTTTCCTAGACTGGTGGGGGTCGGGGGGACTGTTCCTGATTGCTAAGGGGCTCAAAGTGGGTTTCATACAGCCAGATCTCCTGATTTGCCAACAGAAGCCAGAAATTTGTGTTCTTTCTCTGAAACCTTCCAAGTATGAAATATTGGCAACAGAGTAAAAGTTTTCCAAAGCACTGAGTGGCCAAACAAGGCACATCTGTCTGTGGGGCAGAGCGGGCCTGTGGGTATTCAGTCTGTGACCTCTGACTGGTTATTAAGGAACAGATGAAGAGGAAGGGGGTGGGTGGGTGAGCGTGTCTTGCCCTACTACTGTGCTGGGAATTCCCTTGGAGGCCCTCCTGACCCTGCAGAAGTGTGAAGTTCAACCTCGAGAGGAGCATCAATAACCAGGGTCTACACTGAGCGTATCCAGCTTAGCCCATAACCGATTCCTAACCTACCGGGTCAAAGGCCAGAGAGAGGTCAACAGAAGCCACAAACCAGCTCCTGTGTGCCTTGTGGACCTCTCACAAGGTGATGAAAAGCACAGGCAGAGGTCGGCTGGACCCCACATCTGCAGCCCCCTTGACCTTCACAGCCTGCAGAATGCACTAAAGAGCCCAGCTGGTGATTCTCATGGAGAAGGGTGTACCTGTTACATGCAACATCTTACAAGCCAGTAGGCCTGGGAGGGGAAACCAAGCCGTCTCCATTGGATGGTAAGTGGCCAAGAGAGATTTGCAATCTACCGAGTGATCTCGTGAAAAACAAGTAAATGAGCCTCAGTTTCCCCATCTCCGGATGCTGAGGACTATGTCTGTGGACTTGATAAAAAGATAGAAAATGAATTGCTGAGGAGTAGGGTGGTCTTTGAACATATTCTCAGGTTAATTTAGCTGCAACACATAGAAACACCAGCCCTTAGTTAGGGAGGGATCTTTAAAGAACTGAGCCAAAAAGCAGCCTGAATGTTAGAAAGAAGAGCCACTGTTTTCCCTGTCATCCTTTGGAGGGACTGCCCTCAAGCTCCTCGGCCTTAATTTTCAAAAGTGGATGGTGAAATCCACCCCTTAACTGGCTACTAGACAACACAAGGGCACCTAATTACCAATATAAGGTGGTGCCACTCCAGGTCCTTGCCAGAGGGCACAACGTCAAAGTTCCCTGCTGAACGTCTGTCAGAAGTCCAGCAGAGAGATACGGTGTCGATCGAGGAGCCTAACGGAGGGGGTCCATCTCTCCTGGAGACACTAGGTTCTCTCCCCGGAGCAGCAGAGCCCCTGGGGGTCCACCTGTATGGCGGTGTTTAGGTTCACACATGCGCTGTCACCTGTTTCCTGGCGTAATGCCGCTGGCGTACACAGAGCAACGGTAAGAAACAGCCCCGTGGAGCTCATGTTTCCTGTAAGGATGCTCTTGAATGTGTTGTTTATTACCCTGCACAGCATGTGTCCCTGCAATGAGGTCCCATGGGAAGGCGTGCTCTCTCGTCGGGGAAGGGGAAAGAGCTATGTTTTTATCTTATGGATATTGACTCATGTAACCGAAACCATCTTCCTCTTCAAGTTGGCTGCCAGAATGCCTACAGATAGATTTGTGGCCCACCTCTCACAAGTGTATCGGCTGTTCCAAGTCTGTGTGCTAACCTCGCTCCTGGCTTCATTTTATATATAGGAAATCTATTGTATATATTTAGGTAATTTGCTATAAATCCTTTTGGGACCAAGACAGGTTTACACACAGGCAGCGAAGAACGAAGGCTACGAAAGGAATTCACAGCCTCGCGGGTTGGCTACTTTAATGACTCTGCCTTGATTTTTCCTCGTATCCCCAAACAATTCTATACCATGTGATACTTGGAAGGCAAGGTTGCACATTTACCAAAACAATAGGATTTTTCCAGTTTCCCCTTGAATCTCCTTTCATGGCCAGCATGGGGGTGATTTCCAGAACAAACCCCAACTTGGGACTGGGGGCCCCTGGGTTCCTTCTTAGCCAAGTGCAGTGGATCGCGGGTCCCCTTTGTTCCAGGATTTACTTCAATTGTCTTAACAACATGGACCTCTTTTGTGAAACCCGAAGGCGTTCCCAGCGAACGTTGGCTGCAAATACACGAGCCGAAATGTTACCACGGTCACGGCTCTTCCTTGAACAATCTAAAGCATATTTCTCTCTGTATATATTTGGTTTTTCAGATGCTTTCAAGCCCAGAAAACAATCATAGCTGAGGCCATTTCTGAGATGGCAACTAAAAGAACCTACTCGGAGACAGATAAAAATAATGAGAATCTTTCTGTCAGGAAAGATTTAGAAAATATCACTGGCATTATTAAAATTTAATTTTTTACTCGGCTTTTTGGTTCCCCTTTCCGGTGATAATGAGCAGGACTGCACACCTCCGCCTTGCTAGTACTTGTTTTGTGCAATAAATTCAGCCTTCCAGTCTGAAGACATTTCAGACAACAGTTTTGACTGCTATAGGCTTATTTTTTTACCCTGTGCTCTGCTTTGAGTCTTCCTATAAAAACCAGTTCATGAGATAATTTTCCACAAGGCCAGTGGAACTAATAAAAATCAATTTTGCCCAACTGGTTCAGAGAAATCTTGGGAATAGCTAAGGCAGAGCTGCAAAAAAAAAAAAAAAAAAAAAAAAAGAATCAATGTATTCACTAATGGTTTACTTGATAGAGAACTATCAAATTAGCTGACAGGAGATGCTTGGCTGTAGGAACTTCCCTTTTGGCCTGAACAGAACACCTTTTAAGAGTCTAGGAAAAGCTTTTCTTCCTAGTGGTTGAAGATACTCAAGAGTAGTAATTCTGAGCTGCCTTGGGTGACAACAAGGCTGACTTCAGGCATGATAGATGGTGGCCTCGGTTGAAGCCTGGTCGGACCCTCTTTTTACTCAGAGAAGCTGGTCTTGTGAACGAGTGGGCTGAGTTTTACACAGTTTTCTCCAAGGCCACAGGATCAGCGGGCTAGGGACCCGGTGCATTCAGATACATCGGGTTCTTGAGACAACCTCATTGCACCTCCGCCATGACCCCCTATTTTGGCTTCTTGGCAATGGAAGTAGGCTTCCAAGGCTCTTTTATACTCTGGAAACAAGAACAGAGTGTGGTGGGATGCAGAATACACTCTCCGAAACACACGCCTTAACTACCCCCTATATTGCATCAGTTTGTGATACTATGTCTAAAACAAATGGCAAGCCTTTGTGCAGGAAAAAAAAAAAAGACTGGAAGGAAATGTAGCCAAGTGTTGCCAGTGTTTGTAGGTGGGTGGGTGGTGTTTTTTCCATCTTTATGTATTTGTACATTTTCCCCAATTGTTGATTATTATGTATGTAATAATTTTTTAAAATAACACTAAACTAAGAATTGAGTAAATTGAAAAAGGAAACATAATTTATTCACAATGTCATAAGAAAGTGAAAGGGAATGTGTGAGAAAAAGAAAAATAATGGTAAAGTTTATTTTTTATCTTTTTTTTGTGCCTTATACCATTTTAAGTACTTTACACAAATTCTTTTAAATCTCATAAGAGGTAAGGGACAAAAGTATCAAAGTTCTCATTTTCCAGAGAAGGAAACTGAGGCTCAGGAGGTTAATTTGCCCAAGATCACACAGCAAGTCAGTGGCAAAGTTGGTATTTAAAATCAGGTCCGATTTCAAAGACCACGTACCATGCATGGTGTGAAGAGCGATCTCAGGCATTATGTTGCATCCTACATTCTGGCTCATTTTGCATTTATGAATAAAATCAGGGATAACAACATCTGTTCTTTTTTTCCCTACCTTATAGGTTCTTGTGATGTTCAAATTAGATCATGCACGTAAACACAGAAAATGCAAAGTTCTGCTCAAAGGAACACAGCGATATGATAATATTTCATATAACCCTGGTGAGCCGAGACATGCCACAAATGTTATTCGAATTATTCTGATAATTCTCAAAGAAAAACTACACTGGGGCACCTGGGTGGCTCAGTCAGTTAAGCATCCGATTTTGGGTCAGGTTCATGATCTCCCAGCTTGTGGGTTCGAGCCCTGTGTCGGGCTCTGTGCTCACGGCTCAGAGCCTGGAGCCTGCTTCGGATTCTGTGTCTCCCTCTCTCTCTGCCCCTCCCCTGTTCATGCTGTCTCTCTCTCTCTCAAAAATAAATAAAAACAGTAAGAAAAAAAAAACAACCTTGCATTTTCCAAATTAGTTTCCGTAATGAATTATGCACTATTTTTATAATCAGACAAAAATCTCAGTCACTGCATACATACACAAAAACACCACCTTCTTCTTGGATCCGATTGCAAAATAAATTCTGAGCTTTGTGGTTGTTTGAATTCTGGTGAAATTAAAGTTTCTTTGGAATGCATTTCAAATCTTAAAATGAGGAGTGTAGACACCTCGTTTTCTTTACACAAGGCGGGCTCGGTTCTCTTGAGGGTTTCTGTCATATGCAACTTGACTTCGAATCATCAGAGGTCAAGAAACAAGAGACAACACAGTGCACTCCGAGAACAAGAAAACCTGCTGGGGACTGTCATGATGTCGACAGGACAGTAGCGCCTGGTCTGATTTCTAGAATGACCTGATCATCTGCATGGGGCTCTGGAGGGGACCCGTGCCTCTGGTCTCAGCACACCAGCAGCGGCTTAGCAGAAAGGTGTCACCCCGTTTGGAAAAACAAGGCCCAGTTCGGATTTCAAGCCGTGCCACCAAGGAAGCTATTTTTAAGTATCTAATTGCATTTGTAGCATCTGGCATTTCGCACGCTCCATTTTTATGACTTCAGCGTGATACATGTTCCCTAAGACAAACAAACAAAAGAAAGATTAAGTGTGGGACACTGGGAGTCATGTTGAATATTCCCAGTCTAGAAAAAATATAACATGCCCTAGAGATTATTCCAGGGCCAAATAAAACATCACCCGACGTATAGAACGCCAGAATGAGGACTACTTGGCAGTCGGGGAGAGCAGGGATTTACTTCATTTATTAGGCCAGTACACAGCCTCAGATGCTAACATGCCCTGATAGGAAATGCCAACATTTCAACTTGAATCAAGACTGGAGCCCCTAACATCGACACTTTGCCTTTCAGCGGAAGATCACAAACAGCACAAATCTGGGCTTCCTGTACTAATTGGGGAGGTTTTCTAATTTGCTTATGATATCTGCCTCATGTCGAGCTAATCTTCCTCCGGTTACCTCCTAACACTGTCTGAAATAATCCGCTTACTCCTGGTCTGTCCGCAGTACTTTGTATCAAGTAACACTCACTGCCTTCGCGCAGCCACAGCGAGAGGCAGCCCCGGCCCTGGGCTTCCGCGTGTGGCCGTGACTGCAGCCGCCTCCTCGGGCAGGAGCGGCCCGGGGCCCAGCAACCGGGGTGCAGCAACGCTTCGGAATGAGTTAGAATGACGGAACGCGTGCTAAACGGCGCTAATTAACAACTGGAAGCATAATCTGATGACTGTTTTGAAAAGACTGCGGCTGATGATTTTGCTTTCTCAGGCAGGCAAAATATTCCAGGCTGTTCACCAGCCGATGTAATTATTACTCTCCACGTCCCGACTTGGTTTAAGAAAAACTTTTTTTCCCCCTAAATATAGCACCTCCCTCCCGCCCCCGGCCCTTTTTCAAGGCTCGAGTAAACATTTAATGACGGCACTAGGAGGCTTCACTGATACCGGCCGGCAATGCCCTTGCAGTAGTATCACCGCCCTTATCTGGACTCAGCTGTAATGTGTTAGATTTTTAAAAGAATTTTTAGGGAAGGGGAGGTTTTAATTTTCATAAAGCAGAATGGCTTTGAATTCCGATGCTCATAAGATATGCTGTAAGTGGCACGTGTGTGAAAATCCCGGCAAACGGAATCCGTGCTGGGCTGTGGCACGAAGTGGTGGGTAAAGCCTGGCACCCGGGCGAGAGCCGGCATCTCCTCCCAGGGGAGCTGGGCTGTGCGACCTTAGGCAGGACGCGGTCTCCTTCCGGGCCCCCTTTTCCTCCCGCGTAAAGTGTTGGGGGGGCGGAAGTGTGTAAGAACTGAGGGGGCTTTAAGTTTCCTTTTGCCACTAAGATTCTAGAGTCATTAATTGAAAGATGCTTGCTCTTTTTCTTATAAATGTGCCGATTCCAAATGTTTTTTTTATCATTTATTTATTTTATCATTTTTTATTTTTATTTTTTATCATTTATTTATTATCATTTATTTATTTTTCAGAGACAGAGAGAAGACAGAGCCTGAGCAGGGGACGGGTAGAGAGAGGGAGATACAGACTCCGAAGCAGGCTCCAGTGTCTGAGCTGTCAGTGCAGACAGAGCCTGACGCAGGGCTCGAACCCATGAACCCCCAGATCATGACCTGAGCCGAAGTGGGATGCTTAACTGACTGAGCCACCCAGGCGCCCCTAAATGTGTCCAATCTAAACTAGCAGACACAACATCTCTTTCTCCCTTCTATGCAACATCTTCCCTCACATTTTCAGAGGTTACCGAAGAGGAAAAAAGTTATATCGTCTAATCCTACTTTATAGGAGTTTGCTCTTTTATTAGAAAACAGACCGAGAACAGTGATCAGTAAGGTATATGTACCCAAAGTGGGGGTGGGGGGAGGGGAGGGGAAGGAAAAAAGCGGCTGCCTTCAAGTGCCTTGTGGAAATGTATAAAACAAGCAGCGAGATAGTCCTTTGCCAAACACTGTCATAAATTTTTTATTTGGCAGCTAACATTCTCACTGGTTTTCTTGGCAGCAATTGGGACCTTTAGCAAGAAAGGTGCAGGAGAAAAATACCTTGTTTAGAGATGTTTTCAACACTTTCTGGGATTTTTCAGAACTTCTGCCTGCAGCACGTTTTTACAACTATAGTCTCCAATCACCTGATGAGTGGGTGGTGGGGTTTAAACTTTTTTCTTTAAAAAAAAAAAGAATATAGAAAGAAAAAGTGAACAAGCAGAACAACCCCCCTCTGGCCTTCCACCGAGCCCATCTTTCTTATTTTTCATGGTAGGTATTTCTGATATCCAAGAGCTTAGTCTCCTCTGTCTAGACAAAAAACTGAAAATAATATCAGGATGTACCTTTTGTTGGGCCTGATACTATCTATACCGTATTCCCAGATGACAGATATTAAATGAAAGTGAAACAAGCTGACGACTAGCCCATTTTTCTTCAACAGTTCTGTCAAAAACAGGTCCCACCTGTTGCCTTTGGGTCAGTTAATGGGCAGAAATGTTGCCTTGGATTTGCAGCCAGTGTAAGCCCATGCAGATAAGACTCCGCGGTCAAACTCTAGATGGTGGACCGAACAAAAGATGATGGCTTCCATTACGACCACACCCTACAGACTTTATACGAACATACGCTTTATTTTATGTATTTAGGTTTTTAAAGGTTTTTGTAAAGTATTTTGTTTTATTTTTATTTCCCATTATTTTTTAAATGTTTGTTTATTTTTGAGGCAGAGACAGAGAGCACAAGCAGGGGAGGGGCAGAAAGAAGAGACAGGGGGTCCGAAGCGGGCTCTGTGCTGACAGCAGACAGCCCGATGTGTGGTTCAAACTCACGAACTGTGAGATTATGACCTGAGCTGAGGTTGGATGCTTAACCAAATGAGCCACCCAGGTGCCCCTTCTTTTTAAGTAATCTCTATACCCAGTGTGGGGCTCAAACTCACAATCCGGAAATCAAGAGTCACATGCTCCACTGACCGAGCCAGGCCAGCGCCTCCCAAACACGCACTTTAAAAAAAAATTTTTTTTAACGTTTATTTATTATTGACAAAGAAAGACAGAGCATGAACACAGGAGGGGCAGAGAGAGAGGGAGACACAGAATCCGAAGCAGGCTCCGGGCTCTGAGCTGTCGGCACAGAGCCCAACACGGGGCTTGAACTCACAAACCAAGAGATCATGACCTGAGCAGAAGTCGGACGCTTAACCAGCTGAGTCACCCAGGCGCTCCCAAACACACCCTTTATACAGACTAGCAAAACTTTCTACCGGGGACTTCCAGCTATGAGTGAAGAGGTCGGTAAGTTCACTCTCCCTGAAACAAGTACAAAACTAGACAATTGTTAAAACAATCCTCTCAGTGCTCTGGCTAATGAGCAAAGGCAAAAAAGAAATCGAGAAGTGTTTATTCATAGAAAGCTGGAAGAACTTCGTGTAAGAACATCCCCACCTCTTCTTCCCTCAGCTCAGCTGGCTAGAATGATGGCTTTGCCAGGGTGGGGCTGCCAGAGAAATCTGACTTGACTTGGAGCAGAAGGCAAAAGCCGTGCCCAGTGGCACCGACAGTAACAGGAGCAAACCTGACAGGGAACTCCATGAGGGAAAACCCAGAGTTCTGCTAGCCTAAGGTCGCAGTTCTGGTTTGGTGAGTGACCGATCAACCAAAAACTGTGACAGAGAGATCCTGGAAACGAGAGAGCCAGGAGGGGCCAGAGAAGCTCTCTGCGTATCTCCCGTCGATCGGCAAAGTATGTGATCTGAGAGACCCCAGGAAAAAGTCAAAGCCAAGGCAGCCTGGAGAACAGGCTGAACTTTGAATGTTTTCCTCAACCCACACATAGATCACTTGGCAGAGGACGGAAGAAGACTTCTGAGTTCAGGGTTTTTGAGCACAACCTTTTCCCAATCGTTGGCTGGCCCCTAAGCTGTGCCCATAAAGGGGCAACCCCTAGGAAAGCCAGGCTCATAAAATAAAAATAAGAAATAAAAAAACAAACAAAAAAGCAAACCACTGAGCTGACTGCAGGAGAGACAGATCCTGTAGATTACATTTACGTGAGCTATTTAAAAATATCAGACCTCGGAGTTGTTCCAATATATCCTCCACAATGTTTAGTGTTCAACAGAAAATTATGACATGAGGAAAAAAGAAAAAAAAAAAAGAGGGATCTATATTCGGGAGACTAAAAGCAGTCAATACAAATGGATTCCGAGTGACTCTGATGTTGGCTTTAGCAGACAAAGACTTCAAAGCAGCTATTATAAACATTCAAAGAATTAGAGAGACTGTTTAAAGAATTAAAAGAAATTATGATGACAATGCTTCAACAAACAGGGAATCTCAACAGAGAAAGAAGAACTAGGCAAAAGTTCTAGAGTTGAAAAAGACATAAGTTACCTGAACAAGAATCAGTGAATTTGGACATCTGTCAAGAGAAATCATCCCATTTGCAGATGAGAAAGAAGAGATCGAAGAACAACGAGCAGAGCCTCAAAGACGCGTGTGGCACAGAGATACACATACCGACATGTGAAATGGGAGTCCCAGAAGGAGGCGAACGGGAGAAAGTGGCAGAAAAATATATTTAAAGAAATAAAGGCTTAAAGAGGAATTTTTAAACAGCAAAGCAAAAATAACTAGTTATGTACAGGCTGACAACAAACAGCATGATTGGTAGCTGACTTCTCATCAGAAACAATGGAGGGAGAAGACAGCAGAACCATATAGTCAAAGTGGTACGAAGGGTGCGGTGGGGGTAACCCGTCCACCAAGAATTCTATATCCAGCAATGCTATCCATCCAAAATGAAGGTGACAAAAAGATATTTATAAATAAACAAAGAATGAGAAAGTTTTTCTGCTAGCGGACTCGACTTACGAGAAATACTAAATGAAGTCCTTTAGGCTGAAGAGAAATGGCCCCAGGTGTCAACTCAACTCCACGGAAAGAAAGGAAGAGCACAGGAGATGATAAATATGTGACTAAATACAAAAGACTGCTTAGCTATATCTTTTCTCTTTTCTCCCTTTCATTTCTTAAAAAAAACCGTAAAGATTGCATAAGCAATAGTTATAAGTTAGTATTTTGGGGCTTATAACATACGTAGATATGACAATCATAGTACAAAGAAAAGAGAGGAAATTGGCTATACTGGAATAAAATTGCTAGATTTTATTAAACTTCAGTCAGTGATATGCTGTAGTAGATTGTGACAAGATGGGATATATATTGGGGCACCTGGGTGGCTCAGTCGGTTAAGCAGCCGACTTCGGTTCAGGTCATGATCTCACAGTTTGTGAGTTCGAGCCCCGCGTCGGGCTCTGTGCTGATGGCTCAGAGTCTGGAGCCTGCTTCAGATTCTGTGTCTTCTTTTCTCCCTCTCTGCCCTTCCCCTGCTCACTCTCTGTCTCTCAAAAAATAAATAAGCGTTAAAAAAAAAAAAAAAGATGGGATATATATTGCAATTCCTACAGCAAAGACTAAGAAAATAATAACCACAAATGTAGTCTAAATATCAGTAGATAATTCAAATGGTGCACAAAAAATATGTTTTAAAAAAGAAAGCAGAGGGGCACCTGGGTGGCTCAGTTGGTTAAGCATCTAACTTTTGATTTTGGCTCAGATTGTGATCTTGCAGTTTGTGAATTTGAGCCCCGCATCAGGCTCAAAGCAACCTGCTTGGGATTCTCTCCCTCCCTCTCTCTCTCTCTCTCTCTGCCCCTCTCCTGCTAGTACACATGCACTCTCTCGCTCTCAAAATAAATGAATAAACTTAAAAAAAAAGAAAACAGAAAAGGAGAAAGAAGGAAAAAAGACATCATATAGAAAACATAGCAAAATAGAAAAGTATTCCAACAAGATCAAAAATTGTGTGAATGTTATGGGACTAAATACTCCAGTCAAATGGCAGATTGTCAGACAGATTATAAAAAAATTCAACTTTATGCTATCTACAAGCGACACAATTCAGATTCAAAAGCATGTATCGGTTGAAAGTTACAGGTGGAAATATATATACCATGCAAATAGTAACCATAAGAGAACTGGAGTGTTTACACTAATATCAGACAAATGACTTAAGGATACAAAATATTCCTAGAGACAAAGAGAGATAATACACAATAAATATGAAATGCACCAGGAAGATATGGCAATTATAAACATATACATACCTAACAACCAATTCCTAAAACACATGAAGCACAAACTGACAGATGAAAGGAGAAAGTTCAATAATTATACTTGAAGATTTCAAGAAAACTCTCAAGAAAACTGATAGAATAACTAGACAAAAAATTAGTAAAGAGATAGAAGGCTTCAACACTATCAGTCAATTTGACCTAATTAACATTTATAGAACATACTTGACAGCAGAATACACATTCTTTTCAAAACTACATGGAATATGCCCCTGCCTAGACCACACACAGGCCATAAAACAAATTTCAGTAAATTGAAAAAAACTGAAGTAATAAAAGCGTGTTCTCCAATCACAACAGAACTAAATTAGAAATCCATGGTAAAAAAAAGTAATTTGGGCAATCCCCAAATATTAGAAAACTAAGCAACACACTTCTAATGAACCCATGAGTCAAACAAGAAATTACAATGGAAATTAGAAAATGATCTGAAATGAATGAAAACAACACTATCTATACTTGTGGAATACAACTAAAGGAGAAGTCAGAGGGATATTTGTCTAATTGGAAAAAAAGAAAGGTTTCAAATCAATAATCTAACCTACCGCATTAAGAAATTAAAGAAAAAGCAAATTAAGCCCAACACAAGCAGAAAAGAGAAGTAAAGGTTAGAACAGAAATCAATGAGATAGGAAACAGAGAATAATACAGAAAATCAATGAAATCAAAAGTTGGCTCTTTGAAAAGATCAACCAAGCTGATGAACCAAGGACAGGATAACCAAGAAGAAAACACACAATTACCAACGCGGACAATGGAAGAGGGACGTCTCTACTAACGACAAAAATTCAATTCAATGCAAACCTTATTCAATCTTAGCAGGCTTTTTTTTTTAATGGAATTTGAAAAGTGAATCCTTAAATATATATGTAAATGAAAAGAACTAGAATGACCCAAACAATTTTTAAAAAAACAATTCAAAGACATTAGGAGACTGGATGCCCACATTTTGAAAAAATGAACTTAGATTGTTATCCCACATATACATAAAGATTCAAAATGGAACACAGACTTCAATATAACAGCTAAAACTATCACACTTGTAGAAAAAAACCTAGAAGAAAATCTGTGTTGCCTCGGGAGAGGCCAAGTTATCTCAGGTAAGACACTAAAAGCATGATCCACATAATAAGGAATTGATAAATTGACTTCGCCAAATTTAGAAGCTTTTACTTTTTAAAAATTCACCATTAAGAAAACAAAAAGGCAAACTACAGGCTAAGAGGAAGTATTTGCAAATCATATATCTAATAAAAGACTTGTATCCAGAAGTATAAAAATAAAAACTCTCAAAATCCAGCACTAAGAAGACAACTCAATTGAAAAACTATACAATTGGAAAAGAGTGAAATAGACATTTCACCAAAGACTATATACAAATGGCTAATAAGCATATGAAAAAAAATCAACATCCTTCATCATTAAGAAAACATAAATTAAAATGAGATACTGACTTTAATCAAAAAGACTAACAATACCAAGAACATGGAGTCCTCGCACACTGCAGGTGAAAATATAAAATGGTATATCTACTTTGCAAAGAATTTGGCAGTTAAACAAAAAAAAGTTAAACATGTACATACTCTATGACCCATCGATTCTATTCCCAAGTATCACCCAAAGGAAATGAAAACATATGTCTGTATAAAGACTTGAACGCAAAGGGTCAGAGCAGCATATTCTTAACAGCCCCAAACTCAAAACAATTCAAGTGTCCGCCAGCTGGTGAGTGGATAAACAAAACGTGACAGAGGCAAACGATGGAATAATACTCAGCAATAAAAAGTAACAAACGCCTGATGCCTGCTACAATGGGAATGAAGCTCAAAAACATTAGGCTAAGCAAAAGCTGCTAGACATAAAAGATGACAGATTATATGATTTCATTCATATGAACTATCTAGAAATCAGGTCAGTGACTGCCTGGGCCTTGGGGTAGGAGCAGGAATTGACCCAATGCAAACAGGCATGAAGAAACATTTTGGGGTGGAAGAAATATTTTTAAGATAGATTATGGGGATCGTTGCACAACTCCATGAAGTTACTGTAAATCATTGAACTGTATGCTTACAATGGGTACATTTCAAAGTATGTAAATGACACCTCAAGACAACTGTTAAATACAAAGTCTGTAGAACAGCAACGGCTGATCTGGGTTTCGAGGCGGATGGTGTAAAAATGAAATAGTAAAGGCAATCTATCAGACTGAAACAGCCTACATTCCTGTCTGCCCTTTTAGCAATGGCAGCCTCTTCATTCCCTTCGGTCTGTAATTATTTATTCTTTTCCTTGACTG
Organism: Paguma larvata; assembly: GCA_030068075.1. NCBI lineage: Eukaryota > Metazoa > Chordata > Mammalia > Carnivora > Viverridae > Paguma > Paguma larvata. The sequence continues at coordinate 31,917,919 of CM057837.1, forward strand.
CCTCCTCTATGAAACGGAAGTACATAAGAGGAAGGTTCAAGTCTGCATTGGTCTTTGTCGTAGCCCATTACCTATCCTACTACTTGGCATATTATAGATAACAACAGATATTTGATAAGGAGGTGAATGAGGTTGAGAAGGAGGAGAAATCTTTGAATTTTGATTAAAAATATCGACACACATTTGCCTGGATTGTTTACCAATATCTTTATCCTTGAACCTTATCCACTTCAGCAAAATTCACCTATCACGTGCCAGGCACTATGTGCTTGATACTAGGGAAGAGTTAGATCTGGTTTGTGTCCTCGGCAAGCTCATGGCCTAGTGGAAAACAGGACGTGGGATTCTGACATCTAATGAGCATGAGTGTGGCGTGGCTCAGCCTGTAGTAACTCTGGAGGAAAGGGGCAGAGAACCAAGTGCCTGTGAGCCCAGGGGGGCACTGGAGATGCCGCTGAAAGGTAAACTGGTCCATAGCCTAGGACGCCACTTGCTTATTACAGGAGGACTTATGCTTTCTTTACTCAGATCAAGGTGGTTTTGTAAATATCAGCCGTATTTTAGGGCATGGTTCTCAAAATGTGGTCCAGGGACCCTTTCAGGGGAAATCAAAACCATTTTTATAATAATACTAAGATTGTATTTGCCCCTTCCACTCTCCTTCTCTCATGAGCGTAGTTTTCTAGAGCGTAGAGTTTTCTAGAGGTTCGACATCACGGCTGACATCATGACAGATGGGGTGCAGAAGCACATGAGACTCCAGCTGTCCTCCGGTAAGCCAGAGATTTGCAATAACCTAAAACAATGCCCCCTTCTCACTAATTTAGTTTTGGAAAATACAGTTATTTTTTCATAAAAATTTTTGTTCATGTGTAATCAGTTGTTATCATGACTTAAAAGTGAATTAGCAAATATAAAATGTTTCTGTTTCAATTTCTGATATAAAAAATACCGATCGACATAGCCCCATACTTCGGGGCATTTTATTTACAGAATCCATCAAACTGGACACTGAAAGATATTGATAGGGCTTAAGTGAGAGCCACCGAGGACCGCAGGCGCTCACAAAGGCATGCGAAATGAGCTCGCTGGAGGGAGTTAGGGAAAGCTGTGAGTCCTGAGGATGTTTGGACTAGGTTAAACCTCAAAATGCAGCTTGGGGGCACACCGGCCCAGTTGTCTGCTTACTCCAGCTATCAAAACTCTACAAGTGCATCGTGATAGAAAATGCTTTGGCACTTGATAAGTGAAGTAGTTCAAGAGAAGAGTAAATTACTGAAAGTTAGTGACTTATAATGAAATGTTACACCCATTGCTAAAATATTGATAAGGGGAAGAGAATGTGACAAGGCAGAAAAATTTGGATCAGATTATGCTAGAAGACAAGAGCAGCCATCCTCTGAAGGATGGAAGACAGCATCGTGTGAGGCCGAGTGTGGGCCTTGGAGCCAGACTGCCTGGATTTGATTCTGGCTCTCTGCCACTCTTCAGCTGCGTAACCTTGGACAAAGTCCTCACTTCACTGAGCTTCAGGATACTAACAATACCTATCATATCAAGCTGTAGTAAGGATTAAATGAGATAAGCCAAAAGAAGTGATTAGCACATAGGGACCATTGTAAAAGAAAAGGGTTGATATTGTTATTTTCATAACCATCCTCCTGCATGGTTTTGAAGGAGGATCTTAGAAACTTTAGAACTGCCTTTGTTGGGGAGGGGCTTCTCTGTATCAGCCTCCACGGTCATTGTGCTGACAAAGTCCTCCAGGAAAGTGGCCGCCTCTGGGAAGGCACTTGGAGCACCCTAGCGAGCTCCTCATGCCCATCTACCACACTCACGCACCTCTGCCCCCTTCCTCCCCTTTCCTGCCACTCCTGGGTCTTGCTTAGTCTATAGTCCTGGGTCTATACTACTACTGACCTGTGTGGGAAAACATTAATGACCATGCTTAAGTTCAGGGCCGCAGAGGTCTTTCTCTGTGTAAGTTTACAGTGGAAAACAAGGAAAAGCCTAAATTCCAAAGCCAACAGGGGCCAAGGGATCTACCTACATCTTGGGTTTTGCCATGATGTGAAAACATATGGCTGCAGAGTGTAACACGAACAGCCCTGCGATCTCTCCAGGGTGGAATCTAGGTTTTCGGCTATGCAGAAATACTTACAACGAACCTTTAAAAAAGTCAGTGGGAGGGTCTGTGAAGTGAAAATCGAGATAACCTTTCTGAGGCATGCTTGAGACTAAGAATGGGAGAAATGCCTTGAAACAGGAAGCGTCTATTTTTCTCCAACCTGGCTTGAGTTGGGCACTCTTGGGCAGGGGAGGTTTGCCACTGGAGACAAGAATGAAGCCTTTTGTGAGCAGCCCCAGTACACGGCCAGCTTGCTGTAAAAAGTGTCACAGGCTATTTTTGGAGAACATCAGTTCACCGTGCCAAACCGTAACATTGACTTCTCGCCCGATTTAGCATTAAAACATTAGAGCTTACAATTAAGACTCCTCTGTTTGCTCCCAATGAGTTTGTCAACATGCTGCAAATATACTTCCGTTATCATAATGAAACCAAGAAATGGGCGGGAGGGAGCGCTTTCTCACTGTTGAAGGCCATGCCGAAAAGCACTTCAGAACACTGAAATTTGAGCTGCCCTATCCTTTAGGCGACTTCTTTTCCCCGAAGAGCGAAGAGCGGATGCTGGGTGTAGCTATATTTGTGCATAATAGGTTTATTCTCATTCACAAAATAGTAATTACTTTATGGTTCCAAAGTAAAACTAGTGTGAGAAATACGCCGGCAGATTTGCTACAGATGTGGTCTCTGACACGTATCCGCTATTAATCACATGGTAAGAATTGAACATTATAAAGTACAAGGCAGACAACCATTAAGTTCAAGGTCTGGATTGATAAAAAAAAAAAAAAAAAGCCAGACAGAAGAGAGAAAGAGACAGAGAGAGAGAGACAGAGACAGAGGAGAAAAAAAGATTAGCGTGCTCATGTCCGCTATTGTGTTTAAACGTATCGCTTTAAAAGATATCATTTATCTCTTTCCCCGACTTCGCCCCATTTTATATCAAGGTCGGTCTGCCTTTTGTTTGATTCCTTTCACTCTGACACAGATGACAGTTCTTGGGAAAAGTGCAGCCCTTCGGCTGTCCGGCTCGCTCGCCGGGACAGGAATGTGCTTGTTTGGCACTCGCTCAGGAGAACGGCCACTCCCCGGACACCGGAGCCCAGGAGGGCGAGGAGCACGTGCGGGGCCGGCCCGGCACCTAGGCCCTGCAGGCCTTTGTCACCACCTGCCGCAAGGGTTAAGGTGGCCACGGTAATTATGCCAAGGCCATGCATTACTCTGACAAAGTAATCCATCAAATAATTTCTCACAATTTCAATTCACCCCTCGAATTTTCCTTACCTCCAAAGCCAGCTGGATATTATATTACCGAAGCTGTTGAAAGGGTAGAACACTGGCCATGGAGCCAAAGGCCACGGTAACGATGCAATGCATAAATTTTTATTGTTTGCTCAGTATTGAAATCTCATTAGGGTCCATAATTCATCGGAACACCATGAACATTTACATCTGTTGATCATGAGAACTTAGAAGGAATGTACACCTTTGGCTAGCTTGTTTTTAGAGGAGACTGTGTGTGTGCGTGTGTGTGCGTGCAGGCACATATACTCATATGTTTTTAGTCCTTGAACAGCTGTGGTTTAAATATCCCTTACTCAAACCAATTTCCAACCTGAATTTAAATATCCCAAAGTTGTTTTCATTTGGCAGCTTTTAGACAAAGACTCGGTTCTCCTCGAGTCCAGCTTAATCAATGTTGGAAAATTCCACTCATTGCGCTTTGGCCTTAATGCAGCTCTGCTGTGTTAATTACATCAGAATTATTCCAAAGATTACGCGCCTTTCATTCAATGTATATACGTTTTTGTCTTCACTTAGCTATGGCTTCAAAATCCACTCGAGAGAGAAAATACAACCATGACTGTTTGTGGGTTCTAGGACTGTCCAGATTTGTGCGCGCGTGTGTGTATTTAGGCATCTTTCCTAGCAAGTTTGACCCTTTGATCTGGCACCTTTTTCATTTACAAGGTTCTTAGCAGTTCCATGAATGCTATATTTTGAAGGTGACAGTCGCAGAATCACAGAGTCAGGACTGGAAGGGCAAGGGGCCTTAGGGGCCATGGAAGCAGGCCGGCCCCTCTCCCGGGTCTCGACAACACCCCTGACAAGTGGTCCTTCAGGAATGCATCCATTTTTGGAATGAACTATGGCAGCAGCTGAAAGGCTCTTAGCAAACCCTCGCTAGTGGTTCAGGGCAGAGATGAAGCATGCTGTGTCCGATGAGAAATCCGGAGGGAATTTAGGTAGACCAGATGTAATTACCCAGACTGGCATCTGGCTAGGGCGCCAGCTTGAACGGCCCCACCGTAATTCCAGCTGATGGCAGTGACACCTTCTGATGAGAGTCTTGTCGACTGCAGGCTGCTCTTTAGCAGGACTTCGCTAATACGCTGTGACGGGAAAAATCGGATACAGATGTTTTCACTCAGAAGGTTTTGGAAACGCTAAAGTCCTATCTTCTCCTCAAGGAGAAAGGGCATGCACTTGCACTCAGGAAAAAGAAGCCAAAAGGCTTTAACACAGGGGCTGGCCCGATCCGGGTGTCAGTGCAACATCCTTTTCCAGGGTGCTTTCCAAGACAGCGCTAGGTTTTGGCGTCCCAGCCTCCATGAGGTTTTGACAGCCTCGGCTTTGAACTGCCCACAGCTGGCGGAGTGGCCCTGGACACACAGGGTCAAGCAAGCCCCAGAGCAGGGCGACAGGGAGTGATGAGGTTCCAGCGCAGAGCAGAGCACATCTGTCTGCTCCTGGGGGAAAGGCAAGAGCCCCAGGGGGTGGGGACGCAGTGATGAGCAAAATCAAACAGGCGCCTGCCCTCATGGAGCTTCCAGACTTTACCAAAGCAGTCACACAAACACAGTATACAGGTCAAAGTGTAAACAGTACGAAACCGTGCAGTGCTCTGAAGGGAGCAGACACAAGCCTGCGAGAGTCTAGAAGAGGGGGCTCGTGTTGGTTGGAACTTCCAGGAAAGCAGATGCAGAAGCGGAGTTAGGAGAGAAAGTGTACTGACTGGTAACACCTGTGGAAGATGGGCGGGGTGGAGGCAAGATCGGGGGACGGGGGAAGGCTTCAGACCATCATGCAGATCTGACACCAGCGAAAGCAAAGGAGAGCCTCAGATCACATCGCAGATGACCAAGCTTCTGCCAGCCCAGTGAAGAGCTCTGGGGCCAAGCTGGCTCCATTCCATTAGAGGAAGCCCACAGGGGGCCGAAATGGGCTGGCCCTGGGATCTCCGCTGCGCTCGGTCGACGGCTGGACGCTGCCCAGGAAGAGGATGCCTCCGTTCTGATGCTGAGCTGGGTACCTGCAGGTGCCCATACCTGAAGCGAGCGCATTCCTGGAAGCTTGCTGGCTGCTCCCCCTTGGCTGTCACAGGACTGAGCTCATCTCGGGGCCCAGAGAGGGCGTCCCTAAGGCAGTGATGATGCTGACTTGAGGAATGAAGGATGCACTGGGTTAGTAAGTAAAGGGGGAGGGTGGGAACCGGGAAAAAGACCGCAGGCAGGGGCAAAGGTCCCTTATCTGGAGTGGCATGCCGGTGGGCCGAAGAGAAGGCAGTGTGTCCAGAGAGGAGAAGGATGGAAGGAGGTGAGCCCGGGGGGAGGCAGACATCTAATCGTGCTGGCTTTGTGAATCATTGTAAGGATCTGGTTTTCTGTTAGCTATGTCCTTTGAGTAACTTACTAACTTCAGTGACATTTAGTTTCCCAGTCTGTACAGTGAAAACAATAATATATGCTTTGTAAAGTTAATGTGAGGATTAAGTGAGATTATACACATTGGGCTCTTAGTCTAGAACCGGGTATATGGCAACACTTGGTAAATGTTGGGTATTACAGAAAACTTAAGTGGAAAAGGAGAAAAATGGACTTGCTTTCGTATTTTATTTTCAAAGGTTTGAAAGTTTAATTAATATGCTTGCCTTCGAACAAAATAGAAGTGAGATTTCTCAATTTCCTCCCCACCAAAAGCAGAGTGTTACCCCAATGCTCAATTAATGGAATTCCAGGCATACAAATAAGTTTAGAACCGAACACTTAACATCGGCAAGTCAGAGCCGAATTCGTGAGAAATAGCTAGTAACAGAAAAAATGCCCAGGAGAAATCTACGGAACACAGGCGCTCTTAGGTAGAATAGCACGTTACAGCGAGGATGTGGCCACACAGAGCGTGACAGCTTCGACAGGACAGCAAGACTGAAAATACAGAGATCTTCTCCAATCTCACCTGTGAGTCATCCTTCAGATAGCTATTTTCAGATGATTCCAGACCAAATCACAATGTGATGAAAAATGAAAGCCACTGTAGTTGCTGAAACCAAGCCGACTTGATTGTTCTAGAACATTTTTTCCTAGATGGTCATTTTTTTGTTTGTTTGTTTGTTTGAAAAGTAGGTGAGCATGTGCTAACAGACTAAGGAATATTCTCTAAATTCACACCCAGATGATTTGAAATGGCTAAAAATAAGCCGAGGCCCTTACACTACTGGCTCGAGTCTGTATGAGATTAGAATACCCCGCCCCAAAGGGCAAGAGCAGGAAAGAGTCTCCTAAGGAGACGTATTCATGATGGGCTTGTTTCATGGGGGCGCGGGGGGCAGTTAGCAAAAACACCAGTCACATCACGACTGTGATGCCCCCGCCATGCTTGTCACTGTGTCAAAATCCAGTCTTCCCTTAAAAAGATAAACCTTTCAGCTGCTGCGTCATGAACTCACACACGAGTCCCTTTGACTTCTCGGCATCGAGCAAAAATGCAAAGCTATTATTTTCCGCTGTTTATCCCCTGGTACATCCCATCTGAGATGATTCTGATGCCTCCGACATTTAGAGGAGTGAATGGAGCTGAAAATATCTGGGCTCCACTCGTGGAAACCTTGCGATGAGACACTGGTAATATCACCCCAAAGCCCCGCGAATGTGCGTGTTCTTTGGTGTTTTCCCTTTTCCAGTTGTGATAAAGCAAACGTGAGGTTTCCACAGCCACCCAAACAAAAACAGCTTCTTTGAGAATTTGCAAGTATTCCACAAATCAACTTAGAGGATCATTCCCACCCCCACCTAAGCTCCTGAACTTCTCTCGCATATTTCTTTCCTGTGCCAAAGCTTATCAACTCTTAGGTCATCTTGATTTGTCAGCAACTGCTTGGATCATAGGGTTGAACCGAAGCGGATTGGACAGCAATTTCTTCATTCAGACCAAAAAAAAAAAAAAAAAGTCTGACGAGAAAGTTCCTTGTGTCTCCCAGTGGAGGAAAGAATGGCCCACCTTTGCCATAACTCGTATGCTAGTATTGACTAAATTCTCAAACCAAATGTCTTTTTCTTTTTTCAGAAGGATTGCTATCCGATGGAATTACTCCGTGCTCTGAACTTTTCATTACACTGAGTCATACTGCAAGTAATTTTTTAAAACGCTCCCAAGTTTTCTATTTTGCTATAGATTTACCCAGAATTCTTTCAGGAAAATAGGAGTTACCAAGATTCTCTTAGTTCTGTACAGAATAATTAAATTTGTTTAAAAATATATGATTCTCTGGAAATGAAAGATTCTGTGAAAGACCTATCCTCAGGGTAGATCGGGTCACACAAGGGGTCGTGGTTATTGGTGGGTGATTGGTTCACACAGCCACATGTGACAAGCTGAGTCCTGGGAGGTTGGGAGGGAGACTGGTTAGTGCTAGCCACATCCAGGGACCTGTATCATGACTTCCCAGTCCTGCACGGAAACAGGTTTCTACCACGCGGATGGCGAGGACTCTTTCAAAGGCAAGAGAGAGATAGGCACTGACGTGGACTTTGATTTTGCTTTCTGTAATTAAAACACCCATCGCCAGGTATGTGAAAGTCAGAGTTTTGTTTGACCTTCTATCAGGTAGGAAAGGAGGGCTTTGAAAGCCGTGATTGGTTTCTTTCTTGGCAAGCCTTCTGAAAATGGTTTTTAAAATCAAGTCAGTGCAGTACAAGATTGGGAAGCGAGACAATCACAACGGCGTGACTTCTGCAGACGCTGCAGTGGCTCCTGCCAGGGCGGTTAACGTGGAACATATTCTGGGGTGCGCGAGGTAGGGACAGTGCCACTAGCTATCACCTCACACGAACGGACAGCCGGATGGACAGATGGATGAGAAACAGCAGCTGTGAGAGAATCTCTGTGCTCACAAGCGTCTTGTGCCTGGGACGCGGTGTGCAACAGACCCTTTGGTGCCAGCCCACGGCCCGCTCCTACACTCCCTTGCACTGGCCCAGCTTCCGAGCTCCCTGAGGTTGCAGCAGATGTTAAAAACTAAAGTCGAAACCTTTAAGCCGTAATGAAGGAGTTCACAGCGTTCATAATCCCAGTACCCCACCCCGATTCTCCAGCGATCCCGCTGAAATCTTTCAAACAGTCCTCAGCACTAACGCGGCGCAGGCAGCGCGTGTTGAACACGCCGATCTGCCCATGATTACCCTCGGCTGCTGTAAAACAATCTCACTCCTCGAGTGAATGCAGGCTGCAGCAACAATGGTGTTATTGACTTGTTGCTCCGGCTCTATTTAGTTATTACCCTCGGGGCCACAATCAATAGACTTTGCACCAAGTCAGCCTAATAAATCCCAGGCTCTCACTGGAGGTTTGCCAGGAACGGCAAGAAAATCTATGGCAGGGAAACTCTTAGAGCGCAAAGAGAGAGAGCTGCACTGACAGCTGTATAAATTAATTAACAAGGAACTGTTTATTCTTCTAAAAGATCGGATCGCACATTTATCATCATTGAAGAAGTCGCAGATAGACTATCACAAAATTATCTGGCGATCTAAAACACTCCTACAAATTTGGATGCACGTACAAAAGAGGGAGACCCACGTTCTTTGGGACCTTGTTTCTATCTTTATTATATTTTCATTTACTTGACTTATACATTTGCCTACTTTGCACTAGTTCTGATCAGCCTACCATTTCCAGCTCACTTGGACGAATGCAGCCTGCCTTGATAATTCTCGAAGCTTGTGGTGGAAACAGTCAACACAATGACAATAAAATGTTGATCATTAACGTCGCTGTGCTCTGGGGCTGGTGGTTGTTTTTTTCGCCTGCTGTCAGGAATTTGAATCTTGCTTGTAATGCAACAGCGGAGGGAAAAATGCTTTAGGTGATACAAACACTAAAAGGTCATGGAAGTAAATGCCAGGTTATTTCAGATTGTTGTGAAAGAATTCTAGAGTATTCTAGATACTTAATAAGCAAGTGGTGTGAAGATTCAGTGGCAAGGATCCAGGATTCTACCGCTTTAAGACACGTTGAGCTAAGCTTGGGTACGAGACATCTTCTTCCATAGACTGAAAACGAATGTACGAGGTCGATGGGGCTCTCGGAGCTTATTTGCTACTGCCGTGGTACCTTCTAGAATCCTTACAGAAAACTTTTCTTTTTTCCCAATTCTGTCTACACTACTACAGAACCTATAGCTTGATGGAAAAAAAAAGTCATTTTAAATGTTAAGCGATTTCAGTTTTTAAAATCAAGGGTTGGGGTGTTAGAAATGGTCTTTAAACAGAATCACAACATCCAACCTCAAATATCACTCAGCAGATTGGCCAACGTTTGGTGAAAGTCTATTAGCTACAAGGCACTGAAGCAGCCATTGACTGGCTGTGACACAGACATCATTGTTCCCAGGCGTGGAAAGCTTATTTCATTGCTTCGGTCTAGCCTGGGATATGTCAGCCCTACTGCATGTTAACACACTCCTGTGAACACAAAAGGGGCACAGCAACCCCCTCAAACACATACCCTTTAACTCGGCAGGCCCTCAGGAGGCAGGGTGGGGGTGGGGGGGGGCACCTACATGCGCACACATGAAACCCGTTTTATTGTGGGACTGCTAATTGTGTTGTCCCAATAATTTATTGCCTCTTATAAATGGTTTCCAGGTAATAAGAGTTAATTGACTCAAGAGACTTTCATCCATTGCAATTATCTCCTAATATTGTACATTAGGCTCAGGTACTTTCTATTAATCAGGTCAAATGTATCACCTGAATAGATGCATTAAAAAATGGTAGAACTTGAAATCATCATCCCAAGCTTGTTTCTAAATAGGCTCACAAAAAGTTGTTCATCCCCAGATGAACTTACTACCGTAAGCACAATCTGGCCTTGAGCTTGGAGACTGGTCACGGCCACAGGCCTCCAGAGTTCCCCTACTCTACTCCCATCTTGTTTTCCACGAGAAGACCACGGTTCAGAGGGGGAAGTGGTGGTTCCGGGGAGCCCCTGGATAGTCAGTGGCAGAGGTGGGCCTGGGTCATAGATTTTTTTGCCATCTTTTTCTTGCATTCTCAAGTTTCAACTGAGATAGAACATAGTGATGAGAAGAACCTTTGACCAAAGAGAGATACAGGGAGCTTCTTCAGCATTCATGCCTCTGCCTCGGTCTATTTCTGCTTCCCTCTCCCCAGCAATATAGCTCCTGGGCTATTCTCCTGTGCCCTCCACTCCAGATCTGGACATTCAGCCTCTTTTTGTGACATCTTCTCTAATATTCAACACATTAAAATGTTTCAGTTCTGGCTTCCATGGCCTTAGAGCCCAATGGCCTGTGTAGTAGGCACCGAGATCTGTTGCTACTCATTTCCTTGCTTCAGCCAAGTCACTCATTGTCTCTGGAACTTAGATATCTTGTCTCCCAAATGAGGGAGTTGGAGAGAAGATTTCTAAGATTTCCTATCAGCTCTAAGACCTCGGATTTACGCCAAAGGCCACTCATGGGTTTTCATGCCTCATCATGTTTGCATAGCTCTTCCTACTGCTCCCAGCGTCTTCATCTCCACTAGCTCTCTGCTGCCTGCCCCAGGTAAGATGTTCCAGCCTGGCAATGACACCATGCCTCAACCCATGGGCAGAATAGCACTGGAAAGAATTTCAACCCCAGGGGAAAAATCTCAATGCATGCTCTGAGGATCCCTCTTACGTCCTCTCTTCCAGCATGTATGGGCAGTCACCTAATCTTATGGCTACAGAGTTTCTTTCCAATTAACCGTCTCTTGCCAGAGACTGGGACACTTCTTGCAACACTGAGATGGGTTGAGGCCTGGGCACCTTCCAAGCATACCCTCAGCCAGGTTGAGGTGTGTCTAAGCATCATTTAAAAAAATGTTTATTTATTCATTTTAAGAGAGAGAGAAGAGAGAGGCAGAAAAAGAGAGAGAAAGAGAGGAAGAGAGAAAATGCCAAGCAGGCTCCATGCTGGCACAGAGCCCAGTGCAGGGCTTGATCTAACAACCAAGAGATTATGACCTGAGCCAGTATTGAGAGGTAGACGCTTAACCAACTGGGCCACTGAGGTGCCGCAGCACTTTTTCTTCCACTGGTTAACGCTGTGGGTGAGGGATGGGGCTAGCATAGGACAGTTTGTGGGGTGGGTTTGTCCCTCTGCAATTTGTTACTGTAGGGGATTCCAGGGTTCTGGCCTCTATGATCCGAAGTAGCAGACACAGTTTGCTTTTAGCTTGATCCATGGCGGGAAAGGGGGAAGAATGTGATGAGAGTGAGCACACGTCCTTTGTGCCATGGACTTTTCCATACAGGGGAATGCTTTCTTTAACCCATTCAATAGCACTGGAAAGTTGGTATCATTATCCCATTTTAGAGATGAGAAAACTAAAACTCAGAGAGGTTAAGTGACTCATTTAAGGTCACAAGGGTGGCCAAGAATCAACTCTTTGTCTTTTGACAGAAAGGTCAATTCTCTTTCTATTATACCTTACTTCTGCCCCAAAGGCCTGGAGATGGCTGGGAGGTAAGAGACGAGTATAAGTTAAGGTGATTAAATCACTACCTAATTGGTTATTTTTACATCTGATTAATAGGCTTACTTTATGAGCCTCAGAGTTATACTCTACGGCTTGCAGCCTAGAACTCCGGAGAGATGAAGTGGCTCTCCTATTGGGAAACTTGATTTTGCCATCCTGTTCTGCTTGGCTAATGGGCTTTCAAGGTGGACTGGGCTGAGGTGTGTCTTAGTGGATGACCACATCTTTCCACAGTTCTTTTTCTTCCTTTAAAAACACAGTTGTATAATTGGATATCCATATGCAAAAAAAGAGAGAGAGACAATTGGATCCTTACCTCACACCATATACAAACATTAATTCAAAAACAGATCAAAGACCTAAATGCAAGAGACAAAACTATTAAACTCTTAGAAGAAAACACAGGAGTAAATCTTTGTGGCTTTGAATTTAGCAGTAGATTCTTGGGTATGATAGCAAAAGCAAAAGCAAAAAAAAAACAAACAAAAAAAAGACTATACAGCATCACAATGAAAAACCTTTGTGTTTCAAAGGACACCATAAAAAGATAACTCACAGAATGGGAGGAAATATTTGTAAATCATAGACCTGATAAGCAACTTGTAGCTAGACCTTACAAAGAACTCCTACAACTCGCTAATAAAAAGAAAATAAACAGTTACAAAATGAGAAAAGGATCTGAGTAGACATTTCTCTAAAGAAAATATGCAAATAGCCAATAAGCACATGACAAGACCATTAGTCATCAGGGAAATGCAAATCCAAACCACGATGAGGTACTACTTCATACTCATGAGTACAGCTATAACCAAAAAGATAATACCAAGTACCGGTGAGGATATGGAGAGATCAAGCCTTCATACACTGTGTGGGAATATAAAATGGTACAGCTGCTTTGGAAAACAGTTTGGCAGGTCCTCAAAAAGTTAAAACAGGAATTACCCTTTGACTCAGCATTCTGCTGCTAGGTTTATGCCCAAGAGAAATGAAAACATATGTCCACACAAAAACTGGCACATGAATGTTCTCAGCAGCATTATTCACAATAGCCCAAATGACTGTGGAAAGATCCCAAATGCCCATCAACTGATGATCCAAATGCTATTGAGGATAAACAAAATGTGACATGTTATGCGGCCATAAAAAAGAATGACGTACTGACACCCAATACGGGCATGGGTGAACCTTGAAAACATGCTGAGTGAAAGAAGCCGGTCACAAGATATCATATATTATATGACTCCATTTCTATGAAAGGTCCAGAATGGTCCATAGAGAAAGCAGATTAGTGGTTGCTTTGGGCTGGGGCGTGCTGAGATTAGGGAGTGATGGCTGAAAGTGACGGGGCTTCTTCACGAGGTGGTAAAATTGTGGGGATGGTTGCACATATCTGTAACACACAAAAGACCATTGAGCTTTGCACTTTAAATGGGCGAATTGTAGCATATGCAAATCATATCAGAAAAAAACCCCTTGAAATAACCCAAAACATGACTGTGCCTTAAGTACTGCTCTTGTGGGGTGGCTCCTTTGCTGCGTAAAGGCCAAATCCTACCCCACAACCCTTTCCCGGCTCCGAGGGGCTGCCCCACTGGGGTAGGTATGCCGCTCATTTCAGGGGTGTCTTCTCCCTTTGTCCTTTGAGGATGGAGATGAGGAGCTACATGCTACTTGCTGGGCCCTATGTTAAGTGCTGGGCAGAGACGACCTCATTTAAAGCTTACAACTGCTCTCCAAATAGGTACCAGTCCTATCTCCATTTAAATTGGGGATAGGAACTGGGGAAATTGAAGGAGTTTAGGTAACCCGTTCAGGGTCACATAGCTAGTAAGTGGCAGCTCCTGGATTTGAACCCGAGTGCGTCTGACTCCAGAATTGGGCACGTGGGGGCCTTGGTTATCTATGAACATGTGACATTGCCCTGGCAAGGGGGCCCGTGTGCGTTCACGGAAGCCTCCCCTACCCTCTGGGGCCCGGGGAGTCCTGAAGGCCTCTCCATTCTAACCAACCCAAAGTGTTCCCTGGCAGGGCCAGAAACTTCTTTAGAGAGAAGCTAGAAACTTCTTTAGAGAGAAGTCCTATCCATCCTGTTTATTGCTAAAACAAGTTATTTAAAAATGGAGGGGGGTTCGTTTTCCTCAGCAGCTGCAGCTGACACTTTGAACCCATCTTTACACATATTTGTTTCTAAAAACCAGTTTGTCTGTGGTCAGGAAAAACAGACTCATTGAATTTTAAGGAGTTATTTCTATAAACACGCAGCACAAGTAGGATGTTAGGAGGTTTCACGATGGGATTAATTTTCTTTTTCGAAAACATTTGGAGTTAATTACTCCTGTTCGGGAGGCTGCGTCTTTCAGCCAGATCTTTGTTTTTGCGTCAAACCAAGGAGCTACATGCTCACTATACGAGTTAACACTTTGATGCGGTGTGCCCACCTCTGCCACTGACTTGCAGTGTGGTCGTAGGCCAGTCCCTTCCCTCTCCGGGCCCCGGCACGCTGCTGGAGTCCATGGCTGTGGAATATCATTGTCAAACACGTAACACGAGTGGGTTGGATCCGATCGGAGGTTGCCGACTGGCAGCCCGTGGCCAGATCCCATCTGCCAGATGTGTTGGTTTGGTCTGCTCGGTTTTTAATTACAAAAAAAAAAAAAACAAAGTGTTTTCTTTCTTGCCAGTATGTACAAATGGGGAGATCTGTAATCTAAAATTCAGGCTTTCTGGAAAACCCAGATCTGGCCCGAGAAGGCCCACATTCCCCTCCTGCGGCAGTGGAATGGATTCGGAGAAGCTTTTCGGCAGGGCACTTCCTCTCCAGTTTTCCTTGTCACCTCCGGGCTCGTTTTACCCACCTGTGCCACCCGCCTGGTTCCTGTGGGCATCTGGGGATGCCCCTCTGAACTGAACCTCTTCTCAGGTTCTTGCCTGCTTTCCCAGGCTATGATCTACGCTTTGTCGTGTTCCAACGGGGAGGTAAAAATGAGATGAGACACCAGGACCTTGCAATCGACTTCTCCAAACACTACGCAGAGCAATGGGATGCATGGATTGGTGCCGATGGCCACTTTGGGCCTCCCCTGGACACCACACCTACAGCAGAACCTTCAGAGACACCTAGAGGGCTTTTAGCTCTGATCGTAGCTCTACCCGGCCCAGAACCTCCAGCTCATGGACGGGTGTGCCTCCAGGTAAAGACTGGAAGGCTGCTGTTGGCGTCTCGATGAGAATACAGGGAAAACCCATGGTTTCAGCTCAGGTTCCAAATGGACTTGGATTGCCAGTCAACTCATTGCCTTCCTTAATGAGAACTGGAGACAAACAGATCCTGCGAGCGAAACGACAAAGCCTTGCCCGACACCATCAGAGGAAGCACAAGTCCTTCCACGCACATGAAGGCCTCGCCTCTTCGTTGCGGTGACCTCATAATGAGGCCCCTGAGATGGTCGCACCCCACGAGCGGCACAGGCGAGGCCCTGTGTTTTGTGTTCTCAAGTCAGCAGGGCCGCAGGGGTGATCTGGGGTTCCGTCTGACTTGTGGATATAATTAATTGCCAGTTTCAGCTCTCCCGACTTCACACAGAAATTATTTGGAGTGTGCGTGTTATTTCTTTTTTCCAGCCCTCCCAGCTTTTCTTTTAAGAAATGAGTAATTGTCAGGCCTACAAAGCCAGAATGACTTCCTAATGCGATTTTTCAAAACTTCTTATTTTGAAATAATTCCAAACTTAACAGGAAAGTTGCAAGAATAATAACATGGGCTCCTCTACGCTTCCCTGAGATTTCCTGATTGTTGTTATTTTGCCCCATAAGCTTTGCCATTCTCGCTCGCTCTCTGCACAAATGCATATTGCACTGGGGACCATTGGAGAGTCAGCTGCAGAAGTCATGACCCTTTACGTTACCAGAACACATTTACCAAAACCAGGAGATTTAGCAATGATATAATACTCATGCTGAATCGACAGCCTGCATCCTAATTCTGCCACCTGTCCCAATAATGGCCTTTATGGCTCCCCGCCGCCCTGTCCCTGCTCCAGGACTCAGTCTAGGGTCATGCACAGCATTTAGCTGTCTAGTGTTCACGTCCCTTTGATCCCCTTGAATCTGAACACCTAAATGTGGTTTTAAAGTTGTTTTCTCTGTGGCACCAGAGAACCAGAACACAGAGAGGTAGGCGGTAGAAACGTGCAAGAAAAGAAAAAAAAACCCTCCCCAAATGTAACGGCAAACCGGTCGGTGGGGGAAGACTGAATGTTCTCTTAGGCAATAGCGGTTGCCCCAGGAAATCGCGTTATATGCTTAAAGTCGACAGGGCAGACTTGCGAAGTGAAGAGTCTTCCATTTTGGTCATGGACTCTCTTCCAGAGACAACCGCCATGTCCTGCGCCAATCGCCCTAAAGTCTCTCCCAAAAGCGCTCCTTGGAGCCTAATTACATTTCCAGGGTGACGGAGCAGCTCCCCCCCACCCAGCCTTGCGCCTCACAAAGCATCTAAATCATGTCATTATCCCACAACAATGGATTCTCACACTCGTCAGGCAATTTGTTTTAATTATGTAAATCACTTCATTCTATTTTCAAATATCTGCAGGGAGCTGTAAGCCTCCGCAGGTCAAAACAGGGTGTGGAATATGAGGGGTAGGGACAGAGAGGAGCGGAGGGACTCCTGGCTTGGTCCGGGTGGTCACCTATCATATAGTGTGGGGGTGTCAGGGCACTGAAATCCCAGAGAAGGTATCAAGATGCAAGGGGGAAGTGATGCAGAGTCACCCTTCGGTGACAACGGGACCTGACAGCAGACGGCACAGAGCGTGGCACGATGCACTTTATCTGTGCCTCTGGGGGAGAGCAGGACCCCAAAAGATGCCATGTCTTCATTCCACCACACACTCTGCAGCTGCCCCATGGCTACTGCTGAGCCCGATCCAGGGAAAAGAGACCCAGGAATCACCCGAATGCTGGAAAGTCACCCTCTCCAAGGTGCTAGGGATAAGACGAGGCCCTGCGTGCCCAGGACATCCTGGGTTTTACACCATCTAACCATGTCTTGTACGGAGTCTGTGTTGAAAATAAGTAGATTAAATGTCCCATCGATTTTCAAACAATTTTTTAAATTACTATTTTTTCACTGTAACTAAGAAAAGTGGGAGAATACAGAGAAACAGGAAGAAAGGAAAGGAGGGAGAGGGGAAGGTTCCCCTTTCCTCGGTTCCCTCGGGAACCCTTGAAACAAATACATTTAACATTAGACGGTATTTGCTCCCATTGTTCCAACAACATTCTACACTGTTGTTGCTAGTGTCTGCCTCCCCGCTCTCAGGACTAGGACAAATATATTTTGTATAACACACTAGAATGTTTTCTCTAGTGTGCTTTTCTTTAATTTAAAAAAATGTTTTAAATTTTTTTTACATTTATTTATTTTTGAGAGACAGAGAGAGAGAGAGAGAGTGCGCGTGCACAAATGGGGGAGGGGCAGAGAGAGAGGGAGACACAGAACCTGAAAAAGGCTCCAGGCTCTGAGCTGTCAGCACAGAGCCCGACGTGGGGCTCAAACTCACAAACTGTGATATCATGACCTGAGCTGAAGTCAGACGTTTAACCCACTGAGCCACCCAGGCGCCACTAAAAAAATTTTTTTAATGCTTTTTATTTATTATTGAGAGACAGAGTATGAGCACGGGAGGGGCAGGGAGGCAGGGAGACACAGAATCTGAAGCAGGCTCCAGGCTCTGAGCTGTCAGCACAGAGCCCGACGCGGGGCTCAAACTCACAAACTGTGAGATCATGAACTGAGCTGAAGTCAGACGCTTAACCCACTGAGCCACCCAGGCGCCACTAAAAAGTTTTTTTTAATGCTTTTTATTTATTATTGAGAGACAGAGCATGAGCACAGGAGGGGCAGGGAGACGGGGAGACACAGAATCTGAAGCAGGATCCAGGCTCTGAGCTGTCAGCACAGAGCCCGACGCGGGGCTCAAACTCACAAACTGTGAGATCATGAACTGAGCTGAAGTCAGACGCTTAACCCACTGAGCCACCCAGGCGCCACTAAAAAGTTTTTTTTAATGCTTTTTATTTATTATTGAGAGACAGAGCATGAGCACAGGAGGGGCAGGGAGACGGGGAGACACAGAATCTGAAGCAGGATCCAGGCTCTGAGCTGTCAGCACAGAGCCCGACACGGGGCTTGAACTCACAAACCGAGAGATCATGGCCTGAACCAAAGTTGGACACTTAACCCACTGAGCCACCCAGGTAGCCCTCTCTATTATGCTTTTAATCTGACAGATTGTACTTCGCACTCAGCACTGAATAGGCACTTACTTCCTTTTAGGCACTGAGTCTGCAGTTAGGGTTTGCTGTCCCCGCACAAAGCCAGGATAGTCAAATGGTTAAGACCATGGGTTCTGTGGTCAGACCATTTGGATTCAGATCCCCAAATACCCTCTTACTAGTTGTATGACTTCGGGCCTTGGTTTTACCATCTGTAACAGGACAGGACAAAAGTACTTACCCCAAAGGTCGTGAGAATGAAAACAACGCATATAAAAAGTTTAGCCCAGTCCCTGGCGTATAGTAACATTCAGTAAATATTAGCTACTACTACTACTTTTATTATTATTACAACATGGTTTGAAAAGTCAGGTTTAAGCCACAGATGAAGAAGCTGATAGATTTCCCTTTTAAAGAATAAAACTTCATGTTGGCAAATAGTAGCTCTTAAGCTCTGTTTTGAAGGCTATGTAATACATATGGAGCAAGATTTAAAGAACTAACACCTCAACGCAACATTGTTCCTCCTTTCTCACTAAACCACAAGTGGTGTGAATCTTACCCTGTTTCCTTTTTCTCTTCATGGCTTCAAGAAAAGAAGTCCTCAGCTTCCATCTCATTCAGTTTAACTGCTACTAATCCAGCCTTGCAGCATATTAAAATACTTACACCTACTCCGAATAGCTATGTGATCTTACGTTTCTTTTTCCCTAAGGAAAAGGTTCATGAAGAAGGATACAGGACGTATTTTCTAGCACTCCTTCTCAAAGCCACCACTTTCCATCTTTGTTATAACAGGAATCGAGTGAGAGGTTTGAGCACTTTTTGTTCATCTGACGTGGGTACTTTTCTCCCCTCTTTGAGGGACACCAACACTTTCTTCTTTCCAATGGGAATCTGGGTGCTGGCTTTCCTACCACTACTGTTTGAATGCAACGGCTTCCTCTTCAGGTGAGGCTGCCTGGAGCAACCAGCAGGTAAGAATCAGATACCAACTGGTCCCAGGAACAGCCTCTTTCTAACTCGTAGGTCTAAACTTGTATTTGAACCTCAGTTTATAAACCAGCTTTTACTGGAATTTAGTGAGGCTTATAAAGCGAGATATCAAGGAATTCTGCAATAATAACGTTTATCTTCGAAAGCACTAGTTTTTCATTATTTATGTATAGTGTACACACTTGGTGCATTGCCTACTGTCGTTTTTTTAACTTTGATTTTTGTTGCTTTCTACAAAACAATTTTATTGCCTAAGGTTTCCTTTCATGCTTAACCTGCCCAGTTGTGTGCCAACATTCCGTGATGTGTCCTACGATGTCTACATGGTCTGACCCTGGCTCCCAGTTCTGCCTGCGTACCTCCTGCTCACTTCCTTCCTTTGCCTCTCCAGACACACTCACCTAATGCCTCTTGTGCTCTGCAGCCTCTCTCCCTACCACAGGGCTCTTGCATAAACTATCTTATGACAGGAGCATCTAGGTAATGCCTTTACATCTGAGCTCAAGCACTGCTTCTTTAGGAAACCTCCCATGGCCTCTCCATTCAGGTGAAATCTCTAGAACAGAGGTTCTCCAGATGTGATCTCTGGACCAGTGTCATCAATCCTGCCTGGGGTCTCGTTAGAAATAGAAATTCTCGGGGCACCTGGGTGGCCCAGTCCATTAAATGCCTGATTCTTGGTTTTGGCTCAGGTTACTATTTCACGGTGCGTGAGTTCGAGCCCCACATTGGGCTCTGTGCTGCTGGTGCGGAGCCTGCTTGGGATTCTCTATCTGCCCCTCCCCTGCTCGCTTTCTGTCTCTGTCTCTCTCAAAAATAAATAAACATTAAAAAAAATGCAAATTCTCAGTCTCACCTCAGACCTACTGAATCAGAAAGTCTGGGGTTAGGGCCCAGCCATCTGTGTTTGTACGTGTGAGACTGATGCCGAGGTTTGACAATCACTTGCCCGCAGTGCCCTGTGGCACTAGGAAGCTCTCCTTCCTGGCAGCGGTGACAAATACACTGTCATGTACGTGTGATTATTTGGTTAACGTCTGTTCCCCCACTGTGCCGTGGGCATGACTGTGTCTTGTTTGCGCTCCATTGTTTCCCCAACACCGAGCCGTGCTCTGCACATGGCAGGGGCTCAGGAAGTGTTTTTCTACCAAGAAAGCATAAGCATATGTAAGCTTTAAAAGGACAAATATTGTGATGGGAGATATGTGTTAAAGACATAAACAGGTAATTTTAAGAAGAAGAAATAGAAGCGGCAAATATTTTCACGTGCTCAACGTCGCCCGGTAAGCAAAGAAACTGATCATGTGTGTGCCATCTCCCCCACCCCCGCCTACCAGGTTAGTGCGGGTGAGAGGGAATTAGAACACCGCCGGGACATGGGAATAATTGTGGCGGGAATGTGCAGTTGTGCGGCTTTTCGGGACTACGGTCTGGCGTCATTTTGAAAATTGAAAATGGCCCAGCAACACCACCCTTGGTCATGAACTCTGTGGAGGCAGGTAAGAGAACACAGGCGCACAGGTCGACGGATGGATGAGCGTGTACGCTATAACACTATAACTATAATCTTAAAATAGTGCAACTGTTCCTCAACTAGGCATTGGTATATGCAAACTGCGGTGCATTCAACACTCCAAATGCTACGCAACTGATAAAAATGATAACGTTGAGATGGACTACCTGATGTGGAGCAATGATGATCGCAATATTTAGTAAAATGAAAAAGGCTCATTTAATTAAAAATATGTATCTATCTATGTAAGTATCCTGAGAAAAATGTCTAGACATATTCAGCAAAAGGCTTTTAATAGTGTGATTATAAGTGATCTTTATTTTCTTCACAGTGTCCTGTAGTTTTCAAATGTTTTAAATACATTACTCTATGTAATAAAAAATTTAAAATAGAACATTTTATTTTATTTAATTTTTGTTTGATGATGATGATGACGATTTTATTAGAGAGCACGAGTGGTAGAGGGAGAGAGAATCTGAAGCGGGCTCCACGCCCAGCACAGAGTCTGATGCGGGGATCGATCTCAACACCCTGAGATCATGATCCTGAGACCACAACCTGAGCTGAAATCAAGAGTTGGCCGCTTAACTGACTGAACCGCCCAGGCGCTGAACACCAACTTGAGCTTATTAAGCAAGATAGAACTAGGAAGGTGAAGCAGTTTTTAAAAAACAACCAGCTAAAGGTAATTCTCAAAATATGACTCTTTTGCATTATTCACTGTTCTGGATTGACCGTGCCACAAGACATCTCCGTTCCTACGGACAATCAAGAGATGCCTACAGCTGGCTACAAAGACCGACGCATCGAGTACTAGAGGCACTGATTGGGATTAAGTAGCTGGTGACTGACAGCATGCATGCACGCTGAGTCCAAGAATTTCTGGCACAGGAGAGGAACAATCCCTAACCTTAACTAAGAATTCCTGAGGGTGCTGTATTCACGAGGGGTGAGCACTCGTCCCTCAAATCATACACATTCCTGGCATGATGTTTCTCAAAAAGGTGCTATGGAATGAATCAAATGAATTGACGGTGAGATGGTGTCTGCTTGGCACCCAGTTCATTACGTGCTCTTGGTATCATGTGACAATAGGTGGCAAAAAAGTGAGGCTGGAGGTCAAAGGCAGAAACTCAGTCATCTTGTAGCATCTTTTAATAACACAACACGTGAGAGCTATATTGAGATGAGGTTTGAGCATAAAATAGGTTCTAAACAAAGAAAACTTAGTATGATGCCCCAAGTTCCATAATCAGGGAAGCGGCGTCCTAACTGCCACCAGAACATTGAATTTGCTTCTCCAGGCTACAAGGCAGAGCAATATCACTCTGAGTACAAAGTCACAGGAAAAGTAGCAAGAACTGAAGAGAACCCATCACCTCGCTGCAGGTGGGGCACGTAAAGTTGTGCTTCGGCGTGAGACTCTAGCAAAGGCCAATGATACGTTTAAAGTAGGCCAAGAGGTCACATGCTCAGCCATTCCTTCTCTCTAACCAAAGTGGCACCGCTAAAGGGTTTCTGAGCCCTGTTCCTATGCCAAGTGACAGGCCGTGTCCGGGCACAGAGTTTGCAGTGCCTAAGGGCAGAGGCACTGGCTATGCAAAAAGTCTTCCAGGTGTGACTCTTAATTTTTTTTTTTTTAAACTAGCCTTCCCCCAGATCTTTTGGTTGTGACGAGCTGGATCAGTGATATTTAAATGTCTTGATCCATTACATGTGTGTGACAAGTGGTCTTGAAATTTCAAGGGCACTGCTGTCCAAGCTCAGCACTTCCATCAATTCCGGGGACGGCCGGCAGTGAAAAGAAGCCCCATTTTCAAGTACAAATGTTCGTTTTCAGCCAGTGATGGCCTCGTATTCATCAACTCTTTTCCAAGTAGATATTAATGAGAAATTCGTATATTGGGAGCTAATGACTGCATATCCTTTGCATAATTACAATGACCTGAAGTGCTTTCGAAATGCCAAATTAGCTGACTAAAATTAGTCCTGTTCAAGTTTTAAATCCTAATTCAAATCTCCTGTCCAAATACACTTACAAAACATAACTATATTTAAAGATGGATTTAGAGAGCTCAAAAAGCACTCAGTGCCTAATACAGGACCAAAGTCATTTCGAATTCACTTTAAGAAGCCTTCGCTTGAAACGACTCCCATTCCATTTTATAGGAACCTCTCTTTGTTTGTCTTCCTGTTTCTGGATGGTTACCTGCTTTCCATTTCAGAAAATTAAAAAAAAACTCTCCGTCTAGTTTTGTCTAACTCCACCCCTGACTTCATCTTCACTTTCTTGTTCTTTTTTTTTTGCCTCTACCATTTACACCTTGCAGCCATGGCAGCACACCAAGAACACTGACAGCAGTATGACTGCCTCTAGCATGCGCTGTGAGTGAAGCCACAATGTGCCTACAGCCCTTAAACAGATAAGAGGAGACCTACGGCATCCGTCATCCCAGTGGCTGGCTACCACCTGGCTAAAATCACATAACCCACCCAACACTACGACTTTCCGATCTGTGTTATTGACCAGAAACTTCAAATAACATCTAGCAAGTGAAACTATAATGTACCTAGTGCAACAATGGTCAAAGAAGAGCCATTAAGTTTTGACGGGAGGATGGCGGGAGAAAACCCAATACTGATAGGGCCGCAGTAAATCAATTCATTGTAAAAAGAGTTTCTCGAGATTACAGAGTAGATACCCAGAAAATGAAGTAAGATAATTTCTTATTGCATGAACGAAATTGTTACATGTATATGGATACACACATATAAAGAGATACATACATATATCCATCTAATAGATTTAATTCATATAAATGAAGAAAGAGAGAGAGAGAGAGAAGGAGGGGGGAGGCTCGGAGAGGCCAACCATCACTGGTAATAAATACAGCAACAGAATCAACAATTTCAAGACTCAATTGTGTAGGATCGAACTTATTTTTCTAGCTTATAGGATTAAAACTGGATTTCAACCTAGAGGTAACACATTGCATTGACATTAAGAATAATGTCAGGCTGTGTAAATATTTTTTTAAAAGAATACGTGGCATTATTAGCTAGAGTAAGACATAACTGTTATGTTTAAGGAAAGAGAGCCTTTATTTGTTCCCTATACAATCATAACTCAATCAACCAAACAAGGCTCTCCCCCAGCCCCCGCCCCCATCCTCAAGCCACCATTATAATGGCAGTTTTGTGTAAGCTCCTTGTTTGTACAAAAGCCTGACGATATAGTCTTGAGGGGTAATCCTAAAGCTGTTAGACCGAAATTAAAACAAATCTTACCGGTAGATCTGGGTTTTAAAGACAGCTCTGTTTAAGAGGGCCGTGCCGATTATACGAGAAGATAAGCCCCACACAATCTAAGGGTGAGCACTTGAGCAAACATGGGCATGGCATTGTGATTTTCTAGTTTTTCGCCCTGCAGAAGAGCAAAGATCTCCCTAGCACTTTGTTAAAAAAAAAAAAAAAAAGCAGATTCCTCAAGACTTGCAGTCATGGCATGCAGAAGCTGGAGTAAGACGTTGGCTTTATCTTTTTCTTTGACTTTAAAAAAGAGAAATCGATGCTCACGTATACGATTGGGCCATGTATCACTAAAATAGAGCCGGACTGACAAGGAAGGGCATTCTCTGTGTCTGTATTCTTAAATCAACGGGAACTTCATCACTGTTACGGATCGGCAAACCTCTGGATCGTTTCCAACTTTTTGGTTTTTCTTAAAATAAAATCTCCTAACTGTCCCCGCTCCAACTCGCACACACCAGTACTCGGCACACCACCGATATCCTGCACCGTGATGGTCTCAGCACCACTTTCTGAAATTTTAGATACAACTATGAAAAGCCATAAGCATCTATTTCTACCTCCCTAGATTCTACTTCTTCACGTGGACTTCTGCATATTCTTCCTTGTTTGTTTCTTCGCCATCCCTCTTCTTCATTTCTGCCTCTTTTCAACCCAGCCTGAGAAGGCTCCTGTATTCCCCGTGTTACTTTCCACACGCCCCCTCTCACAAGGGCATTTTTGTTTGTTTTGCTTGAGGACAGTGTCCGCATTCAATCGCCGAGCACTCTGAGAGTATCGGGGGTAGGGTAGACCCTGGAAATGCACCCCGAGTCTTCTGACCTGGGCAGCCCTGGTGTTGGAACAGTGAGGACACATGGGGCCATTAGCGGCAATCGGAGTGTGGGGGTGGGGGTGGGTGGGGACAGGTGGGAGCTTCTGTGGGTGGAGAGAAGCATGCAGTTCCTTTGAATCCGCTTCTTGAACCAATAAAATGAAATTCCTTCATACTTTGTGTAGGTGTTATGGTTGACTGGGAGGATTCCCTGAATTCAAATGGCTCTCTGCAAGCTCGAGACTGGAGAAAAGAAGCCTTTTTGAGAAGTGTTTTGCAGTTGAACTGTGTCCGTTGTCTGTTTCCAACAAAAATACTTGCTAACACAGTGTCACTAAATGTTGGTTCAGCAGTGCATGTGAATGAACTTAATACGCTGGGGAAAATAAGAAATGGATTTTATTAAGTTTATTAGCAGCTAAAAACACGATACTTCAACAGTGGGAGGAAAGTGATCCACCCACACAATTTGAGAGGAATGAACATTTGGCTTTAACTACAGCTAATATGTGAAACCTAAAACCTAGTTTTCCATCGAAAGACCTTTGGGGTCCATTTCTACACTACCTTGATCAAACCAGGAATTAAAGTTCAAGCTGGCTCCTCCAGTCCTGGAGGGGACTGGTGTTTCTCCAGTCACACCTCTTCATGTCAGCATTTCCTCAGGCTTATCTTTCCCTCCCACCTTAGCTTAACTTGGCTCCCAACCAAGGATGCACTTCTACCAATCAGATGCCCCGGCTCCCCTCTCGTGCCCAGAGGCCGAGGGAAGCAGAGTGGGCACGGGTGGAAGGCACGGCGGCGGGCACAGTGGGAGCCTTGCAGGGTCACTGATCTCGGAGGCCACTTGGCAAAACAGAGTCTCCGCCAAGACGAAAAGCTAAGCAAGGAGGCCTACATGCTGCACATGTTTTAAAGAAGAATGACACATGTAGACAATAACAACGGCTACCAGAAACATTCCTTGGAAACTGGCTTTGGGTTGGGCTCCGCACCTCCATCTTCAGTCTGAGCTTAATCCTCCCAATCCCTCTCGGAAGGATGTTCTAGTCCCACCTTCCTTTTACAGGTGAGGAAACAGCCTCAGTAAGCAAAGTGACTTGCCCAAAGCTGTACGGTGGTGGAGGGTGCGGCCGAGGTCTGCCCTGAGCCCTTGCTCTTGCCTGCTGTGTGCCCAGTGTCACGACTGCAGCCTGTACCCACTCTTGCGTCTTTGGATTTTGGCCCCCGTGCACTGGAATCACCTTGAGGCATGTTTCCAAAATTCAGATTCCTGGACCTTACCCCACAGGTTTTGATTTCGCAGGTCGGGAATGGGGTCCAGGAACCTGTCTTTTAAACTTGCTCCCCCGGTGATTCTGAAGCAGAGAAATGTTTGCAGATTACTGACCGGGAAATGTAAGGTGGACGTGGGTGATGGAGGCTGCCAGCTGATGGAACAAAGGGGTGCTCCTTACAGATGCCCAGAAGATCATGCGAGCTGGGGTTTGGGGACAGTCTGCGGTAGTACAAGACCCCAAAGCACCGGACCACCCCACCTTCCCTGTGAGCCTTCCTGTTGTGCTGAGCCCCCGTTGGCTCCTTGTTCTCAGCACCACAGTGTTGGTCCCCTACTTTGTATTGTGTAGCTTTCCTTTATTTTATAGGTGGTTATTGCATAAATGCTACTTTCACGTAACTGTGGGCGTATGAATGTTACATTTCTTACATACAAAGATGCTCAGGGCAGGATTATTTATAATGGATGAAAAACTGTAAACGAACAAAATGTCCAGCAAGAGAAGATTAGTTAAACTGTGCAGACGTTTTAAACAATGGTTCGAAGCATATTCAATGGTATGGAAAATGCTCACGCAGTATGGAAAATGTTCAAGTGGAAAAAGTGAAAAATAATTCTATTTATATAATTTTGTAAAAACCCCAAATAAAAACAAAAGATTAGAGGAACATGCATCTCAATATCAGAGTGGGTATCTTTGGGTGGTCAGACTACAGCTGATTTTAATTTTCATTTTATATTATTCTGTATGTGACTCATTTTCATCCAGAAACATTATTTTCACATTGAAAATGCCACTAAAAAAAAATAATGGCAGCAAAGAAAGAGGAAAAGTGAAAGCAAAAGAGAGACACTGCTTTCCCCGAAGAAGCTTAAAATGTATCGTGGGCAATGAGCAAGGTATGTGTGGAGTGGGGACTCCTACCCTGTGCCCACACTGGACCATGAACTTCCCCCGCCAGCACGGGTCCTGTTAATGACTCTGCCTCACGGAAGCTGCGCCTGCCCGACGGCCCCTCTGCTAGATGGCGAGCGTGGCGCCGCGTCCTCCTCGGTCACCCCTGTACCCACGGATCTGGCAGAGCCCCCCCACATGGCGGCCTCTCAATACCTATTTTTGTTTTTGCACAATGAATGGATGACTGCGTCTCCCCTCCCGGATTAGGCTAACGGTGCCTGGAAGGCAGGGCTCACATCGTATATACTATTTCTAAATTTGCCCCAAACACCAGGGTTGGACATACAGTAGGTGCTTAATAAAGGTTTGCTTGTCTGACGGGGACTGTATGGAAAGGAAGCATGCCCGCTGAGAGGAGCCAGCCTCCTGAATGCCTCTCCCAGGGTCCAGGCGCCGCTCCAGGGTGAGTGGAAGCCAGCCTGCCTTGCTAAGCGCCGCGTGGAACTGAATAGCCGATTTTGTGTGCTGGGAGAAGCCCAGCGAACGAGGTAGCCCCTAGCCCCGGATCTTTATCTGCAAAAGCAGTCATGCCTTAACACACTGCTCCACCCTACCCCTTTTGGAAAAAGATTGATAAGCATAATGATGATGTTTTAATGAGCTTAATTGCACATTCCTTATGTTCTTGTAGAGTTGCCAACTAGCTACTTCAACATCCAGCAGTTTACTTGTAATAACTTTCCCCCTTTCTCTATGCCAGGGAGCATAATTATTCTTGCGGTAATCCTGTAGTTCTGCTCGCTCGCTCTCGCTCTCTCTGTCTCTCCCCCTCCCCTCCCTCTCACGTTTTCTTGCTGCTTTTTCCCTTTCTGGGAATTACTGTAAATGGGTATCTTTGAAAGGAGGGTGGCAGGCTGCTTTTGGTACAGTACTTACCAAGAACCCTTTCATCAAAGAGGCCGTTGTGAGCATGCTCTGGACGCGAGCCAATCAGATCATCGCGCTGTCTGTCTCTGCAGCGTTGCTGACCCTGGTATGCGAGTCAAGCCCGAGTCTGCAGACAGGCTGACTGCAGTCCTAGGCCAACCTGTCTTAGCCGACTGAAAAAATGCTGAAGGGAAAATTACCTGTTTGGCTCCAGACGGAATTAACGTTTTTTTAATATATACACACAGGGATGTTTATTATTTTCTGTTTAAAAGCGTTTGGCTATCTAATATATTCATTAATGTTATCTGGTCAGTACTTGAAACATTTTGAAATATGTGCAAATGCAATAAGGCTACAAGGCCTGGAGGCAAAATAAGATGAATTTTCCAATTAAATGACAGAAAAACTGTTTGGGGATTAACGGATGGCAGTTCCGTAACCTGTTTACGGGCGCTGCTCTGTGCAGGGACACTCAGTCCACTTGCGGACCCTGGTGGGCTACCAGGGCCTGGACGCCAGGCCCTGCCACCCCCGCGCGCCCCTTCTTCGCACCACAGTCCTCTGTGAATCAAGTACGGAAGACCACCAGGGTGGCCCCAGCCTGGGCGGACGCCGGCCCCTTCTCAAGCAGCGCGGGGCTCCGCTCATCTGCCCGGAGTCCACTTTCCCCAACGGACACCTTCCTGTCCCGGTGCTAAAACATGGCGGCAGAATTTGAAGCAAACGTATCTTCTGTGCAAAGTCCCGGAAACCCCGGACTCCCGGGTCATCTTATAAACACATTTTGACATTTCTAGAGGATTCCAGAAAAAGGTCATAAAGGAGAAATGTATTTTATAGTTGCTGTTTGAGGAAAAAGTAGTAACACCTTTCTTCCTCCCTGAACTCACTCTAGAGCACTGCCCTATTCTTCCTCTGAGAACCCAGGTGTGCAGGGGACACACCTGCATGCAGGGCACCGGCCCAGCTGGTAATGCGTGGAGACAGATAAGGGAGACCTTTTTCCCTCAAGGAGAGGGTCTGGCCATCTCTACTCCTGGTATCTTTGGGGTTAGTTTGGACGCTTAAGGAATAATTATAATTTTCTATCACTAACCCGTGACCAGTGGCATGATATACAGGTGATAGAATTATTGTGCCATTGTTTTTTTTTTTTCCTTTGTGCTTTTCAGAACTTTCCAAAATTTCGACAGTGAACTTTTACTTTTGTAGAGACTTCTTGGGAGCACCTTCCTGAATTACATGGAGTCGACTTAGGGACAAGAGGCCAGACAACATCTAGTCGTGGTGAAAGGGGGTCTGAATCAGAAGGGGGGAATTTTAATGAGCGGGGCAGCCTGAGAGTCACAGCTGGCTGGGCTAAGTTCCTGAAGTGTTAAATCAAGTAATAACAAAAATATGACTGTGTTTTACATATGAGATTTCATAACTTCCTGAGAAGTAAACAGTCCCTTCCCCCTTGGTTGTTCCCTTCTAAGGAATGTCTACGTTCTTGCCTTTGGCTCAAATTTTCCCAAAGTTTTCTTTGTCTACACAGAAGTGCAATGCCCCAAACAGAGTGCCGGCCCCATTTTCTCTGTTGGTCCAGCTTGCACATTCATATAATAACAGGGGTTTCATTGAGCGGCAGGAAGGTGTCTGTGCGCTCCCTGGCTCCCTGGCTTCTCGATTCCCACCTGTGCTGTGGACGGAATTCTTCTTGTTATGGCTTCAGTCCTGGGAAGGATGCATGCAAATTCTCTGATGGTTTGATTCACTCTGACCTAAGGGGTTTCTTCCTGGAAAGGTTTCTCCCTCTTTTATAATCCCCATGAAGTCATGGATATAGGCTCAAATTGAAGCTTTCCCAGCCATAAGAGAAAGAAATACCAAATTATTTTCAAACAGATATATTCACAGAGAGAATTCCCACTGGTTCCTGGCTACTTCAAGTCTGGGTAGGCAGAACATAATATGTGGGGGTGGGTGTCTATTTTTGCCTCTACACAGTCTCGTTCCTCATACCAAGGGAAAATGGATAATTTTCACGACCAAATTGTATTTCTGAATGACCAAGGAAAAAACTACTGGAAAAAATTTCTTGCAAACAGTGCATGGCATGTTATGAAACTATTAGATAAGAGTAATTATAGGTTTCGTCTCAACAGCAAACAATTACTCTGGAGGGAAAATGCTTGCTTTTTAAGTGGAATAAACTCTTTCTAGGATTTGCTTACTGTCTACCATTCTGAGAACAGTTAACTCTGAAAAAACAAACAAACAAACAAACAAAAACCAAAACCAAACCAACATCAACCCACCACATTCCTGTTCCAAAGTTCAAAAAAGTGACTTGGGATATCTGTGCTTCTGGTTATGGGATTAAGGGCTGTATTATATTTTTAAAAAGTGAAGATTCTTGGCTACTTCTCTCACGTATATCAGCCCGGTGAGGGAATTCTCTTTGTAAATAGAAGTTGTAAGTCTAACAGCTGATAAAACATTTCAGTTTGTATATGGTATTAAGTAGAATGTCTGTGTATTACCATCTTCTTAGGCAGTATCTATTTTCTGTAGCTTACCTTTTTAAATGGTGATTTTTTTCCTAATGGATGACTAAATAGATCTAATTTTTAAGAAACTTTCTGTACGACACATGAACAAAATCAGGAAAAAAATCCTTTTTCAGGCCACATGTCTTACTGATCTGTAGAATATGGTTTTAGTGTCCACAAACTATAGATCTTTATCATACAAAGAAAGGAGGCTAAGCAGGGGGAAAAAGGTCCCTGTAAGTGAAATGAAGGACCAAAGAGAATCCTGTACTATACTCAAACCCTGGAACTCCCATGAAATGGATTTTAAGGCGGTAAACGGCAGAACACCAACCAAGCACCACAGTTCTTTCCCCCCAATTCACTAATGTTGGCGTGGGATAGCTCCCTACACAAAACAACCCAAGGTTTCCTATGTGGAGGCAGTGTTCTTCACCTAGAGCAAGAAGGCCGCCATAGCAGGGGAGAAATAACATTTTACTGGTATTTTTCCAAAGCATATTCCCACAGAGGGAGAACCACACCTTCGGCATTTTCAAAGATTTATCAAACAGCATAAAGGTCAGAGAGTACCAGAGCAAAAAATGCACTGGAAGAGCTCTGTTAGTTACTCTTTCAGCAACTGCAGCTGGTAAGACGGTGACCCGTCTGTAATTAGGGTATTACCTCTGTTTCAGAGTAGTCGAAAGTGTAATTAAGAAGCGCGAACCAGGAAGGGACACGAGAGAGGAACAGAGGACAAAATGGAGTCCGTGTGATGACAAAGGAGGAGGCTCGGGTTGGAGCCAGGCTGTGCTCAGCCCCAGTAGCTTGTGACCATGGCTTTCAGCACCACTCATCGGGCAGGAGTTGGTAATTAACACCTGCAATCTCCTTATAACTGTACTCTATGGCTTCTCCGTACCTGTTTCGGATTCATGGTTACGTTGCCTATGAATAGTTACATTTGCACTATGACTTTGGTCCTTCTCAACCTGAGAAGAGAGACCTGTCTTCTGAGTTGAGTTAAAAGACCTCTTTAGTTGTAGTTAAGGAGATGTAACCTCGGATCGGATTGGTAATGGCTACAGGGAAGTTCTAGCCATTAGAGAATGCTGCTGAGCCTCTGCCTACCCTACTAACTTGAAAACTCATCACTGAGCAAAGGAAGGATGGGCTGCCACTTGGAAGGGTTTAAATACCTTACAATGACCCAAACCAATGAGATGTAGATCAATATAACCAATGAGAGTAGGTATCAACTTCTCACCTTTGCAGGTGCATGGGATTAAATTTATCCTTTACCGTGGCTCCCGTTTTGCACCATTCTATAACGTACAATCTCTAGGATGGCACTTGGGAATCCCGGACATTTCTTCATTTTAATGGACAGACAGACAATGTTAGACCTTTTATTGATCCTATGCACCAAGGGGACTATAATTGCCTCCAATGAGACTTAAATTTTAGAAGAAAGGGACGATATTTTAAATGATGTCCTAAACGCTCACCATCACACCCGACAGGGTCTGAATGATTTGTTTCACAACTGCCCCTCCTTTTCTTCCAGGATCATCTGAAGATAAGACAATACCTCTCACTGCCTTTTGAGTTACGTAGAAGAGAATGTTCTGTAAATCCGAGGAATGCTATAACTTCTGCGCTTCCACAAAGACTTTTACCGGATTCACAGGGATAATTAACATGTGTTCCTTTGCCCCTCTCACTACATATCAATGTGTCTTTTCATCTCTTAAAATGTTGTTAATATTCTCTCACGACGCACACTTCACTGCCACATATAAAATTGCTTAATGCTAATAAAATTGCAGAAGGCTTTGCCCTCACAATTCCAATCATACTCTTAAATGTAATTAATGAAATATGAGATGAAAGAAATAGTTCTCAGAATTCAGCCTCGGTGTATCTTGGGCAGAGCATCTACAAATATTTGAGGACATGTGTTCCAACAGGAGGTACTTGGGCTAATAGTTCTTAAAGCAAAAATCTGTGGCCCAGAGGATCTATATTAGAAATGTCTTGGTACAACCAACCAGGCTTTCTTTTGATGGTGCAGTTAATTAGACTCTAGGAAATCACCTCGGGGAGGCAGCAGGTTGGATTGAAGGCAGCGGCCGACCGGCTGGTGTCTGTAATGGTGATCTGAAGGTCACATGCGTGTTAGCAGACCACAGACACATGGGCTGCCTGTGCTTGCCTTCTACCGACCCTCCCTCTTAAGGTACAGGCTACTTTGCAGGGTACTTTTCCCCTTCTAGGACATCTTTGGTGAACATGACCAACGGGTTTCAACCAGATAGCGTTGCTTATGAGAAAAAGAAGCTGGCACTTCCAGGACTGGCCTGTCACAGAGCTGCCTGGCCCAAAGTCTTACTACTTAGCAAAGAGCAATGCCCCTGCAGAGTTACCTGCTTAAAACTGGCATTTGGTAGGGATGGTCCTTACCCTGTTGGGGATTTGGCCATCTCTCACTGGAAACAACACAGTACAGAAATTAGCTTTCCTTCCAGCCCAGGCAGAAAGCAAATTAGTGTGTTTTGTTTGGCTTAGCTGGTGTTTGAGAAGAGCGTGGACGGAATGCTTTAAGATAGGCCACACACACCTTGGTTTACCTCAAGCCCTCTACTTCCTATTGTGTAACACCTGCCTAGCCTCACCTCTGCACGTTTATGCGACCCACCTGCTCCCACAGGCATCCGACCTCTGGTCCAGAAGCGATGGTGCACTTCGCGGCGTCTTTTCTTAGTAATTATAAATATTACTGTCTTCCCTTTATAGGATTAGCTAACCAGCTGGGAGTTAATAATTAAGCACCTACTGTGTGCCTGCAATGCTAGATGCTGGGGTCGTTGAGATGAGTGAGGCCACTCTCTGCCTTCTTCTAGAAGCTTGCTCTCTTGTTCATGTCCTGGCATGTCAGTATTCTCTCTGCTAAAACCCAGACCACATTCCCAGCAAACCTTTCTTTCGTCCTTACGCAGAAAGTGACCGCAATCTTAATTCTGTCCTCTCCCCTCAAAAGATAAGCTCTTTACACCAAACACCGGTTTAAGCATCGGCATTATTCTATAGGACTACGAAACCTTCGGTATGCACATTTCCAGTCTAGACAGAGAAGAGAGGGGGGAAAACAACCCCAATCTAGGAGGCGATAGAAACAGAAGAGAACAAAACACATGTTCATAAACTCACCCTTAAAAATAGGGGAAAACCAACTGGGAAACTTTCATTTTCTTCTTGGATGTCTATTAAAAAAAAAATCCCATGTGATACGTGTATCTATGGAAACCTTCGTTATCTCAAAGATAGTGAGGTACTAAAGGCCCTCGTTGCCATGGAACAAGCAGTATTTGCTTTTTATGCTATTGCACAATATCTAATTACAGAGACCCTGATAAAATTATGCATTCCTAGGCACAAATTAAGGCCATTCTACAGGAGCCTCCATGCACATACTTTATTTGTCAAATTTCATTAAAAACAAAAATCAGGGATGACTTTGCAGAGTCTTAGGGATAAGCAGTCTAACCAGATTCGGCCCCTTCCAGGATGGAAATTCTCTGAAACCTGGAGCTGGGGTGCTGGAGGGTCCAAGGTGAAAGGGCAGCTCACTTGGATTACTCTGCCACAAAAGTCCAAGTTGAAACTCTAAAGCTCCTATTCCCACCAGACTGTTGCGCATGACACCTATTTAAAAATCATTCTCTTTGTTTCCTCTTGGAATACAATAATCAATTTCATGGCATTGTAGACTGAGCTGCTCTTTTGAAAAGGTAACATGTTACAAATACACTTGATAACGCCTTTCCCAGAAGGTATGCTTCTGTCCTTGTTTTTATACTTTTACTAAATATTTATGGATCTCTAACCATGTGTACTATTTTTAACATACTACTCTATACGTAGTGCTTTGAAAATTATCTTTGACTGGATATATTAGTTTCAAGATGTGTGTTCATGTGTATATGACTCATTTATTTCAACTGCTATATCGAATTTTATCGAACTGACCGTCTCTCATGTTGCTGAACGTTTATGTTGCTTCTAAATTTCTCCTCTTCCAATGTTGCAATGAACATCCTAACAACTAGCAATTCGTCCTACCACTGCACCTGCCACTTCCCTTATCCTGTCCTTCTTCTAGAACAAGTGGATTGCAAGCTGTTTCACTCCCTGGTACACTACCGTTTGCCAGATGTCAGTACCTGTAAGGCTTTCTCTTAAAGTCTTCAGATTAGAGTATAGCTAAGTTTACGAGAATCTGTTTCCAGATCCCTAACTCCCGTAGGTGTTATTTGCTGAAACCAATCTTTTGAGAACATCCCTGTGATCCAAGCATCTTGCTAGCAGTTCTTTCTCTACCATCTTTCCTCAGTTGCCTTCTCCCACTTAATTAAGTTGCTTTGCCCTGAGCTGCTTTGCTGTCTCCGTAGTGGCAAATTAAGAGGCCATGTGGACTCATGCTATAATTGCTACACCTTTAATCAAGGACAAGAGATCCAGGCTGGAGCTTTGAGTTTTCTCCTGTTTCGCACCCATTTCTGGTAAGAGTAAAGTATGATGTTCAGCCTGTGTTGGGAGGGTCTGAATTTAGATATGATGTCAAATGGTATGAGGTTTGAACATTTTTGTCCACTGAAAATGTAATGACTTCAACTGTTCCATCTCCCAACTTATTTTCAAAGAATATAGCTTTCCTGAGTCTCGTGCAGACAGAGCAAAGATAGTATCGGTGGGAGGCATATATAATGGCAGTACCTTATGCCCCTCATGTGACAAATTTGCTCCATGCTCTACACATCTACCTAAATCCTCCCTTCTAGCTTCTCATCTACCTTCGAATTAGAACTCGGCAGTGACCCGACTGTCCCAGGGACGTGTACTAACACATTTATTAAGACTGAAAATATGAAGTCAGACTTGTTCCATCAGAAAAGGAATCCACTTTGGTTTTGCTTGACAGTGAAGACTGGTTTTGCTAATTGGGTTATCCAATGGATGTTTCCATGATTTGAGTGAGCTGAATCTGTTGCTCCAGGGCTTTTATGAGAATATATTTAAAGCACTTAGGAATATAAGATAAAAGCATTTTCTAAAAAAATTCTATTGGCAAAGATGGATTGATGAGACAGTTTGATTTCCCCCAACTCTTTCCAAGTATATTTAGTGAAATAAGTTACCGCAAAGAGGAAAAGAGTAACAGGTGTCATCTGTGTGAAGTTCTGGTATGTGTGTACACCTATCCACAACATTTCTAGCTTTTAGAACAAGCAATGGAGAATTTGCTGGGCAATCTCTCCACACCTCTGCTGTGGAATATAGCTCTGGAAAAAACTTGATTGGCGCAGGTAATACGATAACACAGATTACTACAGATGAGTCACCAACTATAGGAATAGTCTATTTACTTATTTTTTTCTTTTTAACTGGCTTTTAAAGTTTTTATTTTAATTCCAGTTAGTTATCATATAGTGTTATATTAGTTTCAGGTGTACAGTATAGTGATTCAACCCTTCCATACATCACTTGGTGCTCATCATGACGAGTGCACTCCTTAATCCCCATCGCCTGAAAATAGTCTATTGTGATAGCTCTTTTATTGCTATACACTGGGAATTCAACCAGCTGAGAAAAAAGGGCATCACTTCTCTTGGTAATCAATCTTCTCAGTTCAATTCTCAAATGCAACCCCAAATCGGATCACGGGACGACAAACAGACACGAAGTATTTAGGATGTACGGTGGAAGGGAACTGTCTGCTTGGGTGATGGTGCCCTGAGGCGGGCATGTCAGCAGTGACGGCAAAAAGAGTGTCTTCGAAGGAATCCTAGTGCTGGTTTCACCACAGCTAGCTGAGTAACTTGCAGTAAGTCATGTCCTCTCCCTGGGCCTCAGTTTCCCCATTGGCAAAATGAGGGGTTGGAGCACATATTCCCCTGAGGTTCCGTCATGTCATCTTGGCCTTGGCCCATCACTTCCGCTCCAATGTGACTACAAGCCCCGGACCAGGACCTCCCCCCAGGACCCTCGGTCTGGGCATTGGATTGCCACCATACTCTACACCTGGACCACGTGAATATGGCCGCCTTTCCTAAGAACTTTTCAAAAGCTTCCTGGCAGAGTTTTTAGGTATAAATCAGCAACATACTGAAAACTCTGTTTCAGTTCCTAAGATACAACCTCAGATACCTCACAGTAACCTGAGTTTGCCCGAAGGAAGCAGCCACACTCTCTTTAATCATCATCGAGGGCTTCCTTTTGCAGAGCCCGGGCCTCCAAACGGGTGAAGAAGAATCAAGCATGTATCAATGCTTTCAGGAATCAATGAATATTCATTTTGCTCCCTTCCTGACATTCTTTTTTTTTAAATTTTTTTAACGTTTATTTATTTTTGAGAGACACAGAGACAGAGTATGAGCAGGAGAAGGGCAGAGAGAGAGGGAGACACAGAATCTGAAGCAGGATCCAGGCTCTGAGCTGTCAGCACAGAGCACGACGTGGGGCTCGAACTCACAGACCGCGAGATCATGACCTGAGCCGAAGTCGGACGCTTAACCACCTGAGCCACCCAGGCGCCCCCCTTCCCGACATTCTTATGTTTTACTTTAGGTACCGTATGAGGGCAAAAAAAGAGTTAATAAGGGCAGATGATGGAAATAGCCCTTATTTGCTTGGCAATATTATAGGGTAACATTCAGAGAGTTTCTCAAAGCACACTCCTTCCTCTGGGAACTGTTGAAGGAGGCAGAGTCAGGATGAGCAGGGAGATAGCAGGAGGATGTACACGGATCTCTCCCTGTTCAACAGTGCAGATAAGGGTATGGGCTCCAAGTCTGCTGCCTTGGTTCAAATCTGGCCTCTGCCACTCGCTAGCTGTGTGGCTGGGCTGCGTAAGTGACTGAATCTCTCCGATCCTCATTTCTTTCATCTGTACATTGAAACAGCCTCATCAGGTTCTTGTGAGGATGGAATGAAATTGACAATGTAAACACATCTAGCCCCGGGGACAGGAGCATAGGAAGGACTGGAAGATTAGGTTTACTATATTTTAATCACGGCATGCCTGAGATTTCAGGCATCTTGGAAAGTGATTCCATTTATTTATTTAGTAGAGAAACCCAGCAGATAAGCTTCATCATAGCAATAAACATCGAGTTTTCTTTCTTCCTAGGGATTTTTTTTTCCATTAGAAAATGGAAAGCTAAATCAAATTTGCTCAGCTAATTTTGGCATGAGAGGTATACTTAGGACCCTCAACATTTGCCTTACAGGTCAGGCTTATCAGTTCACACTTGTTAGTGTGAAAAACTCCTTTCCTATCACTGCTTCTGCCACTTCCCTTATCCTGTCTTTCTTCTGAAACAAGTGGACTTGCAAGATACTTTACCCTATGATTTGGCAAACATACTTGTTCCGAGAGAGAGAGTTCCGCCCATGTACATAACTGAGGGCTACAGACATTGGAAGGTTTATCGGAGAAAACCTTTCTTCTGCAGGTGCGAGGGCACTGAGAGCAGGGCCTCTGCTGGCTGCCCCCCTTCTATTTGGGACTGTCCCATCACTTCTGACTATGGCTCTTAGGACCCCAGAATAAACATTAAGAGGACTGTACTATATTTATCAACCTTTGGGGCAGACTGAAATATATTCCTACTGAATGAGGAGTGACATGATTTTTAGCTCATGGTTGGAGTAGAGGTAGTGAGTTTTGTTTAATACAAAATGCTCTGAAATTCTAGATCATGATAACGTTTATTTCATACAGAAATTCCAGAGTCTTAAAAAGAAGTTGGCTCATGGGTGATTAGGAATATAGCAAATCTGTTTCAAGATCTGGATGCCTGTTTTTTATGTAGTAAATGTTGACCAACGTCTCTATGTGTGCACTAAGCGGGCATACGGAAAGGAAGGGTTTTGCAAAATCAGATGCGAGTTAATACCATTTAGTAGAGTTTGTCCTCTAAAGACCGTGTTCAAGACCTAGCTCTGTCACTTGTGAGGCGAGTGACCTTAAGCATGTTTCCTGTGAAACAGCTTCTCATTCCCTCGCTGCCCTCTGGGCCAATCCCTCACTTGTTTGGGTTCCTTCTAAGGCCCCAGAAATACGTTTGCTTGGTCAAATATCTTGTACAATTTATAAAAAGAAGATATATTAACTGCGATCCATCCATTAGCTGTGTCTACTCTGACTCTCTCTTACATTGGGTAGCACTGGAGTGGCTGTGGGACTTTCTGGAATCCCGCTAAAGGAAGGCTGAGTTGGAAATAATCTACTTTGGATGCAGTGGAATATGTTTGGGTGTTTTACAGTCATTTCCATTAAATTATTGCTAGATGTCCTGGGCTGGTAATGGCCAACTCCTCTAATGTTGGGACACAAAGGGGCAGGGCCTGAGGTCATACCGTGACATGAACATGTCTGAGAGTCCCTGGTGCTAGAGGTATGAGAGAGCAGAGAAAAAGAAATACATGGAGCCAAGAGCTAGTCTGTGGGAAAAGTTCCAAATCCTGCTGCGCGTATCTGGGAAAAAAGTGAAAAAAAAAAAAAAAAAGGGTTTGGCAACAATCTTTAAAACTTCTATGACATCACTAATTTTGAGCTATGAAGCAAAAAGAAATTTTTAAGTACCCTTAATAATAATACACAGGTTTAGCTCAAGCGTGTTAGAGGAAAGACTCCAGTATCTTTCTAATCTCTCCATAGAAAATGCTAGTATGAAATAATTATTATAGGAAGAAATGGCCAAAGAATCCACAGCTAAAAATATACAGAGAGAAGAATGATAAATGCCTGTCAAGCAGTTAATAGAATTATGTGATTTTTCTGGACTTCGTGGTGTTTGCAGTTATTTGCTTGTTTTAAAAGCTCTCTTGTGCTTTCTTTTCTTGACCCAAACAAACATGAACTTTCATCACTAATTTTGAACTTCACCTCTTTGCAGCAGGGTATCCTGAACTGCCTAAGCCTCAGATCTAACAAAACTTGGATCTGCCCCTGGCTGTCTCACAGCTCCTTGTGTGGCTGAAGGAAAGTGAGCAATGAGCAGGGGCTGTCTCTGCAATGCAGCTGGCTTGTAGTGACGGCCTGAGCGTGTATACATACCCTTGTGGCAAGAGAATAGAGGAGAAGCAATCGGAGGGGGTTGAGAAATGAGGCAGGGCAGCCAATTCTGAGGCTCAGCTAATGATCTAGACGAGAGAACACGTGAGCTGGATTTTGGTTTCCTCTGTAACGTGCAATGGACGTTTGCCTCCCTGCTGCGCGGCTGACCACATCAACTGTCCCTTTCGAAGGCTGAAAATAATTGCATATCAGTGATTTCTTGTAGGTCAAATATTTGGAATATAAAAAATGCAATCCAGAGAAGGAAAAGTGCATTCCCCCTTCCCTCCAACTTTCATGAGCACCAACCATCTTGCTTTGCCCTCACAGGGTGCATCTCAGTATTTTATCTGGATTTCTTCAAGGGGCTGCAGACTTGGTCTTATAAACTCTTCCTGAGGTTGAATAAGGGATTCCTTTGTATTTGCAAAAATATTAATTCTTAAGCTTGTGCTGAGAAGGACGTTTAGTATATTAGGGCCTGTATTTTTCCTTTTTGAAATATTTGATTTAAAAATGTAAAATAGACAAGGCATTTGGGGATTAAGGGTAGAAATGTCCTGTTATAAATGAAATAAGTCACGAGGATGAAAAACAAGCACAGCCTAGGGAATCTAGTCAGTAATGTTGTAAGACTGTTGGATGGTGGCAGGTGATGATGGCACGTATCGTGGTGAGCACGAGTAATGTATACAATCGTGGAATCAATATGTAAGAAGAAAATGTATATACCAGAAGTCTTGTTTTTTTTTTGTTGTTTTTTTTAATTTTTAAGAGAGTACTGCCTTGAGAGAGAAAACTGATGGAAAGTTCTCTGTCCCACTGTGGTGGGAAGATCACGAATCTGCGGACTGCCATGCGGGGCTTAAAGCCAAACCTCAGCCATTAAGACTTTCCACAGGCAGAGAGGGCTCCGTCTGCCCGGTGAGTCCATCTAACAGGGCGGCGGCCAGCTGGGGAGGAAGTGAAACGGCTCGGAGACAGGGGCCGAGGATGTTGTTGTTAATAGTTAATGGTTAGTGAGTATTGACAACCTGCAGCAAGAAGCCACATGGTAGGACAGATTAGCGCCAGCCCTTGACCGAGCACGCGGCCAGCCAGAAAGTGGACGGCAGTCCTTTTGTTACACATGCCTACAGACGACCGAGTGAAATAATGAAATAAATAAAAAGATTACTGAGTGAATCTTCTCTGGCAAGCAGTAAGCATTTTCAGGCTGACAAGCTCCATCTTATGTAAGAGCGAATGTGAATGAGGATGATTTATAATGGATCTGCACATTGTTTCGAAGGGACGTTCCCGGGCTCGACGGTGGGATGGTAAATTTAACCTCTGAGTCCTAATAATGTTCTGTTTTTCAGATGAGCTCAAGGCTTGTCATATTCTAGACCTGGAAAGCATAAATGGTATTATCTTTGTATATACAAATAAAAATCAATTCATTTTCCAAATGCTTAACTCATTCAGGAAGACATACACGCACACACACACGAATAGATCTCAGCTAAAACAACAATGTTAGCAAGGCTTTTTTCACTTAACAAATCAGGATATATTAGGTTCAATAAAGGTACTTGACTTATAAATCTACAAATAAAGTTATTTTCTCATGCAGCATTTTGATTTATCATCTGCAACTACATTTCCTGCTCATTTATAATGGCTTTTTGTAACTTGCCCCTTAAGTAGAAGGAGGTAGGGCATCTGTAAATAAAAATATCTCGATAAACTATATTCTCTAGATGATAAAAGGACAACATCTTCTTCCTGTGAAAATGATCACAGAACAGAAACGCTAACGAGAAGCCTTTTCTCCATGATATTTTTGAAGGAATACCAGAGACTGTACTTTCTTACAGACTTGGGCCCTTCAGAACACTC
This sequence comes from Paguma larvata, assembly GCA_030068075.1. NCBI lineage: Eukaryota > Metazoa > Chordata > Mammalia > Carnivora > Viverridae > Paguma > Paguma larvata. The sequence continues at coordinate 31,959,383 of CM057837.1, forward strand.
TAGAGCACTGGAAATCAGCCTACTAGTTATTTACTGCAAACCATTTAGCAGTTTCCATTCCTGGAACATTTCTGGCCATTTGTGGAATCGCCTTCTCAAATATACCAGTCTACTTCATACTAGAAAGAGGAAGACAATTTTGAGTTTCTGATGCCCTGTACATACAGCCACATGTTGAATCTGAGTTTCAAGCTCCTGAAACTCTTGTCCCCAGCAACTCTGATAATCTGACCTGGCTAGGAAGGCTAGGGAGCTAGGGTTCCCTCTCAGGCTGTTTACTTAACACATGTCACATCTAAAATAAGGATTGCTTTAGCTAAAAAAGCAAGCCATTTATAAGTGTGCATTTATAAGGGCAAAAGTCAAGGCAACTGTGCAAACCACTTGTCAACTTATTTAGAGGAAATTGTGTAATCAACTTAACATACCAGTTAGCCTTTACCTGCAAGGTCAAGCTCAGAGTTCCTGTATGTCACCACACTGGTCTATTAATCACTCTGCAGGAAATTCCACATTTTTCTTTAGATTAAACTATAGAAAGTGGAGTGCGAACAGAATAGAGGGGATTTCTTATTGGTTTCTTTGTTTTCTCTGACTTGGTTGATGTTTCATGATCTACACCTTTTTTTTTTTTTTTATTTGCTTGCTAAAGAATTTAAAATAGGTTCAAAATGGTAAATTTCAATATGCATTGTTGAAGGGAGCTTTATCATACAAAGGTAAACCTAGGTATTTGATGGCTGGGTGCCAACTTACTGCTGTAGATTCCAACTTGAGATAGAAAGCTTTGACATTGTTGAACAAGTAACAGATCTTTCATTCCAGAAAAAAAAAGGAGATATAAGCTATTAAATTTAAAATCATTTCCCCTTCTTTCTCATGTTGCCAAAGCTCAGATATGTGATTTTTGAAGAATCCCTAATTTGAGGCATGCTTTTTTAAGAAAAAAATCACCTTCAAATACCTTTTAAAAATTCTTCCCCAAAATGTCTTTAGTTTGTCTTCATTTTAAAACAGCTTTATTGGGGCGCCTGGGTGGCTCAGTTGGTTAAGCGGCCGACTTCGGCTCAGGTCATGATCTCACGGTCTGTGAGTTCGAGCCCCACGTCAGGCTCTGTGCTAATGGCTCATCAGAGCCTGGAGCCTGCTTCGGATTCTGTGTCTCCCTCTCTCTCTGCCCTTCCTCTGCTCATACTATGTCTCTATGTCTCTCAAAAAAATAAATAAACGTTTAAAAAATAAATAAATAAAACAGCTTTATTGGGGTGCCTGGGTGGTTCCGTCGATTAAGCACCTGACTTCGGCTCGGGTCATGATCTCACGGCTTGTGAGCTCGAGCTTCACGTTAGCCTCTGTGCTGACAGCTCAGAGCCTGGAGCCTGCTTCGGATTCTTTGTCTCCCTCTCTCTATTCCTTCTCTGCTCACTCTCTCTCTCTCTCAAAAATAAATAAAAGATTAAAAAATTAAAAAAAACCAAAATAACAGCTTTATTAAGGTATAATTCATATACCATGTAGCTTACCCATACAAGATATAAAATGAAGTGGTTTTTAGTATATTTACCAAAGTGTACAGCCACCACCACCATCAAGTTTAGAAGATTTCCCTTGCTCTGAAAGAAATGCTGTACACATTAGCAGTCACTCCTCCTTTTCCTTCAACCCCTCCAGTTCTAGGCGACCAGTAATGTACTTTCTGTCTCTGCTGATTCTGTCTCTACTTTTCATACACATGGATGCATACAATACGTGGTCTTTTGCGATAGGTTTTTTTCACTTGGCATGTTTTCAAGGTTCACCCAGGTCCCAATAGCACTTCCATTCCTTTTTATGGCTGGACAATAGACTGCATTTTATTTATCCATTCGTTAGGTGACGGACATTTCGGTTTTTTCTACTTCTTGCTATTATAAATAATGCTACTATGAATATTCACATAACGGTTTCTATATGAATGTGTACTTTCACTTCTCTTGAGTATATATCCCTAGGATCAGAAATCCTGGGTCATATGACAGTTCCACATTTACTGTTTTCTAAAGTGGCCACATTTTTTTACATTCTCCTGAGCAGTGCATGAGGGTTCTGAGGTTTCCACATCCTTGTCAACACTTGTTATTGTCTGTCTTTTTTATTTTAGCCATCCCAGCAGGTGTGAAGTGATATCTCATTGTGGTTCAAGTATTTTTTAAAGAAAATATTCACAAAAAATTTCTTCATTGTTTTCCCATTACCAACTATGAAAGCCAACCATTCTATGATTGTGATATCTTGAATGGCAGACAGGACGGAAGGAAGTGTAGAAAAAACAAAGCATGCAAGAAGACTGCCCAGAGACTTTGGATAGTCAGGGTCTTATCTTGAATCTACCACATTCTGAATCTCTAGACATTTAAAAACACAAAATGATTAAAACGTTCCCAAAGTCCATTCAAAGCCCTAACTTCTTTTGTTGTTGTTTTGGCATTTTCTTTGCAAGGTTTACTTTAGGAGAAAAAACTATGTCTTAGTTGCAATGCGTAATTTAAAAAAATTATTAATTTTGCTTCTGAAGAGCCATCTGTAGCCACTGTGCTATTTGACTAGCTTCCATGCTTACATTGCCACTTTCTGGGGGGCTTGGACCCAGCAACAAGGAAGATAATCCTCCTTTGTGGACATTCCCACAGTTAACTCCACTCACATCTGGATGGCAGTTCAATAGTCCACTGTTATTCAAACAATTTGTAATCACACATACTGTGTGTCAGCTAACAAGCCAGGGTGTATGGCTTTTCAGTATTCCGTAGCATGCAGCACGCACAATTTACAAATAAAATAAAAATCTGCGGCAAAGACAACGGCACATTCTTTGTTGAATAGCTGAGTAAAAAGAGCGTCTCTGTTGAAAGACAAGACATCACTTGTTACTTTGACGGAAAATGAAAAGAGGTTTAGAAAACCATATTTCATCTGCTAAGTCTCTTAACATGAGAAAGTCCCATATCTGTAGCGATGAATAATCTGGGGCCATATGTTTCTTTAAGCTGGGCTTGAAGCAGAGATGGCCGAACAACCACCAGCGGTATGAAATGCAGCTGAGAAAATGCTACAGCCTTGTCCCTCGAAGTCATGGTAGACTGGGGAGACCGGGGGGGTGCGGGGGGGGAGTTGGACGTCCTCACTGCGGCCAATTGTTTTTCTCATTACTTTCGGTGGGGAGGCTGTGGGGAGGGAGGAATTGAGTTTAACTCCCCAAGTGGCTGAGCAACGGTTTTGGAAACAAAGGGTTTGATAAGGCCAGAGGAAATGAAGTTGAGCTTATCCTGAGAAAAAAAAGGACTGGAGAGTCTTTCCACATGCACAGCCACTAAGACCCCAGACAAGTATGACAAGGTGGCAGAAACGGCTTGCCAATGACTGATCATCATGGGATAGGAAGGTGCTGGAAAATGCAACCGGAGGTGCAGGCTTTCAACATTCCACCTGCCTTCGCTGATTGGCAGCGTGGTGGCCCCTAACGCTGAGGGGCTGCCTGCATCGCTGGGAATCTGGAGCCCATTCCGAGCAAGTTCAGGCTTTAGAACACACTGAGGCCTCACTGTGGGATAATTTGGCGAGGTCATCGCTTAATTCGTAAGACTCAGGGACCGGATGATAAAGCATTCTTATCCACGAGCGGTTTTTACCCCCCAGGCTTTCTCCACTGGCTTTCTGCCCACAATGCCATAACTTGACTCCTAGGCTCTGCTGAAAGCTGCTTGGTAGAGGACGCCCCAAATGCAAGGTAAACAGTTCTGTCATCTTGTAAACTCAACAACCTTTGCAAGGAAATAACCATTAAGATCCAGGTGGCTCATGAGAGGAAGAAACTGTCACTATTTTCTGGACTGGGGAGAAAAGATTAGTTTCACATTGAACTCACACATCTTGATTACTCTCCATCCATGAAATATTAATTTCTTTAATATTTACGGCGTCTAGTCATTTCCCTCCCCACCCCCCAATTCGTCAGGCATTCATGGAGAATCTATTATGTGCCAGGAACTGGGCTGAAACCTGGAGCTATAAGAAAAAGGGAACGCAATCCCTGCCCTCAAGTTCTCAAGGCCCCAGGGGAGAGCCAAGTCTGCGAAGAGCCTATAACATGAACTGATAAATGTGAGATCCAGGGACGTGAGGAGGAACAGAGGAAAGAACAGCTGCTCTGCCTGAGGTCCTGGGCGAGCTCCACCGAGAAGCTGGTCCATTTCAGCTGGACCCTGCGAGATGAGTGAGCTCTCCCTAGATGGAGGGAGGTGCAGGAAGAGAGAACATCAGGGGAGCTTTGCCAGTGTCCACTCCGCCTTCCACAGCCCAACTCACGCCTCCCCTGTGAGCCAATAACTCAGACTGGCTAGACAGCAGGTGAGGAATCGAAATCCCTCCCATACCCCATTCTCAGTATCCAGTCACCCCAATAATTGGCAAAGGAAAGAACTGGATTGTGATGTAGTGAATAATCCAAACTTCGTTAGCCAGAAAGAACATTAATCTTGACCTCTGGACATCCGTGAACTTGCAGGAGGGCCTACATATCTGTGTCTAGATCTGCCTACCGGGAGCAGATCTCCATATTGGGCTCTCTCCCCTAGACCCCCCCGCTGGAAGGCACCGATTCCATGGCCCAGGTGCCAAGCCACAATAAATAGGAAAAACAAGAAGAACTGCAAGAAAAGTGACTCAGCAACAGAAAATCAACTTATAATTTTTTTTTTTTTGATTCCCAGAAGTATGTCCCGAATGGAAAGGCGGCCACAGGCAGCTTTAATCTGCCAGATTACTGTAGGTCTCACTGACCTTGCCAGTCATCCTCACATGGAGGGAGTGCTCTTGCTCTATTTTGGAGGTACCACTGTGTTTCGCACATAGAGGCTTTGCCTTGAGATCAGAGAGCTGGACGGAGACCTTACGTGCCGTCCCTGCCACCCCCTGGGAATGCGGGCTCCTTGCTCACGATATACCTAAAATACTCCATGCCCCTGTCTAAGGCAACCCAGGGAACAGAAGATGGGAAAGAGGCTTTTAAAATTCAGCCCTATTATTTTGCTAGTACATTTTCTCTCAGTTCATTTTTATCATTTTTTAGTTACCTCCTTATGGGACAAAATGAATAATCCACACCTCATTGGAATTTCTCCTTTTTAAACTAATTGTCACCTGGTGAGCGGGTTTCTCTCTTGATCATTATAGAATCATAGAGGTGTAGGGTGGGAAGGGCCAGAAACGTCACCTAGAACCACAGCGCATTGGATGCCTACATCCCCCATGATAAGGATCCTTGCCAAATATTTAGGTGCTGTGTGTAAGAATAGTTCTACCAACACCATCTCACTACTCATTTCCCATTCAGGGCAGCTCTCTCAGTGAGAAAGTTTCCTCATTTTAAGCCACAATATGTGTTCTAGTAATTTCTACTCACTGGTCCTGGGTCAAGCCTTGGGGCCACAGAAACAGGTCACATGATTTTTCTGCAGAACGACCTTTGGGAAAGTTGAAGAGAATTCGTTATGGGGCCCTTGTCACCATCTCTCACCTCTGACTGCATCTCAGTCTGGAGAGATGTCTCCAACTTTGGAATTTAGAAGAGGCTTTGGCTTCTTATCAAAGGAGCTGCTTTTAGAGTCATGTACTTCCTAGCATTCAATTTGTCTTAACTCTGTTGCTTGTCCCAAGCAACGTAGCTTTGTTCCTACTTTCATCCCTTTACTCCAGCTATTATTCATCCATCTGCTCATCTACCTATCCACCACACATGCACTCACCCAGCCAGCCATCCAGCCAGCCATCCAGCCAGCCAGCCAGCCAGCCAGCCATCCATCCATCCATCCATCCATCCATCCATCCATCCATCCATCCGTCACTCACAGAGAACTCGCCATGTGTCAGGCGCTATTCTAGGGACCAGGGTTAGAGTAGTGAACAAGATAATAGAGGCATCTGCCCTTGCATAGCTTGCAAACCAGTGGAGGCTTCTTATAATCAAGGAAATAAATAAATAAAAGGAAATAAAGTATAATATATTCGGTAAGGAAGACAGGAGAGTGTTTTTGAGAAGTGACATTAAACTGAAACCTGAAGGAAAAAAGAAGCCAGCCAACTGAGAGACAAAAAGCAGTACAAGATGGAGTCTGAGAGGTATGGAAGGGTATATGTATATTTATACATAAATACATATATACACACATATGTGCATATATAGTAACATATATATTAATTTGCATATATAAAACTATATAAACATGTAAAAATATATAATGTATCTATTTAACTTCACGACTCCAATTGAATCATTTATAAATTCAATTTCACCTGCTTGTAGCAAGAGCAAATCAAATTTGTCGATCCCTGTCTCTCTGTGGATCATGAATACTCTATGCTGCTTTTCTCCCGAATTTGAGGTCTTGTAATCTATTAGTAAAGTGCCAGAGGGGACTCAATGACCAGACTGACAGAGTATTAATTTCAACTAAATCGCAGGATTCTTGACTCGTCAAGGAAGAACAGGATTCTTGACTCGCCAATTCACATAACTTAAGAACAGGCTTTGTGTGTTCTAACCAATTACATCTCCTCTTCTAGTTTTTAACAGCTTTGTTTATGAAGCCCATATTGAAAATTAAATGTTTATTACCATTTTTCGAAGGTGAGGTATAGAACTTGGCAAAGTATTGATTAATAACTTGTGGACGGCTGGTGTAAAGAAACCAGTTTTGAACCCCGCTGTAAACAACGCATCGGCAGAGTGTTCCAGCTATTTGTAGACTCAGAGCTTGCCAATTTGTAATTAGTTGCAGATTTTCAATTACTTCTCAGCAAACAAAATAGTTTCATTTGCATTGTTTACTTGGCGTTTAATTTTAAAAGAATCCAATTGATTATTTTTAAAGACAGCTGACTTTGGAGGGTTGGGATAAAATAAATAGATACATTTTTGAGTAGCCCTACATCTGTATTTTTGTTTTGAGTGATGTCAGGGTACAGAACTTGGCCTAAATTCAATCAACTCTGTCACACAATCCCAAAATGCCTCCTGTGCAATTTGTCTAAAAGATTTTTGGCAATTGCATATAAAACTGGAGATTTGTAATGAGGAGCACAATCTGAGGGGGAAAAAAAAGTAGTTTCATTTTCTGCTAATTGAGACTGGTAAACCACTGTGGCAACTTTAAATTCAATAGAACATCAAAATAATTACTATTTTAAATGGTAGTCTGTGTTGTTTTTTTATTTAATTTTTTTAATGTTTATTTATTTTTGAGAGAGAGAGAGAGACACACATACACACGCACACACACGCACACACACGGAGCATGAAGGAGGAGGGGCAGAGAGAGACAGGGAGACACAGAATCTGAAGCAGGCTCCGGGTTCTGAGCTGTCAGCACAGAGCCCGACGTGGGACTCAAACTCAAGAACCATGAGATCATGACCTGAGCCAAAGTTGGATGCTTAACTGACTGAGCCACACAGGCGCCTCCTATTTTTTTTTCTCTTTTCTTTTCTTCCTTCCTCCCTTCCTTCCTCCCTTCCTTCCTTCGTTTCTTCCTTCCTTCGTTTCTTTCTTTCTTTCTTTCTTTCTTTCTTTCTTTCTTTCTTTCCTTCTTTCTTTCTTCTTTCTTTCTTTCTTTCTTTCTTTCTTTCTTTCCTTCTTTCCTTCTTTCTTCTTTCTTTCTTTCTTTCTTTCTTTCTTTCTTTCTTTCTTTCTTTCTTTCTTTCTTTCTTTCTTTCTTTCTTTCATCAGAGTGGTTCTCATCATCATTTAGGGCTCCTTCTTCTTTGGAGAAGAAAATTCAAATCTTTAAAGAAAAACATTTATTGAGGACTTACACAGTGGTTGGTGCTAGAGATACCATCAAATGAGTAAGGCAAGATTTCTATCTTTAAGAAGATCAGAGATTAGTAGGGAAGGGACAGAGATTTACATAGAACCCTTAATAAAGACTGGCTATGGTAAGTCTATGATAAATGAAAAGCCACGGGATTAGAGAGAAAGGAGGAATTCATCCTGACTAGTGGATCAAGGAAGGTGAGAAGCTAAAATGCAATAGATGGTGAAGGAAGAATGGATTCTCACAGTTGGGGGGAGAGGAAGGACATATTGGGGTGAGAGAACAGGATGCATAAAGAGCAAGTGTGCGCCTTGAACAGAGAGCCAGGGGGAGGCTCATATGGTTGGACAAATAACAGTGTTTTCAGGTGGGGATGGAAATGGGGAGGAGGAGGGGGAAGGGCCGTGGACAGCCTTGGCTAGCATGGTAGGGAGCTTGAACCCTGTTCTGAAGGTGGTGAGGCACAGGGAAAAGCAAAGAACAGGGCAGTGGCAGGGCCAGCTGGGGAACGAATGGTGTCTGAAAAGGGGTATGGGCAGTAAGAATATGAAGGAAAATCAGTTTGAGTTGTTTCAGATCTGAACTCAACAGAGCTTGGAGAAGAAGTACACCCTAGGATGAGAGAAAGAGCGTGGGTCCAAGCTGATTCTCAGGCTTCCACAGATGGCAATAACAGCATCCAAAACAGAACACATGAAGAGGAATCATTTTGATGGGGCGAGAATAACCCTTGCCACACACACAACAGAAAATGCCAAAGTCAAACAATATGGTCAGTCTCGAAAACACGATGCGAAATAAGTGAACAGTCATAAAAGGTGATAGACCTTTATAAAAGGTCTGATTCTACTTCTATGAATTATCTAAGAGAGTAAAATCCACAGAGACGGGGCTGTGGGGAATGGGTACAGGGCTTCCTTTTGGGTAATGGTAATGGACTGATTTGGAACCAAAGAGAGGTGACATTGTGAATGTTAAAATGGTTAATTACCTAAAAAAAAGAAAAGAAGAAGAAGAAAAAATAGGAAAACAAATAAAAACAAAAATAGAACCCCCAAAATATCAAGGCAGTCCATGGACCCCTTGTATTCCAGAATCGCACATACCAAGAGTCTCCTCTTAAACACAAGCGGTATCAACACAGAAAGCAACGTAAGAGAACGTGTGTTAGTGCCCCTTCACTGGGCTTATCTTCTGTTTGGTTCCCGGTGGACACACTCCTTCTTACCCATTATTATGCACTTTTTCCTCGGAAGGTCTGGGCTGATAGCCTTGGGAATGCTTCACTGGCAAGAACCTTATTCCGTGTAGGTATAGGCTGTTTTGGGGGACCATCCGCCTTTACTTTGTCAAACTCTGGCTGACCTGGTAATGTGAGTAGTCAATTTGTCATGTGGGAGACATGTTGGGGGTGGGGAACAAAGAAGCAAAGCCCATAGAGAGAGGAGCATGTAGGTCAGGAAACAGTAAGGAAAACTTTCTGGCATTCATACCGGTCATCAGTAGCCTGGGGGGAATAAAGGGCTCCCTGATGTTCAGTGCATCATCAGGAAGATTAATTAACATTTGTAAAGGCCACACACAATGTGAAAGGCCCAGTAATGGATCTCCAAAAGCTGGAGTCCCTGTTTTCCAGAAGGGTCATGAAACAAGGAGTGGAAAATATTCCCTAGAAGACAGAGCTGGGTGACCTCGGCCATGAAGAACATTGCAAAGAAACGACTGGGCTTGTCTGGGATTCTCTTCATTCTCAAGTTGAATCCGATCTGACAGATGTGGTGAGTAATTAAGCCCTTGTCCATTCAGAGTCTGAATGCCTGCACTGCGCAGAGAATGGGGCAGGAATAATGAGAGGCACAGCCCCTCCGGGACTATTCAGGAGTGCTCGAATTTGCATGGTCACATGAACCCGAAGGAAGTGGATTACGCCGGCCGGCCGGGGCCAGGAAGTGGAGACCGCCAAAGCTTTCTGATTTGCATAAATCAGAGAGCTGGAAGGCAGAGAGGCTGGAGGGCTCTCCGAAGAGGCCAGGTGTCGCTGCCTTTCCTCGAACCCAGGGCATTTCTGTTAGGTGCCTTCTCACTGAGGCTGCAGAGGTAATCTGATGTGTGATGTCATTTGCTCAGATGTTTCGTCAGTATGGACCATTAAGTTGCCAAAAAACTCGACTTTTTAAAGCAAAGTTGCCGCATAGTCTTCTAATGAATAGGTTCTTTTAATCGCCTTGAATTAAAGGTGATTTGGTAAGGGGTAATGCATTTTATTATGATTACTGCTGTCAAATAATTTCTAATTGTGTGACAAGGTGCTTAGGTAAAGGAGTTGTTTATGGCTTTAAAAAAAACACTTAATGCCTCTCAAAAAGGATTATTTTCTTTTTAAGTTTCAAATGAAGGGTACCAATTAATTAAGCCATTTACATAAAAATGTCTTGGATCAGCTACCTACAAAGATAAAGGATGAAATCTACCCTCTAATTGGAAAAAGAAACACTGCTATATATGGTAATAAACATATAGAAGTACTCTACAAAAAGCAAACAGAAATCATTAATTAAAACTGAGATGTCAAAAATTTCATTTTATTCTATGCAATATTTAAAATGTTGGTGATGTCATGTACCTTATTCATAACTTTTTTTTAAATGCTTTTTTAAAATTTATTTTTTGAGAGAGAGACAGTGAGTGGGAGAGGGGCAGAGAGAGAAGGAGACACAGAATCTGAAGCAGGCTCCAGGCTCTGAGCTGTAGGCACAGAGCCCGATGTGGGTGGGGCTCGAACTCACGAGCAGTGAAATCATGACCTGAGCTGAAGACGGACTCTCAACCGACTGAGCCACCCAGGCGCCCCCATAACATTTTTTTAAAGATGGCTTTCCATCTACATTGTTTCACTCAGGTTTTTTATTTTGTTTTATTTTTATTGGAAGTCATGCCAAATTACATGATGGTTTTGGAGACTGGAGGTTAATCGCCCTTCAGCCCCCTCGCCCCCCACGTGTAGTTAACTTTGTATTATCTCCCAGATTCACAGACATCAGTCAACCGAGGTCGGTGAGAGCATTCAGGCCCTGCTCGCGTAGGTTCTGAACGAGTCCTACGCTTGATACAAACAGTGATTACAGACCCAGAACGGAACAAAGAAGGCAGATATTTACTAGTGAAAAACTGAAGTTCCTAATCACCTTAATATATATAATCAAATGGAAATTACACATTACCCAGACTAATTATATATAATTTCTTGGCATTAGGTATAAATTATTCAGACTATATCAAGGGAAAAAAAATAAAAAAGATTCTTCTTCATAGCAGAATTTTCATTGTGAAATAGATCTCACAGCAAATCCCATCTTTCTGGTAGCTCTCCTTCAGTCTTTGATGACTTAAGTTTGTTTTTCCCCGTTTTTTCCAAGCTGAGGCTGTGCTGCCATTTTTGTAGCTGGAATTGGTCTTCCTGTGATCACTTCCTGGACTGAGGGACATGTGATCCTTGAGTAAAATATTGAGAAGAAAAGTGGAAAGGGAAAAGCAGACGCAACAAAAACAGGTGAGCAGAAGAAGAAAGAAGGAAAAAGTGCAGAAACAAAACAAGGAAGAAAGGGAGAGAGAAGTTGAAAATCACCCAGAAGGTACACATCGTGATAAACAGGAGGGACAAATGCTCAGTTTCAGAGACTGACATGAGACGATCTGAACTGCCGATGTGGACAGGTCACCTGTCAGAGGGGCTCTGTATGTTGGTGGCCTGGCAGGAGTGACACTCCGCATGCAGGCTCCGAGCCATCCCTCCCTCTACATGAAATTAAAGGGACCTCTCACAGTTGCTCTTTTGGACTGACAAGTTCAAGTCACAAGGTGACTATCAGTTGGCAGGGCTCTCTCTGCTTTACAAAGGTGTGCCGAGGGCAGGGATTATCAATAAACTCCAAGAGATGCATTCTCGCAAGTAGAAATGGAAAACTCGAGTTCTAGCAAAGTCTTTAAGGATGCAGAGACACGAGGGTCACAGAATGGAGGAAATCGATGGTCTCTGGGTAGCTGTAATCTCTCTCCCTGAACAAGCCCATTTCCACCTTTAAAAATAACCCAGATGGCCCAGAAGAACCCAGATATGTTCTTCTAAGGAGCTCAATGTGATCTGTACAAATGGCTAGCATTATTTTCATGCTGTCTTGGTGACAAATACGCCCTCTTTTATAGCCGGTGAGGCCCAAGTTTAGAGAAGCTAAATGACTCATCCCATGTGAAGTTGCCGGGAAGAGAGGTCCTGGATTTGAGGTCAGCATGCCCAGCGCCTGGCCCTGGAACGTTCCGGGGGAGTCAGGTTTACTACCCACAAAGAGGGCTGGAGGAACTCTAGAATCACACCCAGACATGACCGTGGCAGTATCACTGCACCCCTGAGGAGACATATGTCCCTTTTCGAAGTCTATGCAGAGACCATTTGATGGGGGTCCGGCCTGCAATCAGACAGCTTTCAAATGGAGTGCTGATCTGACTGTATCTTTATTTTATTTTATTAAAATTTTTTTTTACGTTTATTCATTTCTGAGACACCATAAGTGAGGGAGGAACAGACAGAGAGGGAGACACAGAATCCGAAGCAGGTTCCAAGCTCTGAGTTGTCAGCCAACACAGGGCTCGAACTCACGAACTCAGGTGAGATCCTGACCCGAGCCGAAGTTGGACGGCCAACTGACTGAGCCACCCAGGCACCCCCGACCTGACTGTATTTTCACTGCTGCGTGTTCCCATCGATGACAATGGGCTAGACCATAGGCGGCGCGGTTCCTTCACTGCTTGGGAGTGGTGCAGCATCTTTTGATGTAGGTCACTCGTAAGTACTCGTCAGTCTGTGCCGGATTTCCCACGACTTCTGTTGTATGGATTCAATCTCATGGAGGAAGAGTTTTTGTAAGATTCTATACAGGGATGTAACTTCTTCACCTCATAGAGCCTTAGCTTCCAAGACTGAGACAACAAATCCTGTCTTTTGGGCTTGTCGACACTTAAAGATAAGCACATTGCTTGGCACAAAAAAGGCCCACGACAAGTGGTAATTATCACAATTATTATCACAGAAAAAGAAGTGGGAGTGGTCGTTTAAGGCTTACGAGAACAGCTTTATTTTCATATTCTTCTTCCCAGAGGTTTAAACTGTTCAAGTCTGTTTGCATTTTCTTTTTTATTTTTTGGGGGTCTCTGCTGATAGCAACGCATTATTTAAAGAGTGTTAGAAAAGTTAATCCAAGAGAAACATACGTTTTTGTGTCATTGACCTCTTTAAGTGATACTTTTTTCATTAATTATTACCTTTCAAAGATAGTGCTGTGACCAGTTTCTATCCCCTCTGGTGGCTTCTGAGAATTCGGGGATAGAATGTGGTTTGGAACCTTTCTATAGTCAGGTAGAGGAGCCTCTCTTTTAAGCTCGAAAAAAAAAACAAAAACAAAAACAAAGGCAAACAAAACAAAACAAATCACAAAAACAAAGAAAAAATGTCCTAAAGGCCTGCATAATTATTAAGGCTGAGAAGTTAGACCAGTTTGGTCACTTACGAGGGACGTGATCTGAGTAAGTTGTTTGCTTAATTTATGAAATGAAATCATAAAAACATTTATCTCTTACTGATATCGGAGGCTTTTAAACTCCACTAGCGTAGAGTGGGTAGCCTATGCCTGGTACACAGATGCACTCAATAAATGGTTGCCATAATCATGTTACTATCAATAACCGTAGAGGAGAGTTAGGGCATTGGTGCGGGAAACATTTAGTGGTAGATATTTTTGAAGAACACTAGGGGTAATGATGTTCCAGTAACACCTACCCCAGATTCCCCACCTCTTCACATAGAGCGATTCCATTCCTTTTCTTCCACCTCAGGAAATTTGTTTGTACTTGAAAATGGTCATTAAGCTGAGCCCTGTGTGATGTATGTGTTTAAAAAATGTGGTGGTGACACCTGGGGTTATCAGTCTTTTTATTTGTGGAGACAAAGGTCATCTCGGACTCCAGCAATTGTGCATTTCTGGGCCCACGTACTGTGGACGCCCTCCTCTATTGCCCTCAGTAGCCTGTGCAGGGTAGGTAGACAGAATTTTTTTTGGAGGGGTCTTTCTAATAAGGAGATAGAGCAAACATCCTGTGCTATTCAGAAGGGATGTTAAAAAGCAAAGTTACTTCCAGAAACTTCTGGTTCACTTAATAGTCGTTGATAAATATAAGCCAGTTGTCACTTTGTAGCAAATGCCCACATACCATCTACTCCTCGTTTCATCAGTTATGTGAGAGAGTCTCAAGTTTTCTTCTTCAGTTAATATTTCTAATTCTCTTCAATTGAAAGGAAGGGGAGAAGGAAGAAAGGAAGGGAAAACGAAAGAAGGGACTCTGTCTCTTTAAGTGGGGTCTGGATCCATAGAGTCTGAGAACTGTCCTGAGGTAAAATCCGTTTCTTTGGAAAATGAGACAGCTGGTGACTTCCAGTTCGCGCCACCTCGTCAGCAGCCTGTGTCACAGATGCACCGCGTGGTGTCAAGGCGGCTGCAGAGTGGACCAAGGCATGCTGGGAGTGCGGAACGGACTCTTGCGGTGCCAGGCATGGTGAGGGTGGGGAAGGGCAGGGTCCTCCTTAGGCTGGTCTGTTCTCAGGCCAGGAGTCTTGAGAGTTAAAGGTGATGTTTCACGAGCCCAGTTTTACAGACAAGATTTGAGATTCCTTCAAAGAGTGGATTTTGCTAATCCTGGGTCCTCAGGGAAGATAGAAAGAGATGATAGAAAGGTTTGGGAGAAGGAAAAAACTAGGCAAGGAATATGCTACCATTTCTTTTTTCCCTTTCACTGATGCCATCTCGTTCTGGAGATTAAATAAATTATTTTCTTCCCACCATGAGTGGTATTATCCTTGAGACCACTCGAATTTTTCTGTCCTGAAAACGGGCACCATTTGTTCCTGACTTGTTAATGCACACAATGAATACACTGAAATACGTGGCATGCTGAAAGCCCCACAACTTCTGTGAGGACGAGCTGCTTAACGTTCCTCCACTTAGCTCATGTTCTCTGAGACTACTCAGTGAATAACGACTGCTTATGATTGGTTTCCTATCATGCTTTCTTTATGGTGGTAACTCCAACTTCTTAGGAATTACAGGAGTTTTCCCCATCCCCCCACAGGGTCTCATTAGGGAAAGAATGTGCCTTCTCTCTTTGGAGGGCAGTTTTGCTCAGCTCTGTCTTCATTCCACAAAGACTTACTGAATGCCTACTGCGGGCCAAGTCCTAGGTAGGCTTCATAGAGGTAGCCGGGGGACACAAATCCGAAGCAAGTGCCAACAGAACCACAGGTGAGAACAACATGATAGCAGTGATAGCAGGCTGAGTGAAAGTATTCTGGGTTTCACTGATGTTGCCTCTTACACTGTCTGAGATGAAGGACCAGCTTTTGCTTCCAACCACTGCGAGCTGATGAGCGGTCCTATTCTCACGGCCACCATGCAGCTCCTGCCACTGCCACATGCAACTCACCTCGGGCACTCAACTGCATCTCAAACGGTTTGTGTCTTGATCAATGAGACAAGTCCACTGACCACGTGCTTACATGTTGTAGCAAATACCATGTTGCTGTGAATGTTTTTAAATGCTTACTCTAAATTTCTACACTTACAATGTCATGGACTGACACCAGATAGTTCATGGACCAGTGAGAGGAGTAGCTCTAGACCAAAGGATGAATAAAGTTCGCTGGAGTGATTTAAAGCTGGCACCTTGGTTCTAGCCATGTGCTGTCTCGTCTGGACTTCTACCCCATCTCTAAATTCTGCTGCTTCCAACGAGCCAATGCAAATCAGAACCTCATCTGTGAAAACAAATTTAACTTCAAGATAATCTGAATTCCTCGAAGTCAACGAAATTATCTACCAAATTTTGTGTGTATGCACCTTTTCCTAGAAAGTCCAAATGGGTACATGGGCTAGAAATGGTTAAGAGAAATGAATGCCAACACTGTTTCATTACCTGGCAATTGTAGTTACAAATTTCAACATGCAACCACCTAAGCTTCCCTGGAAAACACACACACCTGAGGGGACTATTGGTTTTATGAAGCCTCCCCAGCTCTGGTGACTGGGCTCTTTCCTTGGTGTTACAAAACACTGTTGTTCAGGGCTAAGAAATAGACCGGATTTGTCTACCAAAGACTTGGATAGCGACAGGAGGTTAACTCTCTTCAAAAAATAAGTAAAAATAGTCTGTTAAAAAAAGAGTGTCACTATTCTTCGGCATTACGGAAGTATTCCCTACATTAGTGTCTCAGAAGCTTGGAGGCAAGTGGGGTAACCAACTTAGAAGGGAGAGATGAAAGTGTAGAGAGAGGAGGTAGGGGCAAGTTGGAGAAGTGAGCACTGGCTAGTATAAGTGATGGGGGAGGGAGTATCCAGGTGGAATCAGAGGCCCACAGGGAGCAGGAATGAGGACATAACCAGGAGGTGAAGTTACCATCCCAATATATACATAATCATTTTAAAAGGAAATCTATCCCTAGTGCCCAGACCATAGTCTTTACATACTATTTCCCATAAAAAGGAACTAGGGTTCCTTGTAGAAACAGCTGATTCTGTGTTTGGGCCAGGAACCGGGGTATCTTATTCTGCTAGAGAAGAAAGACTAGGGAAATTATATTAAAAGGTGACCAGAGGCAACTAGAAGGGGCTCCCATTGATCAAAGATGGGACATTTGAGCATCGAAAAGAGGAATTACTACAAGAGGCTTATGCATATGAAAAAGATAAAGACCCAAGTGTTTACAGTAATATTCAGGGACAAAGAAGCCTCATTGGTCTCTTTTAGAGGTTGCTGGTGGAATTCTGCGGTTTGAAAACTGTTAAATGGAAGGAAGAATTTATGTTGTTTTTCTCGTATGAACTGTGTTTCAGAATAACCAAACAATTGATCATGAAAAATAGCTAAGAAATGCAGAAAGAATGACAGAATTGAAAAATCACCATTTTTAACCCCTAATGGATGTATGCAGTGATATCGATGGTTGGTACAACTATTAGGTTAACAGGTTCATACAGAATTCCACAATGGATGAATCAGGCTGACCATACCTGCACCCACTGATCAATCCTAACCTCAATACAAGTTGTTCTCTGCCTCCTGATGTGATGCCACACAGTATCTTGCATCTCGTTTAGTTTTTAAACTAATGACTAATTTACAGGAACTATGGAGAAGAGAGGAACATGCTGAACAGCACAAGGAAGATGCAGAGGCCAGATGCATAATGGGAACATTTTTACAGGACAAAGATCTGATTTTCTTCAACAAACAAATATAGTAAAAACTGGAGGAGGATCTCTAGTAGATTACAGGACACTTAAGAATGGATCGGCCAAATGCAACAGGTGTACCTTCTTTGGAACCTGATTTAAACTGCCCACCACTGTGGGGACACCTGTGAAACAATTAGGGAAAATTGAACCTGGACAGGTTATTATTATTATTATTATTATTATTATTAAATTATTATTAAATCTGTTATGTGATAAGGGTATTTGTGGTTAGGTTTTTAAAAAGTTATGCTATATATGCTAGTGATACAAACCGAAATATTTACAGGTAAAATGAGATATCTGGGATTTGCTTAAAAATACTCTAGCAAAACAGAAAAGAAAAGGAGAAGGGAAAAAAAAGCAAGAGTGGCTAAATGTTGGTAACCGTAAAAGCTGGGTGTTGGGGAACATGGGGTTCATGACACTATTTTCTTTCTTGGTGTGTGTGTGTGCGTGTGTATATGTGTGTATGTGAGAGAGAGTAAATTTCTGTAATAAAAGTTTTTTTTTTTTTTTTTTTTTTTTGTTTTAAAGAGAATCTTGCAGGAAAAAAAAAAAAAAGACAAGCTGATGAAAAACACAATGCTTATCTATCGACTCTTGGAATTCAGGTCCACACTTGCTCCAGCCCCAGGGTCTGTGGGAGGGTGAGCACAGGTCATACGAAGGAGTTCAGTCTCACTGGTCTCTGTGGGGCAGGGTGACTAGGTGCACGGAAACTCATGGGGAAAGAGCAAGCGTGCTGAATCCACAATCCTCAAGAAAGGCTGAGCCAGCTTTCTGATTGGTGGGAGGGAAGGAGGCATCCAGGATCTACTCTGGGAGAGGCAAGCAAGAGGATCCCAGCCATGGTCTAGTGTCCTCTTTAACCTCATTCCCAGAACAAATCCAAAACAAGTACCAACATAGCATGCCATCTGGAATTCTATAATGCACTCCTGGCAACAGGCCATGGCCAGCATCCCTCAGAGCTGTAGAGGATTGGAATATTTAAAGGCCACACACATCTTTTCTTCAGCCCTCTGTCTATCTTCTTATATGTTATTAATGCATTTAGAGAACTGTAATAAATTTGGACTTGGAATGAGTTTGGTCAACGGCAATAATACCAAACTTGATACACAAATGACCTATTGGGACCTATAATATCTCCATGCCAGCTTTTTTCAATTAAATGACCACAACTAGCAAACAACTATTAACATGGGGCCTGTGTGGGATACAAAGATATGCAGTGTCTGCAATGGTGAGCCACAAAATGCTTGTAGGAGAAAAGGGAAAAAAACCCCAGTTTCTCATATAAGTTCTTGAGACAAAGATGTTATTCAGCTTTACAATCCTTTGAGCTCCTCCCAGGAATATTCCACCAATTTCCACAATTGCAATTGGAGGCTTTCTTGATGGAAACTGTGCTAAAGAAACTGTAATATCCATGTGATGTCCACACCTGTCCTAAACCCCAGAGAGTCAGGGACTCTTGTTACTCTACCCTTGGTAAATAGAGCTACCTCAAATTATTCCTTCATCAGCTGAACGCTAAATAGAAACTATGCCCGATTGTGCTGCTCTTTGGTTGTTCTCTGGGGCGATCCCATGTATTCAAACTGTGTTTTCTTTTTTGCACCATTAGTCCAGGACATTAGTGTGCTAGGCCACTGCTTCCTAATCAATTGCAACCACGTTCTCCGAACCACAGACCCAATCATTCAGTAGGGCGGGCCACTTGAAATTGAGATTGTCCTGAGGATTCAGAAGGTCGGTTTGCCATATATAGGGCATGGCGGTCCCAGTTATCCAACAGAAACTCAGGATGACTCTTGAGTCTAGGCCTCTGGGGTGGCAGAGTCCATTCTTAATATAGAGGCAAGCGGTGGAAAGAACTACAGAAGCTTATCTGGTTTAAGCCTCGCTTCTTGCAGAAAACTCCACACAAAACATTCTATAGCTCTCCCTTGACTTTCAATGGGGTTATGTCCCAAAAAACCTATCGTAAGTGGAAGATACTATAAATCAAAAGACATTTGTCACGCCTAACCTACTGAACCACATAACTTAGCTTAATTTACCTTAAATGTGCTCAGAACTTTGACATTGGCCTACAGTTGGACAAAATCGTGTAATACAAAGCCTATTTTATAATAAAACATAAATAATATGCTGAATATCTCATGTGATTTATCAATTATTATAGTGAAAGTGAAGAACAGAATGGTTGTATGGGGACAGGATGGTCCTAAGTGTACCAGGTGCTGACCCTCGCGGTCGAGTGGCTGACCGGGAGCCGCCCGTGCCTAGCATCATGAGAGAGTACCCTATGCTATGTCGCTGGCCTGAGAAAAGATCAACGTTCCTTCCCAGTCTGAAGTATGGTTTCAACTGAATGTGTACCGCTGTCATGCCACTGTGAAACTGAAAAATCGTAAGTCGAAACCATTGTAAGTTGGGGACCGTTTGTACTTCATTAGGAAGTTCTGAATCTGAGGAAGCATACTGTTGACGTTGCGGCAAAGAGTTCTTAGTTTCCAAGGAAGGTCCAGTCCTGTTTGAAGCCTCGTACAGGGCGAACCATTTCCTCAGTAGCTACTTAGCCCCTATTCCTAGCAGGACTTCTACTACCACTAACGATGGAACAGTGATGGTGGTAATAATTGTAATATCAAATATGTAGAGTTTTTATTTTCTTTTGGGTCTTTACCTTAGTCGTTATTTTGTAAGTACCATCATAAGCTCCACTTACACATTAAGAAACTGAGGCACAGAGAGATTAAGGGGTGCCTGGGTGGCTCAGTCGGTTAAGCACCGACTTCGGCTCAGGTCATGATCTCACATTTTGTGAGTTCAAGCCCCACGTCAGGCTCTGTGCTGTCAGCACTGGGCCTGCTTTGGATCCTGTCTCCCTTGCTCTCCACCCCTCCCCTGACTCACTCCCTCTCTCTCAAAAATAAACAAACATTAAAAAAAAAAAAGAACCAGAGGCGCAGAGAGATTAAAATAACTTGTTCCAAGTCACAAAACTAGTAAGCGGACAAAGCCAGGCTATCTGGCTCAAGAGCAGTAAGTGTGACTCATTGTGAGATACTGCCTCTTATCATACTTATGAGCATTGGCTCTGAATTAATAATCCGAATTCTAAACAGCGACCTGAATTACAAAAGCAGATGTCTGGATTTTGCCTGAGTTCATGGTCAGACTAGACTAGTTCTTCTTAATCATGGTTCCATATAAGAATTGCCTGGAGAGCTCTTAAGAAATGCTGATGCTGGGAACCCACCCCTGGAGATTCAGATTCATTTCATCCAGGGTGTATTTTTAAAACGTTCTCCAGGTGATTCTCATGTGCAGAGCTGAGAACCACTGGGCAAGACTGAAGTGCTTTGCAAAAGTGAAAAATACATTTGATATTGCTGTATACCTTCTCTTCCCTCTTGGCTTGTCACAGAGGACAATGGTGGATTCGAGGCTCTTATTCAAACTTACTTGAATATGGAACCCTTGTTGACCACGGTGTCTACAAATAGCAATGGGAAGTCCTGTTCTAACCATTTGGAAACCAGCAACTGAGGCTAATAAATTTGGTTTCTCTCTTTTAAACAGAAAACTCTGCACCTTTAATGTCCAAGACGAGAATTTACGAGAGTGAAAGTCTCTTTCTTCAATAAGGGTACAGAAGATCCTTAAGCCAGCTTATTCTCTTAACTAAAAAAGATCCACAATCTCATAGTTGAAAGGGACCTTAAATGCCATCTAATTTCTCTTGGTACCATTAACATACACACACACACACACACACACACACACCAAATGCAGAAATCCTTTCTAGAGCATTTTCCCAGATGGTCACCCA
Organism: Paguma larvata; assembly: GCA_030068075.1. Classification (NCBI taxonomy): domain Eukaryota; kingdom Metazoa; phylum Chordata; class Mammalia; order Carnivora; family Viverridae; genus Paguma; species Paguma larvata. Next base: position 31,980,412 of record CM057837.1, read on the forward strand.
GCTCTAGCTTGAACAGTTCATGACAAGAGACCTCACTCCTTCACAAGACAACACATTTCATTGTTGGACAGATCAAGTCTTCTTTATATGGGCTCCAAATTGCCTCCCTATAACTTCTACTTAGTCACAGCCCTGTTGTTGTCTGGAATAATGGTATAAAGTCTCTTTTTCTTTCAAATGAGTGTCCTTCAACACATCATTAACGCGGAGCATGGTACACTGGAGGGAACACAGAACTACACAGGAGCCAAGACACTCAGATATGAGATGTACGTCTGCCTCAGACTTTATCTTTCAGCAACTTCAGGCATCAGTGTAGCATGAATAGGAAAAATACATAAAAACAAAGATGATGGAAAACTTGTCTTGCATAATTGTAAGTATCAAAATAAAAGTCTAAGTGAAGGCTTTGTAACTGAAAAGTACTCTACAAACATGTTATTATATGAATAAAGTAGTATATTTTTATACCTGAACAATTCTGTCATTTGAAACATATATTGTGTTTCCCAAGTTACCAATATTGGATTTGTTACATAACTAGATTAATGATGGTGAAGGAGGGCTCCATGATGCCACCTATCTGTTACTTGCATCAATGGTTTAGGGATCAGAAATAACAGTCTTCCAAGAAGGCACGGGTCCCCATGTGCTAACGCTGCGTTTCAGTAGGCTGGCAGACCGGAGGAAACAGACAGAACTCTGGACTTGAAATCAGAAGGTCTGGGCTTGAATCTGCCATTTACGAGGTGCCATTGAACTAGTTCATTAACCCACTTCCCCACACAGAAAAAGAGAGGAAGATAACATCAATCTAACATATACTACACTTACGATAAAATAAAACAAAATATGTTGAGTGCTCAACGATAAATTTTATTGATTCTAATTTCGGAGCATTTCACCACTGCCATGTTTTTCAAATCAGTGAGAAACCATTTGAAAAGTGCATTATATTCTCTCTAAATTCTCTCTAAAGCACTTGGTTACCTGGATTTCACCTGGCTAGAGATCCGACCCTGCCGTTAATTCCAGGGGTGACTCACATATTGCACTTCTTAGGCCTTCGGTTTCCTAATTTGTAAAATGAATTAATTGGACAAGCTGATCTAAGCTCTTTCCTAGGTATGGGTCTGGGACCACCAATATTCTTACTGCAAATCAAATTGGAAAAAGTTTCAGAAGTAAATTGGTTTCTGAGATCAATTCGGTTATTCCACAGTCCCCAAATACTTCCACTGTAAAAACAATGTCTTCAGTTTGCAAGACTGTTTGAAAACTCCTCCCCTTTAAGAAGATATATTTGTTTCCAAGTTAGTTCTGCTAGCCAGAGAGGTGAGGTACCAGTATTAAAAAAAAAAAAAAAGAAAAAGAAACAAAAAAAAACAAAACTGGACAAAAACAGACACTTCTCCAAAGAAGAAATACGAACGGCCAATAAGCACATAAAAAGATGCCTGACATCTTAGCCAGCAGAGAGATGCAAATCAAAACCACAATGAGATAGTTTCTCACATCCCCTGGGATAACTATAATCAAAAAGACAGACAATAACAAGTGTTGGCGAGGATGTGAAGAAGTTGGAACCCTCGCATTGTTGCTGGTGGGAATATGAAACAGTCCAGCTACTTTAGAAAACAGTTTGGCAGTTCTTCAAAATGTTAGACACAGAGTTACCATATGACCCAGCCATTCCACTCCTAGGTATAAAGCCAGGAGAAATGAAAACACATGTTCAGGCAAAAAAACCTGTATGTGAATGCTCGTGGCAGTGTTATTCATAATAGCGGCATCATTCGTCATGTCTATCAGTTGACAAATGGATACATACACTTCGTATATCCATGTGATGGAATATTAGTCAGCAATCAAAAGATATGCTTTACTGATATAGGCTACAACCTGGATGAACTTCGAAAACCTTATGCTAAGTGAAAGAAGCCAGACACAAAAGATCACATACTGTGTGATTCCATTTAAATGAAATGTCCAGAAGAGCCAAATCCATAGAGACACAAAGTAGATTAGTGGTTGTCAGGGGCCGCTGGGAAACAGAGAGCGGCTGCTAACGGATACCAGATTTCTTTTGGGGGTGATGAAAATGTTCTAGAATTGATGGTGGTGATGGTTGCACGCCTCAGTGAATACACAAAAAGCTGCTGAATCGTACACTTTAAATGGGTGAATTGTATGATATGTAAGTTATATCTCAATAAAGCTGTTAAAAAACTCAATAGAAGCACATCGTCATTAAATTGCAAGGACCAAGGATCAACTCAATTTAAATCCAAGTGCAAAGAACATATGTGTTTGTGTACAACTATTTTATGCGGATAATTGCTTTATATGTTCAACTGCTTTAAACCCATTTTTGCAGTTGGATCGTTTTTCAAGGAGGAGCTGAAATTTAAGGAAGTAAAACTGAATAAACAGGCTTATTGTGGCACAAAAAGTATATTTCTTTTATTTTACTCCCTAGGATTGACTCAGCGGTGTAAAATGCCATTTAAAAAAAGAATGACAAAGTTTGAATGAGAAAATGTATTTCATCGTGGAAGATAAAAGTCTTTCCTTCTCCACAGTGAATACAGGTAATTTCAGAAGCGGCGGCTCCTAATTATTCACTGTTGAAAAGCTAAAAAAAGGTTCATATTGAAAACAGTGACCTCCAGTTTGCTTCGTGAATGAAGGCAGACACAAATTCTCATTTTCCTAGAATCCTGGTTGATAACTGAGTTGGGAAAAGCCTGCATTTCTTCATTACAGAGCAGTCGACTGTTCATTTAAATAACAATAACCTGCATAAAAGCCACAAAAGCATTATCTAGCAATTCCACTGTGTTGAAATGCATTATTAGTACTAACAATGCCGAATAGAGTAAATAAATGACTGTCGTCTTATTTTCAGCATTATTCCTGATTACTTAGCTTTATGAAAGGGTAGCATTATTATTAGCGGTGCATTCAACACCTTGGTCAACACTATTTGCTTGGATAACTCTTGAACTGGAAGGGATTTTAAAATAGAGCTCTGTTTTTTTCTAGGTTACCCAAGAGCGGAAAAAAAAAAACCCTCCAATCCACTGCTTATGTTTCATACATTTTTAACAGAAAATATTTGAAGAGCCCAACTTCTGTTCACCATATATGTGTAAAAAGTGGAATTAAAGTCCTCATTAAAGATAGCACACTTGCAATAGTACTTATTTAAAAATGTAAAATTTACATCAATAGTTTAACTTTACATCAGAAGATTTCCTACCAAGAACATGCTAATGCTTCCATTTTTAAAGTTCCTGGAGTCCAACGTCTGGGTCTTTTTTTTTTTTTTTTTTTACTTTTTTCTTTTTTCACTCCCTGAAATATGCAGTACTCCTCCGCAAAATGCCACTGATTAAACTTGTTACGAGAGCACCATCAATCGTCCAAGTGCATTGCAAATAAAAGGAGAGATTTCAAATCACTCACTCGCGAGTCTCTAGTCTGCTTTGGTTAGATGAAAAGAGGCATCTCAGTTAAAGATCTGAGCCATATTTGGCTTTAACAGTGCCCGATCGGAGTACGGCTGCCCTGAAACGGGGCGACAGGATATATGCTTATAAAGTGTTATCATCCTGAGGGGAGCATTGCACACCGGGGTGACTGACCCTCCTTCAGGAAATGGAAGTTTTTTGGAGTGTGTGTGTGTGTGTGTGTGTGTGCACACCAAAGCCTTAGATTATGGTGTAGGAAGGGAGCAGGAAACACAACAATGAGCGTATTAATATTCAGGTAAAGGAATATGTGAGTAGAAGGAGAAATTCTTGAAGGGTGTGTCACACAATGTATTTTCTAAAATTGGCTGCAACGGATACTTCCCATCCACTGGTGTTCCACAACCCTGCCATCCCCGCATCAAGGGATAGAGTCTATGTCTCACCCCAGGGAAAAACGTGGTGGGCTCCGTGACTGCCTTCATGAATAGAATGCCACAGGGGTGACACCGTATGACTTCCTAGGCTGGGTTAGAAACAAGCCACGCAGCTTCTGCCAGTCTTGCTTTTGGAACTTATCTTTGAGGCCCTGGGCCGCCAAGTCAGAGGCCACTATGCTGTACGGAAGCCCAAACTAGCTCCTGCAGAGAGACGACATGGAAAGGCCTTGAGACAATGAAGAAATGTAGGGCGAGAGGCCTAGCCAGTCCCTAGCTGCTACGGGATCTTGTCTCTCCCCAACCACTTCAGCTCCAGGCTCTGTCTGAAGGACAATCTCATAAGAGACTGGGAGTCAGGACACCCAGCCAAGCTGTTCCTCATTTCTTGACCCACAGAAATCATGAGCAATAATGAAGTTACCACTCATTATTGTTGTTCTAAGTCACTACATTTTGGGGGGATTACTTACACAGCAGTAGATAACTGGAAGAAGAGGACAGGAAACCTGAATGGAGACTCATATAAACAACGCAGAGGGCATACATGAAGTCAAGTCTTTCAAACCATGACCTCTCGACATGCAGATAAAAGTAACGGAGAAAGACTTCTTGTACATCAACAAGGCAGGCCCCCACTCAGTCTTTATTCAGAGCCTGGAACTCCTCGGCAGTGGGCCAGTGTCTCCCCAGTGGAAACTCTAGATTTCTCGTATAGAGGAAGGGCAGCAAGGGGTGTGAAGAAACTTGCCTCGATCTGCATTTATGCAGCAAGCACAGACCTCCTCCTCTGACTGTTTGCTTGGGGTGGTCCTGGCTGTGGCGGGCGGGGAAGCTACAGCCCCTCTAAGACACCCACTGGTGCAACCATGGATTCCTGCTTTGCTTTTCAAGCCGGAGCAAAATTGTACAGTCCGTAGTTGCTGAGCACAACGAATATTTTAATGTCTCCATGTCCCTCTTTCCTCTTACTTGGCTAACTCACACTTATTCTTCAGAACTCAGGCCGGGCATCGCCGACTCCAGGAAATCCAACAGGGCTAAGGGCTCCTTCTGCACATCTATTGTTACATGATACTAAAGCTTATGACAACAGCTCTTGTTTAGGTGTGTTTTCTCACTAGACTGTGTATATTGAGAAGGATATACAAATTATTTACATTTGTATCTTTACTACCTAAGGCCTCTCTTGTCACAGTAGCTGGTGTTCAGTAAATACTTGTGTGTGGAAATGAACAGGTAAAGATAAGTTGGCTTCAAAGGACTCAGTTGGTGACAATGTCTCCAAGCATTTCCAACATCCCATGCTCCTCCCTGATCTCATTTGGAAATTTCTGTCCGGTAAATTCCCAGGAGAACACTTCATCAGCCTTTTCGTCATGGCATTTTCCCTCTTCTTCGACCCTCCTCCCCCGTACCTTCTCTCTTGAACCATACTTGTGTGTATTCCTGCTAAGTCCACCTTCTGGATGGTCCACTCCCCAGGGGCAGGTTTCTGTCCTGAGAAGGATAGAAGAAGGTCTTCCCTGTCTGAGTGTACTTCTACAAAGTCGTGACTGACTCTGAAATCTCTGCCCTGGGGTCAGCAACTCTGCCTCCAGTGAGTCTGGAAACGCACGGGTCTTAGATATGTTCAACAGGTGATGTCAAGAAGCACTGAAATGATTGAAGGACAACCTGCCAAAGTCCTCGGACGCTCGCTGCGCCCTTGAAGTAGGTCATCCTCGGGAGCAGTTGCTTTTCATCTACCCAGCAGGTGTGTGTCATCAAATAAATATCTTAAAATGTCTTCCAGCCAGGAACAAATATCTGGCAGGAAAAAGGAAGTACACAGGCTCACTGACTGGAGGCCTATCTACAAGGAGAGCATGAGACGCCTTTATTCAAACCTATGAAAAACTATATTTTCAGCATGGTTCCGCCCCTCCCATTTATTGTTCCCTTGTCCAGTCACCTGCCCTCCTCCCCCCAACTAAAAGGCTTCCAAAAGAAACGAGTCTCTGTTTTGAAACTCCATTGATAAAGGTTTTAACAAAGAGGATTCCTCAAACCTGGAATCACAAAAGCACATTCCCGCCCCCCCACCCCCATAAAACCATGATTTTAATAACAATCATAATAATAGGTAAGCAATCCTGGCTCACTTGGGATTCTCTCTCCTACCTCCTGCCCTCTTTCTTTCTTTTTCTTTTTTACTTTTTCTTAGTGATTACATTAGTCATTAGTATTATCTTCCTTCTTTTTCTGCTCGGAGATTCAGGAGATACTAAAATTCAGTAATTTGTGATATTTCATTTTCAGAAGATGAGGAAGAACTTAAATAATACGGCGCAATTTGTTCCTGAATATTCCTGAGCCTACCCCGTCACGACATGCCCAATTAGCAGGTATCACTGGGCCCAAATATTAAAAAAAATTATTATAAGAAAACATAAGCCTGTGGTTTAACCCTGACTTCAAAGTTACGGGAACAGCTTAAAAGAGGAAATATTTGGGCTCGAATGTGGATAAGTTTTGGTTTTAATTTTATGCACATTACTTATAACTCCCAGAGCCAAAAATAATTCTAAGAGAACCATGAACACAGCACACATCATGTGAGATTGAGAGGGCTGGCTCATAATTATTTCAAGATGAACTGCATAGACCACTGCAACTTTCTACTCACGTGAAGGTTGTCCGCTAATATAACGGTGGATTTTGTGGGATCAGGGTTTTCTGAACTCACTGTGTTTTCTAGACACTCAGATACCGTTTTCCTGACTTTACCACACCTGAGCTAGTATTTGCTTAACCGCTTTCTTTAGATCAACTCTAAACTGGCCTTTTAAAGAAAAAAAAAATCACCTCATCTCAAGCAGAAAGAACAGTAAAACTATGGGTTGGATGGCTTCTTCAGCTTGTTCTTTTGGGGAAAAAATTGAGTGAAAGTAAAAGCTGCCTCTCTCAGAAGAGGCATTAGTGGTTGATCTTTCCATTTGGTAAATATTTATTAAGCACCTACTATGTGCCAAGTCCTCTTGCAGATGCTGGGTTTACAGCAGCAAACAAAACTAGGTTCCTGTTCTTGTTGGGCTTACATCCGGCAGGGGGAGATGCCGACGAACCAACAGGCACATAATATAATTCCCGGTAATGACATGTGCCATGAAGGAAGACAGAGCAGGGGAAGGGCACAGAGTGGCGACAGGGGTATCTGAGCAGAAATCCAACACAGCATGGGAAACAGTGGCCTATTCTAAGCAGCAGTAAAGGTCTAGAGTGTTCATAATACTACCTGTCTCCATTTCTGCTCTTCTAAAACTCGGGTGTGCCCCACGACTAAGTCCGAGTGTGATCTGCCTTCCTCAGACTGCTTTCCCAGTCGTAAGGAGCACCGTCTCACAGGCTGAGAGTGTTCACCGGGGAACGCCCTGCTGGGACAGGCTGGCCTGGATGCTGTTACAGGGGGGGGATTCAGAACACCAGAAGGGGACCACAGTGCTGGAGAAGGAAGAATAGAAGGAAGGAACTGGGTGCCAAAAAATCAAAGACCTGTTTGGCCATTTTGCTATTTTGCCTGTGGTCTCAGGGTAGCAATCTCCAGGTGCCGTAAGGAAATTATTTCATATGTCAACCTCGGCACACGGATGTGGGTCGTTCAGGCCCACTGTGGCACCTGTCCCCATCTAAGGCGAGAGGAGCTGGGAAATAAGCACGTTAAGTGTTTTCTGAAAACTCTGGTTCTCAAGTTACTGACTGAAAACATCAGTGATAATCTAAATGGAACATTTTCATAGTTTATAGTTAAAAGTTTAATAGAGGCATAGTCTGATTTTTTATAAGTTTATTTACTTATTTTGAGCAAGACAGAGAGAGAGCGCACAAGCAGGGAGGGGCAGACAGAGAAGAGGACAGAGGATCTGAAGCAGGCTCTGTGCTGACAGTAGAGCCTGATGTGGGGCTCGAACTCATGAACAATGAGACCATGACCTGAACCAAAGTCAGAAGCTTAACCAACTGAGCCACCCAGGCACCCTACAGTCTGCTTTTTTTTTAAGTCTATTTATTTATTTTGAGAGAGAGAGTGTGTGCATGCAAGTGGGGGAGGGGCAGAGAGAGAAAGAGAGAAGGTGAGAGAGAATCTCAAGCAGGCTCCGTGCTATCAGCCAGGAGCCTGACACAGGGGTCGATCCCACTAACCGAGAGATCATGACCTGAGCCGAGATCAAGAGTCAGATGCTTAACCGACTGAGCCACCCAGGCGCCCCCATAGTCTGATTTTTAAACAGACTATGTTTAGTCTATGTTTAGACTATGTTTAGTTCTAGTTTGACCCATGCATTACTTATGTTCCTTGGAGGCTGACTGCATGGGGAGAGCCCGGCTGGTACCAGGTTTCAGACAAGGAGAGCTGAGCTCTTAACGGCTGATGGACGGGAGTAGCTGCAATCCTGGCTGAGACTTGATAGTTGTGTGACTTTGAGCAAGTTACCGAACTTTTCTAAGACTCAGTTTCCTCATCTGTAAAAGAAAATAATAATTCCTCCCTTATAGATTTGCTCTGAGGGTTAAATGAAATGAAATTATGTAATGATTATATAGCACTTAGCACATAAGTGCTCTTGAAATAAATGGCAATTGAGATGACAACGGCAGTCATGATGATGCTGATTGAGAAATCATTCGCAAGGTACTTCCGGTTTGGAAACTGAGAGGAAAAGACCTGTTTCCTGGATTCCTAAGAGGCTTGAAATAACCCATAGTTTTGTAGGGAAGTGCCAGCACTCTGGTGGGGGGGGGGTGGGTGAGTGCAGCACAGTGGTCAGACAGAGACAGGAACTAGGAAGGGAGGAGTCATCCACACGGACCATGGCCCAGCCTCCGATCTAAGCGGTTCTGAATGGGATGGGCAGTGGGGGGGCCATTCCAGGCAGTCTCAGGTAGACACAGAAACATGAGACAAGGAGGTCTAGAGCTAGGACAGGGGTCCTAGATCAGAAACGGGGGACAGAAGGTCAGTGGAATGTGTCCCCTGCGTCTGGTGCTGGTTTCAGAGGCCTCCTCGTGGTGGCTGCAGCATCTGCTCCATTGAATTTTAAAGGTGCTCGGCCTGTCACCCTGCATTTAAAACCAATGGGAGAGCACGTCCTGACGGTCTGAATCCATTCAATCTGCATACGGCGCAATGAGATGTTATGTAATCAAAATCCCTTGAACCTGCACCGGTCTCCATTAGCAACAGAGGCAAATCAGTTCATGTGTGGCGGCAGGGAGCAGTGGAAGTGAAAAGCAAGTGGAAATCCAAGGGGGTAAGTCCGTCCTGTGTGGGACTTTCCTTAACAGGTCCTGTGTTGCACTGAGCACAGCCTTTGAGGGAAAGGAAATGCCTTTCTACTCAGTTTCACACCACCCCCTCCATCAACATTTATTCTTTTTTCTTTCTTCCCTTCTGGGTTATTATATATTTAATTGGATATATTGTCATTCATATATGCCTATGTGTTTGTGATCTAATATTTTATATAATGTAGCTGGGTCATATCATTCAGTCCACATATAGTCATTGAGTCCTGCTGTGTGTCTAGCTGAGAAATCATTACGAAGATGAGCATTTCCAGGAGGACTTTAATTTTTGTACTCCACAGTCACGAGTTTTTGCCAAGAATACATGCGGGGCCTCCAATTTGCTTCTATACTGGTCCAGTGAGGGCGAAAATGCAAGGATACATTTTCAGTCATGAATGGGCCAGTCCAACATAATGTGACACTTACAACTTCCCGGCTGGTGAGGGAGGGTGACCGAATGACGCGCAGCCATGAGGTACTTGAAGCAGGTAGAGCGGTGAATGGGGCATGAACAGAAAAGCAGACTGGGAACCAGGAGATCTAGGTTTGATTACTAATTGGGTCCCTCACCCAAAGGAGCAGCGAGGGGCTTAAGATTTCTACTTTGAACTTCCTGGACGGCTGGGAGGATTGAGTAGGCAATGCTCGCAAGGGATCTCTACCTCCCCGAGACGATGTGTCAGCTGTCTTCAGCTGAGGAATGGAGAGGGAATTGAGTAGGATAAAGAGGGACAAGGATTACAATAGAGAACCACACAGAGGAGGCAACTAGATTATAGGGCGGACTGAGATGACGCCCGCCTGGGGGGTTTCTCGCAAGCTGTAGCGTCAGTGTGTTTGGAGAACTCATCTTCTGTTGTCCCAGAGGGCAGTCTATGAGCTACAGAGGGCATGGCAGGAAATAAATGACTCAATGGTCATCACGTCATTGGTCTATTTTCCACTTTGTCCCCCACAAGATTCAAGGTGGTTTGCACAAACACACACCAGTGGCACGTGGGGGTCACTGGCCTTGGGCTTGGCCAGCTCTGGTTCCGCTTACTCGCTGTATGGCCGGAGAGCGCCCATGAAGCTCACCGAGCCTGAGGACAAGTGCAGTGATTTACCAATAAGAATTTGCTATGCAAATGTCAGGGGAGATTTTATTAGTAGTAGCAATGCTTTCCATTTAATAGGCTAAATAAAACATGATAAACATACACAGCTAAGGAAGAAAAAGCATGAAGCTTGACCTCGCCTGACATGAATGCTAAACCTTAACTGTTGAAAGTTTTTCTCAGAATAAGCAAAGCCATGCCCTCGTCCTAAAAAAAAAAAAAATTAAAACAGTACGTTTATTAACCTGAAAATGCTCTAAATGACTCCTTGGTCCGGGCTATTCTGCACAATTTGATGATCGGGGATTTCATCAAATTAATGTCACTAGATAGGCCTTATAATTAGGATAAAATATTTGAAAAGTTTTAAAGATGAGGCTATTCATTAACTCATTGATTTTCCTACCGATTGGGAGCCTGAATTTAAATGATACCCAAAAATATAACTAGGTGTGCTCAAAGAGAGAACTGGTGGTGAGTCCTTAAATGGGATGCAGGAGTTTAAAATGCTATTACTATTCAGACTCTCTGAGAACATTAAAACTGCCCATTAAATGAAAACCTAATAATTGGCCTTACTGAATTGTGACATTTTGTAACCTGTTCTGAAATGCAGAAAATTGTGGAAGAAAAATTCTTTTGAGGCAGAATTTGATTTGCAATGTAATATTATTCCAAGAGCCAAGGTCACCGTGCTCATACACACAAAAAGAACAACAATGCAGACTGACTACCATGGCTGAGGAAGACTCTGGAAATCAGAGCTAAGGGATACGGCTCGAGACTCCTCTAGGTAAGTGATGCTACTAGTCTGGAAAAACATCAACAGGCAGCAGCATGAGCGCAGAGTAAATATTAACATGGAATTGACTTCTCTTTGGACATTGCTTAAAGACATGACAGAGATAGGTCATTTTTGTCATTTCATATAAACCGTCACAATTAAAATTTTTTTTTAATGTTTATTTGTTTTTGAGAGAGAGAGAGAGAGAGAGAGGAGCAGAGAGAGAGGGAGACACAGAATCTGAAGCAGGCTCCAGGCTCTGAGCTGTCAGCACAGAGCTAGATGCAGGGCTTGAACTCACGAACTGTGAGTTCATGACCTGAGCTGAAACCAGGCGCTTAACCAACCAAGCCACCCAGGCACCCCTAAACCATCACAATTTTTAAACTTACTCTGCAATGTCATTAAATAAATACAATGTAAAGACATTAACTGGGAGGAGAATCAATGATTTCAGATCAGAAGGTTAAAAATTCTCATGGGCCAATGATTAATAGGCACCTTCTGGGTGCAGGGAGCTGTGTCAAATACAAGATACATATATTCCTTGTTGTCAAGGAGTTTACCACGTAGTAGAGTAGATGAGACAGATACTGACCTAAATAAGATACAGGCATACTAGAAACATCAACAGGAGCTGTCAGGAGCTGACAATCAAAGCAACGCGGAGCCCCTCTTGTTGGAGGGATCCAGAAGATGTGATGTCCTTTCTTGGAGGATAGAGCTGGAGACAGGACTCTGAAAGATGGGTAGGGGTGTTGATGGATGGAAGGGGGAAGAGCAGGAGCAAGGTTAAAGGCTTAAAGGCTTGAGACGTGTCTGGGGAGTGGGGAGGAGGCCAGTGTGGCTGGAATGCAGGTGAAGAGAGAGCAGGGTGGCAGGGAAGAACACCGAAGGAGAACTGAGGTCTGCCCAAGGCACCAAGATGCCAGTTCCATCGGAAGACAGACACGGTTGGGGCACTGGGAACGAGGGCAGAAATCTTCATCCATAAACTATCTATGAAAATATCGGGCTCCAACTTTTTATCCCTTTACTGAAGTAACTGTTAGCAAAGCCACCAGACACTGACAAAAGAGGAGGCCTCCCCAAAAGGAAGCAATCACTGGGAAGAAATGGTGGTTAAAGGGAATGAAGGCAGAGAAGGAAGGTGAGTGAGGGAAAGGAGAAAATGTGCTGGAGAGAAGGTGGTCTAATCAGGGACATGATGGAAACAAGGAAGGGAATGAAGAGAGGTCCCTCTCATCACCTCCCCACCCCAGGCTAATCCCTAAGATAACTTCCTACAGAAATTGGAGGGCCAGCAAGCTGATGGTCTGGAAAGCCACTGGCGGTCATGGGGACTGCATGAAGTTTCTGGTTGTGGATTTCCACTCATACACTAAGAATTGCTCTCTGCGTTCCTATGAGAGGAACTGTAAGAAACATCCTTTTGGGAAAATAATTAATGTCAAGGGGAAATGGTCACGGCAAGTGGCTAAGTGCCGAAGCCTACGAAATAGATACATGTACAGCGTGATTTTTGTACAAGTGATGAGTAGCATTTATCGTATTCGGCCATCAGACACTACATCACTGAATGGCGGAAATATTTGAAAACTGCCAAGTCATCAGAAATTTTTATTCTTACTTGGAGTATTCAGTGACTCTTTCTGTTGAAAGTACTGTGTAATGCTTCTATCACTGTGCAGAACACCTCCCTTTAAAAATATCTCTAATAAGAAGAACAATGAAAACAAAGGATCTTGGGGAAGATGTGGCTGGTATGGCATTAAACATTACAGATGAGGGCTTCCACTTTTACCACTTCTAGAAAAACAGTCCCTTATGTAAGGAATACACCAGGCCATACTTGAGAAACACAAATATTCCCAAGCTTACATTTGCTCTCGTAATCAATGTAACTTGTTTACACAGACTCGTTACTCCATTTATCTAAACATGCCCACGGATAAACTATGTGGACTCTGTGTCAGTGCATGGCGGAAGCCAGTCTTTTTCAAAATACAAATGTTTCTGGGTTATTGTGCACTTCAACAAGCCCATACGAATACACATTCCCTATGTACACTCCAGACTCATTCTGTTTTGCATGTGAGATTAAATATTTTATAAATCTGGCTCGCACAGTGGAGGGACGGGTCCATTTATAGGAGAGAGAAGCAGTGACTTCACGTTTAACTTCTTCAATGGTATCAGGATAGAAGTGTCTAACAGGAAAGAAAGAAAACACTTCTTTCCTTGGGGTGAAGAATGTTATCAATCTTTTACCTAAATAAACTTCGCCAGGAACAGGGGTGAAAAAGTTGACTATGCACTTAATATAGCGCAGCCAGACTGCAGCTGCTGATTTTGGTTTGATGCTTTACAGCTGAACGTCGAAAAACCTATGAGGCAACTGCTTGAACCAAAGAGACTTTTACATGTATAAGCGAAAATCGAATAAATAATTCTGGCAGATTCTATACTCTTTACGTTAAAATACATCATCTGCCAAATGAGGACAATGATTTTAAAATTTTCATTCATGGAAACAGGAAATCACAGGCAAGTTTCTAAAGCTTAAAATGCCAAAGAAATATTTAATCATTTCTATGTAAAATATGGGTGGAAAAAAGACGGAAAGAATACGCAAAGATGTGTTAACAATGATTCAATGGATGATGAGGCTTATGGGGAATTTTATTTTTCTTCTATACACCTTTTTGAAGCTTCAAGATATTCAACAATAATCGTGAAATTCGTCTTTTAAGAATTTAAAAATTATGAATAGTTCAACAAACTCACCTTTTTTTTTTTTGTGGTATGAGAAAATGATGAGGCAAAAGACAACAAAAATGAAATTCTCTGAAGCCTATTTTAAGCAAATGGGAGCAACCTGACAAACAGGCCTTCGGACACGAAGAAAGCTTCCAGTACTTTTGAGCACCATTGGGCTGCCGGTCTATTTCTGGGGTTGGGATCTTGACATGGCGTGACAGGTAGGGGCGAGGTTAGGCCATCCTGAAAATACGGGAAAGATGGGGAAGTAGCGGACTGATGGCAGAAATCCAGGTTTCCTCGGGGCGAATCGGTTGTGCATCAGAGGGGCAACGGCCGCATGTGCAGTTTGTTGGCAGAAGCTCTACAGGAAACGCAAGGGGAGAGCTTCGAACCCAAATCTTTTCTTGAGATTTAGGTGGAGGGAATAGCTTTGTCTCTCCCCTACTTAATTTAAAGATTGGTCCCTTTCCACTTACTCTGCATGATGAAATATTGCAAAGTAGGGGAAGACTTACTAAGGAAGAGCTCTCCACCCTCTGAAGCAGGCATCGATGGTATAGGCACAAGTTAGTTAATTAGCTCACATTGATTAATTTAACCTCATGTAACCACTGTCTTCTGCTACTGCTAATTTTGTTTTTGAAGTCCAATGAAATAAAGCAGCTGAAGAGTAATTAAAGGTGTCCAGTCCCTTCATCCCTAAGGCTATGATGACTGGGTAGCCCTCCACCGGGGGGTTTTCTGAGAGGATGTTGGAAAATCTTTGAAACAACTCAAAGGCGTGTTCTTAGGAGGTGGTGACTTCACACTAAAAATTCTAATAGGAATGTGCGTGTCAGCAGCACTTTCCCTATTGTTTTCAAATATTGGCTAAAAAAGTTCCATCTGAAAGCTTGCTTTGGAAAGAAACGCCAGGCTATATTTGTTATGAGCTGTCTAACACGAAAGGTAGCAGGTAGAATACCGAGGCATATATGTAGGTTAGTGGTAGTTTGAAACTTTTTAAGAGAAGCAAACATGCAAAAAATGAGAGAACTTTTTTTAAACCAACTATAGACATAATTGACAAATGACCAGGGTAACATGGAGCTGCTCTAGATGAAGCCCTGCCCGCTTGGTCTCTTCCTCCTCCTTGGCAAGCTTTAGGTGGGTGGGCCAAATTTTAGGGTTCCTTGAGACACGATTTGAGAATCACTGTTTCATAGCCTCCCTAGGAGGTGGGGTGCGTGGTAACTGCACATTGGCTCATTCCATACAGATCTGGATCCCTTTCAGCAGCTGTCTTTGAACGCAAAGGCTAGAAAGCTAAGAACTAAACAATGTTTTCGAGATTGTGTTGCGACCAGGTTCCAGATGTGGCTCCGGTTTTGTGAGGCAGATGTTGGTGCAAAATTTGGAAAGTGGATGTGGGCAATATTGATGCAGCTGCATGGGAGGAGACGGGTACCTCTGGTGAGTGAGTGAGAGAGAGAGAGAGGGACGGAGAGAGCACGGGCATGCGCAAACGCACACAGGAGAGGGGATTGTATTTAGTTTTCGGGGGACAGCTCTGGCAGAGACTCTGGAGTCCAGTGTCTGCACCATAGATGTCATGACATCTATGACTGCAGTGGTGAGGTCTGTTGGGTAGCTGGGTTGAAGACTTCTGCTGCTGCCATGTAGCATCCACAAAAGCTTCACTGGTTTTCTTGAAGAGTCTATAATGCTACTCTGGTAAATCTCTTTCTGCTTAAAGTAGCTCGACGATTCTGTCCTGCTACACTAAGAATCTTAACCAATGTAGCATCTAGAAATAGACCCCGATTATCTCACTGTCTCATATCAGGTATCCCCAGCATCACCCCTCTTTGTATCCCTGCTGAACCCAATACCATTTTCATTGTGTAGATACTGAATAAATGTTAGTTAAGTCACATCGCTATAGCCACAGCATCATGTTGGACTAATTGCAACATTATTCAGCTACTTGTTAGACAGTAAGACGAAGTCTACATAATATAGGTAAGAAACACCTCAGTAGTCAAGGGGTTGAACCATTGTAATTTTTAACTTTGTTTACTTATCTGGGTAAAGAAAGCAAGGCATTAAAAACAGTAGCCCTGATTTCTTGTCATTTGGAGGGGAAGACAGAAACAAGCTAAAAGCTATCTTTTAAGATATAATAGAAAACACAAGAATATAAAATTATTATGATAATTAGCAATGAATCTGAATTTGATCACTATAGAATGATACGTTTAGATTTCTGTGTCTTGTTGAATTATAAGAAAAAAAGAGGGGCATCTAGGTGGCTCAGTCAGTTGAGTGTCTGACTTCAGCTTACGTTATGATCTCATGGTTGGTGAGTCTGAGCCCCATGTGGGTTCAATGCTGTCAGTGCGGAACCTGCATTGGATCCTCTGTCCCCCTCTTTCTGCCTCCCCTCCTCTCAAAAATAAACATTAAAAAGAAAAGGAAAATTAAGAAAAAAGAAAAAGAAAGGCTGGGCCCTTTATCTTTAAAAAATATATTGTCAGCATTGTGTCACACACATATATATGTCTATATATGTATATATGATCTAAGTATTTGATTACTGACAGCACAAACAGTTTTCTTCATTTAGAAAAGACTATCCAAAGGGGCTTTTCTTTCCCTCGGTTCATATACAACCTTTATTTCATTTTCTATAAGTGGTTAGACACAGGGTCAAATGATAACTTTAAATATTTAAGCTGGTCAATGACAGTCAAGCAGTCAGATATTTCTCTAGTTTATGGTTAAATATGGATTGCCTTAGAGGTAACCTCAGGTACACCGCAAGGCTTCCTAATGAGTTATTAGTTATGAAACTCTGAAGTAATTCTGAATTTTAAATAAGACCGAAGAATAGACTGGGGTACAACAAATTAAAGGCACCATAATTATGCAATACCATGAGATGTATTAGATAGTCACACTATGCATATATCAAAAAATACATTAATAAACTGAACATATTAATAAAAAGCTAAGTCTGGCCCTTCAAGACCTCAACACTAATTGGAAAGGATTTTGACAGAACATCTTGAATAACTTTCATTATCAATTTTGGCAAGCTATTTTTCAGCTACCTAAATAATGATTATTTCTACACTCCACAGTGCATCTATTAAAACCTAAGATCTGAAAAATATCATTAGTGAGGATGAGTGAAGTAGCAAATGTTCAAATGCCACAACCTGAATCTGAATTTATTAGTGTGATTTAAATGATATGTAAGTGTTTCATTTCATTTTCCTGTATTTTACTTTAATAGTGTCCACGTAAAGTATATCATACATTTGCAAGTATATAGTGGACGTTAATGACATATGCACTGTATTGCAAATTTTGGCAATATTTTTAAGATCGTGCATTTTGATCACTTAAATTATTTTTTTAATGTTTATTTTTGACGGGGGGGAAGAGAGAGAGAGAGAGAGTCAGAGTGCAGGGTGGAGAGGTGCAGAGAGAGAGAGACCCAGAACTGGAAGCAGGCTCCAGGCTCGGAGCTGTCAGCACAGGGCCCAATGCAGGGCTCAGACTCACGGACTGTGGGATCATGACCCAAGTCGAAGTCCGACGCTCAACTGACTGAGCCACACAGGCGCCCTGCATTCTGATCGCTTTAAAAAGTCTCCCGATGTGTGATGACTTAAGGGATTGAATTCTTAAAGAAAACATTTCGTAGCAAGGACGGATTAACCTCACAATGAAAGCAAACACATTAGTAGCAGATATTGGTGACAAAGTTATAAAAGGTAAATTTCACCTATAATAGCTTACTCCTGTAACCAAGACACAGATCTATCCAATTTTTCTTTGTTGTCAGAAACAAAGTTTTTGACTAAAACAAAAACAAAAACAATATCAGATCACTATTTCCTTTAAAATAAAAAAGGTCTAGGGACGCCTGGCTGGCTCGGTTGGTAGAGCATGTGACTCATGAATCAGGGTCGTGAGTTCAAGCACATTGGACATAGAGCTTACTTAAAAAACAATTTTATTTTTTCAATGAAAAAAGGAGAGGCGCCTGGGTGGCTCAGTCAGTTGAGGGTTCGACTTCGGCTCAGGTCAAGATGTCACAGTCCGTGGGTTCGAGCCCCACATCGGGCTCTGTGCTGATGGCTCAGAGCCTGGAGCCTGCTTCAGATTCCGTGTCTCTCTTTCTCTCTGCCCCTCCCCTGCTCATGCTCTGCCTCTCTGTCTCTCTGTCTCTCAAAATAAATAAACATTAAAAAAAGAAGAAAAAAAGAAAAAAGGTCTAGCCAAAAAAGAAGTTTAATTAGTTAATACCAGAGTACGAAGTACCTATTCTAGGAATATGGGTTATTAATGTTTAAAAACAAAAAACAAAAAATGGCAGCTGTGTGACACATTAATAATGCCTCTAACTATTCTTGATTTTAATATTAGATTTGGTTCCACTCTAGAGTCCCCCCTTGAGGTGAAATGTCTGCTATGTGTATCTTTTTTATAGATGGCCATAGGCACCCTGCGTGTTGAAGGATATTATTTTGTGAACACCTAGGCTTTAACTTTCACTAAAATGGGAGGCTTGCTTAATAAATACTTGCCTCAGGTCATGAAGTCAGATATTAGAAAAGAAGGAAGAGACTGTTGCCTGAGTTGACTGGTGTAACCCTCCCCCCCACCCCAATTCTTTACTTCCTGGTTCTTTTAGTGGGGTCTTGACTCCTGAACTTCTTAAGCTCCCTTTTCCCTTTCTCACTGGAATGAAAACACTCACGCCGCATATGCATGATGCGCGATCACACTGCAACTGTATAAATGGAGTTTATGAATGATGTCCTTCACTTGACTGCCCCTTTCTCTCACACGCTGAGATTTGTAACTTACTAGCTATAGGACTTCCAAAGTTGAGTGATTTGTAATGTAATACTTCTTGAACCTCCAGAGTAATTTCAGCATTAGTTACAAATAAAAGTTGGCTCTCTGCATCTCTTAACGTTGGGAACATGAACCTTTAAGACTTGGAGATCAAATACCAACATTCCCCTAGGACTGCTGTGCACATCTGCATTTCTGGACATAGGACTTTTTTTGTTCCCAATCAAGTATAATCTCACTTCATAACTTCTAACTTTTGGCTCGGTGCTACCTAGATTTCCAGGCAAGCAAAGAAATGAAGGCTGAGGATTTTGTGCTTAGAGGTTTGGAAATCTGGCAAATGCTACATTAAAATGCAAGTATTTGATCTTGAACTTTAGCATAGTGAAATGCGGTTAAAATACAAAGTAACCAAAGGGAGGCTTTTATATATTCCAAATCTGCACCTGTATTTCAATGTTGCCAGGTATTTGTACTAACAATTGTGTGTCCAGGGCAAAATGGAATGGAGAGCCCCCCGAATTCTCCTCTGGGATCTTCCGGCCATTCGAAGTAATCACTAATTCCGGCTTACATCTTCAAGCCAGGCATCCAAGGGTTGCTATTCCTGGCTGATTCTGTGCTGTGTTTAGATGTTTAAATGGTCCGATTGCATCTGGGTCCAAACTAATTTAACATGGAAAGTTAGTTCAAGGATTCCAGTCACCTTTAAGTTATCTTTAAAGCCAGTTATGAAGATAGCTTGAGTTATTAATGTACAATCATAAAAAACACCCTTCTGATTCACCAAACTCAAGGGTTTATAAGGTTCCCTTAATGTTGACCTTTAGGATCCATTCAATGAGGTAGAATTTATTTTCAAATAATGTAATTTAGCATCCATTAGCACTCTTTGGGACCTGAAAGTCACAGAATTTAACTGATTCTTATATTCAGATAGTTGTGAGCACAGGTCACCTGTAAAAGAAAATTTCCATGAAGCTTTAGCCAGGGAGCACATTTTATAGTCCTGAAGGTCATTAAGGTGGGGGTATCGACTAACTGGATTTAATCTACAAATGCTTGACAACAACAGCAGTGGCTTTTATTTCTTGCTATGTTTATCCACTTTATAATGTTAAAAATGAAAAAAAAAAAAAGCCCAAATAATCACAAAGCAGCAGAATCAGGAATGGCTTCTATGAAAGCTGTCGTTTGTCTATGGGCTCATGTATTGTTGTTGGTTGAGAGCCAATATGAGTAATGGTGAAACGTATGGGTTTTATTTGGAATCAGCCTTGCGTTCAAATTCTAGTTCTGCTGCTTATGTATTCTTTGACTCCAGGTGAGTTAATTATGCTTTTTTAGGCCAAAGTCTCCTCAAATCAGTTGTAAAGATCAAGAGATGATTTATTATAAAGTACATTGTATAGTTCTCTCTCAATAAGTGGAAGCTATTCTTCATTTGCCAGTATATTTCCTCCTCTGCAAGCTCTTTGGTGGGAAGGGCTATTTCTGGTACTTCCTTGTATATCGTTTAGAACTCAGCCTTGTACCATGGTAGGGAAAACACTGCCTTAGACTCCAGGAGACCAGTATCCAACATCCAACCTCACTACTTATTAGCTATGAGATTTCTGGCAGGGTTATTCTGATACATGGGTATCAGTGGGGATACAGTGGAGATAATGTTTTGCCTCATAGTGTTCTGACAGGGACCTAAAACATGGA
Organism: Paguma larvata; assembly: GCA_030068075.1. Taxonomy (NCBI): domain Eukaryota; kingdom Metazoa; phylum Chordata; class Mammalia; order Carnivora; family Viverridae; genus Paguma; species Paguma larvata. The sequence goes on from CM057837.1 coordinate 32,000,855, forward strand.
TTAAACATATTCTTTAAACTGTAGTATGACATTTGAGTTTAGGTTTTTGTCGCCATTTTATTCTACTTGAATTAAGAGCTACTCTTTTTGAGCACTTACCATGTACTTGACACTGTGTATGTGATTTCTAAGTGTTGTGCCACTAAATCTTTACAACAATTCAATAAGGTATGTTTCCTCATGATTCCGGCTTTGACAGATGAGGAAACCTAAGTTTAACTCAAACCCGAGCAGCCTGGCTCCAAAATTACCACTCTAACCTGCTGTCACATAGTGAGTCCTATGCTTTTAGGAAAAAGAGCTAACCTTTTATGAAGCCACAATGGAAGGTTTAGGTGGTCAGAGTGAAAAGGAGACAGTCACCTCGTCTAGGGTGACAGCAGACGCCAAGGGTAAAAGAAGAAAGAGGCAACAGAAACTAAACCATCAGACTCATGGCCGGCAGTTTTCCATGTATGTTCAGATTTCTGCAACACAAATATCTCATTCTGGTATCTGTATTTTCAACTGTACTAAAATCACCAACTAAGGCTTCCGAGGGGAAAAAAAAAATCACCTCAATTCTATATCCAGCCATGAGTAAAACTTTGGAGCTTGGGAGTCTGGGAAAATACAAGTGGACTGGCCAGGGTGGAAAATAATACTTTGTGACCTGATACATCCATTGCCAAAACAGCTGAAGAGTCACCCCTCAGGGGCATGGTAGACACAAACGACCACAGTGGTGGTCACCTCTGTGAGGATTCTCTTCTCCAGACGGACTGACGAAAAACCCAAGAGTGGAGGTCACCTAGCAGAAAGAGCGGTTACTTTACCAGGGACCAGGCTTTGGCTAGAGAATGAGACCCAAGACAATACTCCGCCTGTGTTCAACAATGAGTGCACGGAGGGTGTCAAAGCATGTGTTTAAGCATATGTGAACAAAGAGCATAAAGATGTGTGAGCCGGGTGTTAAAACATCAGTTCAAACATGTGTTTAACCATGTGTGAGCAAAAGGGTGTTAAAGCCATGTGGTAAAGCAAGTGTTAGAGCATATTCTATTACAAATGTTTCTCATTTGGGAGCTTAAATTATTTTCTGCCTAATCCATGGTTGCTAAGCAATAGTTCTGTGTTGTCCTAACTTAACACAATAAGTTATTAAACTGAAAAAAAATTGAAGTTAGAATTCTTTTTTCCTGTCTTGGTTTCATCACAAAGAATTTACATCTATAGTTTTCAATAAACACAGTGGTAGTGTTCTGCTAGTGTAAGCAAAAACCGGCATACTGCCCCATAGGCAGAAAGGCAACAGCCAGAGAGGCTGGGGTAAACCATGCTCAGCGTGGTGAGACAAATACACAGTGTTTGGGGGCTACGGTGGCATATCACACTGAAGTTTGATAAGCTGCGTGGTTCACCGACTTGGGGCGACTGTCTCGTCTAGGGAAACTTGCCACAGCTAGGATTCGTTTTGTTTTCATTTTTGAGTATATAAAATGCTGCTCTAGGGCATGGGGGTTTTGACAGTGCTTATTGGCAGGAAAATGTGATAGAGACAGACTTTAAGGTTTCTCAGACATTATTTGCTAAGTACATTAGCTTATGAATCTACAATGGTGCTGGTAGCTTCCATTCCGAAGCAAATGAATCCTCTTTTTTTAAAATGTGAATACACAATCCCGGATGCTACTTTAAAAAGAATGAAAGTAGATGAAAAGAAGAATGTGCTATGATGCCTTTCTGTAGGGGAAAGAAAAAGACCTTAAAAACAAGTGTACATAGGGGTGCCTGGGTGGCTCAGGCAGTTAAGCGTCAGACTTTGGCTCAGGGCATGATCTCATGGTTCATGAGTTTGAGCCCCGCGTGGGGCTCGGTGCTGCCACTGCAGAGCCCGCTGCAGATCCTGTCTCCTCTCTCTGCCTTTCCCTTGCTCTTTCTCATTCTCTCTCTCAAAAATAAAGAAACATTTAAAAAATACTTAAAAAAAATCAAGTGTACATATACTAACAGATTAATAAAAAATTCAGGCAGCTATCTTATTTCTTGTCATGAAACAAAACTATAAACAAAATAAGCCAGTAAACCTATTTAAGTCCACTCATTTCTCTGTTGGGAGAAGATATTTAATCCAATATTCTTTTTTAAAATACCAAGAAACACAAGAAAAGCAAAAGAGGGGCAAGTTTGTGCTTAAATTCCACGTCCTATGCAATAAATTAATATGGCTCTTTCTGCTTCACTGGAATGATTTGTGTATAAATACTATTTGATTATGCCTAGGAAAATACTTTTGATCATTCTGAATAAAGAAAAATTGATATAACCATTAAAATCAAAATATTGCCTTCTCAATCACTTTTTGCCTCAAGATTGCGGCACGTTTCACTGAAACAAAAACTGGCAAGAGAGAAACAAACAATTAAAGCTAGTGTCTTCTGTCAGCCACCCTTGCAGCAAAGGTCATAGGAGTTTTGACTACTTCTCTCTGCCTGTTTGCTTGTGTCACTTAATGATTTGTTCATGCAGTTCGGTACATACTCAAGAAAATGCAATTTCTCAGCAAGAAAAAGCACAGTTTCGGGGTGTTGTGACCTGACTCTGTGCTTAAACAAGTTCCAGAGCGTACATTGACAAAGCAATGATTCTTTTTTCTTCTTGGAGGCACAGCTCCAATAAAGAAAACTAAGAAAACAGAATCCCACCAAAGAAATACTAGAGGAAAGTTGTACAGAGGCTTCCTTAATTTATGTTTGGTCATTTTACTGTTGACCAAAACAAATACACTGATGAACCGATTCATTTTCGCAATCTCACGTTTCTTCATTAGTAAGGCACTTCGCTTTTAATAGTGCCAAACGAATATAGGATGCAGACCATTTATTTTCTGTCTATATGAAATACACTGAGAGCAGAAGCTATTTCACTGAGGCCAGCCTCCGAATGCTCGTACGTCAGGCTCGGCGATAATGTCTGTGCTGCGACAATGAGGAAGCATCTGTAGGTCTCGCGAGCTGAAGGAAGAAACTCTAAAGGAGTCCGCTTGGAGGTCCTCGGAACCAGCTGAAATTGTTAGTCAGGGCTAGTTAACTGAAGGTTCCCCATTTTCAGTCAAACGAGCATGCAAACACACCCCACTTTGTAGAAAACAACAAGACAGACAGCCCTGATGGAGATACGGACCTTAAGACAATAATTCTGAATTTCTCTGGAGGTGCCGATTTGAATACATCGAATCATTTTCCTTAATTACATTTTTCTCTAGATATGGAATACTCAATATACAAAACACCCCCGGGAGCAAGTAGGGGCAAGAGGTTCTTTCTGTACAAACTCTTCCCTAGAGTACTGTGCACAGTGTTCGGTAGCCAAATGTGGCACATAATGAGTCTTGCATAACAGTTTGTACTTTTAATCAAACTTTTTGGAAGACAGCAAAAATGATCAGAAGAGTAATTTTAGCCTCTTCTGCTTTCTGTTTGAAGTGACCATCATTAACCTCAGTGGACAGGTCACGTGCGGAGGGAAAAAGCTCTTGATGGAGTTAAGTTTTTCCAGTTTTACAACCATGGGCATCTTGCTCTCGAGCTGTTGGGTGAAGGGAAAGCACTGGCCCAAAGCATCCTCAATGTCCTTTTCGCCTACCCCGAGATCTGTGCCTTTCCTAGAATAAGGCTGCCACAGATGCTAGACGGGGTAAGAAGGAACTCGCTATCATAAACCGGAGCCATATTTGCAAGCGTGTGTTTAAAGTAAGCTGGAGAACTTTCACAATGTCCCAAATCGAGACTGGGCAATTGCCTCTTGAGGTTGGCACCACTTCCCTTTTTATGAACAAAACAACCTCAGCAATTATGGGAAAAAAAGGCAAAACTGATGCAAATAAACCAACAAGTCCGTTTATCTTTTTCACCTTAAACGTTAAAAGATATAGGTTTTTTTTAAAGGCTTAAGAAAATTAAGTGTTTTATGTGTCTAAATACTTAATGCCCCTTCCTTCTCCTAAAGGTTTCAAACGCTTATAATCACTCCCAAGTTAGACATCTTGAACTCTTAAAATACTTTATGTAATTCAATGCAAATGCTTCAATCTGAAATGACAGTAAATGCCAGGTAGGAAAGTTCAAGGTGGGGACTATTTAAGATAAATATTTTTCTAAGTGTTGAGTTTTCATTTTTTGGAGACTAATGGAAAGACAGAGCTCAAAAAAATTTCACGTGTTACACTTCCTAAGTAATTTAAAGATAACTCAATAAGCAGAAGCTGAATTTATAACTTTTTGTCAACTGATTTCCTTTGCAACATTCGCTTTCTGAGATCTACTCAGACTAAGATTATTTTTTAAAGACTGAATCATCCAGCTTTCTTTCAAACGGGATGAGAAATAGAAATTTGCTCTGCAAAATGAGACTCACTCTGCCATCCACAGGCATTCTTCCAAACGTGAGAGAGTTTCTTCCTAAATGTGTTTTCTTCTAGATCTTTACTAAAATGCAGGGAGTTAAGTTGGCAAGGTTGACATAAACCAAAGTTGTAACTCACTTGTTCTTTTGTGATTGTTCGTTCATTTACCCAGTCTTTCATTCGATCAAATATTTCCTGAGTGTCCATTCTGTCCCAGGAGCTAGCACGGCACAGGAGGCGTAAAGTAGAATAAGTTTCGGTCCTAGCCCTTGAGCAGCAAAAGGGCTGTGGGTGCCATAGAACAAAGCAAGCAAGTATGACACCGAGCTATGAGGTGGCACTAGGGGTGGGAGGAGAGTCGACATTAAAATAGACCTGGTATTTTGGATTTGTGATCAGGAATGCCTAGTTGCTCAGCAGGACAGAGACTGGAGAGCACATGTGATCCCAGGAAGACTGTGCAGGTGTCCAGCACCTGTGGGCCAGAGTACCTCCTGCGTCTCCAAGGGTGGCACTCAGGAACTTGGAGGTCCCTTTTAGTACTTCCTCTGGGAAACTGAGAGGATAATTTGATCACTGCTTAAAAAAAAAAAAAAGCAAAAAGAAAAAGGCAAAAAAAAAAAAGGAAAATTCTCTTATCGTTCTTTACATTTTCCCTTGTATAGGTGCCTTGAGCCTTGTGTCAGGTAAGATTTTTATTAAAAAAAGGACACCTATAATTTTAAATCACTTAACATTAAAATTGCCTACAGTTTTAAATTCTCTTCAGCTTTAGGGAAACTAAATGGATGACACTCCTGTCACTTAAAAAGAAAAAAAGGGTTTCAAAAGGGCAGGAAGACAGGTGTCACTTCACTTATACGTGTTTTGGTGCTTCCTTACATTTTGGGTCCATGTTTGAGCGCTGAAGTTAGCAGCGGTTGGGAATCAAAGTGAGAGAAAACAGAAAATATTTCTATTTGCTAATGGTAGTTTGCTAGTGATAGGGAGAGAAACATTTCTTCATCAAACATTTATTGAGTGCATATTATGCACCAGGCACCAGGCTTACTGACGTGGTGACACAGAGATGAAAGCCAGTCCTCTCCCTAGGGACACACGGTTGACTGGAGGGGATGGGCAGGGACCGATGAGTAAAACACAGCAACGGTCCCACGGCACTATATGCAGACTGCCGGAGACTCGAGAAACTCATTTTAGGCAGGACAGAGATGATTATCTTTTATTTTAAATATTCATAAGCATTCAGCATTTTATTTAGGATAGAATAGCACTTAATATGTAAAACAACACATAACTAGGACGTTCGAATCATGACTACATGGATACTTCTCTGTGAGATAAAGCTTAAATACTCTTGTATTTAAGCAAGAGTGTGTCAATTTAAAGAAAAATAGCGGTAGAGGTGTTACGTAGGTAGGGCCAGGACCCAAAGCGTGATGGTACTGGTCATACCAGTCTGGGAGATAAGGCAGATCAGAGTGGCTGAGTCAACAAGGATGCCATTTTGCAAGGGCTGGACTCCTCTCTGTATGTTCCCTGGCTCAAAATAAGATGCCACGTAAGAGGCATAGACTTCTAGGAGAGCACGAGGAAGGACAGGGCACTAACACGGCTGGGGGACTCAGAGGAGTTTCCAGAAAGAGGAGACCAAGGATGAGAAGTTATGTTGAAAGCAGTATTAGGACCCTGGTATGTAGAATGGCTGAATCTCAGGTATGGATGGAACGTTAGGAATTGTCTGTTACACTATCTGTAATTAACTACAAAGTACTTCTGTAGAGATAGTGTGACAGATATGTGTCTATTAGTTAGTCTTAATCCATGCCCTTGGGTAGTGAGTTTATAATTGAAGTGGCCTAATGGGAATACCCACTTCAGGGGTGTTTAGTTCACATTTAAAAGAATAACGAAAAGCCATATTCCAGAGGCAGCTACCACAAGTGTGGCAGCTATCTTTATCTTATTAATTAGTTACTCTTAATTAGCATAACTAATAATTATTAACGAGGGCATTAGAAATGGCACTGGAGCTCTGTGCACTGGCTAGAAGTATTGTCCTTGGCACTCCCACAGGGTGCAAGGAAAGGGCATCAGAATCTAGTGACCCTGGAATGGTGTCTTCGACTCAGGATTCTCAGTGCTGGGTCCATCACTTAGAGGAGTCTCTCACCTGCTTCTGACCAGAAGGTTAGCCAAGTCCTTTGCTAGAATATTCTCATATCTGCCTCTAGTGATCCTTTCAGGCAAATTGCCGTTACTTCGCTCTCCCATCAGGACAGAGGACAGTGCCTTCATTTCGTCCAGAGGACAGGACAGACGGATGGCTGATTGTGTGCTTGTTTGTGAACATGTGTTTCTAGGCGTGGCAGAATTCAGTCTGAGGTTTGCTTTCATTCTGACATATTACTCGGGAAGCAGGCATAGACTTCGACCACTTCCAACTCATCTGTCTCCAACTGTAGCCACTGTCGGCCATGAAAAACCTAGTAATCATGAAAGACCAAATTTGCTAGACTTAGATCTAAGCTAAACTTGCTCAGTCAGAGAGGTTAAGGGATTTGCTCAAGGACACACGACTAGTTAGGTATAAAACTAAGTTTAGCATGTGGGGCTTTTGTTACCATCTTCCTGGTCAACCAATGGCTGTTGGCCAGGGAAGCCCATCCCAACCACCTGCAGAACTTGTAAGCCACACACATGCTCAGGGCCAGCCCAGGAGAGTGTGATTCTGTAGAAGATCTGGCAATAGGGGCACAAATATCTATGTTTTCTAAACATCTGTGCAGGTTACTCTCTGATATACACACACAAACATACATACAAGTGAGAATCACGGCACTATCCCATAATACTGCTAAATGCAAAATGCGCAAAGTCTGTTGCACAATTTCTATGGACTTGGCCCTGTGCCAGGTGCTTAGCATGCTCGATGTTATTTTAGTTTTAAGTAGTCTCTACACCCAACGTGGGGCTTGAACTCATGACCCTGAGATCAAGAGTCGGATGCTCTGACTGAGCCAGCTAGGCGTTCCTGTATTATTTTATTTTTGTAACAAATCACTGAATAAGATATCCTTAGCACTTTACAGATGTAGAAATTCATGCTGGTAAAAGTTAAGTAAACTGTCCAAAGTGACAGCTTATGAGTGGCAAGACACAGATTCCAACCCAGACCCGCCCTTCTCCACCAACTGCTCTTCACCTTGATGCCCTATCACACATCATGGGACATAATATTGCTGGGAAAATGGCTACTGCAGGGGTCACAGACCCACAGGTGAAGAAAGACTGCATAAATGAGCAAAATGAGCCAAATAGAAACTGGGGTGAACCTGAGACCATGGGCCCCTCTATAGAGCTCTGGGTTTTGATTGTTGATGGTTATTTTGAATGTTTTAAGAGTAACCATACAGAGCAATGGAAGTCTCATACGTTGCTATGGGGATGCAAAACGGGTCAGCCCATTTTGGAAAGGGTTTGGAAAGGGTTCTTATAAAATTAAACATATACTCACCATATGATCCAGAAATCCTACCTCTAGGTTATTTACCCAAGAGAAATAAAAATCTCTGTCCACAAGATGTGTACACAAACGTTCATAGTGCCATATTTATATATGTTCCAACATGGGAGCAGCCTACACCTTCATAAACTGATGAATGGATAGATAAATTATGGTGAGTCCCTACTGTAGTGTATACTCGGCAATTAAAAGGAATGAAATACTAATATGCACAATGACACAGGTGAATTTCAAAAGCTCTGAGCTAGGTGGAAGAAGTTATACACAGAAGACAAAATACTGTATAATTCCATTTACATGAAATTCTAGAGAAGGCAAAACTCTAGTGTCAGAAAGTAGATCAGCGGCTGCCCGTGAAGGGTGAGTGAGAAGGGAACTGAGAGCTAAGGGCCCCGAGGGAACTTTCTAGAGGAAGAGCACTGCTGTGTCCTGATGTGTTGTGCAGGTTACACAATTGCGTTACCATGGCCAGAACGCCTCAAATTCTATACTTCAAGTGTGTGAATCCTGCTATAGGCAAGTGATACTTAATACCTCAATTTAAAAACCAAAACAAAACTGTCAACCAAAAAAAAAAAAAAAAAGAAAAGAAAAAGGCAAAAAGTTCTACAGGTCACTTATGGTCCCTGGCTTGTAGTTTTCAACCTCTGGTCTCAGTAGAGAGATTCCATTTTAGATTCCTTAGGCAACCCAACAGATGACAAGAAGTCATCCATCATCCTCCCCAAGGCTGGGCTCAGGAAAAATGGTGAAGCTTTTGTTCATCCCCTTCCTCCCTCCCTCCTCATCCATCAGATGCAAAATGCATCCATGCTGCCCCCTGGCTGTGCGGCACCTCCTACCACAGCACCGGCTCGCACCTGGGATGGCTCTGAAACCACCCTGCCTTTCAGCCCTTTAGCCCTCCTCCCAACCTCATTGACTGGGAGGCTGTTCCTCAGCGCTCTGTGCAAGGCAGAGGCGAAACCTGGTCAACATGTCACCAAGTAGGCGCCACAATCAACACTGATTAATTCACCACGTAGGTGTGGACATTTGACAAAGACGATGCAGAAAGCCTAAGCTGAATGCAGTTCTTTCCTTTTAGTAAGTTAGGGAATGCTTTGGGGAAAGGAGGCTATTTCTGGAACCCTCCACATTTATTTCCACCACAGAGTGGCCCGCCTGTTTGTTTACAAATACAGTTTGTCACCAATATTATCATGAAACACCTTTAAATGAATATATGCAAGAGGCCCGTGTGGACAGTCTAGAAGTTATATGCAATGATCATACGCAATTATCAAAGCTCACAGCACCCTTAAATATCAGGCCAAGGAACTCTAAGACACAGTAGAGCAAGCCCTTCTGTTTTCCGAAGAACCAGTGAATGCCAACCCTATGCCACTGGGCTTTCCCGAACCTCTGTGAATGTCCTAATAACTTCATTAAAAACGAGGTGACAATAATAGCAAATTGACTACAATAACACAAGCTATCATGCTAAGTTAAAAAGAAAAAGGCAGAGGAACTTAAAATTTGTATCAATGCCACATAAATGAAAATGTTAACATATGAATAAATACTAAAAAAAAAAAGGGAAGAAAAGATCATTGTGGGTGTGTTGGGTTATGAGTGATTTTTCTCCCTTTTCTTTCTAAAAATGTTTTCTTTTAGGGCGCCTGGGTGGCTCAGTTGGTTAAGAATCCAACTCTTTATCTTGGCTCAGGTCATGATCTCTCGGTTAATGAAACAGAGCCCCATATTGGGCTCTGCGCACACAGCGTGGAGCCTGCTTAGGATTCTCTGTCTCCCTTTCTTTGCCCCTCCCCCGCTTGTGCGGGCACTCGCGCATGCACACGCGTGCTCTCTGTCTCTGTCAAAATAAATAAATAAACTTAAAAAAATGTTGTCTTCTTTTGCTCTGACAATACTCTGTGTAATAAACACAGATTAGAAGAAGAAAAAGAAATCACCCAGACTGGATCATAGTCAGCATGGTGTGCTGACCTGTCACTCGTGAATTAACATCTGTGTTGATGGTTCACATTTCTTTCTCCTTATAAATTTGAAGGCTGAGGGATTTTGGTAGTAGAACCACCCCAGTTACACACAAGTATTTTATCCACCCTTTAGTCATGCTGATGAGGACAGCTACTTCTTTCAAGGCTGGCTGCTAAGCATCCCCATTTGCAAGTGGAAATAATAAAATCCAGAGAACTTGATTAATAAGGCAGGTGTGTACTTAGAAAGAACTCCAGTGCCTGAGATGACTTTTACTTGGCAAAATTTTTTTAATGATATCTTGATAAGAGACGTGGTTAATACCTTTTTCCCCAAAGCAAAACTGGATTAAAAATTTCAAGTCCTATTAAAGCCAAATTGTTGCTTTAAGAGCAAACAAGAAGGCAAACAAAGGAAAAAATATAGTACCATGCCCAGGCTAGTTTCAGTCAATGGTGTGAAGTTTGATTTCAGCCCTTTCAGACTCTGATACGTGACCCCCTAAAATCCTCCAGGCTCCAGCTCTGCTCTGCCCTTATACCAACCTATTCCCAGGGAAGAACCCGATTATGTCACACGCAGAGCTGAGAGAACGGGTTCATGGTGCCCACAAAGCATCTGAAGAGACAACCAAGTCTAATGATTAATTAGACTCCCTGCGCTCTGTAGGGAGGAGTTCGGAGCACTGGCTCAGGATGGTATTTTTGATGGCATGGGACCATCATATACACATATATACATAGCCACCTGCATATACACATAGCCACCTGTGCTTGTAACGCCTTTCAGAATCCTTAGGAAAACACAAAATGTAGGCATGTTCAGGAGGAAATGAGAACTCATGAGACAAAACTTATTAATGGGTTACGTGACAACTATGGAAGAACGTGGCCTTTTAGGAAGGTTCATTCTGCCTAGAGCACATAGTAGGTGTTCATTAAGGATGAAAGGGGGCACCAGTTCAATGCTGGTGAAAAACAGGTGCACCATAGGTTTTCCGGCCATTGTGATTTTGCCAAGCTTTTATCTCCCCAGTGGAGGGTAAAGATGGGAAGCAGATGACAGTTGGGCACAACTGCAAACGTGCTGCGAGGTGACCCACATTCTACTGTTGAAAGGCGAACATCAGAAAATGAAAGGCAAAAGTCATAAAGTTGACAATAAAGCATTGATTTGAATTATCTGCCATGCCTTCCTTGCAAGATGCTACCTTCCTGTTCATGCTGTTTCCTTAGCCTGGAATCCCTTTTAACTTTGCCTGGGCAAATGTTACCCCTCTTTCAAGGGCCATTACAAATGCCATGTCATCCACGAAAGTCACCCTGATTACTCCAAGCTGCCGATAACTTCCAGAGTCTGGGAACTGTGCACTGAGGTTTGAGATCACCGAACATCTTGAGTTAGCACTTCTGCCCTCCTTACCTCTTTCTGAGTAGGGTGTGAGTTTTCTGAAGGCAAGAGTCATCTTGATACATCCCTACATACCCAGGAAAGTTCTTCTCATGTATCTGTGGAGTGAATTACCATTTCTCTAATAAATAGTTCCCAGGAGAGGAGCTTTAATAGGGGAAATCAGTTCCTGCAGGTAAAAAGTCTTCATTGTTGGAGATTAGACTTCTCCCCAAGAGGGACAGAGAAGGGAAATGAGGCATAAGGAAATTCGTGAGGATGCCTGGCCCACAGTAGACAGGCTTGTGTGAGCCTGTCATGATGTCAAGCACAGGAAAACAGGCCTTGTCTTCAAGATGCATCAGTAGACACCAGCAGTGAATAGAGACGCCACGGCGGACTTTACCAGGCAGTATTTGGAATGACCCCCGAAATCATGCCTCACTATATTACTGAGAGGGACACTTAAACCTCAAAGAAGATTCATCTAAAGAAACTGGCACGTGGGATTTCATTTTCCCTAAGGCTTCCAGGCCTTGTGTCAGTAAATCATCAATAATTAAATAGCAACAGTTAAAACAAGACCACCCAGACGTACAGGCCCAAGGGTTGAGCTATAGAAATGGTTTCTATGGTCCCCTTATCTAGGGGAATTTTAAAGATCACTCACAGTTTCCAGTTTAAAATGGTGCCTGCTTGATGGCTCCTGATGTTGCTTCTATCAAAGGACCCATGAAATTGGATTGGAAAAATATAAGATGATGATAATTTACAACACCAAAACTGACATCACAAATTGCCAGAGCCTGGAAGGATTTTCTGCCACTATTTAAAAAAAATGAATTGTGCTGAAAAATGTAGGCAGGAGTCCACCCTCCACAAAGTCTGCTCCTAGGTTAGTAATGCAACGTCTGTAACAAGGAGAAACCCAGCAGCTGTCTCTCTTGTGAGTGGATGCCTCAACTTAGGGTATTTGGACTGCTGTATTCATTCCTCTTTCTCCATGCTCCGCATCTTGTTTCTCTTCTACAGCCAGTAAGAAACTAACGTTCCCAGGAAAACAATAAATCAGCATTGAATAGCAGTAGGAAAGGTATCGTGTAAGGCACCGAACCCTGGGAAGTGTGGTCCTTCTAAGTACAGTGTGACTGTGTCCCGTGGTGGAGGAGATCACAGTTGAGCATCCACGTACTAGACATGTCTCATGCCAGAGTCATGGAGTTGGGGAGGAAGAATTCCCATTTCATTCCCAGAAAGACAGTCTGGAGACAAAGGACTATCTCTGGACAGAGCTGAGCATATAAAGCTGCCATCCATTTGCAGATCCAAAAGAAGGTTTTAAAAAGTAAACTGAACCACATAAAAACTCAAAACACGAGGACAATGGAAAAAAGATCCTACAGAACAAAGGAAAGGAAATGACATCTTAAGAGTCAGAGGAAGAATATGATTCTTCATATACAGGCAAATCATATACTTATCCTGAAAAAGTTACTTCAAGAAATATCCTAGCTGACTATAAAATTAGATCAGGATGGCAAAGTCACCAATGAGATAAACATTTCTTCTCTTTAAGGATGCCACCCCAAGAAATGAATACAATCTGTGGACGCAGACACACAGCATCTGTGTATATATAGCAGGAGTTGGGAAAAACCTACATGTTTGGGGCGCCTGGGTGGCTCAGTCCGTTAAGCGTCCAGCTCTTGGTTTCAGCTCATGTTCATCTCATGATTCATGAGTTCAAGCTTCGCATCAGGTTTTGCACTGACAGTGCAGAGCCTGCTTGGGAATCTCTCTCTTTCTCTCTCTCTCTCTCTCTCTCTCTCTCTCTCTGCCTCTACCCCACTCCTCACTCTCAAAATAAATAAATAAACTTAAAAAAAATTTTTTTTGAAAATCTTAAAAAGAAAGAAAAAAATCCCCATGTTTAACTTTAAAGGACATAATCCTAGGAGAGAAAATTATATAACCGTTATAAATAAGAATTACAGAGTTTTTTATGGCATGGGAAAATGCTTTTAATAAAATCTTAATGTATAGAGTGGGATATAAAATTGTGAATGTTGCATGATCTCAATTACATAAGTAAAATACACAGGAAAACACATAGAAAAAGCTTGGAATGAAATATGCCAAAACCTTAGAGTTGCTATGTTTCACCCATGTGATTATGGATGACTTTTTCCCTATTTTTGGTAAATTTCTTTCTCTACAAAATAAGACGTTTTAAAAAACTTTTATTATTAGAAAATACTTTTTTTAATTAGGAAAAAATATAAAGATGTGAACACAATGTGGAAACAGAAACATGTGAAAGATATAATATCAAGTGAGAAAAGCATATACTATTATATGTAGATCATGACTGAAAGACTGCCAGAGAGCGCCTGTATCAAAGAGGGTAGTTTGTGTCAAGGTGGAGGGATTAAAAATGATTTTTTCCTTAAATAAATTACCTTTATTATTACTACTTTGTGTTTTATAGCAAAATTGTCATTTAAAAAGAGTGTCCCGGGGTCGCCTGGGTGACTCAGTAGGTTAAGCGTCTGACTCTTGATTTTGGCTCAGGTCATGATCTCAGAGTTTGTGAGTTAGAGCTTCGGATTGACTCTGTGGTGACAGTGCAGAGCCTGCTTGGGATTCTCTCTCTCCTTCTCTCTCTGTCCCTCTCCCACTTGTGCCTGTATTCTTTCTCTCTCTTAAAATAAATAAACTTAAAAAAAAAATGTTAGCCACATCCTCAGTGTGGTGACATTACAGAAAAGAAATCTCTGAGACCAGCCATTACTTTCAAGGCACAGTTTCCCAAAGACCACTCAGGTTCACTTTCATGTTCCAACCAATGACTGTTACTACACCTTAGGCTAAGCCCTTGGGGGCAGGGCCTCTTTCTGGCTTACACTCTATTGCCAGATAGAGTGCTCACGAATATTTGGTGATTTACAAACGCATGAAAGAAGAAAAGCCTTTGGTAAACAAACAAAAGAAAAAGATTCTTTACATTCATTCAGGTTTTATAGCATCTCCAATGTTGAAAACTACAAGGATGCGTTTCTTCAAGAACACTCATTCATTCATCATAGATTACACGCTCCATGGAAATCCAGTTGGAGCCAAAACCTGGTGCCATATTTTTATTTCTCTTTTTCCATTTCAAAAGAAAAAGCTGTAGTTCATTCTAATTTTCCTGCAGGCAGAAGGAAGGGGAACGTTTTATGTATGTGAAAGAATGGCACCCCCCCTCAGCCACCTGAGGACAGTTCCTCCCAGGAACACCTGTTTGCTCCAACTGAAGCCTGTCCAAGTTGAGTCCTGGGGACCGGGAGCTTGCTCGTCAAATGTCCCACCATTCTACAATATTTATTCCCCACCTGTCCGATGGCCCTGATAGCTTGGGAATGCTCCAGCCAGGGAAAGCTGTTGCTTGGCCCTGACGCGGCAGAGCTAACGGCAGCTAATGTTCACCCAGAATCTGGCCTGGATCCAGTTGCCCCAGAGTTTAAAAACGCCTTTTTCTTCTTCTCCTTTTCATAGTCTACCAGGCTTCGCAAAAGTTCTTAAGGAGGAGGAGGTAAATAATTTTCTGTCTTCATATCAATGTGTTGCAAAACCAAGTTGTACTTTTCCCTTTTTGTCTCTGAAATCTGACTTTTGGATTTTCCACTCCAAGTCATATTAAATAGCTGCCCAATACTAAAAATGAAGATTAGTAAATTATTTTCTCTGGTAAGAGAATTATTAAAAAACCTAGAAGGTAAAATGTAATAAAGACAATCTAAACACATAATTTAACATGTAATTCAGGGAAAGAAAAAGATGCCCACGTCAAACTCCAATTATAATAGTGAAATAATGTATTATTTAAAAAATTCTAGCCATGAGAAAACTGTACATTTGAAAAGCTTATATAAAACCTTCTAAAATAAGAGACCTTTTATCTCCTCCACATCCATGAGCTTGAAAACACTTTATCTATGCAATTTCGAGGCACATAAAAACCTCAGTGAATAAATAAAATGTTCTTTTTTTCCTTTATACAGAAGCTTTAAAAATTATCCATATAAATAGCTTGGCCTTGAACAAACAGATTAAAAGACCTAACGGGCTATGGTTTCAGATCATGTATACAGAACAGAGAATGAATGCTTTTCTGCATGGGCTGTGCAAGTTTCCTACTAACTAAATTTCTAGAAGCCCATTCGATGAGAAAGGTTTAATTGGAATATATGAAAAAAATGCAGCATTTTACAGTGACACGCTTTATTTTTTTTATCAAATAATTAATATGCCACGATGAAATAGTCACTGTACTCTGCCGACAGTTTTTGCATCTACTCATGGAATAGTCAACATGCAACATAATTTCAAAGGTCGGAAAATTTTATAAATATGTGATTTTAGTCAAGGGCATGAAAATCCTCAGTATCTGTCTAAAACTGGGGTGTAACACATGAAGAGGTTTTTCATGAGTGTCTAGAAACAGGATTGTTTAGGTGATTTCAAGCTTGTCTAACTTGCTTGAAGAAAATCTTAAACTCCATTGTTTAAACTAAAAAAACTTCTCACTACGTCTTTGGGTCACAATTACTTTATGAGTGAGCACAGTTACAAGTTGTTGGTTAACTTCCTACGTGCCCTCAACATGCCGGTGGTCAAACAGATCTTTCTAACACCAGTCCCGGGGGCGCCTGGGTGGCTCAGTTGGTTAAGCGGCCGACTTCGGCTCAGGTCATGATCTCACAGTCTGTGGGTTCAAGCCCCGCGTCGGGCTCTGTGCTGATGGCTCAGAGCCTGGAGCCTGCTTCAGATGCTGTGTCTCCCTCTGTCTCTGCCCTTCCCCTGTTCATACTCTGTCTCTCTGTCTTTCAAAAATAAATAAACATTAAGAAAAATTTTAAAAATTAACACCAGTCCCGAACATTCTAATTCTGTTGCTGGGAGTTCAAGCTTAGAGCTGCCATGGAAAGCGAAACAACAAACCCCACACATGGGTTGAGAATCAGGTAGTAACTTTCAGGCCTGGACACCTGCCACCTCCTCTATGAAGTCTCCCTGGGATTTCTCCTTTCTGTCACCACCTACTATGTTTACCTCTCGGTTACCATACAGTACGAGTTACTATGTATTGTTGTTTCTAAAAGATACTGAACTATCTGCGAGTAGAGTTCCAAGTCTGTTGAATCTCCAATGTTAACATATTCCCTTTACACAGTAAACATTAAATATTTGCGTTTGAAGATGCCGTTACTGCTAAAATGCTGCTAAGAACATGGCTTCCGTGACTAAAACCAGGATATTGGGCCAAGTTCTGCCCCATCTGGGTGGATGGCCTTGAGCAAGACTCAACTATGGCAGGTGTCAATTATCTATAACATAAGGATAACGGTGACAATACCAACCCACAGAGTTCTTCCCAAGATTGTGTTACATGAAATAACGTTCGCCAATGGGTCTTATAAATCATAAGGGTGTAGATCAACTTTACTTGTTGTGACTGTCTTTAAGGACATATTTTTGATACATGATCTGATTTCCCGAGGAAGACATCCTATAAAGTTTCTTGTTAAATTTTGTGGAAAATTCAAAATAAGCGCTTCTGGTAGGTCAACACATTTCAAATATGTGAGAAGAGCAGAGTCATGAAGTGGAATTTAGTGAGGGAATTGTACACGGTTCTATTACCATGTATCCTCTCTCAATTCTTTGGAATTGGTTGTGGATTCTTGGAAATTTTGTGGAAAATTCCCAGAAAGATACATATACACACATATGCAAACATTTTCAAGAAAACTCTGCGGAGTCCACCCCAGGATAGGAGCTTGTTGCCCTGGGACTTGAGACAGAGAGGATGATTTCATGAAGAGTACTCGAGGACCTGATTCAGACACCTTTGACTGATTTGGGAATTAAAGGTTGATAGTTTTTTCTTCTTCATCATGAAATCATTAAGGCATCGGAAGTGGAAAGCAGATTCGCTTTTTCCTGGGTAAACTGTAATTTCACAGGAGACTAGAGTGCTATTGTTAAATAAATTCCAAAGCCTCCTTAACCCTCTTTGTACATTTTTGGTAAAACTTCTCATTCTGTCATTTTCTCCATTGATATTCATATCTCAGTTCCAAAGTTCTTTACATAACTTTGCAAAGAAGTCACCAGCCTTTTAAATAGGGCTTTGAGGCTAAAAAAAAAAAAAAAAAAAATGATGATGTCTCCTCTCATTTCGGCTTCTATCTTGTCCAAAAATGTTAGAGACAATTGAAAATAAAAATAAAAACAAGTAAAAAATAAAAACAACCTCAACTAATACCAGCAAGGTGGCTGGTATTTCCTAAACTTTTGTAGTTTAGGAAATATTTTAATTATACCCTCGGATATTGATTATATTTCTTTACGGTGTTTTTGTTTTGTTTTGTTTTGTTTTCCCCTTAAAAGCAAAGAATTCTTTCTTAATACCTAGATGACAAGGTCTCAAGATGTGCACAGTTGTTTCTTATTATGGCTTCCCTGGAAAACATTTCTGGGAAAGCACAATTCCCAGCCACTTACTTTGTTTACAACAGACAAAACTGCTTGTGTGGTATAAATAGGAGTCTGTCCTTAAATGTTGTTGAAAAATAAAATGGAACCATGAAAAGGAGCCATTTCCTGCCTCAAAGGTGGCTTAAAAAAATTCGTAGCTACTTTAGGAACAGCAGCAAAGCATAAATAATAATTATCAATCACCACACAATAAAAGACTAATTTTACCAAAAAAAAAAGGGGGGGGGGCGGGGAGAGAGAAAGAAAGAAAAAAACAACAAGCTTCATATTCCAGAGATGCCCTCAGAATTGTCAGCATTAGAAGGTTTTCTTATCCCACAAGATTATGAAACCCCTTTTTGTCCTCCTGCATTTGTGATGTATATCTATAACTCGTTCTTGTTTGTGCAGATAAGCCTTGCCTTGTCTCCCTAACTGCACTTTCAAAAGAAGCTTCACAGTTGTTTGACTTTTGATCTGGGTAGCAGCGAGCTCGACCACCTGCACTGTGCATGAGCTGCTACTGAGCTGGCTTTGTCCCATCTTCCAACACAGCGAGCCTTTTAAAAGTGGTGTGTGAATACACTAATTTACAATGTGAGCGTTCAAACAAAAAAATATGGTGGTGGTGGTGGCGGTGGTGGTGGCGGCGGCGGCGGTGGCGGCAGGGGCAGCAAGCAGAAGGGGGAGATTTGTGAAGGGAGAAGCCCGGACACTCGCTTTATAAAGTTCGGATATTGTTCGCTGCCTCTGGCATTTAATGAAACAGATGGTCAAAGGCCTGCCCCGGCTCACAACGGAGCAGACAGTGGTGTAATGGTGTGGGGGCCTGGGACTGTAAAATGCTGTTTGGTGATGGTGTATGTTAATAAATAGCCATTTACAAGGGGGGCCGAGGGCTCCATTACTTGTTTATAAGGAAGGCCTAGGGCTCCTTGCTTCGAGTTAACAGCTCAAGGCTGCGTTCAAAGAAGGCATTGATGGTGGAGGTGAAGTGTGGCCTTCATATTCTACACGGTGCTAAAGAGTGGCGTGTGTCCTGGGGGAAAAAAGGAAAAATCATAAAAGAAAAGTAATTCAAGAATTAGGTCAAATTGTGGCTCGCCACGAAGGAAAATATAAGATGCTTTTCTATTGTGATTAAATAATGGACAGAAATTTTGTTATTGTGACGTTCTTCTATCCTTGAATGAGCATGTTTACATTGTCACCGAAGCGCAGCAGATAAAAACCTGCAGGGTTTCAACTAAATTATACCCCTGTGGGCCTACGCAGCCGCTGTGAAACTATGCTTAGCCATTCTTCCAAAGATTATTCACCAATCGGGCCTGTGCCAGGGTAACGTGACCCCGGGCTAAATGTGATGAGCTTCCTGATTGCAAGGAGCTTACAGTCCGGTCCTGAGGACCCTGACGAGAACTGGATCTACAGAAACTCCTCATTCCCTTTCAGGCGGGAATGTACCTGGGAGCTGTCATCCCCTCCCCCAAACCGCTCCTTCCAGGGTGTCTCTGAGACAAGAAAGGTTATACGTGACTTCAACTAAACGTTATTTTCACCTTATAAAACACTGTGAATCCTCTGATAGTGCTTTCTGCTTTGCTTTCAGAGAGGACATTTTCCACCTGTCTGGATGTCTGCACAGGAGTTTGTTGAAAGTCTGTGCTTAGGCAGTACTCATGTGATTCTGTGGTTTTATTTCTTTTTCACTCGGATTTCTTCCCCTATTTGTTTCAGCACAATGTGGTGGGGAGCTATATAAAATTCTTTGAAGGAGGAGGGAGGGGATAAAAATGGTCTAGAAGAAAATTAAGAAGTGTAAGACATATAACTATAATAGACACAACACAAAGCAGAAGATGTCAACACCTTGTACGAAGAATAAATGACTGTGAAGAATCAGAGGCAAGACAGATCATTTTTGGCTGAGACTGATAAAGGCTTGATGGACAGAGTGGTATTCCAGGTGAGATACAGAGTACAGATAAAAGTTTATCTAGAACATTCTGAAGATACTATCTGTTGTTTTTGCCTACCCAGTATCTATTCCCCTTTCTAGTAAAAGTTCCTGAATTTTTCTGAGGAAACTATGCTTTGTCTATTCTCAGACCAAGTGTCCACCCCCTGCATGAGGTCCCAGGTCTAAATTGCAAATCATAGATTAATGGGATTTTTACCCAACCAGAGTGAAACCGGAACCAGCGAGACTCCATGTTATGACTTCTATTGGAACTATTGGGGGCGGGGGGAATGGCTACGTTCAATGGGTGTCACTGAGAGGGCTGGCAAAAACTGTCTCCACAAGGAGAGACCCGTGCACAAGAGAGCCAGGCTGAGAGATGGAGAAAGCAAGACCCAGACCTGACACTGCTATTAGAACCTTAGATTCCATTGTATTTGAAGTTGCTTCTGCCCATGAGCTATTTAATTACATGTGGCATATGTTTCCTTTTTTGTGGCTTATAGCTAGTTTGATCCGGGTTTCTGTCACTTTCATCCAGAAGATTCCTGACGGTAATAGGTGGGAGAAGGAGGATATTCAGGTAGAAGTGACAGAAAAAGCAAAGGTATAGGATTGGTGACCAACCGGTTAGGGCTAGCTGTGGAGATGGGAGGTAATTAACTTTAGTACAGACATGGGTCGATGCAACAGGAGTAAAAGCAAAGGAAGCTAGAATGTTCACTGGAAGACCTACAGGGTTAGACTAAGGAGGACGTGGGTCAGCAGGCAGTGGGGAACCACAGGAGGCTTCTAAGCAGAAAGGAAACAGTGCTAGTTTTGCACTCTGGAAGATAAACTGGCCGATAGTATTTAGAAGAACCTAAGAAGGGAAGAAGAGGCATAGAGACCGACCAGGAGGCTTCCCTCTCTGCATAGTCCGAAGAGAGGGAAGGACTGAGCCTGGAAGATCCCTCTGCTCTGAGCAGTACTCTAGCACTCTGGAGTGGTCCAAGCAGCACTGCCCCGTGAGGGTCACAGAGTAGGGGGGTAGGAGGGGAACGCCAGTACTGAAACAGGCATTGTTTTAATTTTATTATTACTAATTTTTAATTTCATAATTATTATTTGGGAAGTCTGGCAGTGGGAAAAGGAGAAGTTAAACACATCCATTTGAAATTCAGTGACCTAAAATAACTACTAATTATCACGTTGATTGTAGAGGTTGCCCCTAGGCTTTTTTTTTTTTTTTTTTTTTAGCAACGATGATGATAATAATAAACATTTTAGCATTTACTGAGCCCTTACTATGTAACAGACACTGTTGTGGGTACTTTACACATATTGACTCATTTAACACTCATAACACTTTGTGAGATGGGGACTGTCATCTTCCTTCTTTTACAGAGGGGGAAAAGGAGGAACAGAGAGTAGATTCTTGCCAAAGGTTCATCTCATAGCTAGGAAGTGGCAGAGCCAGTGAGGCTGCAGAGCCTACCTCTTATCCACTGAGGCATATGCCTCTTGATGTAAAAGCAGGAATTTCATTTTGAATAATTAAACAAAACTGGATTGCTTTCTCCAGTGAGGGTAAGGCCCCAGAGAAAGGAGGTTAGATATAAAAATAAATCTCCTTGCAATGATACTTTCAGAATACTGGAGGTAAGAGAGATTACAGATTCATCTCTAGTTAAGGCCCCACAGTCTGTGGTCAAAAATAGAATAATCTTAAACGACGCCTCAGAAACACACCCCCTCGGATGCCATTGGTATACAACAGCTTCCATGTCTACAAAGACCAGACCCATCTTAGCTAGTGGGATCTGGTGGGGTTTGTTCATTGCTTCCTGCTCCTGCAGAAAGGTTGTCTGACTATGTGTGAGGCACAGTTGGAAAAACAGACGCTGGAGGTAGACCACTTATATACAGCTGAGTGACATCTCATAACAGTTGCTTATTTCTTAACATGCCAATAATAATATCTTGTCTTCTAGAGTTGTCATGAAGATGAAATAAGATGATATATAGCGCTTAGAAGAGCGCCTGCGACCTAGGGCATATCAGTGAGTAGATATGTAGCAGTGTTTGGTTATTAAAAGACACAGTAGAGTGTAGAATAATGCATCTTAAAATCCTGAATTTCCCTGAACAGTAAAATGCAGGGGGAAGGGGAGAAGGTGGGAGACTGACAGGATTGCCAATGTTTCATACCTTCGACTATCTATTTTTCCGTTTGCTCTTAAGAATTGACTTTTAAATTAGGAGATTGTTCACTACCGCAATTCTTCTTCACAAAAGAAATGGAATTATGACACAGCATCTGACAGTAACAATCTGTGTAATGAAAATTCATCAGTTGGTACTCTTCCCGTCTCAGCACTAAGTAGTGAAAACTGGCTCAGGAGCAAGTGCCAAGTTCATATCCTAATTCTGGGCCTTTCTGCGTGTGCGACTATGGGTAGTTACTAAGCATAGGTATTCTCATCTGGAAAACGGGGATATGATGCTTCCTCCACTGGGTTCTTAGGGATTAAATCAGAGAATGTGGGCAAAGTATGGTTAAGGTTAGACACACTTAGGGCAGCTGGTAGAGTTAGCACTGACAGATAACTTCAGATGCTGTATTTAAATGTCTGACGCAGGACCAAAATTGATGTTTAGAGCTGAGAGACCGTTATTAAAGAGAAACATATAAAGAAATCCAATGCTGTTCTTTGGTTTGGTAAAAGCATCAACCACATCAGCCTTGACGGGGGTCACAGGACAAAGGCAATGAGTCAAGTGGATTGTAATAGATGTACGCACACAAGAAGGACCAATATATATATATATTTTTGAATTCACTTTGTAGCATTGTTCCATTCTCAGATCCTAAATCTGTTAAGTCTAAAGAATCTGCAGCAAATTCAATCATTTTATTCTTGAAATAAGCACTTGATTAAGAGCTGAAGAATATCTTAGAGGTTAGGATATCGCTATACTAATTTCAGGTCAGGGCCTGTGTTCAACACTAGGAAAAACAGGCCAAGAAAGGCCAATAACTGGGATAAAAATAAAAAAAGCAAAAGAGCAAGAAAAGTGAAAGATACTGCAAGGGAAGACACACTTTTCAGAGAGTAAAAATCGAGTAAATTCTCAAGGACATCTTTCCTACGAGTCCTGAAAACTCTCTACTGTTGAATTTTAAGACGTTGTAATAAGAAATATTAAAACATAACGAAATGTTTCCTGAGTAAAACGAGGGAGGCAGGGAGCATGGATTTTTAAGGAAGATTAAAAAATGCCTAGTTGTAGCATATTTCTTTAAGAATAAATTTGTTTACCAAAAAAAAAAAAATCTGTATTTCCAATTGCTTACAGATCTTGCGTTGGTGTTTCTGGTATACTTACCCTTACGGATCACTTTGACAGTACATTTAAATTTTCCAGGTATTTTACCTGTCATTCTACCAAAGCAACAGAACCATGTTTAAAATGAAAACGTGACAGCAATAGTAGGTGGCAATTACTCCCCAGACTGGTTCCAAAGTAGTTCTAACAAAAAATACATGTATTAAATAATAACACATGACTAGAACTGGCTAGGCCAACAGCATTTAATACTACCTGGTTTGTGTATCTTACGGATTATTTACAAAAGGCCTCTCACCAGCTACATGCTTTAACGAGTTACTACATACATTCTGGAAGAATAAGCAAGAATTCACTGAAGGAAATACTGTTTTTATTTTTTAAATTCAAAAAATTAAAATAGTAGGGGCAAACACAGGTAGTGTGTGGGAGAGAGGAAATTATTTGATATTAGGGTAATCATATAAAAAAGATGCTTAAAAATATTACATGCGCCATTTCTTTCTGTAAGCCTTTCGCCAGCCAACATAAACTTGTAACGTGTCCTCCAAATTTATGTCAAAGGAGATCTCAAATTCTAACTGTTGTATTCCCAAGATACTTTTAGAAACAAATATACTATTACTGATGAATTATTCACTCTTCAGAGGTAAAAAAAAAAATAGAATCACGACATTTTCTGACTGAAAATCTCAAAAACTTCTATTTTTATTTTAACTGACTGAAAATCTCAAAAACTTCTATTTTTATTTTCCCTGACTGAAAATCTCAAAAACTTCTATTTTATTTTCACTGACTGAAAATCTCAAAAACTTCTATTTTTATTTTCACTGATCACCTGCTCTGTTTGCTCTTTGGCTTCCCAGTCAAATGTACAGGCAATAATACACACACGAACGTGCACAGACATGCAAATTTATGAAGAGCAACATGTAAGCCTCTCAGAGCCACTGTGACACCTTAAGATAACCCGTGTTGCAATAATCACATTTTGTGAGAGTCAATGAAAAATTCATTTCTTCAGCTCCAGTCACCACATCAATGGCCATTTGTTTCATGACCATTTTCGTCATTATCTGAATAGCACTTTATTTAAAACTCTGTCTATAGAGTCAGGAAATGAGCAGTTTGTCCCTAGCTAGCTCTCCATCTTCTGTCAAGACAGAAGAAAAATTACTTTCCAGGAAATCGGCTATATCTGTGTTCTAATGTCAAGTTTCACTATTATAATTTTGAATGGACCAATTTTCTTCTTTGCTTTCTCCCTTTTGGTAATATAGCAAAGTTACAGGAAGAACAATCTATTTATTTATTTTAGTTGAATCAGCTGCCACTTCACTAAACTAGCTATGCCTTAGTGTTTTTTTTTGCCTGGTTAGTTCCTTTCAAAGCTTGTTTATGATTCTATAAACCTCCTACCTCTCTAAACTTTTGAAACATATTGGTTTTATAGCTATTTCAATGACATTTTCTTTTGGTTATTTGTTTTTCTGGCACCCTTTTTAATGACCAGTAAGCATTTGCTGGAGTTAAGGAATCCTCAGTAGCTTCCTTGAGAAGGAGGTAGTTTTAGGAATTCCCACAGTACTTTATAAGCACATAATCTCCAGCAGGACTGAAGGCAAGGATCAAATTGGTTTCATCTGAGGATTCCCCAAGGCTTTGTATCCAGGCGTTAAGTATTTACTGAGGAAGCGAATAAGCAGAAAAAAGGAAGGAAGGTAAGAAGGAAGGGAGAGAGAAAAGAAGGAAGGGAGAGAGAAAATATATATATATTTTTTTACCTCATGTGATGGTAATAAAAAAAAAACATTAAAAAGCATGAATGGTGGTGGCTGCCATTTTTATTTCCCTATCTGCTTTTGGTCAGTCTTGCGGATAACCGGGTGGGGTTGCATACAGACTTTGACATTGATGGAACATTGGTCTCACCTGTCTTCACCACAGACTAATCAAAACAAATAAAATGACCTAAATGAGAGGCTATGGCATGCTGTTTCCGTTCCATATACAGAATTAAAAGCCATCTGATTTTAAAAAATTAAAAATAATCAGCAACCTTTCCTTTAAATAAATTAATTCCTTGGTTTAGTATATTAGCAGAACATTCTCGGTCATACACAATTTATCACATGCATATAAAGAAGCTCGTGTCCTACGGAGGTGAACATGGACGCCGCACAAGGAGCACATTCATTTCCTTTACACATCCGTGAGGGTGACAGATGCGCGCGGTTCGGTATTACACCCTAACTTAAATCAGAAGCAACTGTTGACGCACAATGTCGCGATGCGGTTTTGGTAGGAGAATGTGATTTCTCTTTCTGAAATAAAATCTCACCAGTGCTGGAAGGGAATTCCATGTGGATGGGAGGGATGTAACAGAAGAAGCAAACTCAGAGCATTCAATAAAAGACTTTGGGACATAAAAGCTGGTTCCATTTCTCTAGAGACTGTTTTTCCAGGGAATAATAAAAACAAGGAAGTGAAGGAGTTGATAAAATATTTCTGCCTTTTCCAGAGTCCAAAATAAATTGTATATCATGTGAGATAGTAATTAGGAACCGAACAAAACCACCATCTGCATTTGTTTCCCCAGAGACTCAGCGAGGGTACAGCACTGATTAAGAGTATCTGGATACCTTGGTTGATACCGAGATCCTAGCTGAGTCTTGTAAAAAACACAATCACTGATATGCACAAGAGGGCCTCGGAGTTTCCTTGGCTCATTGTAGCAAGGTGATGCCCATCTGAAAGTTTTTATGTCTATTCATACCCTAGACAGATCCCAAAAGGAGATGAGTCAGTGATGGACTGAGTTTGCCTACAAAGAGGACCCCAAGTGGATTTCGGCGGAGTAATTTCCCTCTGTAGGCTTATGAAACAGGCGCGTTAGTATGATTGCCCTACAGAAAGCCCCGTCAAAGGTTGCAGAGTGTCTGCTTCACCCTCTCTAAATGACTTGCAAATTTATTCAAACACAATACGAGGAGATGCTTTATTTGTTGAAATAACTGTCTGCAGTGTCCTGCACAAAAGGGTGAGGTACATCAAGCAGAAACATGGACAGAAATACGTTGGTCCAGAGACTCATAAATCCTTATTTGAATCTGCCAACCTGAAAGCCACGTAGAGCCCGAAGAAACTATTTTTCCTAAATGCTACATCTGATTAAGCCATACCATTAAATGACAGCTGAACTTTAACATTAATATGATATTATTTAAATAACTGCATGATTTTTTTTTACACTAAAAATGATGAATGATTTCTGGACAGCTCAATTGACATAAAGCAGGAGGACTCTTTAATGAGATTTGACAAAATGGAGACATATGCAGAATATTCGTTACAGTTCGCATCGCAGGGGCCCTCCCAGGGAAGCAATAGAGGACTTTTTTCCTTTTTTCCTTTTTTATTGTCTATAGGCACTGAACCCTTCCTTTCAATTGCCACTCCTCTGTGGATTTTGAGTTTTTCTAGGTCATTTACATACTCTTAAGCAGAGGATTCGGTGGCTTATGGTTCTGAACTGGGACTGTGCCTGCAGGGAAATCAGGGGCATCTGGAGTTAGGTCAATGTGGGTTTGGAGTGTCCCAGGAACTTTGGGCTCACGACCTATCAGCCTGATGGAGACCAAGCAACTATTCTTTTGACTGGTCTTGCGCCGTCCATCACGAACACAGCAAACACACTTCTAGCGAATTCTTACATATGGATACATGATCAGAGAAGACTTTCCTTTCTCTAAAATAGTTGTCTCTATAGTATCAATGCTAAAGGATTTCTTCTTGAAAATCCCAATTAGGCTATTCTAGAGCGATTCTCAACATTTCTCATTCACACTGCTAGCTACAGTTCCAAACTGACGGCTATTCAATGATAATCTTATTTGGAAGATTCTGAATGCAAGAAAATGCCATGCTAAGTATACCTCTCTGACTTTCAGAGTCATGAAAACATTTCTCACTTCTCCCCACCAAAACATAGAATATTACTCGCATTCGTTCACTTATTTTCGAATACTCTCTTGAACGCTTTCCATCAGTCAAAGGTTAGTTACACATATGAAACATTAACATCTGTTCGCTCGCGCATGTGAATTCATATTATTCGGATAATCTTTAAATCATAAAAATCATCTTTAAGTATATATGAAATCGAAATATTTCCCCAAACGGCGCCTCTTAAAAAAGAAATGAAAACAAGGCAACAGGGAGAAAGCAAAGCTAATGCTGAGTGTGCTCCGATACCGGCAGGCCTGCATTCCTTCTACGAGAAGGAGGCTATCGAAATAGAAAATAAAATCAGTCTGCTCCTGCCATGGGGACTTCCTCAGGCTATGAAAAAGTACTTCATGTCTAACCCTAATTTTTTCCATAGCTTGAGGTAAACCCCCTAGCTCAAAGCTTCTCTCTAATCTAAGTTACTCAGTATGTGTCCCTGTCCAAACAAGAGTTAATATCAGTGCTCTGTCATTTCAAAAGGGTCTTGACACAGGATACTAAGAGCAGAGACTCACATGCCTGGAAAATGCCCAGTTGCAACTAGATGAAAAATACAGTTTCAAAAAAGGGAGAGAGAGGAAGATAGGTCCCTACCTTGCTCTTACCTTCGCAACATCCCCGTCAGAACCCTGGAGCTTTTGCCCAAGTTAGCATCTGTTTCTCGAAGCTAGAAGGAGAAAAGCAGCATTGAAACAAAACAAAGCAAGATTTCATGCAATCGGATCATTTTGAAAGTGCACTCTGGCAAGCAGCAGTTTTTTTCATGGATAAAAATCCAATTAATAAAAAATACTTAAATACATGAAAATACATCTTCATACCTACACAATCTCTGACGATTCTTAGATTTAGAAGATTATATGTAATAGATAATCCCAGGAATTTAAACTGGATACTTGAACTGGCTATAAAAGCAAATGTCTTGGAAGCTAACAAAGCCGAATATACATCTGGTAATTAAAATCTAATTCTGAATGTGTGAAGTCCTAGAGACATAAATGGAAACAAAATGAACGGAGTGAAGATGAGACATCATTGTTTTTGCAGCTTTCACTCTGAAAGACTTGACATACTCCAAAATCTCCTCATGACCTTCTCAGTTACAGAGCGAAATAAAATACCTACCTGGGGGCATTCTGGGATGGAGTATTCTTTCTCCATTGCACACTCTTTGTTTTCTTCTCCTTCTACTTGACATCCCTCATCCACCCTTGCCATTTTTATACACACTTACATCTATGTCATTGTTACTGTCTATGCATGTGCCTTTTGGTTTAGGTCTTATTATTCACCGAATTTCTGAAATAATGGTATCACTTCTACTTACTCGTTCACGTGCTCGCTGTATCTTTTCTCTGTCGTGACTGAGGTTTTCCAACATCTCCTGGCCAATTTGCTCTATGGAAAAGGAGAGTTACGTGAGGGAAGGTGACTTTGGGTGTAAGTGGGAACAACCCCTAGAAGTACCAAAATGGCGGCAGGTGCAGAGTTAATGTTCAATAACTGTACATTACATATCGGATGCATAGTTCAATTCATGTACCTGAAAACTATTTAGACAGTGTTTAATAAATTTATCTGTGTGTCTTAGGTATGATTAGATGGGATTTACAATTCAGCCTATAGAACATAACCAACAAGGTGGTGACGATTGAGGAGACAGGACTTGCAGAAGGCCACCTGGGCATATTCGTTATTCACCAAGATGGAGAGCGCAGGTTCGGTGGTCTTCCTATTATTTTATCAACATGGAATCTAGTCTTTGGTTTTGCAGGTTATAACTAATTTTAATGACTCTACTTCCCCCGCCTTATTATTGCACTGCTTTGCATATGGAAGTGTAACTCCATTTAGAACAATTTTGATTTTAATGTATTTGCCCCGCACGCACAGTCCTAGTTCTCTCAGCTACTTCAGCTTATTGGCAGTGGAACTCTCTCTAGGCTTTTGCTTTCTTGGAGCAAGGGCTCCTTTAGTGTGTTCTCAGCCGCTGTGGATACCTGAGTCAGGATGAGGTGCACTTCACACATGGTTGAGGAGATGTGTGAAGTTTAAGCTGCCGACAGAACTCCCATTTATACAGGAATAGGCAGGTTAGAACATTCATTAAAAAGCACACTGCTGAGTTCCAACGAGGTTTTCCTCTGCCATGGTCATCCCATTTGGTTGGCTCTCCTCCTTTGACAAGACTGTAGGTATGTCCTGACCCGATAAATATGCAGCTGCCTTGAATAATTTTTTTCTTTTCAGACTCATTCTCCATCACCTGGGAGGTACCTCATTCTATAACAGAAGACTGACAAATCTGACTCCCTTGTAACGTTGGCAACCCATCTGACTACCACATTCTGACTATCATATATCCATATTTCCTTCTTTTTTCTTTTGTATTGTCTCTTCTCTTCACCCATAACCAATAGCAACAGTTATCTCTGGCTTATAGATTTGTTGAGATTCTCAACAAGAATCTATTGCAATGATAGCAAATCATTTAATAACGTCACTAGGGAATCACCATGATAGTTATTTGGCTCAGGTATGTAAACTAGCAAATTTTTTAGAGGGACATCCTAAAAAACTGCAGCAGGGGTTAGACCTTACTGGGAGCTCAGGCTGGGAACTCACTGCTCGAGCCTAATTCCCAGTGCTGACCTCGCCTACATTACCTAACCTCATTGTGCTTTAGTTCTTCATCTCCAAAATGGAAGGAAGACCATTCTTTGTCATGGGGCTGTGGCAAAGGTTAAATAATTTAGCTAAAATATTTAACACAGTGGCTGGCCTATAATAGTAAGCATTTGCTGAATGATGATGATTAATATAAAAAACCAATGGACTGTTAAGACCTGGGCTCCCTCCGATCCTAGGTCTACCACAAACCACTTGAACTGGGTATCACAGGGTAACATATCTGTCCTACCTTCCTCACAAAATTGTTGTAATAGTCAAATGAAGTTAACCTATGTAAAAATGTTTTTAAAGCCATAGGATACCATACAGATGCAGGTCATAGTATAATACATGAGAATCAAGGCACTCAGTGAAAAATCAGAGTTCCTACTCTGGGCCAGGTGTAGATGCTGGGGACATGGCCAGAGGATACCAAGTCCTGCACTTTTGTGTTAAGAGTGAAGATTTGGCAGCTAAAGGACAAGTGCTACACTAGAGTTTGTATTTCATGGCATATCAGAAAAAGGACTGTATATACCTTTTTTTTTTAATGCTTATTTTGAAAGAGAGAGAGAGAGGGAGAGAGAGAGAACCACAAGCAGGCTCCATGCTGTAAGCACAGAGCCTGACTTGGGGCTCGATCTCATGAACTGTGAGATCACATCCCAAGCCAAAATCAAGAGTCAACGCTTAACCAACTGAGTCACTCAGGCACCTCTGTATATTCCTTTCATGACAGAAAATCCAAGTAATAAAAAATGCTTAAATTCAACAGCATAAATATATTTTTGATATCTATACAAACTCTGAAAATTCTTTCCAGTATAGTGTCCCTCCTTGTATAGTATTCCTCTCAGATAGATGTTAGTTTTTCATTGAGTCCGTTCAATTGATACTTGAGGTAAATTGGATCAGATATGTGGCTCCCAGTAGAGGCACAGTAAAAGTGGAAGATAATACCAGTAATGAAGAAGGAAAAAACAACTAGAGCTGACTTTTTCTTTTTTTGCATGAACTACAATATTCAATTCCATCATACTATTAAGCGTTACACTGACTTCCTTTAATCAACAGAATTTAGCTATTTTAATTCATTTTAACTAAAAATCTTGAGTATCTATGGACGCCGTCAATATCTTAATCATTTTAGCAAAATACTACTTACATAATATTTTCTCCTATCAAGATTAATGGCATTGTGATATATATAGGAAATAGGTTATTATCACTGTGTCTGTCACCAGCATAATGTTTCCAATAACTGTTCATGGAAGGAAGCAATGAGCAATTGAAAAAAAGTACATGAAAGGAGTATATAAAGTGCATGAAAGGTTTGTGATCTATTCTTGCTCTCACGGCTTCTCAAGTGTGGCACTGGAGAAGTCAACATTGGGATGTAGGTAACAGATCCACGATTCTATTGGACTTGCTAGCAGAAAAATTATTCTGAATGGGTCCATAGTCTGCTACTGAAAGTATCAACAGACAAGAGGTAAAGAGCAGGCCTTATTTAGGAGTTGTTAAATCACTTCTCAATCTCCTTGTCTCTTGGGAAATATCTCAGCATCTGAAGTCTTAACCCATCTGGCAAGAGAAGAGATACTGGCAAGAGTGCACTCATCTTAATGGTCTTAATACCCACGTATCGTCCATTTGTTGGAAACAGAACTCTGTTTTTCATTTCTTACTCGCTACCTTCAATTTTATTTATTTATTTTTTTAAAGTTTATTTATTTATTTGGAGAGAGACAGAGTCAGTTTGGGCGGGGGAGGGGCAGAAAGGGAGTCAGAATCTCAAGCAGGCTCTGCACTGTTAGCATGGAGCCTGATGCAGGGCTCAAGCTTATGAAACTGTGAGATCACGACCCGAGCCAAAACCAAGAGTTGGATGCTTAACCAACTTAGCCACCCAGGCGCCCCACTACCTTCAATTTTAATGCCCCAATAAAGAAAAGTCCAGGCCAAACACGTTAGAAGTGACCACGCTTATAGAACAAAAGGAAAAATTAACGCAAAGTGATGTATGGTTTCTTCATTATGTGTTCTCCTATCCCAATTAAAACAAGACAAAATTGGAAAGGATTTTAAATTAAAAAAATTTTAAGTTTATTGTAAGAGAAAGAGAGAGAGAGAGTGCGAGAGCAAGCATGAGCGAGGGAGGGGCAGACTGAGAGGGAGAAAGAGAATCCGAAGCGAGATCCACATTGTCAACACAGAACCTGACACAGGGGCTTGATGTCACGAACCATGAGATCGTGACCTGAGCTGAAATCAAGAGTCTGACACTAGACTGACTGAGCCACCGAGGTGCCTTGGGAAAGGATTATTTTAAAGATGAACTATCTTGGTCAGAAAAGTATTAGACATTTAGGGATTATTTTATTAAAAAATTAGTAACACTGTTAGGTTTACTTTTCTTGAATAATTTGACTGAAGATGTACGCATTCACCACAACTCTAATGAAGAAAGAACCCAAGCCCATAGGCCTGAACCAGTGCAGATCTGAGATTCCCTGTCTAGAGTTTTCAGTCCTTGAACCCCTCCTAGTGCCTTGAGAATGGGATAGCCATGCTGCCTCTACTGAGGTAACTTGAGAAATCATAAATTTTGTAAATACTGCACCTGTTGACTATGAGGTTGTTCTTGAGGGGAAGAAACAATGGGAAGCATAAAAGAAAATCAAAACTGATGCCATATGCTGGAATTCTAACATGTTGATATGAGCATGACGGATGAATTCCTGGAAAGAAAAGTGCCTTCCTGATCTTCTTCTGTCCTGCCCACAGGGGTCCTGGGAATATCCTGGGAGTGTGGCATTCAAACTGACAAAGTGAGTTTTTGTTTTCACGATTATCCAGAATGAATCATAGCCTTTATTGGGTTACGAATTGCAAAATGTGCTTTGGCTGACATTGCCTCTCCTTTTCAATATCTTTGGGGTGGGGTTGGGAGATATACACCAGGCATTCTACACTTTCCTGCCCCATAAAGGAAGAGAGCAGGCAGGAAACTACAAATCTAGCAAGACACTTCCTGAAAGACTGGTCTGGCATCACCAAAGATAAGGCTGAGTTTGAGGAACCTGTACCATGAAAAGCATCATTACTCTTTATTCCAAATAATAATGCTACCTGAACTAGCATAGGACTGGCATGAATGAACTTTAAAAAATAATTATTGGACTTATATTTTGGAGATGAGCCGATTAAAATATTCTTATATGAAGGCAGAACTGACTGAGGCTCACATCGTGTTATACTATAAATGTGACTGAAAAGGAAGGAGCCTCAAATGTAATTCATCAGAAAACGTTCCACTGATAAACTCAAAATATTAAAAAAAATGTAGTCATTATGCTATAAGCAGTGTACTCACCAGAAAAAAAAAAAAAGATCATTCTTCACCACACTGACATTTAACTCTCTTGTGGCAAACTTTATTAAGGATGTTTTTTCTAGCAAATTATTTTAAAAAGTGAAGATAGCCAGTTGAGCCTTCTGTAAAGAACTCAGATAAGGTAAGGTTATTTTCTGGTACTCAAAACTTCGTTAGCAATTTCAGTAACAGGTAAAAGGCATTCATAATTATCCAGCTATTGTGAGCATATGAGGACTTCACTGAAGTTCAGGACTGCACAGAAATACTGTAAAAGAGCTATTTTCTAAAGCATGTGTTTTCATATGTACACGGCACAGCACCAACCAGACAAGTGAAAAACAAAAGTACTATTTCCTAATAACTTGGAGTACTGGATTTTGGACATGACCTTGGATATTCTGGCTACCAAGTGTAACCAAAGTAAAAACTTACTGCTTTGGAAGGGCAAAGGAAGTCACACATAGTTTTCCCAAGAGGGAGTAGCTCATGGGGTGGTTGGCATTTAGCATACCTTCTTGGACACCGTCTCTGGTATCATGCCCTGAGTGGGTAAGTTATCCTCAGTATTGTTGTCACTCAGATATGTATAGTCTTTTAAATTCCTGACACCTGAAAGGTAAGGCATCTTACACAATCTTTCATTATTTGACAATTCAAGATGCGTGAGAACTTCTGCTTCCAGCTAGGATGTAGAAAGGTATAAATGACTCTCACAGAAACAAGAAAAACCCAGACAAAATAGTCACCATTGTTGAATGCGAAAGTCCAATGTATGCAAGGAAGCTTTGATAGAGTCTAGAGACAAACAAGCATCTCATATGTGAGTGAAGAGCAATGCCAATGTTCACACCTGGGGTGAGTGCCTGATTTAAGTACAGGCCTACTAGAGACAGACTGTTCAGGAATGAAGAGAAGTCATTCCAAAATTATATGAAAATGTATGTGTGCAAGACAGAAAGAAACCTAGATGAGTTGTAAACACAAAAACAAATTGATTGGTCTGGTAATTCTCCAATCTCCAAATTTGCCAAGGAAGAGGCAGGAGAGGAGGGACTGGTTAGTAAGAAGAAACATCACATATTCCCACATATTCTTGTGGTGCTTGTATTCTTGTGCCTGTATTAACATTGTCAGAGTTAAGTCCAAATGTGAATCAAAAATGTGGGAAACTGCAGACCAGCCTCCCAGATCAAATACTGATAGCATTAAACAACAACAACAAAGGGCTTACACATAGGTTGGGGGTACACTAATCTCAGATGAGCCCAACCTAACTAGAGATTCAGCTCTGCATCAACTCGACTTAATTTTAGAAAGAATCTGATCAATCCACAGATCAAATATAAGATAAAATGCTTTCAGAGAAAAATAAATTCAAGATGTTTGTATTTCAGACTCTACTGTTCTTTTTTACACTATGTCCAAAATACTATACACATTCCAAGGCATGCCAAAAAAAGAAAAAAGGTGAAGAAGAGATTAATAAAGTGAAAACACAGCCTATGGAAGTAGACCAACAGATGGCTTAGTTATTAGAGTTAGCAGAGAAAGATTTTAAAACAGGTATCATAACAGTGTGAAAGACTTTACTGTAAAATATATGCATAATAAGTGAACAGACAGTTCTTTCAGGAAAGAGATGGAAACTCTAAAAAGGAACAAAGTGAAATTCGAGAATTAAAAAATACAACATCTGAAGCCAATTCACTGGATGGACCAGAGTATCATTCAATATGCAAGAAAGAGTCATTGAACTTGAAGACAGGTTAATAGAAATGATCCAAACCAAAGGAGGAAAAGAAATTCGGAAAAAAACAAAAACAAAGACAGAGCATCAACAATCCGTGTGCTAATCACAGGTTGTCACACATACATACAATCAGGGTCCCAGAAAAAGAGATTCCCCTCTGGGAAACAATAGGATGGAAGAAATATTTGAAGAAATAACAGTCAAAACTTTTCAAACTTTATTATATAAAAAGTCAATCCACAGATCAAAGTAGTTCAACAAGCTCTGAGCAAGATAAACACAAAGAAAACCAGCCCTAGTCATATCATAGTCAAACTTCTCAAAACTAAAGATAAATAAAAAATCTGAAAAGCAGCCAAAGGAAAGAACAAGACCACGCAGGAGAGCAATGATAAGAATGAGGGCTGGATTGTCACCAGAAAACGATGCAAGAAGACAATGGAGCAACATCCCAAAGTGCTTGGGGGAACAAGTCATCCTACTATTCTGCATTCAGTGAGAATGTCTCTTAAAAGTAAGATCCAATAAAGATAATTTTAGATAATTTAAAACTGAGAGAACCATCCAGAAGAACTGAGCTACAAGAAATGTGAAAGGAGGGGCACCTGGGTGGCTCAGTTGGTTGAGCGGCCGACTTCGGCTCAGGTCATGATCTCATAGTTCATGAGTTCGAGCCCCGCGTCAGGCTCTGTGCTGATGGCTCAGAGCCTGGAGCCTGCTTCAGATTCTGTATCTCCCTCTCTCTCTGCCCTTTCCCTGTTCATGCTCTGTCTCTATGTCTCTCGAAAATAAATAAACGTTAAAAAAAATTAAAAAAAAAAAAAGAAATGTGAAAGGAAATTCTTTGGGCTGAAGGGAAATGACAGTCGAAGGAAATTTGGATCTACAGAATTCAGATCCAAATAAAGTAAAAATAGTAACAACATATGGAGAATTAAATATATGAAAGCCAGAGCACAAAGGATGGAGAATAAGTAAACAGAAGTACACTGCTGAATGGTTTTCAAGTTATATGTGAAGGAGCATATTTATTCAAGGTAGACTGATAAATTAGGGATGAAAATGGTAATCTCCGAGCTTCTCTGTCCAGCGTGGTACCCACTAGCCACACGCAGCTATTTAAATACTAAAATAAAATAAAATTTAGGGGCACCTGGGTGGCTCAGGTCATGACCTCGTGGTTCCCAAGTTCCAGCCCCACATCCGGCTCTGTGCTGACAGCTCAGAGCCTGGAGCCTGATTCCAATTCCGTGTCTCCCTATCTCTCTGCCCTTCTCATGTTTGTGCTCTGTCTCTCTGTCTCTGTCTCTCTCTCTCTCTCAAAAATAAATAAGAAACATTAAAAAATTTAAATAAAAATTTAAAAAATTAAATGGAATTTAAAATTCAGTTCCTCTGTAGCAGTCATCACATTTCAAGCGCTCAGTAACCACATGTGGCTACTGGCTATTATTGGAGAATTCGGAAATACCATCCTTAGAAGAGTGTTCAAATTCCCTTTAAGACCTGCTTAAAAGAAAATAAAGAAGAATCCATTTGAGGTTTAATTAAGATAAAACACTTCCCTTCTCTGGGCCTCAGTTTCCTTAAATGTAAAATGACAGTCTTAAACTAGTTCATCTGCAGTGCCCCTCCTGACTCTAAAATATTAGAACTCAGTGACTCTATAAAACCTTAATGCCTCTTTTTCTCTCTGCAGCACATAAACAAACTGGAGCACAAGGGCCAAAGCAGGCCCACAGTTGTATTCCCATCCCCTGAACACTCCCCCACTCTGGCAGTGTTAAAAAAACAAACGAGAAATAGTCAAACTTAAATGCTTTTACGCAAGTCATATACTCTTTAGATTGACCAGGTCTATGACACTGGACCGCTTCATACAGTAGCTGCTGGGCCTCTGAGGCCTTTCGAATTTACTATGTAGTATAAAATATTTACAAGCACTTGGATGATGACATTATTACAGAAAATTATACATTCGTATAAACTGAAGATACACTAATGCATTCTTAGTAGAAATACGGCAAAAGAGTGTGCATGGACCAGGTTTCTTTTTCTTTTTCAGCAATTATGATTTAATATTACTTCCTTAGTGGGGGAGTACAGATTCTATTTTGCTTTAAGATGATCAAATCTAGGGCTGCCTGGGTGGCTTAGTCCGTTAAGCGTCTGACTGCGGCTTACATCATGATCTCACGGTTCATGAGTTTGAGTCCCGTTTTGGGCTCTGTGCTGACAGTGTGGAGCCTGGTGCCTACTTTGGATTCCGTATCTCTCTTTCTCTCTGTCCCTTCCCCGCCTCGTGTGTGCACGCTGTCTTTCTCTCTCTCTCTCTCAAAAAAACATAAACATTAAAAAACAAATTAAAAAAGATGATCAAATCTATCATTAAGCAATTAAAACAATCATCAGTGCTACTTTCATCGAAGTCATAGTAGCGGAACCTCCCCTCTGTTACCTGGTTTGCTGCATATAATTAACGAACACTATTCCCAGAGCCCTCAGACGTCAGTCAGTGAAGCTGTGCCACCAATCATGATGCTCTGGAATGAGCAGGTACTATGTAAACTGAACTTGTTAAACAAAAGGAGCCATGTTAATTACAGCTCCATTCAAAAAAGAGAATGAATCTGTTCTCGTCTATGAAACAAGACCAGAACAGCAGGAAGGACATCCCTTTTTCACAATTCAATAAAGAATGTAAAAGCCAGGAGATGAAGCAGCAGAAAACCTGAATGGGCAAAATCGTCAAAACACATTCCAAAGGCTCACTTGTGGAATTCTCCAAACATTTATTTACTTAGCAGACGAGAGAGACCTGTTCGACATCGTTCAGATCTCTAGGTGAAATGAATTACTTACTCTAAACAACAACAACAACACAACACCTAAAGACTGCTGTAAACTATGACAAGTGACTAGAAAGTAATTAGAAAGCCTTTTTAGAAATCATTATGAGCAGAGCTAATCACTAGCTATACCCTTTGTGAACTATACACACATCTATCACTGAATTGTATAACATTCTAATTATCTGCTTATTCAGAAGTCATACCGGGTTCACATGGAAGAACTTGTGTGGCCAGCAAACAAACATGTTTTGCTTTTATGAAGCACTGTCTAAGCACTTCTGAACTGGTTGGCAACGAAACATTTTTTTTTTTAAACAGGAGATTTCATATAGAAAGCTGGCCTTCTGGTTTCTTTTGAAATTTGGAATCTGTGGCAACACTGAGTCCCCCTTCGCACAAGGTAAACAGGCTGGAACTGAGATACGGCTGTCCCCTGGAGAAGAGCCCGGTACTACGGAGTTTGCTATCTCCCCATCTGACCTGTGCCACTCAGTTATGTGTCTGCTTTGCTGCTGTAGAATCTGTGCCTGTGACTCCTCGCTTCTATGTCCTTCCTTCCCCCTTACCTAAGAAACTTCTTTAAAGATGAGGCCATTTCTTATTTCTCTTAGTCTAACGTAGGTGCCCAGAAAATGTTTGTTTCATGGGAGCCACGGGGCTTGAAAATACAGTCAGGTTCTATAACTTTACAGCAACAGAAAGACCGATTTTTAGAAAAAAACAAGAGCCTTATAAGTAATTGCACAGATGAGCAAAAAGGGTGCAGGGATTCAGGGTAGGGATCAGCCAGGCCATGCTGCTAATTATCAACAGAGCTGCAACCATGACCCAAGCCTCCTGAGTCCTATGTCACTGATCTTTGTGGCAATAAACTTATTCATTCATTCATTCATTCATTCATTCATTTTAAAGTGTCCAGTTCAAAATGCATTACAACGTGGGTGATAAGGAACTCTTAATACTTTAGTACACTTTTAAAATGTCAGTGCCCCTGGGTGATGTATGGAATTGTTGAATCATTATATTTACCCCCGAAACTAATATAATACCGTATGTTAACTATTGTGGAATTAAAAAAAAAAAAAAGAAAGAAAAAAAGAAAAGAAAATGTCAGTGCCCAGAAAGGCTTTCCAATCATTTGGGCAGGAGTGGGAGAGGATACGGTCTGCACTTTCTCAAACATCGTTTCCCTAGAAGAACTACAGCACTTTACAGAGAAATATGCTGTGATTTCATGGTCTTGATCGAAATAACTTTCTGTTCTTTACAAATTATACAAGCAGCAAAGAAAGTATTATAATTATCCAAACCTTTTAACTCCAGTATATTTTTGTATATTCAGTATATTTTTATTCTTTTAAAAAATAAGGGGCCAAGTCTCATACCGAATCATAAAATGTCCGTCCCACTGACCCCTTTCTCCCTTCTCTATTCACATTGGCAAGTGAATTTGTTATTCTTAACAAATGAATCTGGGAGGTGGAAAATTTAATACATTTAAATTGCTCATTCTTGCTCAATTTAAGCAAGAAATTGGGAGATGACATTCCAACCTTCCCCCCCCTCACACACCCATACTCTCACAAGTATACACTCACGGAATAAAACATATTTACTTGGCTTCAGATCTATGTTCAGAGCAGAACAGGAGAACACTTCACTCACTGTTCTGGAATGGAATCAGAGGCAGATAAAATCACAGAAGCCTGATAGTCATACGTGAATAAAAGATGATACTGGAATTTTTGGCCTTGCCATTCCTTTTCTCGATATATTGTTTTCTGGACTTAATTCCATTCTTATTATGAACTGAAGATAGAAAGGGAAAATGGCCTAAAGGATGGAATCACTTCCCTCCTTTTGATTTGGATATGTCAATATGTAAACATACGAGTAATAGACACATAGCTTGTGATCCTCAGGATTAAATACTAAATATTACTTAAATCACATCAATTTGAAATATGAACTGGCATCTCCCACTTCCCTTAATGTTTCCAAGGTTCATTCATGTTGTAGCAGGTATCACTCCTTTTTAAGGCTGAATAATATTCCATTGTACAGATAAACTACATTTTGTCCATCCATTCATCCCCCTGGATATTTTGGTCATTTCTACCTTTTGGCTATTGTGACTAGTGCTGCTATGAACACGCATGTACATGGTTTTTTAGGAATATCTGTTCTGGGTATATGCCTAGGAGAGGAATTGCTGGACTCTTGGTAATTCTGCACTTGCCCTTTTGAGAAACCACAAAACTGTTTTCCACAGTGTCTATACCAGTTCACATTCACACCGGCAATACACGAGGGTTCCACTTTCTCCTGGGCCACACTTACTATTTTCCATTTTTAAACTCGTAGCCTCACTAGTAGGTGTGAAGTAGTACCTCATTGTGATCGGTACTTCCCTAATGACTAATGGTGTTGAGTGTCTTGACATGTGGCCGGTTGGCCATTTGTGGATCTTCCTTTGAGAAATGTCTACTCAGGTCCTTTGTCTATTTTTAAGTTGGCTTGTCTTTTTGTTGTGGAAGCTGTAAGAGTGTTTTGTATATTCTGGATACTAGACCCTTCTCCATTATGTGACGTGGAAATACATTCTCTCATTGTGTAGGTTGTCTTTTCACTCTCTCGATAGTGTCTGTTGATGTTCAAAAGTTTTAAACTTGAGTGAAGTGCAATTTATCTGTTTGTCATTGTTGTTGCTTGTGCTTTTGGTCATATCTAAGAATCCATTGCCAAATCCAGGCCCCAAAGATTTATCCATATGTTTTCTTCTAAGAGCTTTGGTCCTCGTACTTAGGTCTTTGATCCATTTTGATTTAATTTTTGTTTCTGGTATGAGGGAGGAGGCTGCAGAATTATTTTTGATTCACGCT
This sequence comes from Paguma larvata, assembly GCA_030068075.1. Classification (NCBI taxonomy): domain Eukaryota; kingdom Metazoa; phylum Chordata; class Mammalia; order Carnivora; family Viverridae; genus Paguma; species Paguma larvata. The sequence continues at coordinate 32,041,490 of CM057837.1, forward strand.
AAATATTCAGAATTCATCTGGAAAAAGGTACCTTCTTCTTATATATCTTAAATATTTTTATAAAATTGAATTTATACCCTAACTCAGTGTTATATTTTATACAATATTTTTTCATTTCTTGATCCTTCTGAGCATGCTGAAAGCAGACATAGGTTAAAATAGGAGGAGGGAGCATGGATCTATTGGCTAAATGGAAAAAGCAAGTTATTGAATGTGAAGTAGCACAGGACAATGGGTACAGGCAACGATTAGGCCTTGAACATGAATGCTGCTGAATTTTAGTATTAAGAAACATAAAGTATTGACCTAAAATCCTTGATCAACCTTCAAGAAATATCACGCAGGAAATCATGTTGGAAATTTACAGGGAAAGACTGAGAAAGTGAGAAGACTAACATTAAAAGTGGCTTAGAAGTTAAAAGAAATGATTAAAGCTTGGAAATAAAATTTCAGAGGGGTAAAGTGAGTTTCTTTAATTTTCAACAAGACGTCATTTCTGCTACCCACATGTCCAGATCTGAGAGCAAAGTCAACAAACATACACTATATGCATGGGCTGCCACTCTTTGATATCAAACACTTGGAAGATATTATTAATCAATCACATTGCCCCTGAATATGCCTTGTAACTACCCCTCTCTTCGCAACGCTCCAGGCAATCAGCTACAATTGATCAGACTGGGCACAGGGGATAAGACCTATTTGCTATCCTGGATCTATATAGCATTGGGGTCTTTCTTCAATTGACAACAGAGAATACCCACTTTTCGGCTTTCAGCTAGTGCTCTCTTTCTTGAATTTTCCTGCCATTTCTTTCTGTCAAAAGCCTGAGAGTGATGACTGAAATGCAAAGGGGATAGTCAATGGCAATCTGGTAGCGTGCTTCTTTGTTTCTGGACCAGACACATTTATGGAACTTTTCATAAACAGGGTTGTGTAGACCTCATTCTAGGCTAATTAAATTAGAATCCCTGGAAATGGGGTCCAGACATGCATATTCCTAAAAATTTCTAGAAGTCGTGTGAAACTCTTTGTCAAGACTGCTAGCTTTTATTCCTCAACATTCTCTAGTACTACATATCTGGCTCCAATATAAATCTTTACCATTACACCTCCAGGTCTTTGGTACTTATAAGATCTATTTGAGAAACTACAAAGCAAGGAATATTTCTATACTGTTTTAATTAAGCTGATTTCAAGAATAGGATCATCATTTCTTAGTTTGTCTTAAAAACCGCCCCACACTTCTTTCCCTTTCTGATTAAAAAAATTTTTTTTTGACAGTACAGGAAATAACTAATTTTGTACTGTGGAACAATATAAGCTATGTAATCCAACATATTTTCTTCTTTGGCCTGAATCCTAGGAAGCTCTGGGTGAGCTAAATCCTTAATTGTAGGGCATTGCTCTAGGATTTCTTCATAGAGTGAACCTCTCCTCCACCCTCTGCCCCCACCTAAATCTTCCCTTTAATTCTTGCTTCTGTCTTCTGTCCTCGGTTAATTTTTTCTGCTCTTGGTATACTTGCCTGATCTTTTATCGCAAGACATTTCTTTTTGTGAAAGTAGATGGGGCATAGGTCAATCAGCAAAAGCAAGCCATATTGTTAAAACAAATTCCTGGGTCCCACACCCACAGTTTCTGATTCAGTAGGTTTGAGGTGGGGTCCAACAAGTTGCCTTTCCAACAAATCCTCAGATGATGCTGATGCTGCTGGTTCCCTGGGACCATACTGTGAAAATAACCCTTCTAGAGTAGAAACCTGCAGGGGCCATTCAGCCAGTTGAGCCCATGGCCTATTTTTGTAAATAAAATTTAACTGAAACATACAAACACAAAGAAGTAATCCAGAGCGATCTACAGAGGACTCTAAAATCTAATAGGGAGAATTTAGACTGTATCAAAAAGCAGCCAGAAAGACAGAGACGTTTTATTTCGGAATAACTCCAAAGTAGAAGGGCCTTGAATTTTAGACACTGACATTTAGAGAGGTAGAAACTAATGAAACTCAAGACAAGGTAATCAGTGAGCAAAAAAAAGGATGGGTGATTTTATGGAATATTCTAGCAGAGTTTTAAGGTGAAGTGACCTCAGTATTACTTCTCAATTGGAGATGTATAGCTGATAAGGGATGCAAACTGAGCTTAAATTATTGTCTTCCTATATATATATGATATATGAGGGAGCTAAAGATTTCCTAATGTTTATACTATCCTTCTGACATTAAAGAAAAGGCTAAATAAATATGGATTTTGGTAATCTAGCTCATCAGATGATAACTACCGGTCAATGTCAGGTGAAGAACAGTAGAGAATCATTCAATTTTGTGAACTTAAATATCAGTTTGACCTTAGAAGGATAGTATATTAAGAAAAAACGCACTTAGAGACTTCTTTTAGTAAAACTCCTAAAAAAGATACTTTACTATTGTTTGCCTTTCTTAGCAAGTGCTATGGCATTGGGAGTTTCTAAAATACAGAATAAAACAAAGTCACTGTTGTTTCTAAATACAATAGAGAATTTATTAAGCTTCATCAGCAAGGCTGTGTATTGAACTTATTAGCATAATTCTAAGTAGAATTTTTAATTATATCTCAATAGGCTCTGTTAGGGAACCACAAAAATTGAGTACTTTACCAAACTTCCGTGTAAGAGTATTAACAAGTTGAGGTAGGACTTTTTTTGAGGGGAAAAAAAGGCATGCAGGCTTGAACCCTTGGTGATGGAAAATGACTTCATTCATTCAATATATACCCAACAAAAGTTTATTGCTTACAGGCTGTGTGTAAAATACTGCAATGAATGTTTCCCTCCAGGGACAGATTTTTTATTTGGGGCTACTATTTATTGACTGCTTCACTGTATGCCAGACACTGTGCTAAGCACCTGACAGATACTGCATTAAATCTTCATGACCAGCAGATCAAATAGATTATTATTAACCCCTTCTAAAGACAAGGAATCTGAGGCTCAGAGAGGTTAAGTACTTTGCCATGGTTGGCCAGTACTCAAAACCCATCCAGCATTACTTGGTAAGAAGTAACCCTTTTGAAGCTAGACTTAGAAAAAACAAAACAAAATAAAACAAAACAAAAAAACCCACCACGTCTGATCGACCCCCAAGCGGACGGTTGTGGCCGCTGGCACACATGCACTTTCACCACCCCATAAAAGGCCAACATCACAGGAATTCTAGCTTAAGCAATATGGAGCAACACTCTGGACAAACACAGAACAAAAAAGGAAGCTAGACATTTTATGACTTCCTGCATGTCGTAAATCAATTACAAGGATGAGAATATAAGAAAAAAAAAATGTTTCCTACCCAAATGAAAGAAAGGCAAGATGGGTTTTCTAAGGCCCAAGAATCACACAGATTGCAGGTCTACTTCCCAGCTGGCTTCTTTTTCCGATTCTTTCTTTTACCCTCAATTTCAGAGTTTCCAAGCCCTCTCCAGCCTGTGTGCATTTTGTTCATTGTGAGACGCGCAGTGACTGCACGCTCACCTGAGACAGTAGTGACTGCCCATGTAAAGGCCATTCGTTTCTGAGGACTGAGTTCTCTCTCTGGTCTGTTTTCACCACCTGTCTATCTGCACTTGTGACTATCTTCCTGGCATTATTCATGAAGGTGGTAGGCTTCGGTTTCAGGGGGGTCGTCTACACTGAAGTGCAGACATTGTTCTAAGTAAGCACCAGCTCAAACACACTCCCGCGCCCCTTACTGTCAGCTCCAGTTCACGGAGTTGGTGGGATTTTTTTTTCCACCTGAAGCAAAGAAACATCCATCACCATCAAGTTCTCAACATTCTACTACACTCCACTGTCAACATCCGGCTAGGAGTCAGGGCAATTTCGAAGTAGTCAGAAACCAGGGTTCTAAGGAGGTTTCAGGAAATATACCAAGTAATAGTCCTGTTGCTAAAAACTTCCCTTTGATGAAGCAGGAATGGAAAGAGTGGACTTTTCTAACTCTGTTTTTCAACCTTTTCTTTCTTGGAGAAACCACTCTTGGAAATGGGAAGTCCAAAGTCCATTTATTTTTTTCCTTGATATAAGTCTGCTATCAAACAATTAGTATTATTACTACTATTATTATTTTAATATGGACATCCATTTCATCAAAAAGAAACAGATCATTAAATATTAGAGTGGTTACTCCATGAAGAGGAGACCAATGTCTTTTCTACCCAATTTAGACATTGAGATACTACAAAGTATTTTGTCATGATTATAATCTCCTCTGAAAGCCATCTAATAGGCCACTTAAGCACGAAAGAATTCTGAAGTCAGGGCTGCTCCCCTCTGTTGACCTTCTAGAGCTATGGAGGACATCATCCCAAATATAGCTGAGCACAACAGACCGCTGGCCTTGAATGTTGCTTCAGCCACAGAGCAGCGCTTAAAAAATTATGCTTAATATAAAGAGAAGAAACATAGGTTAGAAAGTCAAGTTTAGTGGAAACACAAGGAAATATCTTCTATGTATTTAATGTAAGCCAAACTTTAGGAAATAGTAAGGGCTATTTTTAGTTTTATGAAGGCTCTTTCTTTTGTAGCCCTATTTGAATTTACAGAGACAAAACCTGGAGAGGAGTATAAGAATGCATCTAAAATCTCTTCTAGCAGAGAGTGTGTGTTATACATCTGTACCCCTCACCGTGTATAGCATGTTGCAGAGCCCACAGTAGGCACTAAATAAATATTATATATGATGTCATGTAATAAGCCACTCTTCAAATTACTCGTATCAACCCAGTTTTGGGGACCAATACACCTTGAGAACCCAGATGATGCCAAAACACAATGAAATTTCTTCTTCTTCTTCTTCTTTTTTTTCACACAAACAGAAAGCTCAAGAAGCTGGTGAACAGCTCAGTAACCTAAAAAATGGCTGTGGAGAGCACTCTTTGAATACGAATTAGCAGTGGGGACTGGCAGCATATTTATGAGGTCTCTTGCCGGGTCCTTTCCTCCTGTGAATGCTGTATAATTCATTGCGCGCGCCCTGACCCCAGTGCGCTCCTGTTCTGACAAATCATACTTGATTAAGACAAATCTTTATTAGTTAGCTAGTCAACTTCCCCATTTATCACTGGCAAATCCCATTCTCCTCTTCAAGTGCAGGAAAAGTGACGGAAGCCTTAAACACACACACACACACACACACACACACACACACCCTAAACAAAAATAAAATTATTTGTTCTACAGCAAGTAAAACCAGAAGTCTCAAGGTCTTAGTAGATGATTAAAAAAACTATTTAATAGGTATATATTATGCCCACTGACGAACTCAAATCCACTACACATTTGACTCAGGCTGAGCAATTGTTAATTAGGGATTTTTATCTTCTACTAACTCTTGTTTGAAAGCAAATGCCATATTAAAAAAATGTATTACAAAGTTAGAGGCTCAGAATCCTGAAAAAAAAAAAGGAAAAGGAAAAAGAGGACTGCTGAGCAGAGAGAATGTTTAAGGCTCCTACCAAAAGAATAACAACAACAAATCTTTGAAAAAGTGAGACAGAATAAGGCAGAGTGAATTCAAAATTATTCTTGATTCTTCAGTACCATAGGAAAATGCATCTCTTTTTGAACTGTCTGCAATGTTTTTCATGAACTTCAATGTTGGTTTACCTAAAGAGGATTTAAGGTGTTTACAGTGGATGATACTCATTTTAGAGTCTGGTGCACTGAGTCTGGTGCCAGAACTGTTCTCAGAAACCCGACGATGAAGCCATCAGTTACAAAGAAGCATGCCATGTCCTAGGACTGCCACTGAATATAATAAATAGCACCTTCTGACAAGTTTCAAAAATCCTCTAGCTCTACAGAGCTCGGAGTCGGCCTAAACCATTAACTTTCTTCTCATAGCGAGAGCAAAATGGAATGAAATGGTTTGAGCTGATTTTCATTTCTCCTATTTTTCCACTTAAATCCTGATTCTGATGAAGGTGGAGAATCTTTTTACTTTTTCCTAAGAAGCTACGAGTCCATCCAGATATGTAATTTCCACAGAGATGAGCTCATTGTTCCCTTTATTATTTTTTTTACTGTTTATATATTTTTGAGACAGAGAGAGACAGAGCATGAGTGGGGGACGGCAGAGAGAGAGGGAGACACAGAATCCGAAGCAGGCTCCAGGCTCTGAGCTGTCAGCACAGAGCCCGACGCGGGGCTTGAACTCACAGACCGCAAGATCATGACCTGAGCTGAAGTCGGACGCTCAACCGACTGAGCCACCCAGGCGCCCTCATTGTTCCCTTTAAAAACAATGTTGAGACCATGTGTAATACAGGAATCATTTTACAAAAAGCTTCTATGTGAGATCTTAAACAGTCTGCACTAATGATAAAGGAATCTATATGTAACTTATGCGGAAAACCCATTTTTATGCTCGACAACTTTAATGAAATGCCAGTTAACGTTACATAGAACGCATATCGTCCTTCACCTCATCGATGCCCTGAAGTGTTAAATGGAAAGTAACATTCGATGATAGTTTGTATGTCGAGGCTGCCTTATTTTGCCAAAATCTCCCACTTAGACATTTAGAAAATGTGGCTACACCTTGAAAAATGAGGTCAGAGCTTGGTATGAGAGACTTCAAAAGAACACCTAGTAGGGTGGGAAATAGTGTGTTGATGGTTTTATAAGCAGACGGGTTCTGAGTGTATCTATGGATTCAGAAGGGATCGCACCTCGACATTCCCTCCCCACTCCACAGGTCTTTCATCACAATCTCAAAGCACTGAAAAATATCCCGAAAGTGAAAATTGCCATGGTCACACTGGAGAATCTTGATTTCATTTGGGGGTGGGCTGGAGAGTTAGGTAACTGGCTTACAGTATGCCCGCGGGGGTAAAGGAAAAGTCTGCATCACTTCCATTTGTCCATGGATTCGCTGTCCATTTTTTCTTATAAATCTTAAGCGATTTGCCCATGGAGACAAACTTGACATCAGAGGTAGGCTGAGAATTGGGTTCAGTAAACATTATTGAGAGCCAGTTATGTGGAAGGCACAGTGAAGATGTAAAGAAGAATAAAGCATGTCCCAACAGGTAGCAGCTCACGCTTCTGCGGGGTAGAATGTGAGAATTGCCACCACTAGAACGAAGTGTAAGACATCGTACGAGTGCTAAACAGAGGAGTCTGCCAAATGTGTTAGATCAATTAATTCGTTCATTGTCTTTGCAGGTCTCCAAGAATCCACATTTCATGACTTCCACCCTAGGCTTCCCCCAAATCCCCATTATCATCTGCCTCACAATCCTGTGACTATCTTTGGACATAATTTAAAAACTGAGTATCTACTGATAACCTAACTGTAACTGATATTCCAGTGTGCAACTCATATTTCTCATATTTCTTTCCAGATCTTAGAGGACAAAGGTCAGGAGCTGTGAAGACAATGATTCCTATATATATAAAATATTGATAACATTCATATATATACTATATATTATTATATTATGTGTGTATATATATATATTTTCACTGTAGCTTCAGATTCAGAATGGACATAATACATACCAGAAACTAACTGCAAACAATAAATTTTGAAAACAATATTGTACAAGGTTGATGTACAAGGAAGGTTTTATTTCTAGCATATTTGCAGGCAAAGATGTTGAAAGGCATCTGGTCCAGCTACTCCTACTTACAGACACATATCTATTACTCAGTGGTACATAAATCAAAGTGGATGATGAAAAGATAACACTGTCTCCCACCAAGAAGCAATACATTGCTACTTGGTGTAGTTTCATTTCTACATAACACCCGGCACATAATAGATGCATAATATTATGGATGGATGGATGGATGGATGGGTGGATGGATGGGTGGATGGGTAGATAAACAAATGAGTGGTGGGAAGGTCAAGAGAAAGTAGGAGTGAAAAGAAAAGTAAAAAGGGGAGAACATTAAAAGCTAGAAAGGCTAAAAGGATAAAGGTGGTAGAGACGTATTCAGAGAGCTACATACTGATCAGTAGAATTCTAGAGTCCACAGAGATTTAAAAGTTATTTATTCCACTCAGGGGTTGGATTAGATCACCTGGAGAAAAGCAATTTTTCTAAATGCCTTCTCGGGCAGAGCTTGGATTAGAATCCAGAATTCGTTACTCTTCATTTCACATCCTATGTAACACATAATACACAAGCAGAAAGTTCAAGACCATGTAATTGGTGTGGACTCTTTCTTATTAGAGTCAATGAATGGCTCTGGGGCATGCTTCCTTAAAATAGCCCTATCACTCCTACAATCGTGGGGGAAATGCTAGGGAGGCAGATTTCCACCAAGGAGAATCCCACACAGCACTGGTCTAACTCATCATTTTAGTGATGGATGCTATCTGAAACCAGTCAGAAATACCAAATATACCCATTTATACCCTATAACGAGTTACTGGGTCAAGACAGGTGGCAGAGAGGAGAGGGAATGTACTTTTTCCTTATACTTCACTTATTCAGATTTTATTTAATTTTGAGAAAATAATTCAAGTAGGTTACATACTCAGCTATTGTGAACTGATTACTGATTCGTTAATTAATTAATGAATTAATAAATTAATATTTACTTTGTGCTTACTATGCACTCACCAGGCCTAGGAATCAAAACCCAAACATGCCATCAGATGACCACAGTGGGCTATTAGGTGAACAATGGTTCCTTGAAAGTAAAAGTTAAGAACATTTAATATTATAAAATTCTGTTATAGAACAACAACAGAAACCCCTCAGTTGAATGGTTTGGGTTATTTACTCATCTACACATTTTAATGAGATAGTTTCATATGATGAGTGCTTTCAACTTGCAAACGCATTCCTAGAAAGCAAAATAAACATCAAGTAATTGTACTGTTTTGTTGCTATGTCTAACTACTCCTGAAATCAAACTAGTCCTCGCCATAGCATGATTTTGCTATTGTGTTTAAGGTTGGTAAGTCAGTATCATCAGCTATCCTAATGCAAACACTCGATAGAGAAACCCAATTCTGCTGCAAATTTTCAGAATGTGTTAAAATTGATGTCAATGTCTCAGTAATTTCGCAGTTTAAAAAACAGTTAGAAATGTAATGACTACACTACACTTGATTAAAGCATTTACAACTCTAATCAAAAACTGACAGCAAGATCAAAGATGTTAACTTAAATCTCTCTTCTAATTATGTTTAAAATGCCACACCTCAGGCCTGTCTCTCCTCTTCTTTTTCAAACCAAATTCTGCTTAAGAAAGATCTAACACTTCTTAACAGTTCATTATCCAATAAAACTATTCAAAGCTTAAAAGCAATCTACACAATTAGTCAGGACCTCAGGGAGTCCACCGGTAGTCTTTATTACAGGACTTCATATTAAAACACCTTAATTATATTTGTCAAATGGATTTCATTAAAACCCATCGTCACGTTAATTTTCATATTTTGACAGTGCTGGCATAGGCATTATTACCACCTGCCAGGCTAGGAACTACAACAAAATTGTCAAATTCCTTCAAATCCTAAGCAGTTTCTTTTGTACCTGACTGATAGTTTTCCCTGTGTGGGGAATCTATCACAATTAGGAGAATTAAAATACTCCTACTTAAATTTGACTCTGAATATATATGTTTCTTGCAGGTGCAGGGAAAACAAACTGCAGCCGTGCTGGGTTGCCAGGTGCACTTTGCAGAGAGAGTGATGCACATACTTTGCAGTGTATCTGAATAGCAAAGCCCAGACATCAAACAGAATGCACTATGATTCAATCACATCAAAACCATCAGGACTTGAAAGCTAGGACATTTTTTTTTTTACCTCCTATTCATTATGCTGCCATATTTCATAAAATATACGGTGTTTCTGGCCATTCACTTGAGATTCAATTGTATTTTCATTTGCCACTGCGATTTAGACTATTGAAATAGCAAATGGAAAAAATACATACATCCCTTTCTTTCCAGCTATGCAACGTTCAATGTCAACAGAGATGCAATGTTTATAGCACTGCCCTAATTTAGTTAGTTATGCAACTTTAGGAAAATGAGGATGTGTACACTAATAAGCAGAGCATTTTTGTCTATTTTTCTCTTGATTTTCTATGTCTTTGGTAGCATACGGGGTACAGAAAGAGAATTCCTCAATGATACTCCCTTTAGATTGTGCACATAAAATTCTATTTTTCAAGTGTCTAAGATAGAACAGGAATAGCAAAAAAGGATAGACTTTTTTTTTTTTTTTTAACCTAACAGACTCATAAGATATAACAAAGGAGAGAGGTTTCTGGCCTATGTCTAACACACTTCAGGGCTTTGTACAATGGTCTCAAGAGTAATAATCACCTTGCTTTATGAATACTTTAAATCACAGTAAATGATCTCGGACTATTTTCAGTAAAGCTGGAGTTTTAAAGATTACTTACAAAATCACAAGATATTTAAAAAATCATAAATGATCACTGACTTACATGTCTCATAATGTAATATAATAGAAACAGAAAATATGCACAGAAAATTATGCACAGGGGAAACGCATTTAAATACAGTTCCAATGTCACCACTGCCTAGAAGCCTTTCATGATCAACTTTGCTGGCAATGCTTCTCCCACTGCTGGACTCAGATCAATTTACTATCTGTACTGCTATTATGCCACGTATCCCAAAGCTTGGGATTCTGCTCTCTCTGTGCCCAGAGCCTACCAGTGTGCCTGATATTGCATACACTGTGCATATCCACCAAGGAATGACTGAGCACGCTCCTGCGCATCTCCCCTCCCAGACTGGAAGGAACTCCCCCATGGCAGGGAAAACCTTATTATCATTTACTCCCCTACCCATACAATTCCTCATAAATGGTAGCCATTTGGCATCTCTATCTCTACATAGATAGATAGATAGATAGATAGATAGATAGATAGATAGAATCTATCTGTATACATAGATATACAGAAATATATGGATATATTGATAGTATGTTATGAGTGTGAATGTACGAGCCGGCATACTGAATTCTACTGAAATTTATTTTTTAAAAGTTCCAAAGCTCTTATATTAAAGAACATAAGGACCATTGACTCCTTTTAAATTTTTATTAACTGTCAGGGGCGCCTGGGTGGCTCAGTCGGTTAAGCATCAGGCTTCGGCTCAAGTCATGATATCATAGTTTGTGAGTTTGAGCTCCACATCGGGCTCTGTGCTGACAGTTCAGAGCCTGGAGCCTGCTTCCAATTCTGTGTCACCTGCTCTATCTGGCCCTCCCTTCCTCATGCTCTGTCTCTCTCTCTCTAAAATAAACAAACATTAAAAATATTAAATTTTTATTAACTGTCACTACAATCTTGAACCATGAATCCTTCACGTTTGTCTCACTTTTCCTTGTTGCCCCTCGGCGACTCTGCCTGCAATGGGTGAGGGCAGGTGGAGCCTGGTGAAGTAGATGGGTGAGAGGAACAATTTGGACACTGCGGTGGGGATCAGAGTTCTTTTCCAGAGAGCTCCTCAGCTGCTCGAAAGCATATTCCATTGCAACCAGTCAATAATTTATTTGAAGCCATTATTATTAATAATCCCAGAACACATGGATTTTTCTCATTAGGAAAAAAATTGGAACAATCTACTATTTTAGAAATGTTCCTAGAGGGACACTTCAAAAATGAGGCCAGATGTGGTCTACATTCTGGAATATTTGAAGTTCAGTTGATATAAATAGAGGCCTACAGAAACCCTGCTGACACGAAAGTCGCAAGGCACATATAAGTTTATAAATACTGCATTTATTACATTTTATATGCAATACATGCTAACTTGGTGCTCCAAGAGTGATTTTGGTCATTTACAAACTTTTCTGTCTTAACGCTGTGCTATCAATTTCTGCTCAGTAGAACCCTGGCCCTGGTCATTCACAAAGGCTAACATGGTTCCCACCTCTTTGTTGTCTGTCTGTGTTCAAAGGGGTGCACGCGCGGGAGCTGGGGTTTAGACCGAAACTCTACGTGGTTTATACAGTGGATCAACACAGGGATGTGTCTAATGTGGGCAGTGCATAAAATACAGCCTGAAGTTTGGGTCCTCTAGGGCTCCCACTGGAAAGCGATCATTTGGAATGGCGGAGGGGCATCTAGAGGGGACAGGGCTACTAAAGGTAATGGGTAGAGACGATCATTTAAGGGAGAGCTCCTGCAAGTGCGACTTTGGTCTGGAGGCTGGGACCCTCGCCATGGCTCTCTGGAATTTCTGTCTGGGAGCTGTCTGCACTCTCAAGACTGCCAAGTCATGTCCCGTCTTGAGCTCCTGTGAGCTCCTTCCAGCCCCCTGCTTTCACAGCTCATGAGCCCCGGTGAGGGTCTTCAGCCTTTCTGAATCAGGCAAAATAAGGAAAGCAGCTCGCATGGCTTTTTGCTTACGAACAGCAAGCATGGCGTGCTTGCGGGATGGGGTAGTAGGGCGGTAACGTGGGACGTATGGGACCACTGGAGCCTGCAGGAGGACTGGAAGGAGAGTTGCAAAGGCTTTCGAACAGCATGATCAGAGAGAGAGCCTGAAGTGCCCAACTGACAGCTCTACAAGCCCGCTCAGATATTGCTTTTTCCAACAGGAGAAAATCCGTGACTTTTGCTGTTTTTCTCCCCCTCCTTTTAGAATGATTACCTTGAAAAAAAGCTATTGCTTTTTCTGTAATAGTCAGAAGACAACAAAGCAGTATTTACTATTCTTTTGAAGTTATACGAAAACAGCCAATGAGAGTATGCCTGATTGTCCACTGTCGGCTAGGAACTGAGACTTGTGCCTTCATACTGAGTAATTTGGATGCTACGCCACAGCACTCATCAACATCTTTGTGGAGCCCAGACAACGAGTGACACCAAGATCTGTTTCTGGATTGAGCCCTGTATTCTGCATTCAGACTACCCTCAGGGCTACTACTCTCTTATACACAAAAGTATACTGATCTCTTTAAATACAACAATGACTGACTAATTCAATCGTTGCCAAATGATAGGCCAATATTAAAATGCTTTAGCTATATTTTTCTTTTGGGACTCAACACTGTAGCCCTTAACGTAGTACACTAACAAAGGCGAACAAATCACTTATGAAGTAGAACAACTCGGTCTACTTAAATATCGATCTGTAAAAGCTAGTGTGTGTGTGTGTGTGTGTGTGTGTGTGTGTGTGTGTGTGTGTGTGTGTGTGTGTGTGTATTTTCTTGGAGTGCTGAGATTCCCCCCTACACACTCCCAGGCTCTGCAAGGCCTGATCTGCAAAGGAATATGTCCCCTGGTTCTCCATCGGAGGTGGTGGTGGGGTAGGGGGTGCGGCATGGGGGCAAGCTATGGGCAACACAAGATTGTAGTCAGGTTCAAAGACTGACTGCTATAATTCTGGATAACTGGGGAGGTTTCTGCTTATTTTCTTTATTAAACTCTCATCCTAAAACGGTAGGATTTTATGCTCCATAGGTAGATAATATTCTAATGGCATTTGTAGATGTTGCTATTTAGAGAACTACCAATGTGACATTTTTAGCATCTCTGCAGTGTGTTTGCAAAATAAACACAAAATAAATCATTTTTAAAATAATATAATCTTAAGTGAGCATTTAAAAATAAAAATTATTTAAGAGATATCCTCATGTTCTCTGAACTTAATTCTTTGGGCAAAGAAAAATAATTTCATCTTTTTATTTTAACTCCAAATGGCCCTTTGATTATTACTCTTCAAAGTCCCCAGCTGAAGGTGGGAGGCAATGATTATTCCTAATTTCCTGGTGAAGAAAAGCTGCACAAAGGAGTTAAATTACTTTTCCATTGTCATAAGTGAGGAACGAAATCATGAAATGATACTTTGTTTCCTGGTCTATGTTTTCACCTTCAAAGCAGAAAGCTAGCACAAACCGTACTGGGAATATATGCGGTTTCTGGAAATTCGTTAGGTTTTAGCCTAATGTGGAGGGTCGACGAGGATTTTAAAAACAGGACAGCAAAAACAAAGAATTAGACTAACCTGACCTTTGTTTTTTATGAAAATTCCCATATTCTGTATACACTTCTTCAATATCAGTAAGTTTCTTAAATTCGAACATCAATTCAGAGGTAAACAGAATTCCTGCCAGGACTTCAGAGTGTTTTCAGGCTGTTTTAGGGATCTTAAGTCAAAAAATGTCACAGGATGTCAGCTCTTGAACACTTCAGTGAATAAGGTAGTTCTTTGCATATGCATATTTATTGAATTTCATCAGCAAGTCAGCCTTGTAACTTCTAGGTATGAGGAGGCCAAAATGATGATGTTCATATGAGGAGGGAAATACAACCATGTTCAAAGACCGACACATTTTGAAATTTTTAAAACATCATTGTTATAGAATGACTATCCAATTAGTAATTGTCTATGTGATTCATCAAAAGAATAAACATCAGAAAATCAAAGTCTGTAAAGTCCAAAAGCTCAGTACTTAAATAATCTTTTGCTTTTTATAATCATGTCAACTTTGATTATGCATTTTTAATTGTCAATGAAATTTGGTAATAGAAAGGGAAAGCCTTAATTGAAATGCTTGTAAAATCCTCTTACTTGGAGAGTTTGTGTGAGTTGATTAATTAAGAGACGTTCACAGTTTTCATATTGATTGCCTTTGTGTTTCTGAACTTCCTGTCTGCTGCTCACGTGCAGAGTGAAAGTAAGAAACCCTGGATGTAAGGAGATGTAGGATTTTTTGAGATAGGTTACCATGTTGATAAATTGAGTGGTTTCTCTCCCCCCCACACACTTTTTTGGAAGTATTTCTCTGTTACCCGATTTTGTGGAAAGAAACAGCCTTTTAAATGCTGACACATTTGCCTCAGTATCATCATTTCAACAAATATTTTTAGGAGATAAGATCTAGTATAAATTTTTATTTAGTGTATTAAACTTGAAAGACAGAACTAGATACCACCTTACACTGGTTCAAGTGGCTAAAATGAATAAATCAGGAAACTATAGATGCTGGCGGGGATGTGGAGAAGTAGGCACCCTCCTACTTGCCTACTGGTGCAGCCACTCTGGAAAACGGTGTGGAGGTTCCTCAAAAAAATGAAAATAGAGCTACCCTATGACCCAGCGATAGCACTGCTAGGAACTACCCAAGAGACACAGGAATGCTGATGCATAGGGGCACGTGTACCCCAATGTTCATAGCAGCACTTTCGACAATAGCCAAATCATGGAAAGAGACCAAGTGCCCATCAACTGACGAATGGATAAAGAAGATGTGGTACATATATACAATGGACTACTACGTGGCAATGAGGAAAAATGAAATCTGGCCATGTGTAGCAACATGGATGGAACTGGAGGGTATTATGTTAAGTGAAATAAGTCAGTCAGAAAAAAACACTTTAACCTCTACTACAAAGCGGTGGTCATCAAGACTGTATGGTATTGGCACAAAAACAGACACATAGACCAATGGAATAGAATAGAAAACTCAGAAATGGACCCGCAAGTATATGGACAACTAATCTTTGATAAAGCGGGAAAATGTATTCAATGGAAAAAAGACAGCCTCTTTAATAAATGGTGCTGGGAGAATTGGACAGCAACTTGCAAAAGAATGAAACTAGACCACTTTCTTACACCACTCACAAAAATAAATTCTAAATGGATAAAAGATCTGAATGTGAGACAGGAAACTGTCAAAATCCTAGAGGAAAAAGCAGGAAAAAGCCTCTTTGACCTAAGACGCACCAATTTCTTACTTGACACGTCTCCAAAGACAAGGGAATTAAAAGCAAAGATGAACTATTGGGACTTCATCAAGATAAAAAGCTTCTGCACAGCAAAAGAAACAACCAACAAAACGAATAGGCAACCAATGGAATGGGAAAAGATCATCGCAAATGACATATCGGATAAAGGACTAATATCTAAAATCTATAAAGAACTTACCAAACTCCACACCCGAAAAACAAACAACCCAGTGAAGAAATGGGCGGAAGATATGAATAGACACTTCTCCAAAGAGGACATTCAGATGGCAAATAGACACTTGAAACGATGTTCAATGTCACTCATCATCAGGGAAATACAAATCAAAACCACACTGCGATACCACCTCACACCAGTCAGAGTGGCTAAAATAAACAAATCAGGAAACTATAGATGCTGGCGAGGATGTGGAGAAGTAGGCACCCTCCTACATTGTTGGTGGGAATGCAAACTGGTGCAGCCACTCTGGAAAACGGTGTGGAGGTTCCTCAAAAAAATGAAAATAGAGCTACCCTATGATCCAGCAATAGCCCTGCTAGGAATCTACCCAAGAGACACAGGATTGCTGATGCATAGGAGCACGTGTACCCCAATGTTCATAGCAGCACTTTCGACAATAGCCAAAACATGGAAAGAAACTAAGTGCCCATCAACTGACGAGTGGATAAAGAAGTTATGGTACATATATACAATGGACTACTATGTGGCAATGAGAAAAAATGAAATCTGGCCATGCGTAGCAACATGGATGGAACTGGAGGGTATTATGTTAAGTGAAATAAGTCAGTCAGAAAAAGACAGATACCATATGTTTCCACGAATAGGTGGACTTGGTGAGACTAAGCAAAAACCAGGGGGAGGGGAAGAGGGGAAAGAAAAAAAAAGACACAGAGAGGGAGGGAGATAAAACATAAGAGACTCTCAAAGACTAAGAACAAACTGAGGGTGAGGGAGATGGGGGGGGAGAGGGGGTGACGGGCATTAAAAAAGGGCACATGTTGGGATGAACACTGGGTGTTATATGTAAACCAATTTGAAAATAAACTATTTCAAGCTATTTCAGCTTGTTTTGCTGGGACCAAGACAAAAGACAGTGGTAGTATCTCTATACTAGGTTGCTATAGCAGAAAGTATTCAAGAAATTGGTATTTGCTGCCTTTATCTGGGTGCTGAAGTATATTGGTGCTATAATTTTCCAATGACCCTGAGAAAAGGAAAGGTTTAAAATTACAGGGAGCTCAATCTACTTAACTATAAAGTTAAATATTTCCCTATCCTTTAGAGTATCACTGAACAGTGTAATTATGGAATTTTACATAACAGGTTACATTTCAAGATAATGAAAATAAGATTGATCTTTTTTTGATTACTCTTTCCTCCTCCCATTAAATATTTAGGAGGGCATTGTGAGATAAAATAACAAAATATTTAGGGTGTAGCCACAAGGTAAAAGAAATTTTTAGGATGCCATTGTAAGATAAACTTGAAAATTTTCTGGTTTGTTTGTTTAGGAATTTTCCCCCTATAGCAAGACAAGATACTTCTCTCTTCTTTTGAACATTTCAGCATATTTGTCCAGCATTATTTTTTCATTCTCTTTTATCCCCGGGGCTCTCAATGTTTAAATAGCTCCCTCCCATGTAAAGCTTTGCACTGATATCGATCAGCCTAGGCTGCAAGTTACTATGAGGCATTTTCAATAATCAGCCCAGCTGTTCAGAGAGCTTCTTGAATATAACCCTTAGGTAAACACCATGCTGCACTGAGAACTCTCTGCCAGCAACCAGCCCTTCTTGGCAATCTCAAAGATTGCTAGTAATGCTTCACTAAACAAAGAACTTAATTCTGATTTTAACAATGGAGGCAAAAGGGTAATTCAAACAAATCCCATCCCATTCACATATGTAGCAACTCTAAGGGGTCCCCCCTGCTCACATGCTTGCATATCTGATTAATTCAAATGCACGTGTGCCAAGGAAACCATTTTTGCAGAACCAAAAGGCAACGGCGTGCAAGGCAAATTTTTAGTATTACCGTTTTCTTCCTTAATCCTCACATGCAGATTTAAGTTCGTTCTTTTAGATCTTTTAGGGCAATTACATTATCTACCTCTTTACAACGTACAGCAAAGAGATAAATGTGCAATTATTCATACTTTTCCATTACTTTTTAATTTCCTCTTTCCTTATGAGTTAAATGCTAAAGAAAAAGAGACACGGCACTCCTGATTGTGATCTCCTGCTGACATGCAACAAGGGAACCTTAAGGAAGTACTGAAAAAATGGATGCTATATATATAAAGTATAACGTAAAAATAGCGTGAGGTAGCCATGCAGTGAAACCCATAATGTTCACACCCTCCAGTGGGTGAAGAATAAACATCATAAAAGTAAACAGCATTCCAAAATAGATGGCACCTATAAAGTCTTGTGAGTCCCCAAATTGTTTTGCTTTTAGAAAAAGAAAACAAAACCAAATAGAAGGTAGGTATAAACAATTCCTAATGTTGCAATTGGAACCATTCAAAAAGACTTTCAGTTCATCACTGAAGTCATATTAAACATATCTGTTTGGTTAAGGCTATTCTGAGATGTGGTTGCCACAGAGGGCTCTAGGTTCTGAAAAAAGAGACTAGTCTTCTGATAAATAAGAGATTTGAAATGTTTCCTCTGGCTTATGACCCACCCTGAATAGCATATCCATGGCAGTAAATCAGAATGACCGTGTTTTTTTGTTGGTTCATTTTGTTATGGTTGGTTGTTTCCCCTTTACTTGGGGAGAGAAGAATCGTTCTATTGCATTTAATTTATAATGACTGTGCCCTGTGGTAATAGGCCAAAGAACAGAAGACACAGTCTCTGCCCTTCAAATCTACTTGAAAAGATGGGACTCCGCTCCACCCTCGCAGAAAAAAAAAAATAACCACCAATTACAACAGGTACAAGTAACAGTATCAAATAACATCGCCATTGTGTATCTCTATACTAAGTCCTGATATTGAAAAAAAAATATCAAATACATGAGTTGGTTAGCTCAAGATTCCTGGTCTACACAACGCTACTACACAAATCCCTCCTATTAAGGAGGTGTGGCCTGGACTTTGACGGTGATTTATCCACCCGTGAATCTGAGGCAAAGCACTTCTGCTGGATCTTTCCTCTTAACAGGTGCCCATAAGTGTTGGCAGTTCAAGCGTCCTTACCTTGTATCCCTTCCCCACATTCTCGAAAAAATCTCCTTCGAGATCCTCTTTCACTTTCATGGCTTTAAAAATGTCACTTCCATTTTTATGCTTAATCTGTCTCTTAACCTGTTCCAAGTTTTAGTCCCTATATGCCATTATGTGCTGGATATGTCACCCTGGTTGTCTCACCAACTCCCTACATTCAATAGGCAGAAAACAAAAACCCCACCTTCTCACTGTGCCTCTTGCCATCAGTTAAGGGCGGGCAAATCCAGGGGGTCTCCCAGGACTGACACATATCAATTCATTTGGAATCTTCCTTTATTTTGTTTCCCACGTTGAACCAGGCAGCAGGTCTTTTTAAATCTTCTGTGGACAGGTCTCTCATATTCGTCTCTTCTTTTTCATTGCTGCCGCTGTAACCTCTCACACAGACTCGTGTCTCCTTCCTGACTTGTCCTCTTCTTCAATCAGCAATACATCTTGATTGCTTAATCTCCCTAAACCACCAGACTCATCATGCTCAGAACGCTTTAAATGCTTACCAAGCAGAACCCAAGGCTTAAGCTAGCATTCAGAACGTTTCAGAATTGAGGCCCAACTGCTTCGAGGCTTCCCTTCTCATTGTCTCTGGCAGAGAGTCGAGGCGCTGCTCCAGGGTTTTCAACCTTGGCACTTATTGACATTTCGGGCTCAATAATCCTTCACTTGATCTTAGCCAAAAGCCGGAGAAGCAATGGGCTAGAGAATTCTTTGCTGGAGGGGAAGGTCTGTCCCATGCACTGAACGAGGTTCAGCAGCATTCCTGATCTCTACTGACCAGATGCCAGTAGCAGCCCCTCTCTCCCAGCTGTGATAACCAACAACATCCCAGACATTGCCAAATATCCCCTGGGGGGGGGGGGGCAAAGTCAACACTGGTTGAGAACCATTGCTCTAGTCAGATTGAACCTGGGCACTCCAAGTCTTTACCCATGTGGTTCCCTGTCTGACATGCCTCTAACAAACTATTCCTTACAATCCCACTTGTTCTTGGTTCGGCGAAGACACAGCATCTTTTTTTTTTATTCTGAAGTTAGCCAATATCCCAACAAGTGTCCTCCTTAATGCCCATCACCCATTTTCTCCATCCCCATCAACCCTTAGTTTGTTCTCTGTATTGAAGAATCTCTTACGGTCTGTCTCCCTCTCTGGTTCTTATCTTATTTTTCCTACCCTTTCCCTATGATCATCTGTTAAGTTTCTCAAATTCCACATATGAGTGAAATCATATGATATCTGTCTCTCTGACTGACTTATTTCACTTAGCATAATACCTTCCAGTTCCATCCACATTGTTGTAAATGGCAAGATTTCATTCTTTTTCAATGCCTAGTAGTATTCCATTGTGTATATATACTGTATCTTCTTAATACATTCATCGGTTGATGACATTTGGACTCTTTCCATAATTTGGCTATTGTCGATAATGCTGCTATAAACATTGGGGTGCATGTGCCCTTTCGAATCAGCACTCCTGTATCCTTTGGGTAAATTCCTACTAGTACAATTGCTAGGTTGCAGGGTCATTCATTTTTAATTTTTTGAGGAACCTCCACAGAGTTTTCCAGAGTGGCTGCACCAGTTTGCATTCTCACCAACAGTGCAAGAGGGTTCCACTTTCTCCACATACTCGCCAACATCTGTTGTGTCCTGTGTTGTTAATTTTAGCCACTCTAACAGGTGTGAGGTGGTACCCCAATGCGGTTTTGATTTGTATTTCCCTGATGATGAACGATGTTGAGCATCTTTTCATGTGTCTGTTGGCCATCTGGATGTCTTCTTTGGAAAAGTGTCTATTCATTCTTCTGTCCATTTCTTCACTAGATTATTTGTCTTTTGGGTGTTGAGCTTATTAAATTCTTTCTAGATTTTAGATACTAACCCTTTATCTGTTGTGTCATTTGCAAATATCTTCTCCCATTCTGTCAGTTGCCTTTTGGTTTTTTTCATTGTTTCCTTTGCTATGCAGAAGCTTTTTATCTTGATGAGGTCCCAGTAGTTCATTTTTGCTTCTCTTTCCCTTGCCTTCAGAGCCCTGTCAAGTAAGAAGTTGCTGTGGCCGAGGTCAAAGAGGTTGCTGTTTTCTCCTGGAGGATTTTGATGCTTTCCTGTCATTTAGGTCTTTCATCCATTTTGAATTTATTTTTGTGTAAGGTGTAAGACAGTGGTCCAGGTTCATTCTTCGGCAAGTTGCTGTAAGACATTGCATCTGATATGGATTCTTGTGCATTTGTCTCTGCCAAGAGAGGTCTCTTTCTCCTCAAGCTGCTAAGCACCCTGTCTCACCTTACCAGGATTCAAATGCCTACATTATCCTCTCTACGAAGGTGAAAGGTGCCTGAAAGCAGGACCTCGGTTATCTTTTATTCCCCAAAATGATCTGCACAGTGCCTGGCTCATATTATGAATGAAGGCACCTCCAGCTTCAGCTTCCTAAGCCTTGGAGTTATAAGGTAATGGCAAGGCAGTAACAACTCTGGTGAATGTCCTTAAGAGGCTCATAGCACTAGCTTCTGTGATGTTTCTCTGCTTGCCTATCTCAAAGGGCAAGAAAGATACAGAGCAAGTCTTGACCACCCCATCTAGGGCCCACCCTTCAGAGACATAAGCAGGTAGATTGTAGGGGAAGCAATGGGCATGGATGGTAAGCGGATGACAAACTTAATAAAGAACAGACAAGCCAGTATAAGAAGGCTTAAATGCCTTTTAGAACATGGCAGATATATAAAAAATTGTCACGATCAAGTGTACCATAAAGAAGGTGGAAGACTGAGAGTCAAAAAAAACTAATTATGTGGCAGGTTTTTAAACAGCCTAATAGAGAAGTTGAGTGAAACAAACAGCTCGGCAAACTACCTGGTCACGGGGACATAAATATGAAAAAGCAGCAGATTCTCCAGATGGGTCAGAACAGATCACATTTTGTGTTTAAAAGGGAGAAAATATGAAGTTTGTGCGTAGGGGTGTGTGTGTGTGCGCGCGCGCATATGTGTGCGTATACGTATAGTAGTTGGGAAGGAATGTATGCTATTGATAAACTTTGGAGAAAGAAATCATCTGTATTGGAAAGAGACTTAAAAGTTGAGGTATAATCCAGAGCAAGAATAAAATAGCTCAGCACAGTGCAGTCAGCCCCGTACGAGAGGGTGCCTTCAGGGTAACACACGCTGCTGCTAGAAACACCAACCAGAAAATGGACAATCAGGATCTCAAAAGAGAGTAGTCATCCAGAGGGTCTCTGTAGGACCAGCCTCGTTCCTTAGCCTTGAACCAATGTGGTCTCGCCACGGGCAAGGAAAACGTTGCACTCCTGCACAAAGTCGATTCCAACAATGTAAGCCTCCGGAGCGTATTTCTTATGGAATAAAGACCAAGAACAAAAATAAAGACTGAATAAAAAAGCAAGAGTGCAACACAAATTTTAAAGTAGTCAATCTCGCAAAACTAATTGCACAGAAAAGGGCGGACATCCCCATGACTCTGGAAAAAGATGTCTAGATACACCACTAACAAAGGCAGCCTGAAAGAGACATTCTTTTCTAATTTTGTTTGGCTGTGGTTCTTTTTATTGTCCCCCTCACTGTTGCTAACTGGTGGTATACTCTAGGGTGGACCCTGCTGCTGTTTGGGCTTTTATTTTGGCCTAGAACCATCTTGATAGTGCTAATCGAATACGTTAACTGGCTGCACACTCTTATGCCCATGAAATCACAGAACAATTGGGAGGCCCAGGAACGGGGATAAAATGGGAAAGGCAGGTACTAAAATTTGGCTAAAGACATAGGGGAACTCTCTCAGTGATGCGTTTACAATTCCAATGTTCTCAGAATGGGGGAATATTACTTTGGGGGGCGATGTCCTTTTCCTCACGACTGTGTTCCTCCAATCTCTTCTCTCACTTCTTTTTCAGCTGCTCAAGTATCCTGTGGTGTTATTCCCACCCCGGTGCTTTGCCTGCCATCTCCTTACGGTGTTTGAAGATTGACTGTCCTTTCTTTGCAGGTAGTGTGGGGTCCTACTTCCAGTAACATGCTGACATGAGGTAAACAGAAAGTATGGGAACTACTTTTCCAAAATGTCTGAAAAAGGACAGCAGCCCTCACTTGTAAAATGGAGAATTCAGGGGCGCCTGGGTGGCTCAGTTGGTTAAGTATCTGACTCTTGATTTCAGTTCAGGTCATGGTTTCACGGTTTGTGACATCAAGCCTCACATCGGGCTCTCTGTTGACAATCCGGAGCCTGCTTGGGATTCTCTCTCCCTCTTTCTCTGCCCGTCCCCTGCTCATGCTCTCTCTCTCAATATAAATTAATAAAGTTAAAAAAAAAAACAACTTTAAAAAATGGAGAATTCAGAGGTTTCCTCCTAGGCTTCTGGTCGGGCATAGCAGAGAATTTACTTACAGGGCTTGGCTCAGTGCCTGGCACTTAGGGAGTGCTCAATAAACGTTAGTTAATATTCTTTGTAGTGTCATTATGTAAGTCCCTATCATTCTCTGTGACCTACTATGTGCTCTGGCTGATGCTGCAGACCTAGAAAAAGCAGCCTTCATTCCCATCAAACCTCCTTTTTATAACAAATATTTTTTCAATGCCCCTTTATCAACTTGAAATGAAATTCAGAGCTAATATAATCTATGATCACATACAATTTAAGATCAATGTAATACCCTCGCCATAAAATAAGGAAAATACGCAGGAAAGTAGTGAGGTGTATTTCTACACACAAATGTGTGGGCCCTGCTATCCTAGTGGATACAGCACACACTTGTACTCACATGTAAGATTAACATAAACGGGACAGCTACACATACATGCAAACCAATACGTGTACATTCTACTGATGACTCAAATACCACAGGCGGCATTACCGTGAACGTTGTATCACCAAGCTTCCCATCTGCTCCTTGTTCCCCAGCCCTCTGTGCTTTGGAGGGACTACATATTAGTTCTGGCCATGGAGCTATAGATGTGTCTTATTTTTGGGTGCAGAAGCACTGAGGAGCTAGTATGCAAGCCCCTTCTACCCCTGCCTAAGGTGGCTGGGGACAACCCCCATGGTGGCGTCAGCCATGGACCCCCAATTAACCGTGAGCACAGCCTGCTGCCAATACTTGATGTAAGACTTTAAGTATAAACAGAAAATAAACTTTGCTGTGTTAAGGCGCCAGGATTCCTAAGCTAATGTGTTTCTGCAGCATAGCTGTGCGTATCCCTCAGTCATGAGCAACTCTTTTAAAATATACCCTGATTTGGGGCACCTGGGTGGCTCAGTTGGTTGAATGTCCAACTTTAGCTTAGGTCATGATATCATGGTTCGTGAGTTCGAGCCCCATGTTGGGCTCATTGCTGTCAGTGCTGAGCCCGCTTTGGGTCCTCTGTCCCTCTCTCTCTGCCACTCCTCTGCTTGTGCTCTCTCAAAAATAAAATAAAACATTAAAATATATATATATATTTACTGATTTATATATATATATATATATATACTGATTTTATACAATTGTTTCACACCTGGAAATTTAGTGGATGCTAAAACTATGCAAAATATATTTTGTGTTTATATGGAAAACTAGGTTCAGATCATTATAAACAGCGTTTTCACCTGTATAAATGACCAGCAGGATATTTGAGAGTTTGTGTAGAGCAGGGACCGTCTGTGTTGAGAAAGAACATCCACCGAACTGTAGAACATTTATTATCCTTGCCTCTCATCATTGGGATAACCAAAGTGAACCAGCACAGGGTATAAAACTTCCCCTGGAGGAAGAATACCTCTGGGCCAATAACCTAGAGACAAGATCAACATGGACTCAACTTAGCCCAGCTGTGCATTGTGGGGTTTCATCAGTGAGTGGTTCATAGATTAGAGAATCTTAGCATAATGGACTGTTCCACAAAATGTTAAAAAAAAAAAAAGGCAAAATAAAAGGGTTCTCTGGTCACAGTTTGGGAAATTCAGGGCTAAAGAGTATAGAGTGAGTTTCAGAATCTTTAAGGGATGGAGCATTGCAAATCTCCACCTGGGACATACAGGACACACTGTTCTCCATGCTTCTGGGAGCAGGCTGGCCTTTTATTTCAGAACTTCCTGCAGAACTCAGGAAATGCAATCTCCACTTCCCAGATGAGCACGCCAAGGCCCAGAGAAAGAGAGAGGCTTGTGTCAGGTTGTCAGTGAGTTAGTAGCAGCGCTACACCTAGAACCTCACTTAAAAATCAATGTTCTCAACCATAAACAGGAATTAGGTGAGATACATGCTCCCATGTGGAAGAACCTCAAAAACATTACACTAAGTGGAAGAGGCCAAACACAAAAGGTCACATATTATATGATTCCATTTATATGAAGAGATAAATCCATAGAGACAGAAAGAAGAACGTTGGCTGCCAGGGGCTGATGGAGTATAGGAAGGGGAACAAGTACTTGATTGGTATGGAGTTCCCGCTTGGGGGGATGGAAGTATTTTGGAACTAGATAAAGGGGGTGGTTGCCTAACACTGAATGTACTACATGCCATGGATTTATGCACTTTAAAATGGTTAATTTTATGTTATGTGACTTTTATTAAGAGTGAATAGGTAAACAAGGTTAAAAAAATAATATTCTTTTCTCTATTCTATGCTCTTACCAATTGAGTTGTCCCATACACTAGAAAGCAGCATAGCAGTATGATCTTTTCCATATGCTTTCTCATATTGTTGGTACAAATATTATTTTATTACTTTTCATTTTCTGGTTATTGTGTGAGGAAGTGGCTGCCATAAACCTACAGTGAATAGAATTTTATGGGGATTGATTATAACCTGAAAAAGATAATTCGGGTACTTTGAATGGGGCAAAGTGGTTTTCTACAAGCTAGAGTCTGTGTTCTGCAGAATGAGAAATATCAGGGAGCTGGAGTAGGATGAACAGAGGTTCAAATCCTGACTCCATTACTTCATGGCTATCCAGTTACAGCAAGTTATTCAAATTCTCTGACCTTCGATTTCCTCATGTGTTATGGAGCTGTCATACCCACGACACAACACAGTCCCTGGGTCAGTTAATGGCAATGACGTAGGTAAAATGTCTAGAATGGAACCTGAATCCATAAAATGAAATCAACCCAAGTTCTGGTTTCTCCGAGTGTGCTATTTTCCCGGAGAGCATACCAGCGGGGCCTCAACTTTCCTCCAGAGGGCTAGACAGCTGCCTCAATCCATGCTAGGGATTTTCCTTCTGAAGCTGAGGACATATTCGGCTCCGGGAAAAAATTTCAGAGTGAAGATTTTCTTTGTTCTCTGACTCCATGGGATGCTCTGTTGTACTGTGCAGATCAGAAAGTGGGAGTATTGGGCAGAATATATTATGCATATGCATGTGTTTATAAAATAACAAGTATCTCTAGAAGGGAACCCCTACATAATCAAGTCTGTCAGAAGAAAGACTCTCTGGAACCTTCATCTTTTGATCAATTGGGAACTAAGTGGGTATTTTAAGAAAAAAAAAAAAAAAAACACCTGTAGGCACAATTAATATGTTTCTTTAATACACGATGGTTCCTTTCACCTCTACTCAGTTTTAATAGTATAAAATGGTATTTTAGAAAAAAAATATTGACGAAGTCATCATTATTTTAAAATAATGCAGTAGCCACACAACTGCACTGGACTACATGGAAGGACTTATTGCATATGGCAGACTGGGGAGATTTGGTTCCTATGAGGACGGCAGATTTATCTGCATCTGAATCACCAAATGGTTTGGTGCCATCATCTCATTTTTTTTTTTTTTTTAATGTTTATTTATTTTTGAGACAGAGAGAGACAGAGCATGAGTGGGGAAGGGGCAGAGAGAGAGGGAGACACAGAATGTGAAGCAGGCTCCAGGCTCCGAGTTGTCAGCACAGAGCCCGATGCGGGGCTCGAACTCACGGACCGCGAGATCATGACCTGAGCCGAAGTCGGACGCTCAACCGACTGAGCCACCCAGGTGCCCCTCCATCATCTCATTTTAAAACAAATAAGCTAAGTTAACTAACTCTAGTCACTGGAACCCAGCAAGCTTAATTCAGTGCTCCTGAAGCCATTCAGGAAAAGTAAGGAGCAAACTAAAGCATTTTCATTACTGAACTGCTATTACAGAACCTCTTTTCCAAAGAGCAATTCCTGCATTTAATAAACATTCACCCCAAATCACAGAGTGTGTTACCCTGACCCACTGTGGGCTCTGCAGGAGCTCGAAGACAAGCAGCCGTCTCCTGAGGGAAGCCTAACTGGACAGAAAGTGAGTTAGCTCCTATTTTTCCAAGATTCTGTTTCTTCTTAATTCTAAGATCGGGGAAAACACAAATGAGATTCCAGTGAAAAGCCAGCTCCTCCCCCAGGACTTGAGTGGTGGTGAAAGAGAGAATGGGAAGAAGGAAGGGCACAGGATCAATCACATGGGAGGAAATCCTTTTTTTTTTTTTTAAAAAAAAAGAAAAAACAAAGCAAGCTCCCTCAGGGCCTAAAAATGAGAAGAAGGGGCCTAACGGGACTTTTTGGCACTGTCTCCAAAAAGGAATGTGATTTATGGGTTCAAACGCTCCCCACATGTAGACTGATCCAAAACTCTAATGGCAGTCCCTGGGCAAGTGTCCATCCAGAGTTCTGAGTGTCGCTGTTACGTCACCCACCATGCCAGAAGCCATTCCCTTGGCGATCTGCAAGGTGCATCTATTCAGTTGACGACACAGAGAGTCTGCTGAGTGATTCATAATGAAGTGAGTAACCAGCAATAGAAATATGAGACAGTTCATGCGTCTGTTCTCAGCGTGGATTATAAGATAGTCTGCTGTATTAAAGACAGTCACTGGAGCTGGGTAACCCAAAATGACAACTCATATCTAAAAGAAATAAATAAATAAAAGCAAAGACATGTATTGGAAAAGAAAAAAAAAACAACTGAAAAGATATTCACCAAAAGGTTAACAATGATTATTTCTGGGAGATAGAGTTTTATCTGAATTTTATAATTACGGAAAAATTTGAACAAGAACAGTTTACATTTAAAAGACAAGTTATAGTTTGGATCAAATATTGTGGGATCAAAAAAAAAAAAGGCAGCAGCACTGAAGAATAAATGGATGATCCAATATTAAGAAAACAGACATAAAAATAAAGCAGTCCCAAAGTATCCCAATCCAATAACTGAGAACTAGTGCCTAGGCAGGATTTTTAGGATGAATAACCTAAAAATGGGAAAACAGTAAAAATATGGTCTTTTATGATAAAGACATGATTTAGAATTCTTTGATGGCCCAATTTAAAATTAAAAATGATTAAATGACTCTTACCTCTACATGTAAAACAAGTATTATATATTTTTGTGCCCCAAGGTCTGGTTCCTATATTCTCGAACAGTAATTCTGAATTTGATGATATGATCTAAATATTTAAAACAATCTCACTTTGCAATAGAACTAGAATATTAATCCTATAATACCTAAATATCAAGATTATGATTCATACAATTTCATGCGGTACTGTTTATAAAGTCAAAACGTAAAAAAAGAATGTCCAATCATATGTGAAGAGTTAAATTATGGCACAGACATATTATGGAATACTAAGCGACCACTAAAAAAGAGTAATTAAGATCCATATACATAGACACTAGAAATATGTATATAAATCATTGTTGAATGGAAAAAGCAAGGCACAGGACAATATGCATAATATAATTTTATTTTGTTAAAAGGAGAATGTGTGATTTTGCACATAATCTAGGAAGAACTTGACCTCTTCTCTAATACATGTGCAGAGCTCATTCTCTCCCCTCCTTCTGGACCCTGCCTAAAAGTCATCTCAGAGAGGCACGTGCTGACAGGTCACGTCTAAATCAGACCCCCTTGGAGTTCTCTATCCCTTTATCCTACTTTTCTCTATATGCATCATTACCACATTTTATATTACATTTTTACTGATTTATTGACTATCTCCCTATCAGAACACAGGTTTCATGAGAAGGGAGACCTCATTTGTTTGGCTACTATTGTTAGTACCAGTTCCTGGTACATGGTAGATGCTTGGATATTTATTGAATGGATGAATAAATAAATGTAAATATATACGTAGATAGGCAGATATGTATATGTCAGATAGGTATTTATACACATAAATATACACTTACATACAGATGAAACGTATAAGTACATAGAAGAAAAATCTCAAACCATACGTACCAACTGTTAATAGTGGTTATCCCTGGGAGCAGGACAGATGGATGGGTAGGGAGGAGAGCCCTTTTACTTTTTACATTATATGCTTCCATCTTGCTTGAATAACTGGCAATAAGGATGAATTATGTTATGATAAAAAAAATACAAAAAATGTTTTCACATAAAGACCAGTGTTCATGGAACCTACATAATGGTTTTGAAATGTCTGGCGATTATACAGAGGCATCCAGTTTCTCAGCTGGACTGATCAACTAAAGATATTTTAATCAGCGATGATTTCACTCTTTTTACTTTAGGCAGTGGTCCTCAGACTTCAGTGTGCATAGAATCACCTGTCCAGTTTGTTAAAAATACAGAATCTCAAGGTCTATCCCCAGAGATTCTGAATAGGGGTCGGGTAGCAGGAATTTCCATTTAAAAAAATATCACCCAAGGCGACTGACTGAAAGCCCACCCTATGAGAAACTGGCTCAAGACAGAGTTGAGACAGGGAAGATGGAATCAACATATATTTAATGAGGACCGATTATCCGCCTGGCAATTATGCTTAATTAACATTAGATAAGTTTAATTAATTGGTTGTTAGTGGAGGAGGATTTCAGCTGGTTGCATTTGCAACTAATTGGTAAGTGGTTAAAGACTCTAACAGCCTGAATAGAACAAAATACTTTGGAAGTGAAACATTATGATGCAGGTTTTGTGGCTCCTGTGAATTTTTAAAGAATATTAGAGTTAAAAAATTTATTACATTATGCCTTCATTTATATATGGGGGATGGCTAATGCACAGTATCTGAAAACAAAGGCCAGGGAGTATATCCCCTCTGCACACTAAAAGTAGTGGGCTACCAGTTGGAAAACTTATTTCTAACTCCTTTTGACCATCACATATGTCCCTTCCCTAGGACTCAGGTTTCTTATTAAAAGCTGCGAGAGTTGAACCAGATGCTCTAAGATCTCTTTTGCCTCTATCCAGCTATTTTTCCAACACAAACTCATACCAGCCTTTCCTTTGTGTTACACATGATACTTCTATGAAAGGTGCTTCCGTGTGAAATGGCTGCTGATGTGCTCCCAGAGTCTTCTACACACGCACATACGTGCGTGCGTGCACACACACACATGCACACACGCACGCACACACAAATACAGGTAAATATATAAAGGTTTCCAGTACACTAAACTCAAACATGCACTTAGCCCTTATTCTATTATAAAATATCTATTACAGTAATCGATTTCAAGAGTCTAAGTGAAAAATAACTTTGGGATGACTTTGGTGAAAAACGTACCAGAAACGACTGACTTAATAGACTTAAACATAATAACAGCAGGAACAAACTGGTGATATGAGGCCACGAAATTCTGAGTCATCGTAAGATTGAGTCTGGAATTTTCACCTTTTCTGCTATCATATTTATACTTCATTTATAAGGAGTATCCCAGTTAGACAGTTTTATAAGAAAACACAAAAATGAGAAGGTATGTTAAACAAACAAACAAGCAAACGCCCTTCCCAGGAATCCTAGAGATCTCTGGGTAAAATAAATCAAAAGCAAATATATCAGCATCCACAAAGATATGAAAGTAGCATCTCGAGAACGAGGAAACACAATGGCTCATTTCAAACATTTTCCCCTTTCACATTTCATTCTAGACTAATCAGGGGGCTCAAACTGCCCTGCTGCCAGAACAATCCATATTCCATTTATCGTTGCTGATGATGGAGAGGAAGGGAATGAGAGAAAGGGGATGCCTCGAGAGGACGACAAAGAACAGGATCACAAGGACGCTGACTGCTAATTAGCAACATATTATAAACATGGGTAAATGCACTAGTCTTTCAACTCGCGAGCCCCTAAGTTCATCTCTTAGATGGAAGTGAAAATGTGTTTGTCAGTACCATGCTGGTCTCTTTTCTCGAAAGGCGACGGACAACAAGGAGCTGGGCTGAGGGCCGGTGCAAATAGATGGGCTACTGCAAAAGGTGCCACCACTTGGCAGCAGAGGCTGCCTCTGACCAGTGCTGATCTCTCCTCCCTCAGCAACTGTTTATCTTCCGTTCTTCCAATCTCAAGGCAATCTGTTCTTCCGGCAGGGGCAATCTGCCCCCTTTCCCCGAACAGTGCCCAGATTGTTCATCGGCAACTGAGAACCCTCGCTGGTAGTATTTTTTGAGCCCCTCCTGAAGCACTGAAGGCTTTGTCTGAGGCAGAGGAATCCTGCAGGAATGGATTAGAAAGTACCTCCAGGCTTGGGTACTAAGTCCCAGTGCCTTTTGGGAAGCAGAATTCAATCAATTTATAGCCCCAGTCTCTCGCTCTAAGACCTGTTGGGGAGAACATCCTCTTGGCCGCACAGGAGCCGACCCTGGAGCTGTTTAAGATGACGGGATCCAAAGAGAGTTCTCAGCCAGAAGGCTGAGGATAATGGCCGGGACATCGAGTGGTCCAAAGGAAAGAAAAGATTCAGAGAGTTCTTTTGTTTTTTTTAAGAGTTATTTTAATACTGTTTAGAAGAAAGAAAAATACACACACACACACACACACACACATGCATACACACACTTTGACTTTTTTGGGCCGCTCTAATAAAATGGGAACGTGGTGTTTTCAGCCTTCTCTTAAAAGCCTCCAGCCCTGTCTCTTTCCTGCTGGATTTACAATGCTAAAAAGCAAAATCCCAGAAACCTATTTCTGTTTACTTAAGAAGGATAAAGTGTTACCCCAAAACAGAGGGGCCTTTTACGGAGATTGGAAAACAAATGGTTTAAGAGCATTAAGATCTACATATCTCTCATGCCAGCACATTTGAGGTCATCAATCAAACATAATCCTGAACATACAAGGTGCAAAAGTGCTAAAAAGGCCCCATTAAAATCCAAGCCTTTTCAGGTGTGCCACCCAATCCCGAGACTTATATACAAGGCAGAAACGGCTCTGGTTTATACACACAATACCATTAGGGACAATTTATCATGTCTTTAAAAGTGATCTATGGGACATTGTGAAATTGCTTATTAACTCCAGAAATAACAAACCCAGCCTGTGTTAATGTACTTGAATACCCCGAATTGGAATTGTGAAAACTTAAGTTAGAACCTATTCATATTTACAGCTTAAACTTTCTATTAATCTACCTTCTAACCTGCATTTTGGATTTTTCAATTCATATTTTTCAATTAGCATTAGATGCTACAGCTATTTTGACACAAAGTGTTAAGATGTTTGAAATAGGTTTGCTTTACCAACTGCCTAAAAGAGCAAAGATTACATGAACGAGTTCATTCTGGGCAAAACCCCAAATCATAAGACTTTATAACTTTATCTTCCAAATCTTACTTTCTCTTAAAACACTGCCGGTCTGCACTTATTTCCTGATTTTTCTTTAATCCATTATAAAGAAATCCGCATGTGACTGTCCACAGTCCTGGCTCGTCTACCTGACTTCATTACACCTTTTTTTTAAAAGGTACTTTTTGTTCTATAAATACAAGATTTCATACATAAAAATAGCACCCTTGGTCTGCATTAAAATCTACCAAAGCTAAAAATTGTAGAAGCAAAAGGCAGAGAAAGCTTCGAAACCAAGGACAGACCTGGCTGTACCTGGGCGTGCCTCATGCCCACTAATGTTCAACCTGTAAAAACAACCACAGATCTTCCTTGACTTACGATGGGGTCATGTCTTAATAAACCCTTTGTAAGTTGAAAACATCATAAGTTGAAAATGCATTTAATACACCTAATTTAGCAAACCCCACAGCTTACCCTCACCTACCTTCGACATGC
Organism: Paguma larvata; assembly: GCA_030068075.1. Lineage (NCBI taxonomy): Eukaryota > Metazoa > Chordata > Mammalia > Carnivora > Viverridae > Paguma > Paguma larvata. Next base: position 32,074,434 of record CM057837.1, read on the forward strand.
TTAGAACACTTACATTAGCCTATGGTTGCGCAAAAGCATCTAGCACAAAGCCTGTTCTATAATAAACTGTTGAAAATCTCTTGTGGTTTACTGAATGTACTGTAGTGAAAGTAAAAAGCAGAATGTTTGTAAGGGTACAGAATGCTTGTCGGTGTATCGGCTGTGGCTGACGGGGATCAGTGATTCTAACTGCCTGGCAGCATGAGGGAGGGTAGTTCGTCATATTGCCGGCCAGAGAAAAGATCCAAGTTCGAAATTCCAAGCACAGTTTCTACTGAATGCGTATCAGTTTCTCACCATCATGAAGCCAAAACATCGTAAGTCAGCGACCATCTGTGTATTCCGAGGCCCCTTCAGTCACCACAGGTCTTGGTTTACAGGTTAGCTTATATTTAGGTATATCGATTGGCTCACTACATGGTGTTGGTACAACTTTGCGCTCACGCTTTGATAGGACAACTGTATGTTTCTGCCTCAGATGACTGACTGTCACTTTCTGTATTTCTTAGCCAGCTGACCATTTCGCACAATAAGAACCAGAGCTAATGAACAGCCAGGGCTCTCTAGCTTGACCTCCACGCCTGAGAAATGCTCTTCTTCTGGTGCTTATCTGGCAAACAAACACTGACACTATGGGTCAAGAATCGTGCTAGACGCTCTGCCTACTAAACGTACACCATATTTAAGGAGCGTATAGCCAGAAAATGGAGGCAAGTGTGCAGAAAAAAGTATACTGTCACCAGGGACTCTGTGTGGTCAGTTCCACGTGGAAGACTGTGGGTCAGAAAAGTGCTGCAATGTGGATGATTAGGGACTTAGGGCTATGTGCCATCACTGGAACAGCGAAGGCAGAAGCGTATATTAAAAAAAATTTTTTTTAATGTTTGTTTATTTTTGAGAGACAGAGAGAGACAGAGCATGAGTGGGGGAGGGACAGAGAGAGAGGGAGACACAGAATCCGAGGCAGGGTCCGGTCTGTCAGCTGTCAGCATGTGGGGCTCAAACTCATGGACCATGAGATCACAATCTAAGCCGAAGTCGGACGCTTAACCGACTGAGCCACCCAGGTGCCCCGAAGCATGTATTTTAAAAAGACTTCTAAAGACAGTCCAGAACCAGTTAGGTTAAGATATATTGGCGCTCAATGAAGCGATATACATAAATCTAGGCAGTAGCACAAAGTGGTGAAATGGTCCCAGGTGAGGAGAACTTGGATTCACATTTTGGCTCTCTTCTCGGTCTGTGAACTTGGGAAAGGTATTTAACCTTCAGTCTTCACTTGAAAGATGGGCATAGCAATGACTTTGAGAAACATATATAAAAATACTTACAAAGTGTACCTTAATCCAATATTTCTCCAGTCTTGTTTGGTGAGATATTTACTTCTCAGAACCATTACTATGCTAATGTATAAACTGACTCTTCGCGAGAGGGGTGCAGCATACAGCAGTGCACACAGGCACTTGACCATGAAGCCTTCATTTGGTGGAACACCTACTTCCACAGGGAGACACACCTGGGAAACTGTGCCTCATGTCTTTAAATATATATCTATATATATTAATAAGTGAATATTAGAACAGATGGCACTTATTGGAAAGTACCAAAAAAGATGATGAAAGAGAATAGGTCATTTCTTGACAAGTTTCAGCTGTGGCCAGCAAACAGCAACCAACCGGGTGTCTGAATTCTCTGTCCACAGAACGGGGAAAACCACAATGTCCTATAGAGAATTAGCCCTTACCTATAATCAAAGGCTTCTGACACTGGCCCTGGCCCATTACACGGCACTAGCCATCTGTACCCCACCCTCACTTCTGAGGTACTCATGTTCCAGGACCCCAACTTTCCTTCAGGATCCCTTATTTCTCCCATTTCTCAGCCATGGCTCAAATGTCCATTTGAAAAGCATTGCTTCACTCTCTCCAGTCTAAGTCCATCTGTTCTTTGAAAGCCAGGTTTAAAACTGACCCCAACCAGAAGCCTTCTGAGTTTTCCCCAATGGAATCCATTTCTCCCTCTCCTACAAACCAACGATAAGCGGTTTGCACCTCTGTTGTAGCTGTTAGCCTGTCTTTCCCAGAGCTATTCTTTCTCTTGGTCTCCACTAGACTGTATACTTCTCCAGAACCCAGCGGGTCCTTCCTCCTCCTATGTCAGTGCCTGGTACAATGTATTTTACACATAAATGAAAAAAACACTTGTTGGATCAAATGGGTTCAATTCTGCTCCGTAAGAGTAAGAACTCAAAGCATAAGAGATTATATCTCAATAATGAAATGTAAATTCCACTAAAGTCCAATAATAATTAATGAAAGGAACAACATGTTACTATTACATGCAGTTGCTTACCAAGCCTAAAAACACAGTGTGCTCTTACCTATCACAGAGGTTTCCACATTGTTGCCAGATTATTTTAATGGAGAGTTCTAAAAGTCCTGGGAATCCTTCCAGATTGTTCAAAACTAAAAATACAGTCCAGGGGGTCGAGGCCTCCCCCAACCACTTGGATATCCGTGTTTCCCATGCAGGATGCCCTTTCAACGATGCCCTTTCCCGGCTGGTGTCTCCTCTTTTATTCTAGCTTCCAGCCCCCACCTCCCCCCCGCCCCGATCCCTCCATTCATGAGTTGGCAAACAAAGAACTTCCACTGTCAGGTAAGACCCCTGTACTTTTTATTCCAAGCCTTACTAACAAGGAAGGAAGTTAATTAAAGTCTCATCTCACAGGCATTCTTCCCCCAGCTGTGTCTAGTCACGAGCAGAATGATGATTATGTGCATCTGGGCAAAACATTAAAGAGGAATGCTCTGTCAAAATTAGGTATGGTTTGGAAATAAGAAACAAACATAGTCTGTATATTCTGTAGAAACAATATTAAAATAGTACCAAGCCAGCACTTTAGCTTGGGTGCCTCCAAGGTGGAGGCAGGAAATGGTTCAAAGAAGAGCCGTGGGGGTGTTAGGCCAGCCCCTGATTGAGAATGTAAGATCTTTGAGCACAGGGCCCACGTTGGTTCCAGCACGGGAATGCTCCCCTATCCCCAAGCTGTGCTGCTCAGTTAGCGTCGTATGGACAGGTACTTGGGTCAGAGGAATTATCATCATTAGCATATCTGCCCTATTTCCACACCTTTCGTTCCAATAAGCCCCCTTCTACTGTTTCTCCCAAAAGAACAATTTCATACCAGATGCAATGGATTGGCTCAGACCATGCGGACACTTATCTCTTCAATCATGGGAGCCAGTTGGAGGCAAAAAAAACAAAAACAAAAACTCGTTTAGTTTGATGTGATGTAATCCTTGTGACAATTTTCTGAACCCACTGCATGGTATATATGAGTTCTTTGAAACACAAAGAACAACAAAAACCCTGTTCACTGATATGTCAGGCAGTATTCCAGAGGGTCTATTTACCTTTCCTTAGAGATCCTCCCAGACATTTACTTGTTATCTGACAGCTAATTAATATTTGGCTTCGTGTCACTATAGCTTGTGCTAAGAAAGCTCACTTCCATTATTTCAATGTACTTTGCTAACCTAGGCTTCCAACCTCACCTCCTCTCAGCCAGCCAAGCTGGACTACTCTACCTCTCTCATCCATCATGCTTTCCCCCCTCCCCACAATTCACCTTGGATGCCCTAATAACATGCGGTCGAGGTAGACTAAAAAATGTATGATAGACTCAGCATGCCCTTGACCCAAGTGCTCCACCAATGGCATGCATATTCTAGATATCTATTGATAGCTGTAAGTCTTAAGGCTCAACTTGAAAATCATTTTACTCCCTAAATCTAAATTATGATGTCTTTTAAAGGTTTATTATTTATTTTTGAGAGAGGGAGAGAGAGAGAGAGAGAGAGAGAGAGAGCGCGAGTGAGAGAGCGAGAGCACACCCACAAGTTGGGGAGTGGCACAGACAGAGAATCCCAAGCAGGCTCTGAGCTATCAGCCCAATGCAGGGCTCAAACCCATCAACTGATCTGAGCCAAAATCTAAATTATAAATATAAATTTTACAATACTTGTTTAGTTGCATTTAGGTTTAATAATTTCCTTGATCACTTTTCCTTCTTGTACTTTAGATCTTCCTTTTGGAGTCATTTTCCTTCTTTCTGAAGTACTTCTTTTAAATTGAAAGTTACTTTAGTGAAAATCCACAGATGGATTTTCTCTCTTAGTCTCTGTTGATCCAACAATGTTGTTTTGCTCTTATTATGGAAAGATACTTTGCTGAAACAATTCTAGGCTTGCAGTCATTTTTCTCTTACAACTTGGAAGCCATTATTCTACTGTGTTATGGCTTTGATTCTTGAGATGCCTACTTTCGATCTAACTCATCCTTTATCTACGATGTGTCTTTTTACCTCTGGCTGTTTTACTTCTTGCTAGTTCTGGTGTTCTGCAGTTTCACTACAATGTGTCTAGATGTGAAATTCTTTGTATTTATTTTGGCCCGTATATTGTGGATTTAAGTCTTCTGCCAGATTTGAAAATTCTCAGCTATTACCTTTTCAAATATTGCTCCTCTGACTTCTCCTTCTGGAACTCTGATCTGATGTTTTCTATATCTTCTCATTAGATGTTATAGGACTCAACATCTCCCTCAAGTTCTCCATCTCATTTTTTTTGTGTTCGGTTCTGCATAATTTCCTTGAATATATTTTCTACTTCACTAACGGTCTCTTCAGCTTTGTTTAAATTGCTTTTAAACTCATTCATCCAGATTTTAACTCCAAAAAGTTCTATCTGGTTCTTTACGATCACATCAATAGTTTCATATTCCTTATACATTTAAAAATTCCATTTTTATTTTCTATAAATATTATGTACACACCCCTATTTATATTTTATGTTCATAATTCTAATATTTGAGAACCATGGGAAGTCAAAATGTGTTGTTTGCTGTTTGACTCCTATTTATGGTAAGGATTTTTTCTTTGTGTGCTTGGCAATTTTTTTATTATAAGCTCATATTTTGTTAAACTTAACCTGTAGGAATCCAGACAGCCTAATATAGGGATGCTTTTCTCCAGAAAAAAAGAAAAATTTATTTTACTTTTGCTGGAAACCAGCAGGTGTGATCTATCCAGGACTATTTTAACTCTTTCAATTGTCCCGGTTAAAGAGAAGACTTCCGAGGTTAGCTATCCTACTTTGTGCATTTGTGCGTGTACGTGCATGTGCATTTGTGTCTGTGTGCATGCTCCTCCATCTTAAGTTCCCAAGCGCAGTGCTTGCATTGCATTTAGTCTCTGGGCATCTCAGGTTTTCTGTTTCACTTATAGCTCACTGCTCTCTATTCCGGTTTTAGCTTACTGTTTCCCCCTTTTCCCTCCTTGGAGGCTTCCCTCATTTTCTTGAAAATACTTTAATGCATCAAATAATGTGTTTTAATTCATCTCTTGTCCGGTTATATCATAGGTTCAGATAGCTTATCTGTCTCAACTAATGTAGCTTTTAAGGCTCAAAAGTTCTAAGATTTGGGTATTCACTAAAATCACTACCATTAGTTTTGTTGTTTTCTGGAGGTATGCATTTGACTTTTTATTTACAGAATAATAGACTGTTAGAGTGGCAAGGCGGCCAAGTGATTATTTAACACAGCGTTTCCTATGGGAGGCAGTGTTGGCATTTTGGTCAGGATGATCTTCTGTCCCATGTGACTGTCCCAAATACTTTCAAGCATTTAACATCCTGGCCTCCACCTGCCAAAGATAGGTAATTGAAATGATTAAAAATATCACTCTTTTCCAATAGCCCCCTAGGTTGAGAACTTCGATGGTTAATCCTTTCATTTTACAGATGGAAGATGTCTGGTTTTAAGATAAAGAATAAAACCCAGAGATGACTCTTGAAGAGGCTAAATGGGATCCAGCTCTCATCTCTCTCTGGGTTCATTCCGCCACGTTGTCTCACTTCCTTGGTGTGCCACGATCCTTCCTGCCACGGGGCCTTTGCATTTGGCTCTTTCTTCTGCCTGGTGGCCTATTCCCATCTTTCACTCTTCCCGGCACCCTTGGCCTCCTAACTACTACTCACCTTTCCAATCATGTATCAAATGTCACCTATTTAGGAAAGTTTCACTGACCCCCCAGACTAGGATCACGATCTCCTTTCCCATGCTTTAATAGTCCCCTGGACTGCTGTCAAGCCACTTAATATGGTTTAAAATTTATATACTGTAGCGACTATTTTCACCAATAGACTGTAAAGTCCAAGAGGGGTAGACATGGCTCTTTTGTTCACCACTGTTTCACCTCTACCAAACAAGTGTAGTCCGTGCTACATAACAGGGGCTCAAAAATATTTGTTAAATACATGAACAACCTAAAAAGTCACCGATGTGTGACCCATCCAAACAAGAAAGGATGTGATCTCTCAGAAAAGTTAAAGACTCCATAGACAATACCCATCAGGGCCTGAGGTGCAGAAGAAATATTTCCAAATATTAATTTAAATTGCCTTTTTGCTGCCAGCTGTTCTCCAAATGGAAATCTCTCGATCTAGAGTATCTCAGAAAAAGAGTTTTCTTTGCTCAACTACTGTGACAGTTGATTCTTGCAAACCATGTTTATTCAAGATGTTCAATAACTTCACATTCAGTGCTAATATACATCCTCCAGAAAGTCAATATCATGGACCACCACATACTCTTATTGGAAATCCTGAGCCTATTGCCAATATGAACTTTGGATAATTATGGATTTTTAACTTTTTCAATTAATAATTTCAAAAATAATCCATTTGCCATATATTCTGGAAATGTGAATCCCATTATCTATCTACTTCATCTGCTTTCTTGAACTGATCCATCAATAGGATTCAATTCAAAAGCTACTTCTCCATGCTGGTCATATGCTTAAAAAAAAAGAAAAAAAATACCCACATGCTTCTTTGTCTATATTCTCATCTGTGAAACTGACCTTGCCTTCCACTCACTGCGAACCCCTTCTGTTGTCAAAACCTCACAGGATTTACACTGTTATGATTCCTTCATACTGCACTTTGTTATCAGAGGATAACAGCCTCTTCGGTTAATTTGACTTTACAAACTGACCAAGCCCATAAAATCTCTATAAATCCTTGAGATGCCCAACCATCTCAGTGTCTACCTTCTGTCTATTAAAGCACATAGCAGTTCTTTTGGGTAATCTATAGTTATCCGGAGAAAAGAAAAGAAAATTCCTCTCAAAGACTCTTATTTTTTGAAGATCCTCTCCAAAAGATAATTTCTCATGAGACTAACTTGGTCAACCATCCACCCAGTATGATGAAGCCATGGGTGGTCTTTTTGTTTTTCCCAAAAACTTTTGGTCAACCACAAAATAGTGAACCAAATATAAACTACTGCTGTCTACATTTTTTTTTCCTCTTCAAGTGTAGTAAGGTTTCATTCTACTCTTAAAAAAAGCAAACCACCACCCCCTTAGATGACAAGGGCATGAGTAAGCAATAGGTTGTGGAGAAAGAAGAGAAATACTTCATCGTTTGATAAAGCTAGATGCCAATGCCCCTGTGCTCTTAAAAGGCCCGAAGATACTTTACTTCCTAAGATTCAAGACCAAGCTTGGCACAGTTACAAAATGTCAGGGAGAGTGGCCTATAATTCCCTCCCTTAAACAGAAAATTCAGGTGTCAACTGAGCATATTTCCATGAGTTGAATCATCTTTTTGGAACCTACAAAGGGAGGTTATTTCCTCTAAAAAACATTTCTCTTTGTATAAAGCTAAAAAAAGTGACAATATTTTCACCAAATGGACTTGTAGAGACAGTTGAACGAACAAAAAAAATGGAAGGGAAAAAAATGGAGCAACAACAGAAAAGATGGTTAACAGGAGGCTGTTGCATTTCCCAAGCAAGCAATATGAGTTTAATTGAGGCTGACGCATGACAGACTCGCATGTACGGTATCGCCCAGGCCCCGACTGAAGCTGCTGACAGAGGGTAAATGGTGCGCGGCGGCGGGGCCTGCCCTGGCCTGGCATGGTGACGGAAGTGCCCTGAGCCTGTCAGGAGATAGCATGAGGGCTAATGAAGGGCAGCCCTTGTTTTTAAAATTCTTCTCACTTAGTTTTGGATCAGACTCTACACCATAAAGCCTTCTCAACCTTTTAGTGCTCAGTTAAGGATATGTGACACTTATTTAAAAATTAATGCATTCTAATCAATCTCAAGTTAGACAGCAAAGAGTCTGCAAAAGAAGGGAGACAAAAAGAGGAAAAGGCAGAAGGAACAAGAGGGAAAAAAAAGCAAGAGAGATCGAGCTCTATAAACATGGAAGGCGGTAGATGGCATGAGAAATATCGCATAAGAAGTACTTAAGTGTTTTTGGACATCTTTGGAGAAAGAACTTTGTAGAGACGGACACACCAACATAAGAAGTCAGGCGCGGGGGGAGCAATAAGACCTTCTTCATACATTCTCCCAATAGTATAAAAAGTCTAGGAACCAAAGAGTGAAAAGACAAATGCAAAAGGAAATCTCAACATTTGTAAAAAAAGCCAAAAAACCACAATTGTAACTTTTTAAAAAGACCAACTTTTTTTCCCCAACCACTACGAGATTCCTGTATATCCCATTATTAAAACTTTTCTTCATTGCCCCATTGTGGAAAGCCTTCCAAAATGACTGAATATGTACATTGAATACATGCTTTAATAGAAAGAAACAGTAATATTTACACATCCCATTGAATAAATGTTATTATTAAAGGGAAATTATCACTAGTTTTAAATAAGCATCCAGGCATTCAAGCATGAGTCTACATTATCTGTTTTATTTACCTTTTCCCAATATAGGAAAGTGCTTAATTGTGAATTTTATTTACATGATTTAGGTCCTTGAAAATCACACATATGTAATACACATTTTAGAGGTTATTACCTACAAAAGACTTCTTTAAAAAAGTGTTTGCCATTTTAGTGTAAGTAGTGGAAGGTAGAAAGAAATCCCTCTGGATTATAAGTATAAAAGATGAAATTTATTCAATGAAGACTACAGGTTAAACTGGAAACTCTGTTGCCTTATTTTCTATTAATCCTAACTAAAACCAAACTTACCTTTCTAGACCTTTCTAGGGACAAACCTGTACCTAACTAAATCAGATCTTGGTAAGAGAATATGAGAAAACACATATTTATAGTCACATGAAAATCTTGATACCTGTTTTCAAGCTCATGATAAAATTGCTTTTTTATTAAAGGGGGAATTCATGAATTCATAGGTTTGTATCCACCAAAAATAACTCTTTAATAATAATTATCTTTCTCTACATATAGGCTTAACCAAAAATGAGCATTTTATCAGATTTTAAAATAAGCCTAACTTTTTTTTTTTTTGGCGCTTTCTAGAATTTGTTTTTATATTCCAAAGATTTCAATTTAGGGTATTAATTATTTTTGTAATAACCTCATCTTGATTACCTCGGAGCTTTCTATAGAGTGTCATGCTCACCTTTACAACATGCATTGAGAAATGTCATATGAATGTAGAATTTAAACAAATGACCAAAACACCTTGTTAAGTTAACTAGGAAGTTTTTAAGGAATTTACATACTGGAAACATGGGCAACCGATCAGAACTTCTAATCTTTTCACAAGTTATTTGCTCAAAAATAGCATGATAATGAAAAGAAGAAGAATGGCAACAGAGTGTAGTCAATAAAACTCAGCAGATACACCTCTTACTCTGTTTTACTTATGTCTGGCAAGAGATCTTGTTTGTAATTAATTCCTGGAACCACTGGGCTTTAGCCAAAGCAAGTAACAATTACTTCGTTACTGTTTCTTATTGAAGGTTAGTATTTGTCAGTGCTACCATACAGGGTCAGTTTTCATTGCAGATGGTTATTATGATTAAAAGCAGTTCTAAGTTTCTTTAGTTAGCATAAAGCAATCTAAGAGCAGGTTAGAGTGAGCCATATGGAGAAAGTAGCAAAAATCAACCTGACAACAACTGACATTTTAATTTCATTTGTTTACTGGACAGTCTAGATAGTCTACATGCATCCTAAAATGTACAGAGAAAGAATTCTCGAATAGGTGCTTCGTCTACAGTTCTAGGTAGTAATAAGCTATCAAAGCAAAATGAAAATAATAGCAACACAAATTCAATGTTTCCTTCTGGTCAAAATTATTTTATTTGTTAGGTTGTAGTATCAGAGTCAATCATCTAAGAAATTTGGGTAGGAGATAAAAATTGGACTGGATGACTTCAAAGATCCTCTCCAAAGCAAGGATTCTTTGACTTTACGCCACAGTGTACTCGGTGTTTTGGACTAGGAGATGCCCCTGAAAGGGGAATGAGAAAACGAGGCTCAAGAGATTATTGATTTGGGGCTTTTACCTAGAGCATCAACAGTAATCACTGGCCCTTTTGAAGCTCTTAGGGACTCTACTGGGGCTGCCTGTGTTTTCCAGAGGCTTACTCACAGAGCAGACCTAAGCGGATGATCTTGAAAAAACCTGAAAACAAAATGACCAGAAAAGGATGCCTTTTCTGACTTATTGGCGCACTGAAGATGATTTTAACGGGAACAAGACCTGTTAAATGTAATGCTACCTTTTGTATACTGAAACTAATATAAGATGGTGTGTCAACTCTACTCAAATATACAGATAGACAGATAACATATACACAAATAAAATGAAATAAACTGATGCTACATGTATATAATAAGCATTTATTTGGTCTAGCACATCCGAGCCTACATATTTTTATACATTTAGTATCTTTGTGTGTGTGTGTATGGGGGGGGGGTCAGCATTTTTTTCTCTTTTCCCACATTTTGCAATTATTTTACATAAAAGCTGGGATACAGTGTTTTAAACTGTCTAAGAATAAACTTTCATTATTTCATGACAATATGGCTAGCTTCCTTTCACAAACGAGATTCACAGTCCTATTCAGGATAGAGTGACCTGCCTTAGGACTGCCTGGGCCCTCACCGGCAAGCCTCCTTCTGCGTGGACTTGGGGCCACTGCTCAGTGGGGCACCAATGGATCTGCCAAACAAAATTCATCTGACTTACCAACATGATTTCATTATTATTACTTTTTATTTGAGACATAGAAAGAGGGAGGGAGAGAGAGAGAGAAAGAAAGAGACACACACACCGAGAAAATGGGGGAGTGGCAGAGGGAAAGAGAGAGAATCTCAAGCAGGTTCCACGCTGAGTCTGAAGCCCGTTGTGGGGCTCGATCCCATGACCCTGCATCATGATCTGAGCAGAAAGTAAGAGTCAGACACTCAACCAACTGTGCACCTAGGCATCGCTAGTTTTGTTTTTCATGGAGGAATGATAATATGGCAGGGAGGGATGAATATTAAATAAATGTTTAAGATAATTTCATGATGACAGGATATTCAGAAGAAAGACTAAGTATTAGGATGCCTAATTCTTAAAATGAGAAACATGGCTTCTATGCAAAAATAGTCATGCAACTAAATTAGTAAAGTCTACCATATTATCATCTATCTTTTTAAGATTTGTTGTTGGTCTACTATACTCCAAGTGTTAGATCCAGGAAAGGCATTTTGTTTATTTATTTACTTAAAAGTTTGTTTGAGTAATCTCTGCACGCAATGTGGGGCTCAAACTCACAACCCCGAGATCAAGAGTTGCACGTTCTTCCGACAGAGCCAGCCGGGTGCCCCAGATTCAGAAAGAACATTTTAAAAATTAGTAAGTTACAATGCTTGTCTTCACAGAGATTATACTCAAATGATTTCGGAGGTTGTTTTCATCATTGCTATGAATAACTCTATTTTTTAAACCTATTTTTAGCCACCCCCAAAGACATATTTGTATATTTCTAGTGATATTTTTCTAAAGCTGAGGCCACCTTTGTTAACTTAACCATTTAAGATGCTTGTTCAATATTACTTGCTTCCTTTACTTAGCATAAGTTTTGATTTTAATGAATTCTCTTTCAAAGAGCAAAAATATACCTCATCGCTTAATCCCTCCCCAAAGCATATACAAAGTTTTTTCAGGAGCATTAAGCAGCATAGTAAAAGAGGAACTTCTTAAAATTTACTGATATATAAATAAGTTAAGATCCACTAAATCTTTATCATAACCATATATTTTACCAAAAAAAATTAAAAAAACAAAAACCACATATTCCGATGAGACTTCTTTCTATAGATTTTTACTTCCAAGCCCAATTTTACTAGTTAGCCTGGTTAAAATGGCTTCTAAAGTACAAATATTTGACCAAAGGCATAGTGACTGCAAGAGCTGCCACTCTCCTGATAGTTACGCCAACCAACCAAGTCGAATTAAAACACAAAAGGAGGGTCCAATCACATCCGGGTCATTTCACATCAGCTTCCAAGCAATGCGGAAAGAGTAGAGTGAGAAGCCACAGGTGTGGAAGAGCTTATTTTTGTGACCTAGAAAGGTCAGATATAGTGCGTCTGAACGCTGCATCTTAAGAGAATCATTATTTTAAATGCTGAGATCCCGGTGAATAGAATGGTTTTCAAATATTAAAATCCCTGTGGTAGGCTCGGACCTCAGAACGACAAGCAAATGACAGGCGCTTGTTTTTCCACATACAAAAAGGACGCTTACTGTAAGGTGGTTGGCTAAAAGGCCTACTTCCCCCTCGTGAAATAAAGAATTACACCGCCGATTCAGCACGCGTGCCAGCATGTCCACGTGTGGTTTAAGTAGTTATTTCAGTCATTTAACTATAGAAAAGAACTAATATCTACAAACCTAACTATGGTCGATGAGGTGCACAGTCCCTCATGTACACTTTTCCCTGGAAAATCACTCTCGCTGCTTCCGTAAGAAACCTGTCAGTGTTCCATTTACACACAGGGCGCTTTACTGATCACGTCCAGAGGACCAGGCGTGCTTTAAGAAGTAAACAGTTGGCTCTACAGATATGTAACCGTATTGTAAAAATGATGTGGAAGTCATGTCTGATTCTGCTGGAAGGGTGCCTTCTTTAAGAAATCCTAGACAACGTTAAAATGAAAATTTTCTTTTTTTTTTTTTTAATGTTTATTTTTGAGACAGAGAGAGACAGAGCATGAGTGGGGAGGGGCAGAGAGAGAGGGAGACACAGAATGTGAAGCAGGCTCCAGGCTCTGAGCAGTCAGCACAGAGCCCGACGCGGGGCTCGAACTCACAGACCACGAGATCATGACCTGAGTCGAAGTCGGACGCTCAACCGACTGAGCCACCCAGGCGCCCTAAAATGAAAATTTTCAAAGGAGGAAGGCATGAGGTGACTCTTGGTATTATAGAAATGGCTTACAACAGAGTGCTGCGGTAGCCAGCCTCCAACGCTGCCCCCAGTGATTCCCACTGCCTGGCATATAGTCCCTGTATAGCCCCCTCCCACGCTGTATCAGGGTTGGTCTATGTGATGAATAGAATACTGCAGAAGTGATGATATGACAATTCCAAGATTGGGTTATAAAACACATCAAGGCTTCTGTCTTGGCCATTCTCACCTTCACTCTCTCTTGGATCACACGAGCTGGTAGGAGCCAGCCACCATGTTGTGCGTACATTCAACCACGAAGGGGCCCCAAAGAGTGGAATAAAACCCTGAGGTCTCCAGAGAGCAACACGAGTGAACTTGGAAGCAGATTTTCCAGGCTTAGCCAAGCAGCCCCTATGGGGTAGTTCAAGTAGGGAGACTTGGTGAAGAAGGGGAGACGCAAGCTGGTAGGTAAGATTTAGATCAGAGTAGCACATAATGACTGAAAGAGTATATATGGCCCACAGATAAGTTTTTTTTGGCCCACACAGTGTTCTAAAAATTGGTAATTTCCATGACAATATTTGAATCTCTAGCTTTGCTTCAGAAGTTGGACCATCTAATAGCTTCAGATACACCCTTCATCATGGCTGCCCCTTCTAGGGACATGATACATGCCCACCATGCCCCTTTGTCCTATGTCTGATCTACATTCCTCATTTCCCTTACTTGCCACGCCCTTCTTAAGTAAGCGTTACTGGCGAGGCAAAATTACGTGGGACTGCAGACACAGACTGGACATGACTCGGTAGGTATTAGTCTTTGCTGTATTGTTTTTACCCTCTCTGTCCTGCACACATGTATCTCCTCAGAGGCCTCAGGTATTTGAATTACAGACTCCTGATGTGGATAGACAGAGAGGTGAGCATCTAGTGTATGTGGCCCATGCAAGTAAAAGCAGCATGTTTGCCCAGTGGCTCAGAAGTAGGTGAGATCGTGGTGAGGAAGTAAAAAGCACTACTACGATCCTGTCCTTTTCCTTCTGTCTGGAAAACTGGAAGGAACCAGTTTTCCTTTCTTCCTCTACCTCCTAGGTTACTTGTTTACCCTCCTATATGTTCCTTCCCCTTTCAACACCGTTCCTAGTGGACACGATGGCCCAGCCAATGTGTCGGGGTGAAAAGAGGAGGAGACACTGAACGAATTGTCCCATCTCTGTCACCCTCGGGAGCCAGGCCTGGATCTGTCACACTCTTGGGTGTGAGGTGACCTGGAAAGGGTAAAATGAAAATCTATGGAAGGTGAAGCTTGAATGTGGTGAAGGATCAGGTTGGAAAGGCAGCTGGGCAACTTTGTGGGGATCAGGAACACAACCGAAACCAAAAATAACCGAGCTCCATGAGGGAAATGGTTATGAGGTACTCTAAAAGTAATTTCTGTTGATCTGGGGATTTTTTTTTTTCCTCTGCACAAATTTTCAGAAGAGGCTCATCACAAGAGAGGTATAATATCCAGACAAATAGATGGACACGGTTATATATTTAACAGTAAATTAATTCAAAATGGACAACTTCTATGTGGCGAACCTGCCTTACTTGAGAACGATATCCATTTGGACATATTTTACTACCTTATTCTAAGTGAGAAGAATATGTCTTTTACCTAAATGGGTAAAATGTATTTAGTGATCACTTCTGTAGACTAAGAAATGTGCTGTTAATTTGACAAGGTCATTGATCACACATTAACCATGAAGATTCAGAAATTTGATGTTTTATATCTCTTTAGCTTTTAACTTTCACCCAGTATTTTTTTTTCAAGTTCATTCCTTTATTCTCTAGAAATAGCCTGATATGGTAATATGCCCAAACAGCTCCATAAAAAAGAGGTGATATGTAGAACGAGACTGAAATCTAGAAGCAACGTAATCAGTAGTTTCTGTGTGTACAGGAATGTCAAATTATCTGAAAGCCTCAAAGGCACATGCATGGACTGTGAGGAGGCAAGCATATACATACACTATGAAGCCCTTTTAACTAGAATGCGGATTTTCTCTTTTCTTGAACCTTCCAGTTTACCATGTTAATATTCATAGGCAATTCCCTTTGCAGAAATATTGCGTCTGGTGGCATGCCAGCGTAGCAAGATGCTCTGTAAAGAAAGAGCTTGTGGTCAAATAAACCTGGGAGCCCTGCCCTAGTCCCATATTTGTTTGCACTTGAGAAATAATAGAAAGGAAAAGGTTGAAGACATTGTCCATCACACCCGATGGCATCCCTGTAGTGAGAGCCCATGACAAGAACAGCATGTAAAACTCGGGGTTAAAGAGAGCTGTGCTTTTCCAAACCAACTGGTATTTTTTATGTTTTAGTTACTTTGACTCTTATAACTGATCAGACTTTTTATCTTTGGCCAATAGAAAGTTCAGAGGCAAATTTATAATCCATTTCTAATTAATAAATAGGACCTTACAGACTTATTGTTTTCTCTTTGCCCTGATTTTCTTTAATCCTAATGCACCTTACACTCTCTCTAGAAGAAAGAGAAAGCAAAAGTGGAAAGGGGGGAAGATGGAGGGGAGGGAGGGGGAGAAAGAGAGAGGTGGGTGGGGGGATAGACTTAATCTCAATGTACCAAGATCCTAGTTGTGTTACGTGTTGTTCTAATGCTTTACATGTATGAGTTTTAACCCTTTACATGTATAACTCTTTACATGTATCTTCATAACAACCCATGAAGTTAGAGCCCACAGGTGACACAAATGAGGCATAAAGAGATTCACTCACCTAAACTAACAGGGCTGGTGGAGGCAATGCTGGGGTTCAAATCTGGGCAGGCAAGCAGGCTCCAGAGCGTCCGTTGTGCAAAATTCATGAATAGATTAAATGGTTTGGCCTTTGCTGTATGCTTAGTTTACTCTTATCCTTGAACCTTTCGTTAAGCCCCAGACCGAAGAATGAGTTTATTTCTAAAGCATGCTGATCTGGCACTGACAGCCCCCAATCCTAAATGATCATGCAAGGGGTAACGGGAGAGGCTACAAGGAAATTGTGAGCCAGGACTTGATGTCCTTGTTTTTAAGGGGGATGAGCACGTGAAAGTTTTGCCCTTGTCTCTGGATATTGTCAAATGCCAGCAGTAACTGTTTTTCTCCTTTATAGGTAACTGGACACATAGCGAGGCCTCATATGTCTGGTAGGGCAGAGAGTGAAGGGTCAGGTGAGAGGTCAGGGGCAGTAAGGTTTGTGATAGGAAACTATTCTTGTTTATCGTTTACTGAGCGAGTCTAAAGAAGTAACTTCCCTTTGAGTCTCTAAGAAATCTGTGGGCATCGTAGGTAAAGGGAAGGGATTTTGGAAACTCCTACGGCATATTTTGAGATCCAAAGTGTGAAGAAGTCAGTTTGAAATAAAATAGCATCTAGCTCCTACAGGGAAAGCACCTGAAGGAGACCAATCTTGGCAATGAAGAAAAATACTATTACTATTGAAATGGTTCAAAACCAAGCCAAGCCAAAGACAAAACAAAGCAAAATAAAATAAAATAAAATGACTCGTTGTACTCAGAAATGAAGACAATGAATGCTATGCAACAATTAAACGAAATCGCCCACACCTCTGCTGTACCTTAATGGCCAACAACAGCCCCACACCTTTAGGACCAAAAGACTTCAGTGGGACAAATGTTCCTCAAAGCCTTCGTGGTATTAAGAAAAGGGCTCTTAATCTCATTACACTGTCAACAAGTTCCCAGTTAATCAGTGTCCACATTCATTTGGGGTTAGCCTCTTATACTTACGTTTTTGCAATTAAATGCCACAAGGTCCAAATCAGCTTAAATGAGTTGTCCCCCTCCCCACCCCGCCCCGTACAGAGTTACCAGCCTGGCAGTACAGCTTGGGGAAAATATATCATAATTAATTACCAGAAGCCTGAAGAGAACCCATTCCATAAGTCTACACAGTTTATTTAATGGATTAAAAGTAAAATGCTATTAACAATAAATACTCCTGACCCCAAATAACTATTTAGCTGACATTAAAAAATGTTTCAATCATGTAATAGGTTTTTCAAAAATTAAGCAGCACGTTTGCTTAGCAGACTGTATGGCAATATTATCAGGTACTTCTATGTGACCCAAATGATTTTTTAAAAATTGATCCTTGGTATGTTTCTTCCATAAAGGTGCTTCTCTAAAGCCTAGTCGATCAGGAAAAATCACCCAAATAAATGTTTACAAAATTAACATAAATATTGATGTGAACTAGCTTGAACTCTGCTGTTTTACTGTTTGACATCTGACCACAATTTCTGAGTTTATGCATCCCTTATAAACATATGTTAGTACCTGCTTCCTAAAGGCTGCCTGTTAGTAAAGGCTCTTAATTGTAAGTCCACAAGAATGTCTTATAAATCCATTAGCCCCAACAGTTCTATATTAAAAACCTAATAATTAGAATTTCACAGTGATTTGAGGCATTTCGAAATTTGTTATCAAAAGGTATTAGAACTATTTTAGCATTTAAAGGGTTTCAAAATTAAACATAAACATTTCATGATAAATGATCAATCTGAGAGAGAGCTTTGATAAGTCTCCATCCTCCTTAATTTTTTGAGTATTATTCTTTAAGCCCTGGGTCGCCTTGGCTGAATCTCACCAAACTTTTGCATATCAATTGCTCATTTTCAGCAATACCCAGGATATGCCCCTTGCCATTTGTGGACCTGCCGAAGCAAAAGATTTGAGGAGAAAAAAAATTTTCATTCGCTCGATGAACATTAAATCCTGGGCACTGGGCAAGGTTGAGGTCGAAGGGTGAGTAAGACTTGGTCCCTGGTATAATTACTCTTAATTAGGAAAGGAATATGTTAGAATTAATGATTTAATTTTCACTTTTGACAGTCCATTGCTCATGTTAACTTTAGAAACGCTCACCTTAGAAAATGCAGTCTACGAAATGGTCTACTATTTAGGGTGACTGTCATGCGAGGAACGAATGGCTTCATTTTTTCAGCTCTTCCGATTCTTAATGGCCTTTAAGCCCCGCAATCAGAAGAATGTGGCTCAGACTCCAGCCACACGCTTTCTTAAGAATTTACGGAAATGCACTGTCTTTATCTGTATGTGAACAGTTCCAAGCCACCAAAGGACCCTAGATGTGATCATTATTATCAAAACCTAAACCCAATTTCAGATGTATTTATATATCTAATTTTCCCAAAGCCCTGGAGAAAAATTACTCATAAAATGGCTAAATTGTGGACAATTATCATTAATTGATAATGATACCTTATGGCACACATCACTTCCCTTTCCGATGATATTCGATACAGAGGATCCTTGTTTCATGACTGAATAACTGGTGAATTCCTATTGCTCATCAGCTTAAAGGTCAGGGATTATGCTGGTTTGTCACGCTTATGAACACAAACAGGGCAGATCCCCCTCCTAGGATGAGGCATGGAACAACTAATAAAATTGACCAAATGCCAGAGAAACAGTAAATAAAGAGTGTTGACAAAGCCTGGAGCACCCGGTTGGTACCAAATAAATTAGGCTAGGCACACTGACAAAAGTTTCGTTAGGGAAACAGATATTTAAATAACAAATACAGTAAATAATCTGGAGTCAAAATTTCAGTCCAGAACATCCTGAATATTAGCAAAATTGTTTATGCATAGCAGACGTGCCAACTGGTTTTTATTGAACATCAATATTTACTGTCATTGGGGTATTATTGACTCTGGTTTCTTGTTGGTCAATATTTTCCTTTAGAAAAGCACCTTGGGCTTTCCTTCCTCTGTACCTCTGTTTAGGTGGTTCCCTTCGCCCAGAATGCTTTGTCCTTAAGTTCCACTTAATACTACTCACTGTCCAAAACCCACGCCAAAATTCCCCTCTCCGCTCATGGAAGTTTCCCTAATCCTAGCCACTAGGTATGAATGCTCTTTTCTGTGACTCCCATCAAACTGTCCTTGCAACGCGATTACAGTATTCAGAGTCACGTTAAGTTATACTTGCCAGCCCAATATTTACTGAAATTCATCTTTATTAGACTGTAAACACCTTGAGAGCACGCCAGGGAATGCACTCTATTCACAGTTGCCTATTCAGAAGTCTTAGCATGGGGAATCGCACACAGCAGATGAAATATTTGCACCCACATATGCGTGCTCTAGATGAAAGAGTGCGAATAATTGTCAGGATCCAATTTACACCAAACACTAATTTTAAACAGTTGTAAACGTTCATTCATTCATTCATTCATTCATTTATTCATTCATGATTTTTTGAACATTCACCCTTTGCCAGCCTCTATGTTAGGAGCTAGAGACTCAGCAGTGAACACAACAGATCTAGTCTCCTGGACTTTACACTGATGGCAAAAAAGACGATAAACAAACATGAAGTCAAGTAGTGAGGTGTAGAATAAGGCAAAACTGAAAGAGACAGTATCTTAGGGTAGTCAGGAAAGAGCTTTCTGACGAGGCCACGTCTGAATGAAGTGCATGGGAGCCACGTGAATATCTATCTGGCAGAGGGGAGAGGAACTTCTGGGCAGAAGAAATAGTGAAAACAGAGACGCCATGGCAAGAATATGCCAGGCAGTTTTGAGGAACACATTATGAAGAAAAGAAGAAATTATGGTTGGGGGAAAGAGTGGCCAGACAATAGGAGGCCATCTGGGCCACACGCAGTACAGAATGTCAGCCAGGCAGTCTGATCAGAGGGTGACTTAATCTGAGTTAAATTTTCAAAGTAGCCCTCTGGCTGCTAATAAGGACAGAGAAGACTATGCTGGGGTCCTTGTGGAAGGGGGAGTAATTAGGAGGCTACTATGGCAGACCAGGGTGGAGGTGTGGGCAGCTCAGATCAGAGTAGAAACAGTGGTGGTGGAGACAAGTGGTCAGACTTGGGACATCCTTTGGAGGTGAACCTCTAGGATTTGCTGATGGATTGGATGTACGGCTTGAGATAGATGGAGGAATCCAAGCTCTCTCCAAGGTTTTGGTTTGAACAACTAAATGGAAGGTATTACCATTAACTAAGATGGAAAAGATCGGGGGGAGAGTAGGATGGTGGGGGACGTGAGAGTTCTGTTCTGGACACACGAAGCTTGAGTTGACAAAGAGCATTCAGTTGGACACACTGAGTAGGCGGTTAGATATACATCTGTAGCTGGAGATATAAATGTGACATTTATGGGAACGTAGCTGCAATCTATACATGTATATGCTTTTGAGGTTATAAGGTTAAAATTAACTGATGTGCTTTTAAGTCCGTTTACAACCTATTAAAGCACACTGAATTTTAAAAATAAAGTTAGTTTAATCTGTTGCCTAACACATCAACAGTTGACCCTAATCCCAAGGGCATAAATAAGCATGCACATTTTGGGCAAACTTTAATCATAAAAAAGAATAAAGTATATTCTACCATGAATATTTCAGCAAATAGTCATGTGAAGGAACATGAATGTTTAATTTAGACATCACCTCTGTCACTGAATGTTAGGCAGTATGTCTCTGATTTCCTCTGGAATTTCCAAACTGCAGTCAAGTTTTTCCATGTATAACTTAAAGTGATATTTCCCCACTATGTAGTCATCATTTTATCTAAAGTCCTTGTCCCCTGGTCCTCAGCTGTAGCACACAGAATGCTTAAAAGAATAAACATTCTTAAAATTTTTTTACATTAAAAAACAGTTTAGTGGCGCCTGCGTGGCTCAGTGTGTTAAGCGTCTGACTCTTGATCTCAGCTCAGGTCTGGATCTCAGGGTCATGAGTTCAAGCCCCACGTTGGGCTCCATGCTGGGCATGAAGACTATTTAAGAAAAAAATGTGTAGGAATGCCTGGGTGGCTCAGTCGGTTAAGCGTTCAACTTCAGCTCAAGTCATGACCTTGTGGTTCGTGGGTTCAGGCCCCGTGTTGGGCTCTGTGCTGACAGCTCAGAGCCTGGGGGCTGCTTTGGATTCTGTGTCTCCTTCTCTCTCTGCCCCTCCCCTGCTCATCCTCTTTCTCCCACAAATAAATAAATATAAAAAAAAAGAAAAAAAGTTTATATTGTCCCGGCCAGCTTTGTGCCACTGAATCAATGGAAAAACTAGCCCAATATGGGTACCTATTCAATATATGTCATACTACATATGGTAGAAGAAAGATTTGGGAAGACATGAAAAATCATCATTTCCTCCCTCACATAAAATTAGCTAGTTCTGTCCATATCTACAATTCCCCCAAAGAATAAACCCCCTCACTTATTTTCAAGTAAGGCTGTTAAGAAGAAGAAAAAATAATGGGAAATTCGCCTGTCCCAATTATGACTGGTCAACTCAAAAGACAATCTATGTCAGGAAGGAAATAAAAAGTGAAGAAAGGATACAGGTCCAGGTCACCTGAGGGTGGGTGGCTGCAATCACTGTGTGGATTCATTTTGTATTTCATTGCTGGACTGATCTTTTTTGAGCACTGCATATTAGCACCCTATTGGTATTGTAACACGTTACCACAAACTTAATGGTTTAAAAAAAACTCACAAATTTATTCTCATATAGTTTTGGAAGTCAGAAGTCTGAAATGGATATTACTGGACTGAAATCAAAGTGTTATCAGGGTAGTGTTCTTTATGGAGGCTCTAGGAGAGAACCTGTTTCCTGGCTTTTCCTGCTTCTAGAGGTCACCCCCATTCCTTGGCTTGTGGCCCCTTCCTCCATCCTCAAAGTGAATAGCACAGAATCTTCAAGTCCCTCCCTGTCTGACCTCTACTTCTACCACCGTGTCTTCTCTGACTCTGTCACTCCTACCCACCTCGTATAAGGATGCTAGTGATTCCGTTGGGACCACCCAGACAACCCAGGAAAATCTTCTCATCTCAAGATCGTACACAATCATATCTGCAAAGGCCCTTCTGCCATGAAGATAATGTATGAACCAGACATCTTGCGGAAGGAGGGCAATATTCTGTCTACCACACATTGTTTTCAAACGTTCCATATCTCAGAAGTGTTTTGCAACTGAGGTGATTAATGACTAGGGCTCTGGAGTCAGTCAGTTGGTTATTTAAAACCTGCTTCAGTACACACCCAGCTGTGTGACCTTGACCACGAATTTCACCAAACCTTAGTTTCTGATTCTATAAAAGGAGAAAACAACAGTATCTACTTCATAATGATAATGACATAGTGTAGTTAATTTTTAAAATACCTACACATAGCATATTTAATTTTTAAAATATTTCTTTGTGCCAGGCCCTGTGCTGGGATATTATTATTCTTTATTTTTTGAGTATAGAACGAAGTCTCTGGTATTGAAGGTACTCTACAAAGGCCTTCACTTATTGACATTCATCACATAGCGTTTTGTCCTAATATTTAAATTTGTGTATGTGTGTGTATGTGTGTATATGTATATACACACATATACATGCACACATATACATATACACACGCACACACACTCACATACTGGAGGACAGTATCTACCCTAAGCCCAGGCTCTATCTAAAAATAAATAATAAAGTCAGTCCAGTTTGACTTTCCAACACCCACCCAACAGCACAGGGGGTTAATTCTGACCACCTGCCTTCTCGAGCCCAACCAGACCCCTCCCTGTGGCCTGTTTCCTACCTTACTGCAGCCTCACCAATCCCTGAATCCTACCCTGCTGGCTGCTTCACATTTCAGGCCTTTTCGGGCATTCAAACCTTGGCTCTCCAGAGCGGCCTTGACCTCCTGTCTCTCTCACCCTTGTTTCTCTGGGAAGTTTTGAAGGAAGGGTGAATGGAGGATTGAAGGAAAGAAGGAAGAGAGTGGAATCTTAACTGCAATCCAGCTTCTTGTCATTACTAAGTCAGATATAACGTAGGTCGAGTCCTTCCTCTCGAAAATAAAATCATTTCACAAAAGCAAAACCTGAGAAAGCCAGATAAGCCCAATTCATGTATGAATATGTAGCAGGCTTCTCCTCACATAGCAGCATCACCAAGAGGGTATATAGTGTATAGGAAATCAATCGCGAGTCCAGCTTATTTAAAAGAACGGGAGCTTTTCCATCTGACACCTAATGGCGGCAGCAATAATACAAAATAAGCTTTTAAAAATTGTTCCCCATTGTTCTCCATTATTTGGGTCTTTGATGTATCCTACATTATGAGCTATCAAAGCAAAGGCAATACATCCAAGGGAGGGAACACCACTAATGAAGGAAACATTAAAAGGTTATGCTTTCTCCCCATTACTTTTGTCTTCTTTGCAAATGGTTTTAAAGGTCGTTTTAAAAATAGCCTGCAAGGCTACAAAGGCCTCTAAATATTTAAATAACACAATGCAGTTTATTTTTACATAGTGTTGTAAATGCGCATGACAAAATGCTTCACAGAAATGTCAGTCAAAGGCTAAAGAGAATAGAAAGGTACGTGTGAAGACTAAACAGAGGGAAACCGGTGGTTCAGAAGAGAAAGAAGAGACCTTTCAATAAGTGGTATATAAACTTGTTGCACACGCGAAAAAGGCAACCGTACTCTTTGGAGAATTAGAGAGACCTAAGGGACCGAAGGGAGAAAAGAGTTAAACTGGACACAATCCAAAATCAAGGTGTCAGAATTTACTGGAGGAAACCTGACTGAGAAATGGTCATGGATCTATGAATGCTAGCCTGATAACGTTACTCTGAAGAAAGCAAGTGGAGGAAATGACATTTTTTTTTTTTAGCATTCACTAAGTGCCAGGCCCCGTGCTCGGTCGTTTTTTTTTTTTTTTAATGTCATCGCAGGCTGGGTTATACTTGTAACACTTACAGACAAAGAAACAGATCCCCAGAGGGTCAATCAGTTCTCACAGGTAATGGTAAATGTTGGAGTCCACACTCGTTTCCAGCTCTCTCGTTCTCAAACCTCTTACTCAAGTTCGTGTCAAAGGATGAGAACCAGACGACAACCCAAGAAATAAAACCATAAAGGAACTAGAAGGAAAATATGAGTTTGTTTTTGATCTTTGCTATGGCAGGGAAGCCTTCTCTGAGCAGAATTTCAAAGGGGAAAATAATTTAAAAAAAAAAAAAGAAAGAAAAATTTCATCCTATCAAATTTAAAATTTCAGTACTTCAAGAACAGAAGAAAAAGCCTAGTGACAAATTTGAAAAAGGTACGCCACAAACATGACACGCAAAACAGTTACTAGAAGAGCTCTTATGTAAATCAAGAAGAAAAACAAAAACACATCAACAGAAAAAAATTAACTTTCAAAGAAAAAATAAGCAAAAGAATTACGACGATTAATAAACATAAGAGAAAATATCAGGCTTACTAGCGATACAGAAATGCAATAAAAGCCACAAACACATTTTCACTCAGTGTGAGTGAAGGTTTAGGAAAGAGGAATTAAACTATTATAGATTTATGGAAGATAGCTGGGTATTATATACAGAAAATGGTGAAAATATTCATGTTCTTTGGCCTACCAATTCCACTCTTGGGAATATACATTAAGAAATAACCAGAAATTGATGCAAAGAACTATGAACAAGTATCCCTGTTGCAACATTAGAATAGCAAAAAAATTACAGTTAGAAAAAGCCCAGTAATAGGGGTCTGGTTAAATAAATTTATGGCATACTCATAGGATGACATAGTAGACAGACATTAATTTTTATTTCCCAATAGCATATTTGACAATATGGAAATGTCTTCATATTCTCATAATTTTCTTAAAGCTGGCTTTACAAAACATGATCTATATTTCACGGGTTACTAACTTCGATGCTGCCAGAGCATGGCGGTGAATGCGTGGTGTGACATGACCAAGCTTTCAGAAGGGCCGCTACATGTCCCGTGTGAATGCATCACACATGTACACATCTCCGGCCTGTGACCCTAGAATATTTGCCAAAAGATATTTAGAACGGTCGGTGGAATTATGAGTGAGTTTTATTGTCTTCTGTGTACTTTTCTTTTTTTTCTAAAAAAAATTTTTTTTGGAAAAAAAATCCCTTCACTCTTATACTTAGAAAAATTCTAATCAATGCTAGGAAATAGAAGGAAAAAAAAAAAAAGACAATCAGCTCCAGCTGGCTTTTAGACGGAACCACTGACCCCAACTCAGTCCAACAAGGCTTTCTCTAGCCTCGTCGCAGGGCCCCCTCTGAGGAGGGGATTTCGCTGCCCACGTTTCACGACCTTGTCTATCCTCTGATCATGACATCTGAAAAGGCACTGAAAATGCCAAAAGAGTGGTTCTCCGTCTTCACCGGCATCAGAAGCAGCTGAAGAGCTTTTAAAAATATTGTTGCTTACACCTCACCCTGGAGATTCTGAATCAGTTGGTCTGGGATGGGGCCCAAACATTACTAATTTCTAAAAGCTCTTCAGTTTATTCTAACGTTGAGCCAGGGTTGAAAACTCCAGGTCTGACCACAGCTCCTCAGACTTGCAACTCCGTTTCACTTCTCACTGCATCCATTAAGAAGATGCGAAAGAATATGATATTCTTTGATATCATAGTCCTCTGATATGATAGGACTGTCCGTATTTCTAGCCTGTTTGAAATCACCGCTATGCAGTCTCCCCTTTAAGTGGAATAATTTGAATTACTATTTTCTTTCTTTAGGTACCATACAGTTCTTCAATTGATAAACACTTCATTATGACCTACTACATCACAGCACTATACCCCTTTCCTTCATGGCGCTTGACCAAGTCTAATTGTAGGTTTACCTTTCAGGTTACTTGACTAGTATCTTCCTTTCCTCCACTGATTGTCAGCTCTATGAGCTCTAAGAACCACATCTGGTTTTATTTCCCATAGAGCGCCACAACTGGCGGATTGAGTAAATGTATCATGGGCACCATTCACAGATCCTCTGAGGACGGCATTCAGAATGCAACATTTATGGATTGGGCACCAACTGTGTACCAAATACTGTGTGAAATAATGTGTACATATAGACCAAAACACAGACAGACTCCAAGTGCTGGGATTTAGTAGAGAAGAGATGGAGGCAAACAGCTAAATGCAACAACCAAACCTCACAAAGAAATGCCATCGGAGAGGCAGAAACCCAATGGCATCAACAGATGGAGGAGTGATTTTTCTGAGTGGGACTTCCATGGAAGCCTTCACAGAGAAAATGCCATTTCAATTAAGAAGACTTGGAGGATGAATAGATAATCAGAAAGGATGAAGAAAGGGCATTTGCTGCTATAAAAAATTTCCTCAAGTGCACCTGGGGGGCTCAGTTGGTTAAGCGTCCGACTTCGGCTTAGGTCATGATCTCACAACGAGTTTGAGCCCCGTGTCAGGTTCTGTGCTGACAGAGCCCAGAAGCTGTTTCAGATTCCCTGCTTTGGATTCTGTGTCTCCCTCTCTCTCTGCCCCTCCCCACTTGTGCTCCTTCTCTCTCTCTCCTCTCTCTCAAAAACAAATAAACTTAAAAAAAATTACCTCAAACTTAAACTTATGGCTTAAAACAACACAGGTTTATGATCTCGCAGTTCTAAAGGCGAGGGGTCCCGCTGGGCATGACCGCTGCTTCTGCTGCGGGTTCTACAAGGCCACAATCACGACCTGGGCTGTGGTCACTTCTGGAGACTCCAGAGATGAATCCATTTTGAAACTCATTCAGCTTGTCGGCCAAATTCTGTTCCTGAGGCCCCTGTTTCTCTGTTGGCTTTTAGGCAGAGATCTCTCTCACTCAGCCCCTCATGCTCTCGGTCCTCCTGCATCACATTGCCCCCTCCACCTTTAGACCAGCAAAGGTACTGCAAATCCTTCTTACAATTCAAATCTCTCCAACTTCTCTTTTGACCCAATCCCTTCTGCCTCCAATCAGAGAAAGTTCTTTGCTTTAAAGAGTTCATGGGATCAGACTGGGCTCACCAGGTTGAGGAAACTCTCCCTAACTTAAGTTCTGTAATCTTATTTACATTGCAAAGTCCTTTTTTTGGTGTGTATTATAAAATATTCTCAGGTTCCAGAGATTAGGCAATGGACATCTTTGGGGGCCACTCAGTCTCCCAAGTAGTGTGCGGGATGGTCCGTGGATATGGTTGGAGCACAGAAATTGAGAGATAAGGGGAAGGAGCTGGAGGGCCTTATATACCAGCCTGAAATGTCCGGATTTTATCTTGCCAGCAAGAGGCAGTAAAGGCTCTGAGAAGGTATATTTCATATACTTAGATGAAATTGTTTTTGAAAGATAACCCTCCCCATGCATAGCACATACATGCTCCTACATTACAGCCCAAAGCAGAGATATCTTAGCTGAAGCTAATTCTTCCTTGAGTTGTGGCTATCTTTCTGTACCTCAACTATCATTCCAGAATCTTCTGTTCTTGCCTCCAATCTCTGGTCTAACGCAATAAATAAATTTTATATATTTATATGTATTCCCAACACGCTACCTTCCCCTTTAGCACTTTCTCTGATTTGCTAAATACACACTTCCATTATAAGCTCTGAATAAGAAAAAAACTCTTAATATCACTTCATCCAATACAAGCTTTTCAGTGAATACCAACTTGTGTCTCACGCTAAGCATCAAGAAACATGACTAGGACTCAAAATAACTCTAATAGAGATTTGGGTAAAAACGTCTGAGTGGAAAAGTTACCGAGTTCATATTTTAAGTACAAAAATATTGTGTCATGAAAACTAGAAATCTACACTTAAATAGCACCCTAACATTAAGGTTTGGCCCTTCAATCCCTATACACATTAAATCTATAAAAAGGAAGAAAACTATAAATCATCATCTTTAAGGAAATGCACATTGCAATTGTCATGAAATATAAATTCGGGCTTTGGTAACATAAAACTTTCTCTCTTCTGACTTAATACTTGCGTGTGTTGTAATAATTTCTGGCCAAGAATGCAGATTCTGATGTCAGACTGCTAGTTTAAATTCCTGTTCTACCATTTTCCAGTAGTGCTATGTTCGGTGAGTTACCAAACTCCCTGCGGCCTCCTCGCTATAAATGGGGACAAAAATAAGACCTCCTTCAGAGGATTATTGTGAAGACTCAATACATGTAAAGCACTTAGAACAATGTCTACACCTAACGAGTGCTTGACAAATGCTAGCTGTTATCATTACTATTATTTTTAGATCCGTCAGATGTTACTCTTTGCAATTCAGTTCCCCTCCCCCTTTCTCCCATTTATTGAGAGGACAGAGGTTTTAAAGCATTTTAGGAAGACGAACCAGTTCTCAGACACCATAAGGCAAACAAAATAGTTCTCTCTGAAGTGAAGATCATCAACATTTGTACCTTCATTTCTATAAACCTTTGAAAAGAAACAAAAGAAGACGAGGAAGCAAAGAGCAGAACTGTGTAGGGAACTGCGGTTACAGGAAACTGCACTGATGCATTTGACTGAAATAAATACTTCCATCCCTGCCAGGAACTGTGTGCTGCGAGTGAGTGAAGGTGTCAGGAGAGGTAAGAAAGCTGGACAAAGCCTGGAATAAAGGAGCGACGTGATGAAACACGCTCGCAACACAGCGATGACGTGCACGGAAGTTAATGCTGCCAGTTGAGGGAAAGTGTTGAACGCACGTTACGGTGCATGAAAGCCCCACACAATGACAGCCTGGGTGAGGGGTGCGGACTTGCAAAGCTCACAAAACTTACCTTTCATGCACTTCTACTCCCCACTACTTTCTACCTGCAGTTCTAAGGCAGACTCGGGAAAGAGGCTGCCTTTAAACCATCGAGTGAAACACAGCCTCATCCTGCTTTATGCTCTCGATTTGTAAGGGGTATTGTCATTCATTTCAAAAGACATTGTAGAATAGCTCCACACTGAATAGAGAAACCTAATTTTCAAACATGTTACAACATAATATTATCAGTCTTTCACTGAACGACTTCAAACATTCAACAAGTAGTACTTCCTGTGAAGACTCTATCCTGAAGTAATACTCTGAAATTTTTTTATATTTACTACTTTCAGTACTGATTTGCTTTAGAAATTAGTCTTTTTTTCAAAAGAAAAAAAAAACCTTCATAATGATACAGCTTAACCTACGACTATTTTAAAGGAAATGGAAAAACTATATTTATTGCTTTTTGCTTCAAGCCAGTCATACTTCCATTTCTATTGGTTGTCTACTTTTTCCTTTCATACAACCA
Source organism: Paguma larvata (assembly GCA_030068075.1). Classification (NCBI taxonomy): domain Eukaryota; kingdom Metazoa; phylum Chordata; class Mammalia; order Carnivora; family Viverridae; genus Paguma; species Paguma larvata. Next base: position 32,103,785 of record CM057837.1, read on the forward strand.
GCTTCAATGTGGAGATGGTGAACACACAATTGCAGCTTAGTTCAAGTTAGAGGACACCACACAAGCTCCTTTAAAAGCCTCATAAAGTTTTCTTTACACAATTTTCCTGCCTAAATCCACCTCATTTTTCTTTCGTGACATCACAGCAGCAGTGGTTTTTAATTTCATTTCAGTGGGAAAAGACTTGGCTTTTAAACCTTATTTTACCAAAACCAACAGAGCACAAGTTCAGGATAAATACACACACACACACACACACACACACACACACACCCTTCTCCTGATTAAAACAATGCATTAAGAATGTAAGAAAGCATCAGAAGCACTTAAAATAGTTCAGGAATTTGGAGGGAGGGGGAGAAGAAAGGAAGTCTCAAAGTCATTTTCTTTCTTAACCTCCAGGGAAAAATAACCTTCAAAAAAATCCCACTACATTTTTATAATACATTTTTATTAATTCCAGTTATGCCGCTCAGAATCTAATTCTGAGTGTTAGGAGTATTTGTACGTTTACTAATTAATCCATTCAAATTATGGGAATAGCCTAGATAATGTGCTCATTGCATTTAGTTCTTCAAGAAATGTAACTTAATGGGAGCAAATTTTCAACACTTTCTGCCAAGGTATCTTTTGATATCAAATTCAGGGCGTTCCATTTAATGTAGCCACTTCGCATCCTCTCGTTCATCAAAGCTTTGTTATCTTTTCCTTTTTTCCTCTTCACTAACGTACAACAGTTAGAGCTAGGTCCTTTTCTCTCGATTTTCTTTCCAGTTCCTTCCCTTGAGTCACTCTCATATTTATTCTCTGAGGCAGTCTCCATCCCAGCTCTTAATTTGGTATTGTTTAACTTCCCTTCTATCTATGTTATAAACTCTTGAGAACATATACTATACTCCTGAAGTTTCCATAATGACAATGGTATGTACATGGCAAGAATTAAATTTGTTACATGAATCTTTGGAAAATAGTGCTCACTCAGAACATTTATAGAGCTAAAGAATCTCGAATATACTTTTGGAAACATCAGAAGCAGAAATTGTATTTTCCCACAAATTTTTAATTTAATTGAAGGATTCGTGCAACAACTGATTTTAATTCCTACTGAAAGGGATATGTTTTCCATATATAGCATCGAGACCCATCAAAACACACGACACCCTCCTCAGATCCTAAATCTAATGCGTAAGAAAGTCAGACAAACAAATAACAATGTGAACTTACATATATAAATGGATGGTGCTGGGACAAGGCGAGTTAATGGATGTGGAATTTCTGAGTTTAAATTTCAAGGTCCCTGAAAGAATAAAACATGTTTGCTGCTAAAAACCACTGGCCGTTTTTAGACAACTAAATCACCAGTGGTTACCCTAAAACTAAGTGCCATAATAATAGGATGTGCAAAGTGGAGATGTTGGAAATGAGAAATTGTGAATTTGTTTACTTTGGTCTTTTTTACCATGGCTATGAGAGTAACTATTTTGACTTCCGACTCTGTTAACCACAATTGTTTCGAAGGAGGTTGGCAAGGGACGGACAGGCGGGGCAAAGTGACAGGGATGCAGAAAAGGAAAAGATGAAAAAGGGAAAAAAGAGAGATAAGAAAGCTGATGTTAAGAACTGGTAATAAAATTATTCCTTCCTTTTGGGATAATAGGTCATATGCCGTTACATTATCCGTTATCGGATAACTGGACGAGGAACGCGCAGGTGTCTACTGAAAAGAATCTACTTTATTCAGAGTGCTGCAGGAAAACGATAAAGGGGTTTTCATTTTTTGCACCTCTTATGTTCACTTCTTATTCATTTCTAACTAATAATGTAAAAACTTGTGCTTCCCATCATAATTAGATATTTTATTGGCATTATTAGCAGTTCTAAGAAACAGCCTTAAAAAAAAGTAGCTTATTTCTCATTTTAAAATGAGATGAGTTTAGACTCACGATAACGTGAAAGGTCCAGAATAAATAGCAACTTAAGAGTGAGTACAGAGCTTCCTTGAATGCTTTTTTGGCTGCGAAGAAGAATGTTGCCACAAAAATCTGTTTTGCATCATCTAAATGCTTGAAACAAGAACACATAATTTAGAAGAAGAAAAAAAAAAAACGGTGGCTGCCACTTAGCCATAAAGAGAGAAGTCGTGTTAGAAATAGCTTTCCTGTGATATTTTGGTACATTTTTTGGTTTTTTCAGCAATTGACGTAATTATGTGGTTGGACGGGGCAGTGTTTATCCACATTACCATTTATACACTGTATACAAACAGAGGACTTGACTCCAGCAGTCTGAGGAGCACATGGGTTTGTGGCCACATCCTTGACCTCAGCCGCTGAGGAAACCCAGGTGGTTTTATCAGACGTTAAGTGCAATCTTTAAGCTAGAGAATATTGATCTCTGACTCCGCTTCTGTCTGTCCAAAACACCCAACGCTTTTCCTGCTTGAGTGCTAGCTACATTACAGCTGTGGAATACTGTTTATATGCAGTACGTCAACATGCTAATTCATTCCATCGTTACTGACATTACAATGCAAAGGCGGGGGAGAAAATCCATAATCTTTTGTTGTTTCTTTGTACGACCCGATGCCAGAAATAAACCTTTTTCTCCTTGGCTACTCTGCAAAGTTTGGGATAATTTCTAGGAAGCAGAAAAAGGAAACTTCTGCCTATTAGAATATTCAAGCTTATCAAATCATTGCATATGTTAGGATGACTATAAATGCTAACTTTATTGTACAGGAAGTTCTTTCGTGAAAATGACATTCTTTCTCAGTTAAGAATGTTCATATGTCAAAACTAGTGCAAAGAAAAGTAACATGCTGTAATAGCTGTTCTACACAGCAAAGTACAAACTCATGTTTTAAATATCATACGACTGCATCTATTCAGCTGGCACCCTTGGAAGTGACACACCCGTTTCATTGGGCTGATGGCCAAAGCTCTGCATGAGTGATTCAGAACAGTGGCGCACCTCGCCCATTCACACGTGTCTAGTACTGTCTGCAGCACTATTTACGCAAGTTAAGAGACATGAATCGACATTTTGTAGCATAAATTTTCTTCTGTGTGGCCCTTCATTAAAACTGGGCTGGCTCCCAGTAGCATTGTATACTCTGCATGTAAAGTTTCATAACGGACCTCGTTCACGGAGCCCGTGCTATTAAAATGATTTGTGGGACAAAACGCCGATACTTCATTCCGTGATAGGATTCTGGAATCTCATGACTAATTTTCACAATTCAGTTTCCAAAACGCTGTCAACTATCATAACAAATATTTCATGGTTACTTTCACGTGTCTTATCTGTACACTTATCAGGTGTCTATCTATACACACACACACACACACACACACACATAAACATGGAGAAAATGTGAAAACATCATTCTAACTCACTGCATATAAGGCGATGGAAACTCCCCGATCCTCTGTTTCCTTATCTGTTGAGTGGGGATAGTAATTCTACCTACACTCTGCGGTTGGTGCAAAGGTTAAATGTGGAAATGCTTATAAAGAGCCTCGCATATTGCTCAGGCCCATAAGAAAAAATCAACATCCAATCTGGGAAGAGCAGTTTGTTGTCAGTCTTTACTTGAACTGGGAAGTAAAGCAAGCAAGAGACAGGTGGAGAAGTTCCTGCCTCCAGCGACACATCCTGTGTCATCCCTGACATCACAGGTATGATACGCCTGACATTACAAGGGGATGATGCCTCAATGCAGTCAACTGACCTCCTTCCAGAAGGGACCCCAGGACATGTTATATGAGGACGGTAGAGTCATCTTGGCAGGTTGGATCCTTTTCATGGTGCTTTCATGCATCCCATTCTCAAGGATTTTGCAGCAGTGCCTTGAGAAATGGCATGACATCGCTAGCTCTTGAGGTAAGCCGAAAATATGCTTCCTAAATTCTTACTGTTAATTTCTGTTACCTGTTCTGATGCCAAAGTTCAGCCTTAATTACGCTGACTGTTAGGATGCCAGAATTTTCAGACCAGTAGCAAAACTACCCATGATATTAAATAATGCTCAGGAGAACAGATAAATAGAAGAAAAGGACATAGGAGTTTACACTCTTTCTGAATCCATGATTATGTGCTCTTCGGACACTGTTGTAGGGGCGCCTGGATGGCTCAGTCGGTTAAGCATCCGACTCCAGTTCAGGTCATGATCTTGCAGTTCATGAGTTCAAGCCCTGCGTCGGGGTCTGTGCTGACAGCTCCGAGCCTGGAGCCGGCTTCGGATTCTGTGTCTCCCTCTCTCTCTGCCCCTCCCTGGCTCGTGCTCTGTCTCTCAAAAACTGAATAAAAATTAAACAAAAATTAGATACTGTTGTAAACTGGAAGCAAGTGGTTTTCTCTGACTTCAGTGCATTTTCCCCCTATGCCAGTCAGATCTGAACTTTGACACAGTACGTTTTTACATATAGAAGAAGAAAAGAGTACATTATATGTGACTGCCATATGACAAGGCAACTTTGACTGAGTATTTTGAAAAGAAGCTCTTTTGGCAGTACGAGAAAGTGCTGGCAATGTGCACCCACACAACCCGTCTGTCACTTTAAGAGCTGAAACAGGAAAACCTGTACCATTTTTGTACTTTTGTTCATTCTTTTCAACTCATTCGAAGTTGCCCCCTGGGAGTTAGCCCTCCACCAAAAGTCTCTTTCAGTACACAACTAGCTCTCTCTATTAAGCGTACCCACCCCTGCTCTGCTATAACACTGCTTCCTTTGTACTTGCCTGGTGAACTGACCAGCCACACAGCACAATGGCCACAATTACTAAATTACACTGCCTGTCACTGCCTTTTGTATCGCACCTCTAACAGGTGCCATTACCATGATAGGCAAATTGTAATAATCCATTCACGGCATCCACTGCCTTAATAATGTATTTTTTTATTTTACATAATCTGTGTGTGAATACCACAAGGCATCTGAATAGTTAGTAAATACAGGAGGCTGAAAGACCGAACTGCATGGAATGCGGCTACAAACAAAGGCGCTTAGGACAACAGACCTGAATGCAACCACATTCCTGATAAAGCGGACAGACACATAAATATATCCAGTGGAGAAATGGCCTCCAGATTTGAGGGGTTTCGAAAATCCAACTTCGGGAACCAAGGGAGCGCAAAACAAGACGCTGCCAAACTCAAGTTGTTATCCCAGGCTTAAAACTACATATGGCGTCTGGGCGAGTAGAGCCTGGTGTTAGCATCAGCGTCAGGGCCAAGAAACACAAGAGGTCACAAAACCATGAGTTGAGCCTTGGGAACTCTGCTCGAGATCACTGCTTACCCTCTTACCATCCCCTCCTCTCCTCCTGTATCTCTATACCGCGCCTACCTACATGCACCCAGGACATGAAACCAGTGAAGTAATTTGTGAAGTTACAGAATGGCTCCAGCAAATACATGTGAATACATGGGAATATGTGTATTAGCAGAAATGCCTTCTTCCTGAGTATCACGGTCAGTGGCAAACTTGAGTGGGCTCTTGGTGAAGGTTTAGAGGGCCTTATTTGTTTACAATCTGGAACAGAGAAGATACATTCACTGGTGTCCCTCAGAGTCTGGTCCATGATGGTGGTCTCCTGGTGGCTGACCTTGCAGAAGACTATGACAATGTCTACATTTTTGAAAAGTGGATAAGACTACTTTCAAATTAAAAGACACTTAAGCAAGTGTATAATGGCATTATATTATTACTATGGATTAATAATTCAGAACACTTAACCAAGTCTCAGTATTGTCTTGTTAAGTCCCAACAAGTGAAAGAAAGTAAGAGTTTCTGAGTTCCTCCTCCACTGAAGATGTTTTCGAACCAAAAAATTTTAAAAACCACTACTTTTGTGCCACCCCAAAGGTATGACCATGCCTTAGAAGGTTTCCCAGTTAGCCACATCATCAGGATGAGCAGAGAAGGCTCTACAGTCAAATGGACCAGCAGTGGCTCTACCATTTCCACACTATGTGGCCACTCTTGGAAAGAGTTTGCCAAGGATGTGGGTCAGAGAGGTTGTACTGAAGCTGTATTTGCATATGAAATACGCTACTTTTACTTCGATTGCATGAAGAGATTCCAACTATAGTGTAGGGTATTTTGTAGATTTGATTTCTTCTTCCCATAAATTATCAATCTCAAGTGACGCTGTCAGGAAGGACTAATAGAGATAGTAAAGAATTTGTTTTTTTAAAGAGATTATAAAGATGGTTAGAGTTTCTCCTTCTTCAATTTGTCCCTTCAATTCTGCCTCCTATGAGGATGCATCAGGAAATACTACTTGCAGGGCGCTTGGGTGGCTCAGTCAGTTAAGCGTCTGACTTCGGCTCAGGTCATAATCTCTCAGTTTGTGCTTTTGAGCCCGGAATTGGGCTCTATGCTGACAACTCAGATCTTGGAGCTCGCTTCAGATTCTGTGTCTCCCTCTCTGCCCCTCCCTCACTTGCGCTCTGTCTCTCTCTCTCTTTCTCATTAAACATTAAAAAAAAAAAGGAAATACTACATGCTAATATAAACATTCAGTCCCCGATCTATAGATCTCTATAAATCTATCAATGGATGAATGGAAATTCCAGACTTTATACTATATCATCATCATCACTTATTAAGAGCTTACTAAAAGCTCTGCATTATGCAAGGATTTTACATGATCACATCTAATCCTTCTACCCAAGCTATGAAGTAGGTACTATTATTATCTCAATCTTGCAAATGGGAAAACTGAGGTCGAGAGCCTAAGTAATCTGCCCAAGGTGATTTTTATCAGAGCACCAATAGAAAACAGATCACATAATCAAATTGGGTAATTTAAGCAGGCTATAATAAAGAGACTATTTAAAAGTGTGGGAAACCACAAGTCCTGGAACATTAGCCTGGGGCAGGTTACCATCCCTAGGCTTGAAGATGGGAGGGTAGAAAGTGGTTACCAACACTCTGAAAGAAAGGGCCATGTAGACAGAATGATGCAGCCCACTACAATCCCACAGGAAGAGCCAGGAGAACCTATACCCCAACCTTACTCTCTTCCCTGTGTTCTATGTTCTGTCAGAGCTCCCAGCTGGGTGAACCTAGCTGGAACTCAGATGGCGAAAAAAGCCCATTGGTGTGGCCTATACAGAGTTGGTCATCCAAGGAACAAAGCAGAGTGGATGTGAGGAGGGCAAACTTATGTCCAGGATGGTCACACTATATAAAAGCTAGTCAGGCTTGCATTTAAATCCAAATCTATTGATATTAACCACCAGGCTACATATTACCTTCTGGAAAGACATGTATGTATCTAATTCTGGGACATAGTTATTCCCAAGTCTTCAATTTTTAAAATCTCAAGCAATTCTCGAAATCTCCACTCAGCCAACTGAATTCCCACATTCCTTCTCTTCCCTCTTGGTTCTCTGTGCACACTGTGAGTGTCAATCACCCAAGGCCCCCCTTTTCTTCCTGTCCGTCATCGTGATTTGGCCTCCTATTGCCTCCCCATCTGGCCTACCTCCCACAGTTCACCATTTCAACTTTGCACTCACTACTACCCTACAATCACTCTCCTTTGTTCTCCTGTCATTCCTACTCTGCCAGTTCTCAACAGGCATTGACTTTCCACTGTTTGCTTTCTTGGCTCCTACTCCTGGTCTGCCAGGCAATCCTGGGGAGGCCTGTGAAATCATACTAGTGAACTCATGCTCCCAGAACTCAGCTGGGCTCCTGCATAGTTCAGCCATTTCTGACCCTGCTCATGTTGAGTCTCCTTGACATTTCCTACAGCAACTTTTCTGAGCCTTTTCCGCACGCTTCCAAAGCCCCTGACAGTGTCCGCCTTCAGGGAGTAACTCGGTTCCATGTTTGGAATCATGGTGATATCCTTCTAAAGTTCTTTCATTTCTAACTCAATACTATTCAAAATCCATTCTAGTCTTCCTCTTCCTTCATATCTCCTTCTGAGGAAGTGTTTCTCCTTTCTAAGGTTACATTTTCAACTTATGGTGTTGGATCCATCTCTCTGCACATCTTGTGGGCCTTAGAATGATCAACTATTCTCCTTCATGATGGCATCACTAGCTCTCTGCCAAAACATGTTCAGGGTCCTCTAACTTGAATGTAAGGAAAAAGAAATTAATTGTGATCCTTATGAAGAATCATCTTTTTATTTCTCTACTCACTTTTTCTTAAACAGCAAAGTCTAGGATTAACCCTTTCCACGACTCACGCTCTCTTAATCCTGAAAACTGCCATTTGTTTTCTGTTTGAATACTCTCCAGGTCTTCTGAACTATTTGATTATTTTAAGTTACTTCTCTTTCTTGAAAAATCTTTCCTTCTTTGGCTTCCATGACACTGCACCACCCACAATCATCCACTAATCCTCTTCAGTTACTTTCTTTGACTCCTCTTTGTCCCATAAAATGCAGACTTTCCTCAGGGTTCTAAGGCTCTTTTCTCCCGTATCAATATTCTCTTGGTGATCTTATGTATTCCTCTGGCCTAAATGTGCTTCCATAAAGTAGTATTTATGAGATGATTTTCAGTGGAACATGAACTGACATTTTTTTATTTGGATACTTTAAGTTTTTCATATACTACTTAGAAAATGGCTGCCAATTTAATGATGACGCATGGCTCTCTTATCACTTAATATTTTTATTTTATACTTATTTGAAGAGCTCTGTTAGATTACTCACTCATAGAGACTCTCTTACACATCAAGAGATGCACCTTGTGCATTCAAAGAGGGAAATATAAGTGAAACAAATAGGTTATGGTTTTCCTAAAGTTTTCTCACATTGTCCAACTCTTGTGAACCACTTTTCAACTCAGGCATCAATGTCCTCCCAGCCATCAAGAGCATCAGGGATGCAACATTTCTTAAGTGGCTTCAACTACTCTCTCTAGGAATCTCTTCTGTGCTGCCAATACTCATTCTGCAAGTTTCCATGTTGGTGGTTTTTTGTTTTTTTTTTTTTAATTGTACTGGAAGGTAAGGCTTTTGGACAACAATTAAAACTTATGTTCTTTTCTCTAAAGATCTTTCAGTGGTTTGTTGACTGAAATGTTGAGGAGTTGTGGGTTTTTACTCATGCCATGGGGACTAACAACCAAGATGGCTCATGTGCTGGAAATGAAAAATACATCACCACTATACCTGGTAAGATTCCCTCAACTGTAAAACCCTAATTTCAGAAACAGTAACATGTGAAAAGATGTGCATCTTACGATCACAAAATATAGTCATTAGGTATTTATTTTAACGAGTATCCTGACAGACTAACTATCACATCAAACCCGAGGTTTTGCAGATATTTTCTACAATGGGGCAATGCTTCGAAAAAGTGATTTAGTTCATAGTATATTTTAAAATATTAAAGAAGAGTATCACTATTGTTCAAACATGGCAAAAAACTTACAAGTAGGACTCAAATGGCTAAGGTTTAGAATACAGAGGCTTAAATGATCATCACTCCGTGGATGATTTATGTTTACATACCCAACTATAACTTCATTCCTAAGCTTCAATTCTCACACTGCAATTGCCAGCTCGATGACATTACTTGGGCATCTTGTTGATAACCTTCAACTCAGCATCTTTTCCCCACAACATATTCCTCCTGTCGGGTTATCTTTACTGTTAATGGCATACATTCCACTTTGAAACATGTTTTATTTTCTGTAGATTCTGAAGTTTGTACTTTGAGAATGGCACAGTTCTGAGGCTATTACATATGGGTGTTACCTGAACATTAGCACAGTACATAGTACCTGTTAGATACTCAGAAATGATCCGATAACTAAATGCATGCTAAAATAGCATGTATGTAGGACATATGTAGGGAAGAGTCACTGAAAAATAGAAATGGGTAGTTTGGGCCCTATTTAGAAGAGGCGGGATAGAAATGGGCAAAAGATAAACATATAGAATGAACAGAGAAAAATCATTACGAAAACCCTGAGACGTTTACATTTTCCTGTACAATAAACAGATAACTGTAAACGATTCATTTTAAGAAGACATCATCTAAAATAATGTAATAGTATTAATTTAACAGAACAATTTAAATGCTTAAAAATATGAAGTCTATTAGGCAAAATGACTTAAACGGCTCCAGTGCTGCCTAGAAAACAAGGCAATGAAATAATTTTATGAATGTTGCATTGTAAATAGCAAGAAAAACAGAGTGCCATCCTTCAAGTCATATATTAAACATTAATTCATTTCATAAAGTAAAAGATAATTTAGTTCTGTAGTTACTTTAAAAAATTTCTAATTTAAATGAAGGTGATATTAATTCAACCGAACTATAAAATAAAGCCAGCAGGATTCCCGTGGAGGGCACATGACAGGGACGAAGACGAACCAAACATTCTCGAAAACACGATGGACATGAACAAACAGTTACTGAAGAAAGAAGAAAACCGCTCCACCCCTGGCTGTTATCAAAATCCACTCTTGCAAAGAAAGGATGAATATCAGCGATATTTAAATACACATGAAGAATATGTTGATTTGTACATTTATAAAAACATGTACAAAGATTATAATGAAAGACCCATAAATTAGATCTGTGTATCAGTAAATCAGACACTGAAGATGAACTACAGAAACACTACCAACTTTCATCAGTCTGCACTGCCAGGGGAAAGACATCATTAGGTGAGGGAAAGCAAAAAGAGTTTTAGGCTGTGAAATCTCAAGAGAGAAATCAATCATTCATTCCACAGATATTTATTTAGTGCCTACTATTAGCACCAAAGAGAGACATAGTAGTGAGCAAACCACACAAGGTCCCTGCGGTCATGGAAATTGCATGTTAGTGAAGCAAGGTTCAACGGTGACCTGGAATCTAGATCTTTCTTTTGCCACTAACTGGCTGTGTAAACATGGCCAAGTCACTTCACACATCAGGGCCTCAATCACTTTATCTGTTAAAATGAAATGATGAGCTAAATCATTTCAAGGAGAGAATGCAGATATTGGGACTGAAGAGTGGGGCCCACCATTCAAACCGTTCAGCCACAGAGTCAGGTAGTACCAGCCAAGTCTAATTCATCTAGCATTTTCCTTTGACTATCTGGAAATCTCCATAATTAGGCCAGCACATCGAAGCCTTCCCTGACCCAATCCATCCCTCTACATTCTCCTCACTGGCTTCAGTGTCCTGCCTATTTGGTTCATGCTCTTCCCAGCGCCTAACATTGTACTTGTCATTTGATTTATTTGATTTTATTTTCTGAACTTAAATTTCTGGGAAACGATGATTTAGAGTACACGATGATTTAAAGTATTGTAACATAAGCAACTAAGATAAAATGGAATTAAAACTGTAGCCTTTATTAGGAAACCGCAGAGATCTAGGAGGATGAAAGGTTACATTCAGAAAAAGAACCTAACGCTTTAACAATTTATTTTATCGTACCCTGAAGCTTCGGGGGAACACTATTAAAGTACAAAACCCAAGTTAAAGTAGAGTCTGGAATTAGTTCTATTCCATTTTTATAAAAGAGAAAAAAAAGAAAAGGAAGGAGTTTTATAGCTTATTGGAATAAGACTTACTGCCTCAATCCTTCAGGCAATTGTTGTTCTGAAGGGCCCTCTCCCAACCGGAGCTTGGCTATACCTCTATTACCATGAATTTTAAATGCATTACTCTTTGCTAGAAAGTATGGGGATCTCCAGAAGAAGTAGGAGGAATTGGAGAACAAACGATTTTCCTAAAGCCACACGGGCAGCACATGAAGTCGGAATTAAAATTTGAGTCTCTTTGATTCCATGGTTTTTCTCCACTTACACCACATTGCCTCTCAGGTAAGTAGGACAGACAGCAGCTAAGTAAATCTCCTTCGTGATGTATGATCATCTTTTCATTTCCTGGGGTTGAATATTTTCACCAAACACGCAAATATATTGTCCTTTTATGTCTAAGAAAGAAACGATTTCATGGACATTGTTAGGTGGATTTCATGAATATGGATTTTTTTTCCAATAACCCCACCCTTTGCCATCAGCAAGAGTTGCAGAGCCAGTGAGGACAGGGCCCCGGGCAGGAGAAAGGGGGTGATAAAGAGGCCTAAGTCTTTGTCTCCACTTCCAAGGTGCTTAGAGTATTCCAGGGTGGTGGGGCAGACAGTGCACAAGGTGACACGCACACAGCTAGAGAGCGTTAAGGGACACAGACCCAGTTCACTCCAGGGCAGCCGCTCTGGGCTGAATACTGGCTCCGATCACATCTGTTCGGCCAGCACAATGTTTTTAAACACCAAATGTGTTTAGGTGGGGGCATGCTCCCTCACGTTCAGCCACGGTAAGCACGACTCACTATATTACTTGTGTGAACCTCATAGCCCTTGTGTCTGTCACCCCTAATAAACTTAAAGCATGACAGGGGTTGGGTACCGGCTTATTTATCTAGTATTGTGGTGAAACGAGGTGTTTCAGGAAAGAGAGCTTTCCAGATAATTAAAACGGATTTAACTTCAAGCAACAAACATTTATTTGATTAAGGAATGAGAATCTTCTAAAATACACCATTAGCATACACTTCTTTGTCTCCTTAAACAAAGGATAGAGAACATTGCCATTTTTAATTGACTTAATGATATTATTATAAGCAGCCATTATTTGATTGCTTAAAAAACAGTTTTATGACTCTTTCTTTAATAGTAATTCTCTTGTTTCATGGTGTCTATCCTCTTTCCTTTAATTTAACCCTTCTGCTGAGGGCTGAGAAAAAAAAATAAGCAAACAACCAAAGAACTGTAAAAACAAACATTTTCAAGGGTTTAACTGTAGGAATAACATCAACAATGCCCACTACCACTAATACTTTTCACTGAGAGCTTCCTAATTACACAAAAATACTATCATTAACTTCATCTGACTGACGTTTGAAACTCAGGCGTAGAGAGATCAGTTTTCCCAAAGTCATACCGCTAGGAAAGCGGTAAGGCAGGACCTGACCTGAGGTCTAATTCAAGCACATGCTCTCAACAACCACCGTGTAATGGATGTTTTTGTTGTGGGTTTTTTTTTTTTTAAGGCCTCCTAAGATATCTTTCCAAGGTTAGCGTTGTCCCCTAGAGAAGAATTGTTTCCTTAAGATGGATCACTGGATACACGGGGTATTTACTCGTCTTTTCTTTGGTGTATAAACATGGAAAGAATAAACAAGATAGGAAGATATTTTAAATGCAGCTTAGGACGACCACGAAGTAGAATGGGGAATCAAGAGGCCTGGAATCTCTAATATCTACAAGTTACTTGTCATTTTGAATAAGCCACTTGGTCTCTCCACTTCAATTTTGTCACATGTGAAATAAGGATAAATACCCAAATACCACAAAGAGAAAGCTCTGAAGATTCAGATAACATAGGGAATAGCACAGTATAGTACCCAGCACATAAAAAACGCTTGATAAATATTAGCGGCATTGGTTGCTGGTTTTCCCATCTGACCCATGAGGCTACTAATAATACTCATAGAGTTGTTTCCGAGTTAAATGAAACAATCTACGTAAACTCTTTAACATGGTGCCTGGCACACAGTAACTGCTCAATTAATGTTTACTACTGCTGTTATTATTAGCCTGCTATTTGTTAGCTGTCTTACTTCAGTTCTTTCAGCAATAACTAGGAGGGAGGAATGTGGAAAAATTCTAAGATCGACAGTAACTTCAATGAGATAAAATGTGCTGACTTCCTTCCAGAAATTGGTGAGAAAACGAATCTGAAAATTCAGCTGGCATTTGAGCCTCTTCAGGGAAGCACTGTGCATTGAGATACTCAAGCTGTTACACGAACACTTCACTTTCAGATTTAAACTTAACTGAAATACTTTCTTCCCTTCATTTAAGGGTGCTGCCTTTTTGTTTACATCTCAAAACACAGGTCAATATTCACTGAACTTTTAATCTGAAGATGTTGTGTACTAATTTATCAATCGAACATTACAATTTCCAATATTCGAAAGAACACAAATTCCAGGCACAATCTTTACCAAGGGAACGCCCACATTAGGCTTTCTTTTCTTTCTTTCATTCTCTTTTTCCATAGGTTGCCACATGGTGAAAATGAAGGAAACAGGGAAATTGACTTTTAAGTATGCGAACTTCAGGCAGCTATCAGTTTCCAAACTTAAAAAAAAAATTGTGTACCCAGTTAAGAGTTATGCTGGATTTCCAGATGTATGCTCTGATTTCATTTTTCACAAAAGATAATCTTATATTTTAAAATGATGCTGTTCAGGGGCGCCTGGGTGGCTCAGTCAGTTAGGCGTTCGGCTTTGGCTCAAGTCATGATCTCACGGTTCGTGAGTTTGAGCTCCATAATGGGCTCTGTGCTGACGGCTCGGAGCCTGGAGCCTGCTTTGGATTCTGTGTCTCCTCTCTCTGTCCCTCCCCCACTCACAGTCTCTCTCTCTCTCTCTCTCTTCCCCTCAAAAATGAATAAACATTAAAAAAAACCAACCAACAAACAAACAAATAAATATAACGATGTTGTTCAGGGCAACATTTCACTTCATATTTAAAAAAAAAGACCAAAAAGTAAACAAGCCATATATTGGATGAGATACCATGCAGTAGACTTTAAAAGAAGAAATCCCGGGGCACCCGAGTGGCTCAGTCAGTTAAGCGTCCGACATCAGCTCAGGTCATGATCTCACTGTTCGTGGGTTCGAGCCCGCGTTGGGCTCTGTGCTGACAGCTCAGAGCCTGGAGCCTGCTTCAGATTCTGTGTCTCCCTCACTCTGTACTCCTCCCCTGCTCATGCTCTGTCTCTCTCTGTCTCTCAAAAATAAATAAATGTTAAAAAAGAATATTTAAAAAACAATAAAAGAAGAAATCCCTTTAATTTTGTCTTGGTGTGTTTAAGTACCAAATGCGGGGAATTGGTGGTACCAAATTGACACTTTGCACAGAAAAGGCAATTCTCCAGAGAAAAACAGACTTTGCAGACAGGCATGTGGGATTTCAAAGCACAGGTCCTCCAAGGTTCACATATGCTTCATACATGAAAGCAATAACGCTCAGAAGTTAGTATGCTTCAGAAGCACCCGCGGTTACTTCTTAGAAGTGAAGATGTCTGGGCCACACTCCCAGAGATCTGGATCTGGCCTACCAGCCCCGGGGCACAGGAAGCAGCATTATTAGTAAGCACCCAACTGGAATGGATGCAGGTTTTCGCCCACTTTCCGAGGCATGCTCACAGCAACATCACATCACCACCTTCCAAAGGGCACCCTGGACACCCGCTTGGCTAGTCAGTTCTCGCGCTCACCAACGTACAGATATCCACCAGCAGCATTACAGATAACGCTGCTCTGAGAGCTGGCTTAGGGAGGGGGCAAAATGCCAACCTCTGCCTTCAAAGTATTAACTCAGGAGATGTTCCAATTTGCCTTTCAATTCTGTTGTCTACACTAGAAGTCAATCTAGAGAATTAAACACTTTACCTTTAGCATGTGCTAATGAAAAAAAGGAACGGATATGACTTCAGGTGGGTCTTCATTTGGACTAGGTACTTCTCTGAACCTCAGTTTTCTTATTTGTAACACGGGAATAGTAGCACCTACCTTCTAAGATAATTGTGAAGATCCAATGAAGTGTATGCTTGGCACTCAACAAATGGTTGTTCCCCTTCTCAACAAAACTATTATTAGGGTTTCTAGAAAGCATATGATTGACTTATTTGAGTTTCACCTCTTGAGTGGGCCTGCTTCATGGTAGAAAAGCACAAAAGGAAAGAGGTGGTCAAAAGAGAGTTCTAGGAAGCAGGAGGAGACGCATGAAGCCTTGATAATCACCAAAACGAATAAACAATACAAATAAGGAAAATATGACCATTTAAATAAATTTCAAAGAGAGAACATAATTGCACGTGGCAATTTGTAGCCGTTGGGTGGTTGCTATAGGATAAGACTGGGGATCTCATTTCGAATTCTCCAACCTTTCAAGGGAAAATCATTAGCCATCACTTGGTAAACAATTCTCTTGGCTCCACACCTGGAGTGCAGCTACACTGAGCTGCTGATACGAAAAAGCAGCTCCATCACATCTTGGGGTGTGTAACGCCTTCTGAGATTTGTAATTTGGTGCTTATATTTGAAACTACGCACTTTCGCCCCACTCTGTCCACAGTCTCCTAACATGTGCAGCATATTTCTCTTGATATCTAGGTTTCAGCTACTCTGAAACAGCTATGAAATATCACCTTGGGACCCATAATGAATTTTGGGTACATTTCAGAGTCTTACTTTAAGTGAGATGATCACAAATATAACCACCAAATAGGGAAAATCCACCTAGTCGTTTTCAAACGGAGTGACATATAAACAAGGCCAGTCTAGTCCTGTGTACTACATAGATGTGTGCCCGGTTTAAGTGTTAATTCTTACTACTCCTTTTCTATTAAAATAGTCCTCCTTTCCAGAAAGATCCATATAATCTAAGGTTTATTAACAGAAAGCATGTGATTAACAGAAAGATATGTTCTACCATACCTTTTGGAGTAACTGCTCTTCTTAGATTTGGACAGGTTACCAATACAGCTCTAACTCTCAAATCACACCACAGAGATATTCTACAAGTAACAGCCTAACAATATCAATTATCCAACTTGGCGGATTCCCAATGCAAAGTTTAAGTTACAAGCAGAATCATTTCCCCCAATTACACTGTTGATGCTTTGATACCATTATGCACTCTCAGAAAAAAATTTGATTACATAAAATACACGAGGATATAAAATACGTGTTAGCCTAATGCTGTAAATTTCAAATCACTCTGTTAACCCTAATATGTTTACTTGATATCACAGACTTATATTTCGTAATAGAATTAAGACGCTAAAGTGTAAGCGATAATAAATTTTCGTATCATACAATTCTTGGTAATGAAAAATAGAACTGTGTGCCCGGAATTCACTCACTGATGAATTCACAAAATTGTAAAAATTTATACCGCTAACAAGCTACACTTTATAAAGTAAATCACACTATAAGCTATAAAAATGATGTTTTCCCAAATACATATTGTACTACATAGGATAGATTTTTACTAGCTGTAAGTAAGATTTCTGTTTTTCTTCTGATAAACTTAGATATTATGTCCAAGTTGGCTGTAGGTTAGCTTGAGTATAAATAAACACTGGGGAAGACCTCCCCAAAACAGAACTGGTTGAAGAACATACTTTCCCTGAAGAACAAACTCTTCCCTGAAGATTTGCATATGAAGCCATGGCGGGTTCGTGAGGAGGCATTTATGAGCAGGGGCACGTGGCACCTTGAACACTGGGGATCCGAGCAAGAGCCCACATTTGGCAACAACACGAACACTTTCAGAACTTGCGCCACTGGTTAAATTGTAAATATCGCTGCTTAAATTTACAATCACAAATTTCTCCACTATTAGCAGAGAGTAATATCTCACTTTTCTCAATAAGTCCGATTACTAAATATGAAAACGATGATTTAAACAAGATGTATTTGTGCAGAGTAATGGTCCCAGAGCACTCTGTTTTCAGAATGTGCAGGTCTACAAATGCAAAGATCAAAGAATGACGTTTTACCCTCTGCATAAAGTTTAGTTTTCTCGTATATTTAACAAAAGTACTCGATTACACTTAAAATTTATTTTCCAAATATAAAAGTTAAGAAACATTTAGGATGAAATGTAATATAGTTGTAAAAATTATTCTAAATCTAATATTTTAAAGAATTCTTAAACCAAAGGGTAAAAATGTAATAGAGATGTTACTACAGTTTTTATATGTCCATCAGTCACAATATTAATGGAAATGCAATGTGTATGCACAATAACAAACTAGTTCTTAATTTAGATTTATTGAACAGTTGCTCATATTCCATCAGAGAAGAAACAATATTAACTTTGACTACATGAATTTCTTGTGCAGATATGGAAGTTAAATAGTCAGACGTTAATGTAAATTTCTAACCACACATTTATGTTAATTATATCTGACACTTCAAAGTTATTTTAAATAGCATATCTTTTAAATTACAATAAATTTTAAATAATCTTCAGTCACATAAAAATACCAAAATGACTTCACATGCTTCAGTGAAACATTGTGGTTCTTGTAGATTTATGTTTTTCTTATACATTTTCTAATGTCTGTGGGAAGTAATAAATAATTAACACTTGAAAGAGTAAGTGTTTTAAAAAAGCATTACATTTAAAATTATTAGGAAATATCTTAAAAGATCCAAAAATGTTAGTTGAATATATCAAAATAGGGTTTTTTTTTCCTGGGATAATTTTGGTAACAAATATTTAAAAAGCTGAAAACCAGTCCTTTTCCTCCCGTTTACTCTACATTTCCATTTCCCTGGGCTGCAGGCAGCACAGGAAATATTCCTTTAACTAGTGGCTCAATGGCGCAGCCTACGTGTAGAAAAGTATAACACAGCGTCAACTGATGCCCCAACTACAGTCAGCTGTGTAAGTTTTAAGCAGGGTTTAAAAATACAACATAGTTTTCAAAAATGAGAGCTCCACAGGAGAGAATTCAGTTTCTATTGCATAACGATTTCACTGCTATTTGTGAAAGTAAAGTAAATCGAGAAGTCTCAATAAAACATAAAGAAAGTCTTTTTCATTAAACATGAAGCATTATAATTTTTAACTGATTTTACGTAGCCTCCAAATAAATTTGGAAACTTTCTGTTGCCTTCACTGCCAACAACTGAAAGAAGCCCAGTGTTAAGTGGCGGAGTTAATATTTCCATAGTTGTTTTCTGTCAGGTTAACTATGATGCTGTGATTTGTAATCTTCTTAAAATAGTTTTCTCCCCAAAACGCTAAATATATACATTATGAATTTTAAACCAGAAACATTATTTCAACCTAGCAATTGTATTAGGCTAATTAATTTTATGGTGTATGAAGGCTAATAAAACCTGTTCTGCTACCTCATGTATGAACTTGAGAAACACGTTACCTTCCATAAATCTCCTTCAGTCAACACATCCTACGGGTCTCCAGTCAAACACAGAGGGGGGGCTGTTTCTCTCTGAGGCAGGACATAACAATCATTTCGGACAAACTTTTTAACATTAACATACAATGAGGGAAAAAAATAGGTATGGGTACATGTGAAAATTTAAACCAGCTGATCTCCTCAAAAAAGAAAAACAAGGAAGAAAAAAACCATTGGCAAAGACCTATAACTAATGGTAAAGTCTGAGCAAATCGGTGAAATTGTTGTCAGACATATGACAAGAGTCAGCATCATATTTTACACAATTAACGTTCCTGTTATTTTTGGTGAGCGTCTCCTTTAAAAAGCCAGGAGCCATCATCTAGGGAAGTCCTTTCCATAAGCCCCCAACTTTTCTCCCTTCACGCAGAGCTGGCTGCGAATCCTTGCAAAGAGAAGAACTGTGTTCAAAATTTGCAGTTATTCCTCTTCTCTGTTAATTAAAAAAAAAAAAAAAAAAAAAGAGCGACCCTGTAAATTTCTTCAAGTTGTTTAAACATGGACGAAGTGTAATAATCAGCCTCTGTGGCAAAGTGAGTGTGATCAGAAAAACTGTTTTAGGGGCATTATGACTTAACCATTTAACCACACAATATGAGATGGTTTAAAAAAGTGTACTTCAATCACACAGCAGAGGTCTGATCAATTTGACATCGACTATAGAAAACTAAACTCACAGTGAAGACAGGCACGGTGTGCTGAAAAATGATTTCTATTTGGTTCGCTCTTACTTCATCTTTTCTTTCTATTGCTTTTGGTACAAACAGATCCTCAGAGTGCTGAACAAAACTAAAACAAAAGCCACTCAAATGTTTATTTTTTTCAGTCACCGCCAAACTATTTAATTCTGAAAGCTCTTTTCATTCCATAAAGTTATGGTTGCATTTTTTTTAAGTCCCTCAAAGTCAGATTTGTCAATTAAAAAACAAAAACAAAAACAAAACCCCAATAAACTAGTTTCAGGATGAAATTGGAATTTTTTCCCACTCACTGTTATTTCATGAAATAGAGGTTCGACAGTTCTCGGTATTTCGTTAGATGCTTTAAAACAAACGATATGATATCCAGTGTTTAAAACTATATTGTAAGTGGACTGACAATGCACAAAGCTGAGAACCAAAGTGATGCCTGACACCTTGCCACGGAAAATGACTTGCTGTCCAAAAGTGACTCACAGATATTCTTATTCAGGGGAGCCAATCCACAGCCAAGGGGTTACTCTGCTTTGAAAGAGAGATATGGAAACTCTAAGAATAACCCCATGGAACAAATTAAAGTTAAATTTGCCAGCAGTTTCTACTTCGGTGATTCTGACTTAACTGTGTAAAAATACCTTGGTGCTAATTTGACGTTAATAAATTAAGACCATTAGAGATAGTCTTTCATTGTTGGCCTTCAACAATTGTCAATGACACTATTTTCTGTTTGCATTTCCTCAAGCGTGTTAATGTATCTTTGTTTAGGCTCGCAAGTCGAACGGTCAATGTAAACACAGTCAATGAGACATCAGCCCTGGAAGACAAGTCTACTGAGAGGGCCTATGGAAAGACTGTTGGTCTATTGCCAAGTGTGCAGTAAGGCGACAGCACTGAACGGCTACTTTAAAATTTTTTTATATGATGAATAAATTAGTCTTTAAAAAATTCTCCGAATTCTTTGTTTTGCATACAAAGTCCATCCAGGATGGAGGTGGTCTGCAAGTTGAACTTAGTGCGATGTGGGTTATAGTCTTTGTTTGCAGTCTTAACTGGGGATTGTACCTTAGCTACCGCAGTTCAAGCGTAAAAATACTTTGTCTGTAATACTATATACTGTTGCCAGTGACCCTCTAAATCCTTGAACCAACTGTGTCTTCTGGTGTCACAGAAGATAATGCCAATTTATTGCAATGTGTGGCTTTTTTAACTGATTAAAATTAAGCCGTAAACACGTGACAATGGAATTAGCACATTTAGAGAGTCTGTTTTCCCACATCCCATTTTGCGCTAGTGCGGCTGGTCCCTGCAACTCTACGCGGGTGCAATTTTAATGACTTTGCTCGGTTTTGATGTTCTTATGAAAAAAGCACTGCTTGGTGTTTGTGGAGAAGGTAGATATGGGGGCTGAAGAGCTGTGATTGGGAACATGGTGACATCGTTTCTGTTTTCCGATAGGATCGGTGTCATTTTCCTCTCAGCGATAAGACACCTCCACTGACAGTGCCCGATTAGGGAAAATTTTATTATAAAATTCACTTTTATCGAATGAGGATAGAGTGATAAACAGTTCAGCCTCAGGGAAGGAATAGGAACAGACGTCCCCCCCTTTTCAAATTCCACCTTTTCCCTCTTCCCTTTCTCTCCCTTAAAAAGACGATTGTGTTTTAGTTATTATTAATGGTACAAAAGAGCTCCCTACAACATGTGATAGCTATGATAAAACTAGCTGAATCAAGAGACACTTAGATGTTGTTATAAAAGAAAATCTATTTTATATAGTTATATATATGCACGTGTGCCCACATGCACACACACACACACACACACACACACTCACACACACTAAAAGGTAACACTGCCTTCTAAATCCTCCCACTTCTGGAAGTTACCTAGTATTTGTTACTCAAAAAAAATATCCTAAAAGAAAATCAAACTGAGGTAATATTGGCTCTATTGTCCTAAATATACTCAATTTTATCTACCGTCAGAAATAAACATTTGTCAAGCAGGATTGCAAGGTAAACACAACGAAACAGAAGATCAGGCCCTCTAATCCTTGAACAGATATTTATCTGCTAAGGAAGAATATGAAAAAGAAAAACAACCACATTTGTTTTTAAATCCTAAAACATCATTGCTTTTGAATTTTCGTAGTTTAATGATGATACCTCCAACTTCCGGTATCCAACAGTTATGTCTGTTTACTCCCGATAAACCAGGACTGTTTTGTATTACGAGTACTTGAAAGGTCAGTTGAGAAGCAGAAAAATAAGCATTTGATATTATTTATTTACAAAAAAATTTTTTTTCCTGAACAAAAAGTTCATCAAATCGCTCAGAATACTCCTCTGCCTTTATGAAATAAAAAAGTAGTGTCTCGGGGCTAAGACTCAGGGAGTAATGTCTAGTGACATTGGTAAATTCTGGTACACCACAAAGAGAGTGCAATGAGAGATTTTTAAATTTGGGGTGGGTGTGTGTGAAATGTTGATGACAAAAACAACTCAAAACATATTTCCTTATTGACAGAAACTACTTCTGAGGGGCAAATTCGGGACAGTAGTCTTTAGTTTGTAATATTCTTCCACATATTTCCAGGGTATCCCTAAATTCTCTCTTCAAAGGCTTTTTTTGGAGAATGCTTTGTCAAATGCTGATTGTAAGCATGATCTATTTTGGTGTATAATTCCCTGTATTATTCAAATAGACTTTTCTAATATTCAGTGATCAGAGAATCATGTTAAAATATCTTACTCCCTTTTGAGCTCAGCTTCTAAATTTACAACAACAAAAAATTAATCCTCCAAAATCATTGCTAGAAAGGAACTGAAGATGCTTACAGCCTAAATTTGAATGATTTCAGGATTTATCTTTATAAGCGTTAAACAAGAAATGGTTATGTACTTTGCTCATCACGTAATAAAGGAGAAAACTGAGGTTTACACAATGACAAAGCCACTATTAGCAAATGTCCCTTAGTCCAACCATTTCCTTCTATACTCCTTGTTTCAGGATTTCAGTGAAAAAAACATACTGAACTCATGATAAGTCAACATTATCATACCGCGACCTAATTTTTGCTATGAATTTCGTAGCCTAAAAATAATTAGCGGAGTGAACTTATGAAATTATAACTAGTAAATAGTAGAGAAAAACAAAGCTTAACAACTAAAGTATGCAGTCAATGAAAAAGGGAATCTAGATTCATTATTGGCTTAAAATCTTTACCACCAAATGTTTATTAATGGGTATTTATCAGCTGCATGGTGATCTAGCTTAAATAGGGTATATTCTTAATTATCACTTTGCTGCATAAAATGTAAAATGTTTTTTTAACACACAAAATGGTATTTTGGAGAGAACTACTTGAAACTATTAAGAATCTCAATGCAACGAGTGACAGAGACAGCCAACTCCTAAGACGTCACAAAGCCACAGTATATTTCCTTAAAAGTGGTCTGGGAAGAGGTTATGATTATTGTAATGCTAAAGGTTACAGGGGAAGTTCTGGAAATAAGCACTTTTCTTTGAAATAAAAAAATACAGCTGCCCAATTCTTTCAGTCACTCAAAAACATGTCCCTCAGGAAGCTTATGTTCTTCTGGAGCAGATGAGCAAAAAGTGAGTTATGGATTATCCTGATTTACAATCAATGCTATGAGGGAAGGGTCTGATAAGAAATGTGGGGTCAGCAGAATCTTCTCTGAAAAAGTAACATTAAGCTAGAAACCTAATGAGAAGGAGCTTACACAGAATAGAGAGACACAGTATCCAACATGTGAATGTATCAATATATATTTTTTAAAAGGTATTTCTGGAAAGTTGCATGTTAAGTATTATAAAAAAAAAGCAGTGAGCATTCTAAAGCTTTATTGATATTAAGATAAATCCAGTAATAAAATACCTTAAGGCAAAGAATCCTGAATAGAAAATCTATATATATAAAACATAGCTATGTCTAAGCTTTCCAACAACAAGGAAGGCACTTCAAGACCATATACTCTTTGGAACGGGCTCATCATGGCCAATTACCCCCGTCTGGGTCAGTGGAGAACAAGCGACAAAGTAGTTTTTACTGTCTCCCGTGTCTTAAATGCTGGACACACTTTTCTAGGTTCCCATGAGCACATTCACACACATATGCATGGCACACACGCCTATGTATCGGTGTGTCCACCCAGGCTAATCAGTGCTCTATGAAATGGAATACCCTTTCCACTTAAGGCACTATTACTAGTCCTGTCTTCATCTACTCAAATTTTTGTTTTTCTCATAGGACACCCAATAGAGGTCTCCAAGTCCTGGGGAGCGCAGATGCCTTTCTGTTCTGTGACAAGCAACATCTAGAATGGCTGTGTGGATCTGTGTGTACGGAATTTACATTTTATTGAAATAAGCACTAGTCTTTCCTAAGAGGGCTGCCTGATTGGTTAGTGGAAAATGGATGGAACGAAGGGAAGAATAGCTGATAAAGAGATAATCCACTGTGCCACCGTGGCCATGCAGGACTGCGGCACCGGGGGGTGCATGCAGGGTGAGGGGGAGAAGAGGAAGGGCTCCTTTCTGTTGTTGCATTTGAAGTAGGAAGGAGGCCTGCAGTGAGCAAACTTCAGATGTGAAGAACAAAAGGCCAGGTTTTCCCCCTACACCATCGCTCTACCTTTTTCTCAACACTGACTAGATGATGAGGTCTCAAGCTGAAGTCCTACAGAATTCCATTTTGACAGCCTATATTCATTAGTCAAGTTTATCTTCCAGATATATAAGGCAAGGCGTTCATTGTACTGTATAAAACAATTAAATGAAGCAACGTTGCCCAACCGTAGTTGGGGAACATCCTGAAGTATCTCCGCTCTTTACGAATGAATCAGGGGACATCAGTATAGCCAATATACGTTACATGCTCATTCAAAATCTTAAAGCATTAAAAAAACAAAAAAACAAAAAACTTGTGGTCGATAAACATTAATATCACATTGGTCAATTTAACATTTCCCCCCCTATTCCTCTAAAGGAATAATTTGGAGAGGAAGGTAGTTCCTAAGCTGATGGTGGATCTGAGGATGCCAGTTACGGGAGCACTTAGGCGCCCATTGGCACAGCAAGATTCAAAGCCCTGGTAGGCTTCAAAGAAACACTTTTTTTTTTCTTCTTCTAGAACTCTTTGCTTTCTAGTAAAGCTGCAACCACAATGTTCTCTCTCTTAATGCCACCATAAAAAATCAAAACACTTTAAAACAAATTGATGTACTCTTTAATACAGTCATCGCATCATCACAGGACCCTTGCACCCTGCATGGCGACAACCGTGGGGATGCATGCCACACATCTCTCTCTTTGTTGCCTGCTTCAATGCTTAAAGAAAAATGGAGAGAGAGTGTGTGTCTCTCAATCGAGATATGGGCACCTTTGATTGACAAGACCTAATCAGCTTATCTCCACACTAATAAAGTTGGGGCCTGTGGAGCTGGTATATGCCCAGCACTGAGTGAACTTTTCCTAGCCAAAGCCTCACGGGCCAGGTCTCAGGCTCCGCTTCTCGAAACTGGTACAGATCAGTTCTTAATGGGCTGTTTTCATCTTGATAAACCTCCACAGTCTTCATTCATGATGGCATTAGAGTCAATTTAGCTGGATGAATTGCCTAAAGTAACGGTTACATGATAAGCCTATGATAAGTATTTATATACACTGAATCAATAAACCATCTCTTTCAAGCTGCCTTTGGGAAGGAAAAAGTAACTTCTGAGTTATTATTAATTTGTTTACGTTACTATTTATTGAAGGGAATGGCCTTTTTTTTTAAATTAAAAGATGACAGGGTCCTATGCACATTAGGAGCCCTTTAATAATTTCTGCTGTATAATGTTATTAGATGTTCAAATCCTTGGGATGCAGCTACAATGGTGACCCAGCCATAATCTGTCTCCACCATTCTGGTATCCTGTGACTCCAACTTTCTCATATCAGATACCCACTCAACATGTCTTGACTAACTGGTGGAAAAGAAGAACATAAGGCCAGGAAAAACACGTGAACTGGAGCTCCAGAGGGTGGGGAGGTGGTGTACACACAGGTGCATGTACACACACATATTGTCTTCTTCAAGTTTACTGGTAGAAGTCTCTTTCAAACTGAGGACCCTCCACATAATTTAAGGACAATATCTTTGTTCTTATCTGTTTGTAATTGCTATGTGAAGGCCAAACTCAAGAGTTGAGGTATAAATCAAGTTATTAAAGGACCAGATCCTTCTTCAGTTACACAATAAAGACTTAGAAGAGAAGTCCCTTTACATGGGCCAAGCTGAGAGTGTAATACACACACCATGCACATTTTGATTTAATTTTTATATGCAGTTATCTAAAGAGAGAGAGCCTCGCTGGATAGAGCAAGCTTTATAGAAAGAACTCCAGTAGTGGAGAGACTTTTTGAAATGAGAACAATTTCTCAAGTATGAAAAAAAATATATATATATACACACATATATAAATTTGTCCCTCTCAGCATATATCAATGGTCATTAAAACCATTCCGTAATGCTGCTTTCAAACTGCAATTTACATTAAGTATTATACTCACCTGTATAAAATGAGACAATTTTAAACATATCCCCAAATGAAGTTTTCTACAGATTATAGAAAATCTTGAGCAATATTTTTCATTCAGATTGTGGTCTTCATGCTGTAATTGGTTTACACAAAATCCACTCCAGTCTTATCACTCAGTATTATCTTCACTGCTGAACATCGGAAGATAATTTTGCAATAAAATTTAATTTACAGAGCTTATTTTCCACTAATCTCCTAGCAGAGGAAAACTGAAACACGCCAAAGTACACACTCCAAGCTATGACCCTAATAGCATTTTTTATTTCTGAAATAGTCGGACCCTAAACATATCAATTTTATCAGAGTGCAATGCTGGCATATTTTAATTGTCATAACTTATATCCTAGAAAAGGAAATATAACAGGTTATTAGGAACACGTATGAAAATAAGCCTCTTCAAGTGATAAGGTTCCCCTGGGGAAAGCTTTTTTTCCATAAGAAAGGAAATACTTAATATAAAAATACGGGGCTGGTAGAGGTATTTTATTTCAAACTATTAATATGCCAGCGATGGTCAACGATAGTTGAGATTTTTAAATAAAAAATTAAACCAACTAGCAATAAATAGGGACTAGACATCAAGATTTAGCTTTCTGTGTAAAGTGACAAAGGCCGGTTAGTCACCTCTAAGGCTCATTCCAGCTCTAAAATTTAAAAATTTAAAGGTACGCATGCCATGCAAACTTTAGAAGAAGAGTAAATTAATACTTCAAAGTTGACTTCTATCGGTCATTTGGCCTCTATTTATCATTCATGTTCTAGAAAGCCTTCATCTTTTGAATAAAGCTTTTTTTTTTTTTAAATACAGTATTGAGAACTCCATGACAATGAACTAATATCACAAAAGAGGTAAGACATAAGCCAATCCTGTTGCTGAAAAATGAAATAGCTTCCTTGTTTGTACTGGTGCCAACTACTGAAGGGATCCTCTTTACAACCAAAATTCTTCGTAAAAATGGTTACATAGTTTTTTTTAAAACAGAGTAATGATCATTAATGAGTTGAGAGATTAGTGCTTTGAGCCTGGACTATCCCTTCCTAAACCAGATTTAAATCTCTGCCTCGTTTTAAAGTTGTACCATAACAAGGCCAAAGTGATACTGAATCATTTATGAGGTTTTTAGAGTTGAAATATCAGAGTCATATATGTGCAGAAGCATTGTTCTGACATTTGGATTTCAGCAATAGGCAATTCTGAGACATTTCAAGTTATGCAAAACTTGACATTTCCATGTTAATATACAAAACAATGATGATGTGAAAAGCCACTTCTCTGCCAATACTTAAAACTTAAACACTTAATAAAACTTTAGAAGCACAGGCCTCTAAAATTCAAACCCACACTACTTACTGAAAAGCTTTTAATGTTTACTCACATAAAAAGTACCTGCTGAACATTCATCTGCACTGATCTGTTTTTATTTACACATGGAAAAGGAAAAAACGTAATTAATTGCTTTTCAGACCACTTATTTCCAATTTAACTTTTTTTCGTTTCTTATATATACCCGTCAGAATATTCCTGTTATGAGCTATAGATCATTTAAATTGTTTCTTGAGTGTTAAAAATTACATTAAATAAAATACAGTTAAGTATATTTCACTTTCCTGAACGGCATGAATCTTAGCCAGTTGTAATTTTATAAGAAACTGAAATGAACCACTCACAAATGACCACCATACCCAATGATTATCTTCTTAAGACACCAAAACTAAAATGTTTTGACAAGATGATCTCTTGGTAGAAACACCAAAGACATTTTTTTTCTTAAAAAGGCTGAAATAAGTAGGGTAATAATGAAGAACAAAATGTGTAACATTTTCAAGCTGCAAATTAACAAGCAGATATTGACTTTTCTTTGAGGTCAATAACAGCTCTTATTGATCTAAAAAGTTAATACCTACTAAGGTCAATATAAGATCTCAAGGGTCAACAAATCTGGATTCCAACTTCCACTTTCTTTCACATATATATACTGCTGAAATGGGTACACTGTGTTTGGAGAAATAAGGAAACCACCATTTGATGCCAGAATAAAGCAAAGAAGTAGGCCAAAAAAGTTAAGAATATAGTTTTGGGGCACCTGAGTGGCTTAGTCGGTTAAGTGTCCGCCTTCGGCTCAGGCCATGATCTCGTGGTTCGTGAGTTTGAGCCCTGCGTCGGGCTCTGTGCTGACAGCTCAGAGCCTGGATTCTGCTTCGGATTCTGTGTCTCCCTCTCTCTCTGTCCCTCCCCTGCCCCTCCCCTGCCTCTTCTCTCTCAAAAATAAATAAACATTAAAAAAATTAAAAAATAATATTGTTTTAAAAGTCATTTACTGTAGAATTTTCAGAGATATTGACCTTTAAATGTAAATTCTAGTATTACATAATTTGGGCAGTTACATACAGAGAAACAAAAATAATAGAAAATTAGGTTTTTACAAGTGTCTTATCTCTTCCTGGTATTCACAAATGAGTCTCTCTCTTTTTCTCTCTCTAGCTGTGTGTTTTAAGAAATTATGATGTGAAATAATTTCTCAAGAATAGATTTTAGGCACTTTAAACACAGACAAAATTCTTTTTTAATTTTAAAATTAAACAGTAAAATTTTGGGAAATTCAGAAGTGGAAAAGTTATCTATAATCTTAATATTCTTATGAAGCTATTTCTATTGTCATCATATAGTCCGATTTACTTTTCTAAACTGAAAAAGAAAAAAAATACATTGACCACCATTTTTCCAGTAAGTAAAACGGTCAACTCCTTCCTATGCATCATAAAGAGGGCCCATGAGGATGAACCACGTGAACACCGGGGCCACGTGCCCACATAATGAATTTAGTATTTTCTGGAGTTGTAAGATAAAGTGGTTTATTAGTCTGATCTTTTCGATAGCCAAATAAAAGTTCGCACTGTTCTTTTCAGAATGACTTAGGAGCACCGAGGGAGGGAGAGCAAAGAAAGAAAGAGGAAATATACATTCCTCGGGCATTCCAGTGCCCAAACCTGAGCAAGATGCTTTAAACAGACGTGGGTCCTGACAGTTACAGGGAAGGGCCAATTATTGACAGTGGTAATACAAAAGTTAAAAAGGAGAAGCCAGGTCTGCAGCAGTGACAAGATCACACTGTGGTTATTCAGCAAATACGAAGACTACTCTGATTACAATGTACTTAAAAATATAAGCCTATTTTAGAACTGTTTTAGGTTTCCAGAAAAATTATGATAGTATGGAGAGTTCCCATATACTTAATACCCAGTTTTTCCTATTATTAATATCTTACATTACCATAGTACATTTGTCAGTTAGTGAAACTAATATTGCTGAGTATTGTCAGCTAATGTCCCTACTTTATTTGTATTTCCTTAGTTTGTGTCTCATGGCTTCAGACATTTGTCAGATGTTTCAGGATCCCATCCGGGATACCATATTACATTTAGTAACTGTCTCTTTAGGTTCCTCTCGGCTGTGACATTCTGCAAGGTTCTTTAAGCGCACACTTTAGAAATGGTATAAATAAATTTGCTGACTTGTATCTACTGTCAACACTTCAGATGAAAACACATGCAGTAGAATTATCTTTTGTTACGGATCTAAGGAATATAAATTTGAGAAGTGAATAGAGATAAATGCCTGGTAGAAAGAAAAGCAAATGATATTGACTCTTTCCTGTGTCTATTAACAGCACATAGATAAGAGAGAAAGTTTCGTTTGTCACAAATTCTAGATTACACCCACTGACCTGACCCAGAAGCCATCTACTCCTTCACCTCTCCCCATTATTTTCTACTAGCCAGGGTTTTAACTGATTTGATTAGGAGGCAGTAAAGCAGGCAAGGAGTAAATGATACGGCAGGAAGGTAAGCCGCCCATGTGTATTTGTACGAAGCTGTGACTGGAAGGCAGCTGTCCAGTTGGAACTAGAGTTCCTATTCGCTTCCCATCTAGGTGGCACCATCCAACTAGTTCTTGCCTGTGAAATGCATGCAGAACCGATCTATGTGTGTCGCTTGCTGCTGATGGAGCTGTAAAAGCGGGTGTGCCTTCTCCAGTCTGTCTATTCTTGGTCGCTGGCAAAATGTAGAGTATTCCGAAGCCTCCGTGCAGGGTGGCGCCACAAAGTAGGAGAAGCCTCGATTTCTGAATCGCCACCTGAAAGGCTGTCTGCTCGCTAGGAACACTTGCGCTGGACTTTGCAAGTAGTGAGCAATGCACTTTACCACATCCAGCCACTTGGGAATTTGGGGCTTATTTGTCACAGCAGCTAACGTTACCATGCAAAGTAGCACAAATGGAAACTACCATTTCTGAGCACCTATGATGTACTTAACAGGCAATGGGTGATTTACGTGGTTTGCCTAATTTGAGTCTCACAGCAACCTCCATGTAGAAGACCTGCAAAAATTTTATGTATTAGGAAGGAGAGTAGGAAAGCCTAAGGAACTTGCCCAAGGTCTCCCAGTTAATTATGTGGTAGAACCAAGATTTGAACTTGTCTAGTTACAAAGCTCCATGAACATTCCATTTTGCTTCACTGCAGGTGAAATACAGGTGATCTGACTTGGCTCTTGGATTAAAAACTAATTCCTATGCATTTTACATGCACAGATTTTTTTATCCTCCAAGGAGAACCAAAATTGTACATGTGGTCATCCCATTTTTTATGTGTTAGATACGAAGTCCTATTTTATAAAGGGTGGGCGTGAGATGATTAGTTTGCTTGAATTTGTTAGCATTTTCCAGATCAAGACGATGTTACATGAAAATGCCGAAGAGAAAGATACACTTCGCCTTTGTAACCTGCTGATACTCTTACGGTGTTTAATTTGAGCAGAGTCCAACAACTCAGGGAAGGCACGAAAGAACTGCTCCTCCATGAGGTACACGGTTAACAAAGGAGAGAACAGAGAGACTGACTTGCTCTCACAACAGAATGAATTTAAAGAACTATATGGGGTGTGTATTCTACAGGAAGCCCAAGTAGGAAGAAAACTGAAACACTGTACCTTGCACACAGCAATAAAAATGAGGGGACTCATTGTAGTACGAAAATTCACAGCTGGCAGGCAGTATCGGTGAGGCACTAGATACTTGGTCCATCTTCATGCTTACCTTTTAGGGTCATAGTGTTTTTAAAAAAGGTCTCCTTTTTATATTAACAAAGTCACTCCAGTCAATCTCTTTAACTCAACCCACATGAAAAATTTGGATGACTTTGAAAAAGTTCTGTGCTTACACCAGGGAGAAAAATTGGTGCATCCTTAAAATTTGTGCAGCTTTCTTATTATGGAAGTTTTGTTTGTTTGTTAATTTGAATAATAGGTCCTAATCCATCAACAAGTCTGTATAGAGCTCTGAACATTATAGATAATTATAGATAATTTATAGATATGTTAACGAGGAAGAGGGAAAACAAAAAACATTGATTCCTTCATGAAACCAAATGAAACTTACTACCCACTCTGGTTGGTAAAAATAGACAGCATTTGGAGAAGTATTCAGGGGAGGAGTCTACTCAGTCTGAACAAAAATTTCCATTTTGGATAAATTATCGATCGATACAGAGAGATAACAGATATAAAAACAGTCTGAAAATTTCAAAGTCAATTATCCAGTGTTACTCTTAATATTAGCATTATTATTTTCAGCACATAATAGAAGCTTAAAAATTACCAAAGTTTATAATTTAGAGCACTAAAACCCTCCAAACTATATTTAAAAAATAATTACACATCTGACTATTAAAATGGACAGGTTAACTGGCGAGGTTATTCTGAAATAATAAAAAGTTTGAGGGAAAATGTTTTTAAAACAAATGTGACCACTTTCAAGTATACTTAGTAACGAAGGTGAACGTTAGGTATGCCATAGGACACACTCTAGAAATTCTCACCAGCCATATATTTGCCCCGAAGCCTGATTTTGCTCCTGTTTTACCCACTTCCCTTGCTCCTTTGGTATTTATTCCACAAGGTCCATTTCTCCCAAGTCTTTCCCTGACACAACAAAATGGACTTAATTATTTCCTGCATCGTGCTTCAAAAACACTAATTATGCTCATTATGGGGATTTATAGCTATGTATTTTCCTAGTAGATATTTTGCCAAGACATTCCAGCTTATTACAGAAACGTACTGTTCTAAGTGCCTAGGACAGTGCCACCGACTGTTTCTTTCTAAATTATGTAAAAATCTGTTTTTCCTTTCAGGTGGGTTGAATATCTCCCCTACCCTACTCTCAAACACAAATGTTGCTAATAATATTAATTTAAGTCAGTATTGTCTTGCTATTTCAGAGATCAGCTTAGCTCAGTCCAGGGCTAATAAATGCTTATTCTAACTTCTTAGGGCCTAATAATTGTTTTCTGAATAAATGTTAGGGCTCTGCTGCACCCTTTCCAAGTGCCACATATTGCAGATATCATGGAAAATGGAAATAAACAAAAAGAAGGGCGCCCGGGTGGCCCAGTCAGTTAAGCGCTTGTCTGGCTTTTGGTTTTGGCTCAGGTCACAACCTCATGGATCCTGAGTTCGAGCCCCGTGTCGGGCTCTGCGCTGACAGTGCATAGCCTGCTTGGTATTCTCTCTCTCCGTCTCTTGGCCCCTCTGCGGGCTTACACGTACGCTCGTTGTCTCTCCCTCCTCTCTCTCTCTCTCTCAAAATAAATAAATAAACTTAAAAAAAAAAGTGGAAATAAAGAAAATTAGCTCCATTTTAAAGGTGTATTTTATGTGAACATAAATACCAACCTTTTAATGCGGATCAGGACCTGAGACAATCAATTGTGATGAGATTACCAACATGGAGGATAAGGGTAAGATTATTCAACAACAGGCTTATTTTTCCTCCAAAAGGGACAGGCTTCAAAAAACTTCCTTGTCTGGCTTTAGGGTGGCTTCGTCTCTCTAAATAAATAGATATTTATTTAACTACGACTTAGAGTTTATACCTCAAGATGCAAAAGGCGGGCACAGTGGCACACATGAGCGATGACCCACCATGACAGTTCCTTTGATAATGACTTTAGTTGGAAAAATATATTCTTCAATAAAAAAATTATTTTTTAATGTTGACTTTGTTCTCTTTCGGCAATGCTGGAAAACATTGTAGCCCAACAGGAAATACAGGCAAAAGCTTCAAATGTAGAGCACACACACAAAAAAACATTTTTAAAGCTCATGCCCGTCAAGTTTTCCACTGGATATAAGTCGTACACAAAGTCTTAGTCCAATGCGAACCCATGCTGTGAACATTCTGTAGCACCCACCTCAGAAAATTCTGTTAAATACATAAACACTGCTGAAAAGAAAACTTCTGGGCACTAGAAGTCAGGCTCAAAGGGAAAATAAACCTGATTAAAAAAAATCCCAAGGAAAGTTATATAAGTACAGTGCAACCAGGTCATAAGCTTAACGGTCCTCGCTGTAATATTTGAAAGTAAATTGGCATTTTAGTGATCTGCTTTGGTCGTCATTCTTTTTCTCTACTCACAGAGATGCAACAGAATAAGAATGGCTTCACGTGTTATCTTACAAACCAAATGGAAAAGTTATAGGCATTATGGGGTAAGACACCTTTAAAAATGAGTATAATACTTTTTAATGGATTAAAAATGAACACTATGAATTCACTTGGACCTCCTAAGGAGAAGGTTCTCCAAATAGGGTATAAATGACATCCTTTTCTTACCACTATGGAGCTCACCAATATTTCAGAGAACCTCACAAAGTAAATTTAAGCGTAAGTCGAAAATATTCTTCAAGAGCTTCGCCCAAATGACAATCTCCTCTGTTCTTTTCAGAGCAAAACCACAGCTTTTTGAGATGTTGGACTTTAACAGGTTTGTAATTATAAAGTAAGTAATAATGGCACATTAAAAGTGATTATTTTACCACTGGGTAGACTGTTTAAAAACTTGCAGGATGTGGTCAAATAATTCCTACTAGCATTAAAAATAATGCATATTCAGGCAAAGGGATCTTTAAGATTCTGAAGGCGTAACCACATACCCCACAGCCAAAACCGTGAATTTCGAGCCATAACTTTTTTCTGACAAAAAGTAACATTTGTATAGAAAAATATTCCCCCTCAATATTTTTGGGGACAAAATAGATGGTTAATATCAATCCAAAATTATAATCCCATTTTCTGTTTCTATATTGTAGGACACATAAACTGTTAATTTGATGCTGTTGCGATAGTATGGACACGGCAGTGCCTTTCTGAATTCCAATCTGTGCCTAAACAAAATTACTTAAATTAAAAAATCAGAATCAGTGTTTATAGGCATAACGTGGTCTATTCAGATAACCCAGGACTGGAATATCTTGTCTTTCTAGTTCTGCATCCCAGAAGCATCTGATACTCAGCAGAGCTCAATGAAATCCTGTCGAAAACGTGAAATACAATGTGTGTCTTCTTTTATATAATGTATATCACTCCCACTAACATTACAGAATCAGAAATTTATTCTTCTTCCAACTGATAACACCTCTAAGAGCAAGAAACTTACAGTTAATACTTTTTAGATCTATTTTCCAAGAAGTCTTTACCAGTAAAGCAAGAGAGAGGGAAAAACTTTCTTATATTTTGTGCAGGAGATATATTAGTTCAGTTTCAAGCTAGCTTACAACTACGAAAATAGTTTTATGTATTACCTTGTATTATTATGCATTGTTTTACCCATCAATCTTTTCTGTAGATGATAAATTGATATATTTGATGATTTGTGTTTTTGAATAAAATTATTAAATTGTACCCAGCAATGAACACTCAAAAGATTTCTTGAAGAGAATAAGGGAGGGGAAGAGGAAGGAGAAAAGAGAAGAAATAGGTTAATTATAATGATGAAGAAGAGGTAGAAGAATAAGAAAATGTCGAGAGACATGAAAAAAAAAGCCTGAAATGATAAAGAAAAGGGCTACCTTCAGTTTTATAAAAAACTTTCTTTCAGTAGATACTTTCAAGACTGAATAAAATTTCAAAATGAGAGGGCGCCTGGGTGGCTTAGTCGGTTAAGGATCCGGCCAGCTCAGGTCATGATCTCAAGGTTCATGACCTCAAGCCCTGCATCGGGCTCTGTGCTGACAGCTCAGGGCCTGGAGCCTGCTTTGGATTCTGTGTCCCCCTCTCTCTTCCCCTCCCCTGTTCTCTCTCAAATAAATAAACATTAAAAATTAAAAAAAAATTCAAAATGAGTTCAACAGTGAGTTGATTAAAATGATAATAATAAGGTAAAACTGAAAGACAGTATCAAGAACCAAAAGATGGAATGTGATAACACTGCAGTATTGAGGACTTATACTTCATAATCCTCCTATAGCTCCTTGAAACTCTCTGGAAAACTCCACCGGTAGTTCAGCCAAACCTCTGAGACAATTAAAGATGCAAGGGAAGGGATTGCATACCTTAAATGCATTTGTTCTGATTCTTTTAAAAGTTCTGAACATGAAACGCATTTGGTTTGATTTTTAAAAAGGCAAGCTAATACTCGATTAGTTGCTTCCTTGTATGAACTCAAAAAAAGATGTAGGCCAAATAGAGAAAAGTGGTGTACATAAGTTGTCTTATTCTCATGAAAATGCTATAATTCTAAGAATTATTTGTTTTTCAGAAGAAAACAAAAAGTACTCCATATGTTTCTCTGGCTTACTCTATTAGGACAAATAAATTCAGATTTTGATGAGGTAAAATCATAAAAAGCAAAAACAACCTGAATGTATCATGTAAAACAGGCCCGTGGAAGTATAGTCCTAATACAGGGGATTATCTGCAGCTTAAAACTGGGGAACTATTATATAAGACTGAAATATTGAAATTGCAGTAAAATGTATTTTTTAATAAAAAAAATATTTGTAAGGGGCATGACCTTTGGAAAAAGAGTACAAACTGTCAGCTACAAAGTGGATATGGCTTGAAGATCTAACGACGGCGACCATAGTTGATAGCACTGTATTACATAACTGAAACTTGCTTTTTTCATTGAGAGAGAGAGAGAGAGAGGGAGGGAGATACATATGTGCGGTGATGGATGTGTTAATTAACTAGATGTTGAGAATTCTTTCACCAAAAAAAAAAAGAAAAAAAAAAAGAAAAAAGAGAGAGATAGAGAGAGAGCAAGAGAGAGAATGACTAGGACTCCAAGAAAACCCTCAAACAGAAATGGAAGAATCTTCTGTATCACTTCTACAACAAATATGGCCTGGGTAGAAAATATTTACTTTATGAAAAGAACTTATAAATACATTAACATTGGTATTATGCTTACTCAGAAAATCTAACTTTTATTTCCCTGATGAAACAAGACACACAGGAAATTGTGATAAATATACCATTCTTTTTTTTAAATTTTTTTAAATGTTTATTTTTGAGACAGAGAGAGAGACAGAGCATGAGTGGGGAAGGGGCAGAGAGAGAGGGAGACACAGAATCCGAAGCAGGCTCCAGGCTCTGAGCTGTCAGCACAGAGCCTGACATGGGGCTCGAACTCACAGACCGCCAGATCATGACCTGAGCCGAAGTCGGACGCTCAACCGACTGAGCCACCCAGGAGCCCCCCATTCTTTTTAAAATAATGTAAGTAGTGTTAAATATAAGGAAAAATGTATTTTGAGAAAAATGAAGTGTTATAATGAGTCTCTTTTGGGTCAGTGGATACGTTACTAGCTGTTCTAGTTGCCAAGTAGGTCTACTTGAATTTTCCTAAACAAAGTAAGATAAAGAATTTTTATAGCTCCTAAATAAGACCCTTACATGCAATGCCACCAATATTAACAGACACAACCATATGCATTACTTCCTAGGGAGTGTAGGTTAATTAGACACAGCTACCTGGCTAAATTTTTGCACACGTGTTTAGATATACATTATCTACACATGTATATGAGATCCAATGAAATGACTTTTATCCAGTTCAAATAGGCACGGACTAAATGCTAACACTGGAAAGGGGACATCTAATTTAATTCTGAGGTACACAAGTGTCTTAGCTGATCTTGTTAAAATGTAGATTCCGATTCGGCAGATCTGAAATGGGACCCAAGATCCTGCATTTCTAACAAGCTCCCAGGGGCCGTTGTTGGTTCTGAGCCCCACTTTGGGTAGTAAAGAACTAACCCATTCCTCTTTAAACTAGTACAAAATTAAGCTAAGAGATAATGTATGTTTATATTCAGAACCTACCTAAAGTGAAGATTTCTAGAGGAAAAAAACCACCATACTTTCGTGAGGTAATTTACAAAATCTTTCTACATACATTATTTTATTTATGCCTTGTATAAACTCTGAGAAATAGGTATCATTAACATCATTTTTCAAATAAACTATCATCAGAAAGTTGGTTTCAAGTTCAGATTATAATTGCAGTGTCCATCACCAATAGACAATGGGCTAGCCATTGTCTGTGTTAAAGCCCAACCAGGTCCAAGAACTAATAAGTCTCCATTTGTGGGGACGTGGTATCCTTAAGAAAGAATCTTTGGGATCTCATGCCAATCATTAAGGAAATTAATGACAAATTTCAAGCTACTTGCTCCTGAATGGCTTTTAAAATGACTTATAATTTCTCCTATATCTTTACCATCAAATCCTTCTATTCATTTCAACTAGTAAAAGAACCAAATCTGGGATTACTGTAAATATTTCCTAACATGTCTCCTGCTTCCATGCCTTTGCCACTCCACCCCTTCAATCCCTGTTCTCCACAATTCAGATCAGGCCACTTGTCTACTGGAAGCTCTTCAATAGCATCCCACTTTTAGGAGTCAAATTCAGGCTCCTTCCCATGTCCTGGGGCCGCACAGATTCTGCACCCCATCTGGCTCTGACCTAATTGTGTGCCGTGATCCCTTGCTCACTCTGAGGCAGCTGTCTTGGTCTTCTGTTGCCTGGACATCCCAAACATCTTCTCACTTTAGAGCCTCTGTGTTTGCTTTTCCCTCTTGGAATCCTCTGCTGGCCCAAATCTGCTTATTTGTACTTCAAGACTCAGCTTACGAAGCACCTCTCTGGGAGGTCTTTCCTGACTAGATAGGCCAAGATAGCCTTGCTTCATTTAGTACCTTGCTTCATTTTGCCACTATCTGAAATGTACTAGTCCATTCATTTATCAATTCAACAAAATGCCTGACTCATTCTGCCCCCAAACCCTGTCCCCATATATAGCTGCCTGGGAACAAGGATCTTGGCTATCTGGATGCCACTGTGTCCTCAGCGCATGGCACACAGTATTCAATAGTTAGTTTTGGAATAAGTTATGTGAAAGGGAACTTAACAGATGTGAGAACATGACATATTTGGATTACACAGATCCCTCTGGAAAACTTAGGTATGTGGGACTCATTCGTATCTAAGTGTGGTCTATTGGTTAAGAGCACGGAATCAGACAGTCTGGCTGTACTACACTTAACCTCTCTGTACCTGTTTTTCCATCTGTAAAATGAGAAAAGAGTAATGACAGAGGGTTGTGTTAAAGATTAAAGAGATAACAAAGATAGAGTACTGAAAAAGAAAAACATTGCATTATTTCTACATATGCCCAATCACTAGTCCATGGTGGAGAAGCTGCAGGGACCTGAAGGAAGGATGGAGCTCCTTTTCTTCACAGTAGAAAGGCTGGCAAAAGAGATCGATGACCAAATGGAACACCAGAACTGGGTGGCTTGATGTGGCTCCCGAGTGAAGGAGTGCTGACTCATAACGCTTAGATACTCAGGGATGGTAGGAGCAAGGTTAATAACTGGTACAGCCTACGCTTCAAAGATGTGAGGCTACTAACTGTAGGAAGACACTCTCATGGTTCCAGAGATGTACTAGCAGGTGCATTGGCCTATTTAAGGTACACGGTGGGATAGTCATGACTATCTTAAACTATCTGCTTACCTATTGAAAGGAGAGAGTAAGCCTTGCATTTCTGCCCTTATGTAATTTCTCTTTCAACCTATTTTGTTTATTAACCACACAGTTTCCATTAGTTTTGTGCCTGTTGTAATTCTGGGATCATTTACTTCAGAAGAAAGAGAAATCATATTTCAGACTAAAGGGCAGATGACTCAAAATTTTAAGTCCCTGACCTCAAACAAAATGGTTATCTCCACAGCTGAAAATCATACCTGATTATTAGCAGTAAATGAAAAAGGGAAGAGTCACTTTTTATTCAAAGAGTTTAGGACAAGAACTTACAAGAAATCGCAAACTGAGTCAAGCCAATGGCTCATACAACCACCATGGTGTTAGGTCTTTGATAGTCACTCTCAAGGTAGTTTGTTAATAAGTCTGATAACTGTCCTCTTGATGTTAGTCTTAGACTAACATGTCTTATCATCAGCTCTTTAGTTAATATTATTTCTCTCCCATCTGTCTCTTTTCTAAATAGAACTGTTTGATTAACTTGTAATCTCATCAATTTTCTCAAAAAAGAAGGGATCCATGAAAGAAACTCAAAATATATCAAGGTATAAACGGCACTTAAAAATAATCATGTATTTTTTCTCAGACCAAATGCATTCTGGACATGTGTCCCTCTGCTGAGTAGCTGTTCTTAAAGAGACAATAACTGCCAATTTGACAAAATAGATCATTCAAGAACTTTAGAAGATGAATTTCATTATTTGCTAGGAAGATACTAGTAGTCAAACTAACATGCTTTCCATTCTATTTACATATAACTGATCATATATAATAATCAAACTTTCTTTTATGATATTTGCCAATAATAATCATCAAGTTAATGAACAGAAAAGTTTACAGATTTTTGTTGAAATCTCTTGCTGACAATTTTGAAAGATGACCACTTTCACTGACAGTAACATAAAAAAATGATGACTTTTTACAGAGCTCTCTTTACTTTCTAAGAACTTGAATGTATATGATCTCATTTTACTTTGTAACAACCTTATGGAATTCATAGAAACTGGTGTCAGCTTTCCATTTTACAAATACAAAAACATGAGCAGAGAGTTTAAGTGATTTCTCAAAGTCACAGAGCTGATTAATTACCAGGCCAAATGATGGAGTTGTTCTCTCTTTCTCCAATTCAGCCCATCAAACAATACGTCCTAGATTTTGAGGAAAAGTAAAATTTCTAAAATCATTTCAGAGGACCCAAATAGGGTTGTCAGTGTTGTTATTTTTCCAGTAAGAGAGAAAATAAACATAGAACTTCCACCTACTATTTCTATCACATCATAAAACTATCTTGTCTTTTATCACCCCCAAACCGGAAAAACATAATCTTAGGAAAAGGATAGTCCTTTCAATTAATAAAATCTGCCTTATGTGAAAGTCACGGCTTTGTAATTTTTTCCTCACTTTGCTGTGGCCTGGTGAAAACTCCTGTTGTGGTCAAAGAACTATTAGACCAATACTTGGAAACCATTTCCCTCTTTTCTGCTGTTTCAAGTCTTACTAGCTTTTCTACTGCTTTTCCTCCTTGCATTTCAGTCTTTAAGAAAAAGAAACCAGTAAGTGCTAAACGTTTTTCCTTTTGAAAGATGTTGTTCTTCTACTAACACTATAACAAAATGATTAGCATCGTAAATTTACATCACAATCAAAACACAGAACTGCTGGCTGACTAGGCCTGACCAGGCTGAGGGCTAGGGGAGAACCAGCAAATGCGGAGAGAACATGGCGCCTGTCACCATGACTATTTCCTTCATGTTACCTTAGGAAGATGCAAGGGCAGGACAAAGGCTTTGTGCCTGCCTTCTCATTTCTCATTCCACTTTCAAACTCAAGAAAATGAATTATCGTGATGACTCCTGTCTAGGCAAAGTCTGTACCATATTTGTCACTACCCACAAAGCCCACCCTGGTTCTCCTCCCAGACTTGGTTTTATAGTCTACAAGAACTTCCCAAGCCTTATATGACAAATAGATTTCTAATTTTACAAAACTTTATAATCTACCATTGTATTCGCCCAAAAAGTCCAAGGGGATGGAGGTAGGTTTTGGGGAAAAGTGACCTTTTCCATGTTGACTACACTGATAAGCTGATGTGAATGTTGTATTTTAGCACACATCAAAAGGAATAACCATCAAATTCCATTCAATCTTATCATCTCGATCAATGCATAATCCGCTAGTATCTGTGATCTTCTTTGATAACTTCCTTAAGCTTTGGGAGGGAAAGACATGAATGGTATAGTGAAAGAGAAAAGGTAGCCCAATCAGACAAATCAAGCCCTGTGATCAAGTGTCAAAGCAAGAACATGCCCAACCCAGCCCAGTAAGAGACTCACCAATGGGATGCTTTGTCAAAGAAAGTCCTTAGATGTTCGGTAGGTATAGGGATACCTTCCCCAAGGATGTCAAAGTAACAATTTTTAAAATTTCCTTAAATGTATACAAATTTTAACCACAATAAAATTGCTTTCTGTGCATAAAGATAAGTGCCTGTATATCACCAAATGACCACAAATTAATATAACATTTATATTTGTCTAGTTTTATGAGGTTTATGTTATATAAAACATTTTAACATATGGCATCATTTCTTAGGATTTGTTTTGTTTGTTTTTTTGTTTTAGAGAGAGAGGGTGCAAGTGGTGGGGAGGCGGAAGGGGGGGTGGTGGAGGGAGAGGGAGAGAATCTTAAGTAGGCTTCACGCTGAGTGCAGAGCCCAACATGGGGCTCCGTCTCACAATCCTGAGATTGTGACCTGTTCTGAAATCAAGAGTTGAACACTTAACTGACTGAGCAATCCAGGCACCCCTTATTTGTTAGGAATGTTCTGAGACATGTAATATTATTTCCATTTTACTGAAGTAGTTACTGAGACTACGAGGTTATGTGGTCTGCTCAAGGTCACACAAACAAGAGCTAGAACCAGTCTGGTCCTTTGACTTCACCTTCAGGGCTCCTTCTCTTATTGACATTCTTCACCAGGACAGTCACTTCTAAAGCTGAGCCCAAGGACAAAAAAGAACAAGTGAAAGGTGGCTTTTATTCCAATCAGGGCAAAAAGCCAATCTACTAATAACTTAGAAAGAAGGGCTGTCCCCATGGTTAAGGAATCTGGAGGGGCTACAGTTTTGTTTTTTTAGTTTTCTCACCATTACTGTAATGCCAATACCATTTGTTATTCGATTCAGCTCCTTAGACCTCGTCATGCAGTAATAAGCCAATATAGGATAGAGTCAGGAACCCAGGTCAAGAAAAAACAAATATTTGGAATCATTTTCATAATACCTATTCTTCTAAAACAAACATTTTCATAACACTAAATTTAAAATATCGATGAAATTATTATTAATCACATATTTTTGTAGCTTACATACTAGCTAAGGGCTATCCAAACTATGCAAGATAAATTTTATCAATATATATTTCACAAAGCAAAACAAAAAAAAGATAGCTAAATTATAAGAAATGGATGACTACGCCACGGGTTAACAGACATTTATTTACTGTGTAAAAATACACAGTCATTGCATGAAACATTTATAATAAAAAAAGCTTGTCTATTTTAAGTAGACAAGTCTTAGAAGTCAAATGAGGGCCGCATTTTCTGAAATTAATAACTAGTGTTAATTCAACCCAAAAGTTTGGACGGTCTTAACCAATGCTAATGAGATTACCATGAACATTAGGCTTGCTGCTCACTATGCCTTTTCTTTTCCCATATCTGATTCTGATTTTTAAGAAAACCAAACCAAACGGGATCATTAGGAATCATTTTCAACAGCAGGACAAATAAGCAAGGTGAGCTAGACATTGTTACTGCGTTTGCCCCTCATTTGCATCATTTAGACTGATTACAATGTTAATTTTTGCATATATGAGCAAATGTAAAGGGGCAGACAACTGGAGACCGCACCGTGCGCTGGCAATCATTGCGGGTGGGTAAACTGACAACATGTAACTGCATATTAAGACAAATGTAGAATTTAGACAAAGTATTCCATCTCTTTTCAGATGTATACTTTTAAACCTCAGGAACTGTTTTCGGTAGATGTCATGCCTTTTAACTTGAAAAAAGATAAGCGCAAATAAGCTCCCAATTGTCTCCCCAATATGTAAACCACATCTCGGGCTGCTGTCTCTGCTACTCCTTTGAAGTTTCCCTGAAATGTCATGTGTTGTGAAGACTGCTGTGCATAAGCAAGACAATTTGCTCACTCTCAGAATTCTTACCGGTTTCCACTGCTATTTGGTATCCAGCCTCTAGTCTCCGAGATGACCTTTCCAGCCTCTCTGTGTTATCGAGCAGATGTGCCCTCTGAAAAAGAAAAAGGGAAAAAAATCAGACGGCTGTCTACAATGTTCTTTTTTTGCCTTAAAAAAAATTAATGCCTTTATATGCTCTAACATTTCTGGGGGGGGGGGCAGTCACTAGCCATTATAGATAATTTTTAGCAAACCTCCTATGGGTTGATTTCCAATCAATCGTATACGGTCCATCCGCTTTTTTGTTCTAAAAGGCAGACTCGCATTGTATGTGGCCACATGAATCTTATTCCCAAACACTGAGAAATGTACGAAGACAAGAGCCAACTGGATCTTTCCTCTTTCAGCAGAGTAGACGTGTGAGGCCCTTGCATAGACTTATGATGCCTATTTTGTATTTATTTTTTGTAAAATGCAATCGTTTTATTTTTTTTGAATAATTTATTGTCAATTTGGTTTCCATACAACACCCAGTGCTCATCCCAACAAGTGCCCTCCTCTGTTTTAAAAACTCCTTTGCTCCTTTGATTCCTGCATATAGTAATTTTTTT
Source organism: Paguma larvata (assembly GCA_030068075.1). Classification (NCBI taxonomy): domain Eukaryota; kingdom Metazoa; phylum Chordata; class Mammalia; order Carnivora; family Viverridae; genus Paguma; species Paguma larvata. The sequence continues at coordinate 32,147,780 of CM057837.1, forward strand.
AAAGAGAAACTTTTTAAGAGAATGCTGCCCCCTTCCCCCTCGCCCTCGATTTTGGAAGCATGGCAAGATGCCATACAGAATATTCACTATTAAAACAGAATATTAAACGCCGTTCTAGTTTTAAGATAACTTGTGGTAATCACCAAGAAACAAGAGAAACATGTTTCTCCATGCACAGACACTCAAAAATGGGGATTTATTCCCAAATATTTGACATTGGATTGAAGGTGAACTTTTGACACCTACTGTTTTATTAGACTGTGAACTAAAATGATAATAATTATATACTTCTTTTCATTTTGGATGGGATAATGAGAGGATTTTTCCCAAACTGTCAAATTCTCAACTTTATTTTCTGCACTGAGGCTGTTTTGTTTTGTTTTGTTTTTTAACCATAACGATCAGCCACTAGATCCATTCAGGTTGACCAAGAGATATATAACCTAATCATGACTGTGGATAAGTAAGAATATATGCACGCGCATGAATGTGTGTGCATACAGATGCACATATGTCTGGATACGTAGAAACATATGACTACGCGTATATGTTTATTTCTCTGTGTGCACATGAATACAAGTATTTGTATAAATTAGTACTTTTCCCCCTCAAATCAGTTTTGGTATCTGGTCAAACAGAAAGAAGAAATGCAGCCACAACTCCTACAACTTTGTGTTGTTGACAGATGTCATTTAAAATCGAAGAAATGCTTTCTAATAATAATAAAAAAGGAGGTGCCACACATATTATCTGAGTGGCTGTCGAGCGAAACGATCTACCTTGCTCTAATGAGCCCCCACGGATCGTGGAGATGCGAGCTGTATTGACATGCACACTTAAGCTAATACACCTAGACCAGTGCCTCCAAGCTCTAGCAGCCAGGGATGCTGACAGAATATCTCGCTTCCATCTTCAAAGAAAGGAAGTGATTAGTATGTTATCATTACCATTCAAAACGTGATTTCCTTATTCCCTCCCGGCATAGGTGACACATCTGAGATGCGGCCAGACGTTGGAGGCAGCTAAAGCCACATCAAAGCTTTCCTTGAAATTTTTTTTTGGGGGGAAGGGCTTGGGGGGTGCGGGGGGAAGAAGAATCATTAAAACAATGCATTTAGAACAGAGAGATAGGACCTGATGTGAAGGTCAGGAAAGCTGCAACAACAGTCTATAATAATTAATAGAGTTGTCTAATATATAGTGGAGAAATTAAGAGAAAGGCTGCCCCTCCCTCTGCAAAAAAAAAAAAAAAAAACCCTAAATAAATAAAAGGGAGGAAGCAAAGAATGCTTATATCATGAAAATGCTAAATCACTAAAGGCTGTAATTGAGAAAAAGAAAAGCAGGGGAGCGCTCTGTGTTTGGCATATATGACTATTTTTAAAGAAAATTAAACACTTCACTCAGCTTGTCAAAAATAGCTTTCTTCCTCCTAATTTTCCCTGCATGCAGGTTTTGGGCATAGGGATTGTTCTTCCTATCTCTGAATATTGTTTCCTACCTTAACAAAGGACTTAATTTCAAACTGGTAATTCTCTAAAAAGATACCAGATTTGTGAAATGAAGAGTAAATCTGAATTTTAATTCAGAACAACAGAACGAAAATTTTTGACTCATTTTTATATTGGATGAAATCCCTAAATTAAAAGAGAACATTTAGCTGCTATAAATTAAAAAAAAAAATCAAAGATCAGTACTGGAAATGGATAGTCTAATTATATGATAATAGATAATACAAGGAACAAAGCATTTAAATGTAGGATGATTCTTGGAATTCCACGCAAGGAGCCAAAACAGATTCTTAAGTGTATGGCTCTGATGAGGAGCAAATTTCTAAAAGAACTTAAAAAAATGCATATTCCTAAATCATGGAAGTAGCTCTTCTTCAGGACAGTTCAGTTTTATCAGAGCAAATCTGCACACAAGAGGACTCCCAGTTTACCAGCAGCTTTCCAGCAGGACCTCACTTTGTATTTTGGAACCTCTTCACTTAAGTCAAGCTAAAATCAAGTTCTTGTAACAGCTGTGCTATTTACATTGTTCCCTTAGTTGTGCATTGCCCCGGTCTCTGAAAATGAAAGGAAATACACTACAGTAGCAGCTGATGCTTTCAACTTGCCCCCACACTCCATCCCAAACTCATTCTCTCACCCTCTCCTCAGCCCTTTCAAAGCAGGTAAGTGAAGCTGTGCAGGAGCTTCAGACAGAGCTCCGCTCGCGTGAGGAGCTGCGCAGCGTGGAGAGCTGGAGATGCAGGATTCAGACAGAGGGCTCGGCACGGCCGACGCCAGTTCTGCTCCCGGGGCACCCCAGCCTGCCTCCAAGCTCGCTCCGGCCCCAGAACAGAGCCGGAAAAGAGCATCGCGAGGAAGGGATGGGGCATACTTTGTTTCCAAACACAACAAAACGTCCTGTTTTTGAAACAGAGGAGTGCTTGTCTTCTTAGAGAGGTACAAGGAGGCAATCTGGGGTACACTCACTGATTACTATTAGAATCCTGGCTGAGAAACAATCCTCTCTGAGCAAACCGTGGATCAGTGCACTGGCATCATCCTAATCTATTTCACAAATATCAATGCTACATCCATATCAAAGACTGATAGAAGAATATTCCAGAGTATATTATTCTATTAGTTGAATGATCTCAATCTTCCAGGTACAATTCCATTCCAGGTTACAGCTTTGGAAACACGCAGTCCCGAACCATTATTGACGAAACTGTTGCTATAGGCACAACAAAAGAATTAAGCCATAAGATGACGATAAAATGTGTTTTAAAAGAAATGCGGACTTGATGTTTTCAGCTCTTAGAGTTAAGATTTCTACGTCCACACAATTCAGCTTAACAAAAATAAATCTGTCGGAAGTGCTGATTGTAGTAAGGCATAATACTTTATTAATTACACTCACTAAATTCAGGGACAAGAGCTTTGTGTACTTTCTTCACAAGAGGTTTTCAAGTCTAGTGTTAGTTCCATTAAGATCTGAAAATTCAGATTCTTCACCTAAGCATGGGCATATGCAAATACATACAAGCAGGTATTCTGTCTTGCAGGAAAATAATGTTGAGTATCACTCGCCTTGAGAAAAATCTCATAGAACAAAACTGCAACTGATTGTATTCATTTAGTATATATATCCGCTTCCACAAAACACACAAGAAGGTTGGAGGGTAAGGGTTTTATATATTTTCACCCTTTATTTTTTTTTTTTTATCACTATTACTTTTCCTAGGAGAGGACATCACTAGTGCATCTTAAATCAGAAGAGTTGTTGAAAACCAATGTCTACGGTCTCTCATTTGGCATTCATATCACCTACAGAATGATGACATACCAATAAAAAAATTCTAGGAAAATCTCAATCAGTGCCTGTCAATCTAAACTCAAAAATAATTTACAGTCCTCCTTAGAAGCAATTAGACAAGTTTTAAATTGCGAAAACGGGCCATTATCTTAGGCCCAAATATAAAAGTAACAAAACTCAACTTCACGAAGTAAAAAAATACAACTGTTTTATCTCTCGAAAAGAGTACCAAAACATATTTATTAAGTTTGGCCTCGTTAAAAACAAACAAACAAAGAAACAAACAAAAATAAGACCAGAATCATTCAGCTTCCCTCACTGATACAGGGATAAAATGATAAACATTGCTGTTAATATTTGCTGGGCCACAAATAGGTCTGGAGCTGCATTATAATACAGGCCGGCAACTCAGAAAAATGAGAACTCATGTGGGTGCTATTTCCTACAAAAAGGAAAGTGTTTAACAATGAGGAGAGCTTTGGCTATTCTTAAGTATCTGTGTACACAGACTAGTAGAGCATTTATAACATACGTGTGTTTCCCTAAAAGGAAAACAGATTCATGGTGTCTTATGTTGGACCTAAGAATTTCGGGTTATTTAAAAAAAAGTTTTCAGTAAATTAGAAGGTCAGAAAAAAACATTTTAATCATATTTACTTCTTTGAGAAATCCATGCAAATAAAACAAATCTGAAGTCAGTTTACATTAAAACTACACTTACGTAAAGTTTTAAGAATGACCTTTATTTCTCTCTTTTTTTGACCTTTAAAATAGGAATTTTCTCCAGATACCAACCAACAACAATGATCACTGTGATAAGCATGATTAGAGTTTATTTGTTTTTTAACAGATAGTCAGCAAAGAACATTTCTAACAATATAATCAATACTTTTGGTATGTGTAAATTTTCCTGGAAAAAAATGAACCCAAAGATCTTACTTCAGATTTAGAAATCCAATTTTATAGAGAAAAGCAGAATTAAAAAAAAAAAAAAGCAAGCTAGGAAGTACTCACCTCTTCACGTAATTTTATCAACTGCAACACGAATGCACCAAAAAAAAAGATAAAAAGGAAAGAAATGGCAGGAAAGAAAGATCAGTTGTGTGACAGGATACAGAATTAACATTGACAATTTATCTGTTTACATGTTTAGCATTTAAAAATCACAGACAAACACATTAAAAGAACCTAAACAGAGACTACATGCAGAGTTTTTTGAACGAATAAAGATCACTTTCTCACACTGTCACATTAAACAAAGAGAATAGTGTGAAATTCTCTTTTAAAGTACATCTAAGACACCATCATGAAATAAAGGGGAACGACTTCATAGAAGTCTATATTATAAAGAAAGAAAACAAGTTTACTGTTCCTCTCTTCTAAGAACATACCACTGAAGAGGTTTTGTATATACAAGTTTCAGGATGTTTCTCTATTTTGAATCTTGACAACTGATTTCAGATTTTTCTGTACAAATAAAAATGATTAATAGTCCACGCTTTTGTCCCAATAAATACTTACAACAAATAATTATGTTAATTAATATCATAGATGGGCCCACTCTAGTAATAGGATTGTATTTGGAGGTGACATTATTTTAATTGAGAATAAAGCATGCCAGGAGAGATAATATTTAGGACATAGTATCGGAAAATATTTCACTATCCTTAGAAATTGTGTGTATATCAGAGTTAATTTCTAGGGTTTGTTTCGCTTAAGAGGCTGCTGCAATCACATGGTGGTTTTCTATTTTTTTTTTAATTTTTGAAGTTTCTTCATTTTTCCATTTTCTTCATCTCATAAACTGAGCCATCTTAAAGCCATGAGCTCTCCTATGTCGTCTGTACTGCAGTCTGTTCTCACTGAAGTCAAACCAGAAAAACCACTCTTTTTTTTTTTTTATAATAATTTATTGTCAAATTGGTTTCCATACAAGAAAAACCACTCTTTACTTGCTACTAAATTCGCTGTGATAGGTTTTAATTCTCCTTTGTAGGACATTTTTTATTTGCCTTCAATATAACAGATAACACAAGTTACTTTAACTCTTTAGAAACTAGTAAATGGACACAATCATGTATCTAGCTCATTCTTTGTGCATGTGTGTGTGTGTTTGTGTGTGTGTGCTGGGGCTGCGGATGTATTTCCCAGTATTCTAAATCAAATATCGTATAGTTGAGATAACTGCCATAGTTTCCGCGATGAAGAGAAACTGAAACCAATGTTGTGAAAGACTATAAACCACATTCCAGGTCTAAAATTTGCATCCTCAGCAATTCAAGTCTACAACGGATAATTTCTAAACATCCAAATATCTGTAACATCTGTTACAACACTTGACAGATACAAGCCAATAAATTAAATTATTGCTTTAGGAGAAACGTGCCATGAATTGCTCACTCTAAGTTTCTCTAAAAGTATCATGTTTACTATAGCCCGGCGTTCTCAATGCTTAATGCTGTTTTTGTCTCCAATTCAAGAAAGGCAGTATGCTTTTCAGCTTATTCTATTATTTCATTTGTTATGTGAAAAGTATTTCAAGTGCAAAAGAATGAGACTTTAGAACTGTTATGAATCTTTTATAAAGAGGGTGCAGAATCTACTACAGAAATGTCTCACAAGGCATTTACTGAAAATGAAACTTTTAATATTGTCCTTTCACACTATACAGGACGCTTTAATTGTTTTTAATTAATATAATCATTCTCTCAACCACTGACCAGTGGTCTGTGAGTCAAGCATCTGGTTTCATGTGAAAAGCTACCACATTCTTCCCAAGAAGTAAAATTTTAAACCAAATACCTGGCCTAACATACACAGGTGTCTTTGCTCTGCTCTCTGAACATCATAGGAGAAAAAGGCAAACATTAATTCTCAGAAAGAGCCGATCTGGGAATTGATCGCACAGCTATCTTTTCTTTCTGGGCGCACCCTTCTTCAGTTGACTATGATACTCAAAGGGCCAAAGTTTAAAACTACTCCTCAGCAATTGAGACCATTTGGGGCATGCCACCCTGCCATAATCAATGAGTGTTTAAAAATGCTACCCATTTGTTTTTTCAATAGGTTCCAAACAAAAAACGTTCTATCTTGTTTGTGCCGCATGGCTGCATTCAAGCTCTACACCGGATTTGTAGCTAAGCTAGGTAATGGGAGGGGTTTTAATCTTTATCTTTTTTTTTTTTTTTTAGTTAGCATGGGAGTTTTCATTCAAGTAAACAAAAGATGGTCTATTTTTGAAAATTAACAATGCTTAGACTAGACTGAAAGTCGTGATTTCGTATTTTATTGAGTTACTAGCTCCATCATAGGCGACTTGAAAATGTGCCATGCCACCATGTTGAGTTATGATAATCAACATCTTTTTTGAAACAAAGATTTCCCCCCCTCCCCAATGCAGAATTTGATACAAGAGGTAATCTGTTCCTTTGTGGGCTGAAAAAATCTGGTTTACGCTGGTTTGAACCAGTGGAATCTCTTGTGGTTAAGCCTTCTGCTGTGGCTAAAATCAAAACTGCACTGCAGAGCATGTGAGGGTTCATGCGCGCGCGCCTGTGTGTGTGTGTGTGTGTGTGTGAGGTGTGTCACGTGACCCGCAGAACTACCGATTTTTTTTTAAAGCTGATAACGCCACCGCCGTCTCTGTCCGCATACAGATAACGAATAAATGCTGAACTCTATTAAACGCCCTTTACACATTATCGTGGGTCGAACACACAATTTTCTGAACTTATGATGACAGTCTATTTATTTTGCTATAAACCCTCAGCACGTAACGAACAGATTTGTGCCTGGTAATGATCTGCTCCGCCAGGGCTATATGAAATGATACCGACCTTCTTTAGATCTTGGGGAATTAAATTGACCGACTTCACCCCCTGGTCTGTAGCTGAAGTTTGACACACTTTATGCACAGCAAGCCCAAATCGGAACTTAAGAGAACCTCGTATTAAAAAATTAAGCAATCATATCTGCTAAATATTACTTTACCACAGAAATTTTGGCACGTCTAGGAATATCCTAGTCCTTAGATATGGATTTGAACCTTCTATTTGGGATTTACGAAAATTTCATTTATTCACCTATCAATATTATTGTGCATATGGAAATCGAGAGACTATTAGGGTTCAAAAATAGAGTCTGGAACATTTTATGTGCCCCATCATCATACTCCACTATGAAGGGGATTAGGAGACTTAATTCTATTTTTTTTTTCTTTCCCTTTCCTGAGAATGGTTTTCACAAAACTAAATCAAGGTAATAATTGTTAAAGTTTCCACTCTAAATACAGCATTACTACATTTCAAAAAGTCAACTCTTGAATTAAAATGTTGCCCTATGGAATGGAAAACATGGTATTTTAAAATAATAGAATGATAACGCCTAAGACAATAGTCCTTGGAAAGCTGATGACCCAACAATACTCAATGCGTAAAGTAGGTAATTTTGTTCCTTCTTTGTAAACCAGGGATGAGCTATATTTGATTGTATGAAATGGATACGAATTAGAAAGGAATTTACACAAAGCAACTAATTTGGAATTAAATGGAATCGTATACTGTAGGAGGGGACATTAAAGATGCACTTGAAAAATTCTAATTGCTGGAATCTTGACATTTCTAATCATGTCAGAAATGTTTATGTAAGAGTAAATTAATACACTTTATAGCTAATTGGCAGATTACGTGTATGAACAACCAGGTTTTAGATGCCTAAAAAAATGTATTATAAAAGGCCAGAATGAGAAATAATAGCTATAGCTTTGTCTGAATCTCCACAAAGAAGCCACTATAGGGAGGATGTGCACGTTGCATCCAAAATAACTAGTCCGTAGTCGGTAGTTTACTTTACCTATTTGTGACCATTGCTATAATTCTTTATTATTTTCCTTTTCTGATCTATAAATTTTAAAAATTGAGATATATCCCAATTTCAATGAAACAAATATTGCCTTATTGTCTCATTTTTTTTAATCTTCAAGATTTCTCTCTATATTAAAAGTTTATCGTAATTATGACACGGCTAAGAAGTTCTGAAAATCAACTTATCAACAATTAACTTGAAGATATACCTAGTTTGGGGCTGAAAATATTTTCTCATGTAAATTATAGGTAATCGTACCCAGAAAAGAAACTATCTTCTCAGCCCTTGAGCTACAAAAATTAATATAAAGAGACAACTTAAAATCTTTTCTTCCTTTAAAGAAAGGGCTTCTGTTTTGATTCCGTAGTCTGAATGAATACTGTTGCAGAATAAAGAGTTATTCTCAAGTGACCATTCCTGGCTGAGGGATGTGTTTTAGTTTGAAGGATTTTAATTCGTACATTATGATAAAAAGCCCCCAAACAAAATTTAATGACTTCATTATGGTATGGAAATTCTGTTAGAGTTGGCAACAAAATGTCCAAAAAGTTAAGTGAGGTCTCTTTGAACTTTCAAACCTAATTCAAATTTGGGACTGAAAAGTTCTCCTAACTAATAATCTAACAGTAACATTGTCTCATGACTATAATTTTTCACATTCTATTTATTGAAATGACAGCTCCTTATAACTAAACTTCAGGTTCTCCAAGCACATCCAGAATTTGTAAGTTTGATTTATACAAGTCCAGAGGAAATCTCTGCGTAATCACTTTAAAGTGACAGGAATATAATTTGAAAATTTCAGAAAATATGAACTCTATCTATTTTTGCGGAATATTTTTCTTTAGGCATAAAAAAATCACACTTATGTGTGTGTAAGGCAAATGTTTTAGGCACATAAAAATGTCCATTAAGAGAAGTGAACACGCTTAAAAAAAAAAAAAAAAGAGAGAGATCCCTGTCACAGTACTACAGCATCTATTACAATAAAGGAGTCTGAGTTAGACAGGAACACCCCTTCCTTTCTGTTTCCTCTATATTAGGCAGTAGTTTCATATGAGGGAAAGATCTATAGCTTTCTAAAGAATTGACATGGGAACTATACATTCATTTTTTTTTTGCAAAAAAGCAAATGCTTTTTTTGCAGTAAAGATATGAAATAAAATTATGATTCATTCATTGGAGAGATAGGAACAATCTAAAACTCACTTAAAATAGGAAGACAATATTTTTTCTCTCATCTTCATGTTATTTAATCTATTATGAGTAAAACCCTTTATCCCACCAACCTTTTATGTTTGATGGGCTCCTTATTTTTTTTTTTCCCTTAGCTGTTCTCATGTTTCAATCAGGAAAGCTGAAATCCCAAGTCAAATCCTGACGTGTTTACATGTCTAAATCAAGCTGATAATGTCCAAATAGCAGATGAGGTGAGATCTTTCCAAAAACAAACATAATCAGCTTGGTGATTCTTCTCCCCTCTTTGGGGGGTTGGATAGATGGGGGCCTTAATCCCATAAGTGTCATCCCCTTTAGAATATTAACATTAGGGTAGATAGTAATATAGTTTCAGCATATATAGACCTATAATATAATCTGTTTGAAATGGTAAATACAATTATGCAAGTTTTCTAATGTGTACTAACATATTACGTTTTACTATCTTCTTAAAGTTTTGGTGCACTCCATGAATGATTTATGATCATTTTTATTTATGCAGAGTAAAGACCTTTACAATACTTACCAAAGGAATAAGAATAAACACGCTCAGGTCTTGCTTCTGAAGTTGCCATCATTTATTTTCTCCAAAAGTGCCAAAGAGAGCAAGTCACTAGTGCTGTTTGAGACATTTTAAAAGTCATCTCTACCCCGAGATGACTTTTTAAAAAAGTCATCTACATTATTTGCATGAACTAATGAAGTCTGCAGTATTAATTCAAAGCAAGAAGTGGGACATTAATTAGACTCATCGCACTGCCGTGTGATCCAATGAGAAACGACAGCCAAGTTGTAAGGCCCTTTTATGAAGAAATTGTATCTTATTTTTTGCCTCTGCAGATCTTAACCTGTAGAAAAGACTTTTCCTATTCTTCTTATTTGACCAAGGCTGGACCTCTGTGTGAGTCTCTAAGTTCCACACCGGTGCTCGACAATCTGCATTTTGGTGAATGTATTTTAAGAAGCTCCACAATAGGAGACTGAGCTGCCCTGTTGAAGTTTGAAAGCTTACTTTCATTTGTTTTGCTGCAAGTGTTGATTTAATTATACTGCATTATTATCAAAGCTGCATTATGTACTTTTTTATTCCTTTTACATGTGTTTGAGGTGAAGACCTTGGCTTTGTCTGCAAACAGTGTGTTTCAAGTTATTCCTTAAGTACTAAATAATAAAGAAAGGAGAAGAAAAGATTTTTTTAAAAGATAGCAGACAGTGATCACAAGGTAAAGGGTTAAATGTAAGATCTCCAAGAAACATTTTGAAGTTGATTAAGACTCCAGCTTTGCATTAAACAGTATCGCTTCCACATGAGTTGTTGCTAATGCTGTTAAGGAGCAGCTTGAGAGCCCAGTGTGCCAGTGACCTCCTTCACCCTCCAGCCACCCACCGGGCCTTCCTGATTAGCATTCTACCTGGTTCTCCGAGGAATTCCCATCATCCCCTAGGAGCTCATTCCGTACTTCGTCACTGTAGGCGATCCGTGACCTTTTCTATAAAACAAAACAAAAAGGGAGAGAGCGAGACGAACGTTAGAAAGTAAAGGCTTCGAAGCATTGTTGGTATCAAGGCTGATCATCTCAAACCTCGAGAGCCCCCTAATGGAAACCTATTTGCTAAAATCTGCAAAGCAAAGTTGTGTAAAGTTCTTGAACTTGGGAAGTTTAATGTAAATTAGAAGTTTTTCAAATGCCAGTGATGAAAGAGAACTCTGCATTGTGCAAGTACTCCATTAATATTCACAAACGGATCAGAACTGGTATGTGTAGTCGTTCAAATAAGATCACTAAACTGAAGGAAATACAGCTTTATAGCTGTATATCTGCAAAACTCACCAGATTGTAATTAAAACAAGTGTATACGGGGGTCTTTAAAATTGTGGCAGGAAATGAACTGTATAGCATAGGTCTTTTAAAATCTCTAATTCTGGGATAACATTATGACTCCAACTGTACACTGAAATGCCTAGACAATAGGTCATCTATATTTCCTTCATTATTGTGATGTTACTAGCCAGAAAGAGATGGAACTTAAAATTGTTTCCAAACAATAGCTTAAAGGTCCCCAAGCTCTCCTCAAATAACGGCCAAAGGAAAAGTAATGGGAGTGTGTGTGTGTGTGTGTGTGTGTGTGTGTGTGTGCACGCACGCGTGTATTTTAACAAATTAAAATTCCCAACCCCAGTAAATAAAGACAAGTGGGCTATGAGGCAACATTTCACTCAGTGAAATTTCGTTTTACAGGAGTTGACCTTTCCCTGTAAAGCCAGAGGGACACGTCTATAAGCAATTCATGGATTATCTAAATGAACACACATTTGGGAAAACCGAAAGGCTCTGAAAATTAGTTGCGAAGCTAGGGCGCCATCCTCAGATCCTACTTCAGCAACACCATTTCAGACTCAAATGCAGATTTACAGGTTACTTGGCTGCCTTTTCTGCTTCTGGACTAAGCAAAAAGAGTCAATTTAACAATGGCAGCTGGAAAATAGTAATCTATTCTCACTTGCAGTCTACAGTTTAGGCCTTAAAATTTCATACTTGTTCAACTGCAATCTGAAAAATTAGTATAGTTTAAAAAGAACTATTCATAATTCTTACGCAGAAGTCAACAAGATCTTTAATTAGATTTTTATACTAGTAAGTAGCACTGCTTTGCTACCTAGAGATCATAACGTCTTAAATGTGAAATCATACTGGAATTTAAAAGAACTCTTAGCAAGAAAAACCTATAGATTTTGAATCATTTTAAAGTTGAAGACTTTCTCAATTACGGTTCCTTATCTGAACCACAAAACAGAAAAATATTTTAGTGACTGTTTTCTCAATCTCCAAGGATGGTACATAAGAGAGAGTTCATTACAGAGAATAGAAGCCTAAGGGCATTAGGGCTTAACTCTCTGGCAGAACCTCATTGAAAAGGGCTGACTGGAGTGTAAATAAAAATAAACAAATCTAGATATCCCTTTATTTTTTTAGGAAAAAAAATCAGTCTTAGGGAATTCTAAAGATCGCTTTGGTTACACTGAAACTCGAACCTATACTCATTCTAGCACACAAAATTTCCTCCCCATCATATTATCCTCTGAATACACTCAGGAAAGAGATGCAAAAATTGCAAAATATTTCAGCAGAAAGGAGATGATGCCCTCCCTTCTCTGCCCTGAGTCTCTACCCCAAGGCCCCCATCTCTGCTGCAAGGGGGTACCGTGTACCTTAGCAAATGTAGCAAGTCGGTAAATAAACAAAACCAACAGTGTTGCTGAGGACAAAGTACCAAAGTTAAGTCATTAGCCTGAGGTCAGTAATGACATCTGTATCAGATGTCTTAACAATTCAGGAGTGAGCCAACTCATTCATTTTGTGAACACGCCAGACTTCTCACCACCACGGACAGCATACATTAAGCCTGCTTCCCTTATTGTATTTACTGAACCTACTGTTAATTATTTCAATTGACTTCCTACAGAATTATATTGAAAAATGCTGAATTGCAAGGTCAGTACACCTCTTGGCCTTACTACGATATTCAGATGAAGCCAAACCTTTCTTTGCCCATTTGGAGATCCCCGCTACAGTAGTTTCAAACTAGCGAAGCAAAAGTATTTTACAGCATTAAAGGAAATGAGAACCTTTAAACAGGCTGTGGTATCAGAGCTGCCTTTTTAATTATTCATCTTATCACTATGGGGGACTAAAACATTCCACAGTATGCGAGAATATCATATGGAGATTGTTTTTGTTTTTTCCCCTTTCACCAAAATACCAACAAATTGGCATAGATTGTTCAATTACATTATATTCTCGTTTTGATTTGCTAAACTTCAAAAGAAGAAGAAAATTACAAACATGTATCCCTAAATATCTAATCTCGTTTTGGTGAGAATCCATTGCTTTTGAAAACCAGCAATTAAGAGTGTACACGCTTAGTAACAGAGGAGAACTAAGGATTTATCCACAGTTGAAGGATGGTCTCTATAAATGTCAGTCTTTACTATTGGGACGGTAAACATTGGTCATTTGGATGGCTTTTTGAATGTAATTAAGCAAATGATGTGCTGAGTTTACGAAACATTCTCTGATCGAACTAACTTCTCTTAAAGAACAAAAAAACTCATTCCCAGTATCAGAAATAGTTCCTCATGAAAATGATACAATCGCAGAAAAATCGAACTCTTTACACTCGAGTATCATTTTACAAATATATATTTTGTAAATCAAGACTTTGTTTTATCGAGAGTTATATTTAATGCGTGACATTGGTATTTTCTCCTAATAGTTTTGTGGTTTGAAATTTTAAGTGAGCTGATTGTAATCAGCCATAATTTAGCCTGCAGGATTATCACTAAACTGATTGAATACCAAAAAAGGCAAATTCCTTTGAATGACAAACTGCTTATTGTACCGATAGTTTCCTTCCAAAGCATCAATAAATAATTTTACCTTCTGTGGAATTTTTAATAACCTCACTCTACATTACTAAGTCCTATGTATATTTTAATGCAGATGATTTAAAGTTAATGAAACTGAAACACCTAGTGTATCCTGATTAACTAAAATATTTTTACTTTATTATCAGCTGTATAAAATCTGTACTTTAGCCAAATGCAAGCATGAGAATTTGAGCTGGAAATGTCACACACTCAGCTACAGTTTGAAAGAACCCAATTCATAATGCATTTTATAAATAGTTAATGACTTCTATACATAAGCTAACCAGGCAAATCAAGAAATTGTCAACATTTTTAGTCTTAGTTGTCAGTTACCACTGTCTACTGGTGCTTTATGTGTGGCTTCTGGAGAAGACAGAGGCTCTGTGCAGTTTGTAATCTATTGCAATTTCAGGTCTGTTCCATAAGGGTGGGAAGCTTCAACTGACAATTTTTGCCCCACACACGACACACACAGACACACACAGATACACACACACACACACACACACACACACACATACACACAGAATTATATACAAGAGCATTCCTCACTTTTAGTTGTGTGTTTGTGTAAAGCTTATTCTTTCTAACTTATACTACACTTAGGTGGACTAGACACGGCTGGGCAGAAAAGTCTACAGAATTATAGAAAAAATACGGCAAATTAACAATTGATTATTATCCCTAAAAGGTCTGACACACAAAGTTTCAATGCCTTTTTTAAACTGATGACAAAAACGAGTCTTTGGTTATGAAAGTGAGAATTCCAAATTCCAAGCAGTTTTCACTTGGTATGTGCATACTGATTGGCTGATTCTCTTAAAGCCCAGTTCAAACAGATAAACTTGCCCAGTTCTGCCTGGAAATTTGACTTGAAACAATCTGTCTACTTGACCCAAGCCTTAATGTTTCCCAATTGAACTGAATATGTTCCTGGACAGGCACTGCTACACTAGAAACGAAATGAATTAACTTAGCTGAAACTAATTAAGAACCGTGATCTGTGGTACAGCCTCCTATAGGATTCTACGTGTGAAACAGGGTATATGCAGAGCCAGAATGAGGATTCTACAACCCACCACCAGCATAAGCATAACAATGCAGTCGGTTTATTACTAAAGCGTATATGAGAATTTAATTTCCACCGCGTGCACATGGCAAAGCAATTGCTTAAATTGCCTCACCTGGGAATTTAATACAATGTTATCATCAGACCAGCCACATTGTAAATAGATTTATAATGCTTTCCATGTGCCGCAGTCAGTTGCATATGAATTAAGTAATGATCTGGTATTACAATAAAATCAGCTAGTTCCCACACCTGGCAGACAGGATATTTCACTAAATTAATACCCGTACAGCTACATCACAAGGCATGGGAGAGGAAACCATCTCGAAGGCATGTGACTTGAGTCCTGCATGGAAGGCAAGCACTCCACGGCTACGCAGAACGTCACTCTGTTGAGTGGGCTGCTCAGGACAATCTGTTTCTAACATCTGTATCACAGAATTAAGACTTTCTCATCCCCATTCAATTTTGGCCTTATTTTCTTCATTCAGTACTTTAATTACTAATCAGCAATCCGCAACATTCACAAACACTAAGAAAGCCCTTTATTCTAATCTATGTGCTGCAGACAGCCAAATAATTGATACAAAGTGCAGTATGGTGTTGGTAAGTAATGAAAGAACAGCTTGTCCTACTTCCTAATCAAATTGGTCTAGAGAAGAAATAGTTAATAGATTTCTCCATCGGTCTAAAGCAAATTACCCAGTCTGGCCAGACTTTTCCATTGCTTCTACCATGTCTTCCAATCTCCATATATTTAATAATGCCCAAAGTTACCAGGTGATTAAAACCTGTTATGCTTTCATAGCCAAAGAATTTAACTGGTCTAAAGAATTTAACTGCTCCTGTTACAATTAACACTTTGGGATATCTTACAGAATACCATGAAATGATATTTATTAGCTAGTCATGTAATTGCTGGCATTCATTTCTTACTGAATTCTAGCTGGTTTGAATTAAATAATATCATACTTCTATAATGCCCACATGGCATTTTCTAAAATGCATCTATCTTTGGCACAAAGCATTCCATTTTTATCCTCACTTCTATTTCTCCATGACCAATTTCAGCTTTTCATACACACTCCACCCCTGACCCAGGACTTAAAAAAGCCCATCAATCCAGGACAAGAAACTTACATTTTGGAGGAAAAAAATGAAGAGAAAGTTATGAAATTTTGTTCACCACAGAGTTCGCTGTGCTGCATTAATTTCTAGCAAAAATGATTTAAGATTAAAACATACCATACTACATGATTTAGGTAAAGGCAAAGTGTACTGTTAGGTGAATGTTAGATCCTTGGGAAGTAGTTAGGATGAAAAAGCACAAGGCACTGAGTAAAAAGAACAGAGGTAACATTTCAGTATGTGATCTTGGTCAAATTAAGTTTTCTGAATATCACTTTCTTCAATATCTAAAATAGTGACAATAGTTATTTCTCAGGGAAGTTGTGTGAATTTAAATATTATAAACAAATGGAAACCCATCATAATACCTGGGATATGATAACCTTGCAAAAGATGTTCAACTAAATATTAGTTGGTAATATTGGAAAGGATGCAATAAAACCGGTACATATACATGGCTGAGAGTATAAATTAGTGCCTCTTCCCTAGAAAATGATGTGCCAATATATACCAAAAGTAACCTTTTAAAGTTCATATATTTTAAACTCCATAATTCTAGAACTTTTTTTTTTCTCCCAATTCCCTATTTTAAGATGCTATAATTTTTGGATGATTTTCAGTGGTAAAAACTTTACTGCATTTCTTTAATGTTATCAGAGAAAGTAGGTTCCAATCTCTTTTTTCTAGTAATCATTCCACTAAACATGGGTTGCTCTTGCTCAAGGGACTGTTTTGAGTCAAAGGTCAAGCTCATTCACGAGAAAGTGCACATGCCACATGTCACCAATACTGCAGCATTAATAAAGGGAAACCACACTTTCTATCTATCATAAACTCATGGCCAATGGACCATATGCAAGCCACCGGAGGGAAAATATTAGCATGCCCTGCTGCTAGGCTACCAACAGTTGGAAAAGCAGGTTAACGCGAGAATGCTAAAATAATCCATTTTCCTTAGTATGTAATACCAGGAAAAGATATTAAAATTTTTTTGAAAAAACCTAATGTCTTTCTACTACAATCACTTACATTTATTATTTTTGCTTATACTTTCAAAAACATTTTACAAGATTGAAGTGGGAATTTATGTTTTGGCTGTAAATAATGAGTTACATTATACCCTACTTTTAGTTTTTTTAATGAAGCTATTAATAATATGTGAATATTTATATGCATACAATGAGGTTATATATGTAGATGTACACATCTAGACTCACACAAACCCATATGCAATGCGTATGGATTAATAAGTCTACTTGGGCCTCACAATGCTAGAATAGACTTTTCTTTATACTAGGAAT
This sequence comes from Paguma larvata, assembly GCA_030068075.1. Classification (NCBI taxonomy): domain Eukaryota; kingdom Metazoa; phylum Chordata; class Mammalia; order Carnivora; family Viverridae; genus Paguma; species Paguma larvata. The sequence continues at coordinate 32,165,094 of CM057837.1, forward strand.
TCTGGCCACACTGCTGCTACATCATTTAATGATTTGCAAAACAGAGAGCCCAGAAATCATGTAACTATACTTCATTTCCTACTCCAGCCATTCTAAACATAAGCCTAAAATTTAAGTTCTGCATTGGTGTTTCAAAGCGCGATATGAGTCAGTATCTCGGCCCCGCTTGCTGGCCTACGCCTGTAGTTTATGACTTTCACATTGCTATTGAACACGGTGTGGCTGTGTCTTAAATCATGTTAGCTTGTCAATCAATAATTAAGTTACTTCATTCCAAAAATCAGCTCACGATGGAATGCCCAGATGTTGTTGTCAACATCTGGAATAGTGTAAATTTTCAGAGGAGGAAATCTAATTCTTTAAAATCTTTCTGAATATAAAATAAAATAACTCCATAGACTACACTTGAAATAATCAAAATGTCAAAATGGTTGTTTTGCTCAATAATGACATACAAATACCCTATGCACTCCTACTAAAAAAATGATACTCTGATAAATGAATGCTATATAACAGATGCTTCATTTGTATTTCTAAAAGAACTACTCAAAAGAGTATACAAATGATATAATTAAGTTGTATGTAGGTTTCCCTACATAATTTGCCTAGCATTAGGAAGGAAAGGCAATCGTTCATCGAAAATCTGTTCATAGCCATAATTTCAAGTGATCTAGACATCCAAGAGCAAATGGTCTTGATGATTCTGTAACTGACATTGAGATGTCTCAAAAGTAACATGAGGCAGCATCTTGACCAGCCCTCCATATTTAGAGATGAGTAGTTCTAAGCCAAATGCGTGATCTCCCCAAGGCCACACACTTGGGAGAGACTTGGGAGAGGAAGGGCGGAGTGTGTTTCCCGATGTCAGTGCTCTCTTTACTTTACCACACCACCTTTCCTTTTCCCAGAACCCCACGGCAGGCAGGGGCCATCCTACTGGTCCTCCCCCAAGGCAGGTCCGGCTGCACCATTCACCTAGTTCTGTGAATTTATCATCAACTACAAAGTTGATTAGTCTGTAGATTTTGGTTTTGGTCACTCTTCTCCAAAATAGACAAACAAAAAATAAGCCTGTACTTACATACTGTTGTCAACATCTGGGATACTGACAATAATAAATGTGTAATTTCAAGGGTGACAAATACTTAAGGCAGAATGTTTTATTTCATAGAATAAAATGCCTGATTTGAGGGTGCCACAATCACACGTATGGGTGTAACTTAGATATGTTTTAAGATTAATCTTCAAAGGCTCCACCATAAAGCATCAATAATCTGCCCACATGGCAGGAGAGGCCTTGTACTGGTTATTAAGGTATGTTAAGAAGTGCCTCCTTACTCATGGGATCTGGTGACTCCCTATACAGTTACTCTACAATTTTAGATTGGAACCAGCCAGCCCACGGGCAAACAATTTTTACAGTATATTTCCCCCTAATACTTCCTTTTGAATTCATGTTGTGACCGATTCTTTATTATAGTATGTGCTGTGTTATAGTGAGGCTACAGTTCTCATAATTCAGAGATGCCTTTTAATGCCTTATGAATACAGCCAATAAAACTGTGATGTTTAGGCAATAAAACAAAGTTCTTCTAGCCCAAATTCTCTATGGAAACATTGTGAAGATTACTTCCCTATCAGGGTGACCCCAGACTATAAAATATAAGAAATATTCATACCCGATTCATAACGCATCCCTCCTAGAAGATTCTCCATCTTCGGTTGAAGAGAATAAAATCTTGCCTACTTAGGGACTTCACTCTATTAGGTAATTGTTGTTTCTCTTATATTTTCAGTATGTCACTTTCTACTGGTTCTTTCCTTTCAGAACATAAATATTTTTTAAGTGTACCCAGCTTTATATATTTCAAAATGTTATTTCAACCAATACGACACTTCCCAGCTAATGCCCAACCTCTCTTTATCCTTCCCTTTCTGGCCAAGCCTCTTGAAAGAGTATTCCATGAGCATTAACTCAATTTATTCGCGTCCCAGCCACTTCTCAACTTACAACAAATTTGATGCTTTCCCACCATGCCACAGGATTCCCTAGGCTCACCAATATCATCCTAGGTGACAAAACTGTTGGCCATGTTTTTGAAGTAAACTTTTAAAATTTTAGAAGAGTGATAGATTAAAAAGTTGCAAAGACAGTAGAGTCCCCATATAACCCACACTTAGTTTCCTCTATTTTTAACATCTTCTATGAGCGTAGCACACGTGTTACAATAAATGAGTCAATAGTTCATTATTACACATTATTAACTGTACTTTTTTCAGGTTTCCTTACTACCTAATGTTCTTTTTCTGTTCCAGATACCATCCAGGATTCCATGTTACATTTCCTAGTCATGTGTTCTTAGGCTTCTCTCGGCTGTGACAATTTCTCAGACTTTTCCTTGTTTTTGATGATTTTGAAAGTTTTGAAGAGGACTGGTGTTTTGTAGAATGTCCTTCAACTGGGATCTTTCTGATGTTCTTCTCCTCACCAGACTGAGGTATTATATTTTTGGGAGGAAGGCCAAGGAGATAAAAGTGCCATTTTGTTCAGATCATATCCAAGGTACATACTATCAATGTTGATTTACCACTGTTGATGTTGTTTTTGATGCCTGACTGAGGGAGTGTTTGCCATATTCCTCCACTGAAAAGCTATTATTTTCCTGCTTCCTACACTGTACTTAGTATACACAGCCCACATGTAAGAAGTGGGGAATTATGGGGGCACCTGGGTGGCTTAGTCAGTTGAGTGTCTGACTTCGGTTCAGGTCATGAACTTGTGGTTCACAGGTTTGAGCCCACATTGGGCTCTGTGCTAACAGCTCAGAGTCTGGAGCCTGCTTCAGATTCTGTGTCTCCCTCTCTGCCCCTCCCCCACTCATACTCTGTCTCTCTCTCTCTCTCTCTCTCTCTCTCTCAAAAATAAAGAAAACATTTTAAAAAATTGAAAAAAAAAAAGAAGTGGGGAGTTATGCTCTACCTTCTTCAGGGAGGAGTGTCTTCATAAGTAATCTGGCATTCTTCTGTACAAAAGATCTGTCTGCTTGATCATTATCCAATCATTTATGGGTATCAGTATGGACTTATGGATATTTAATTTACACTTTCACTTCTAATCCAATACGACATCATTAATGGTGTTGCTCAAATTGTACCAACTTTCGCTCCAACAGCCACCTTTCAGTCCTGTTCTCATTTGACCTCTTGATAGCATCTGCCATTGTTGTCCGCTCTCTCCTTAGCATCATAGCACCATCTTCCACAGGAGTTCCTCCCACTCATCTGGTCTGTCCTTCTCAGTCTCCCTCATCATAGCTTCTCTCTCGGTCTGACCCAGGTCTTCATCCTCAGGTCTCTTCTCACTCATTTGAATGATCTCAGTTGCACCCGCGGTTCTACCTACCACCTGGAAGCTGGCAAAGACATCTTTCCTGCATATTCTACTCACAAATCTAATCCCTACTGGGTACCTTAGATAACCTGAAGGCATCTCAGACTTAATGCAGACACATTGGGGCATTTTCTTTCTCTTATATTGCTCCTCCTTCTGTTTTCCCTAGTTTGATGTATGGTTTTATCATGCACACAGTCTCCTCAGATAAAAACATAAAAATCATTCTCAAATCCAATCCCAAAATCCAATAAATCACCAAGCACTGTGGATTATTTTCCAGAATATCTACAACTGGGGCTCTGAGCCATATTTCCAGGATGTCTGTTACGTTATGAACTAGTCCCGATTCTTTCCTTATTACGATTGTTACCACATGTTTCATCCCTCTTTTTATATGTGAATTATATTTTAGAGATACCTGTACGGTAAGCCTGACATGTTTTAAGGAAGAGGTAAGCCAAAAGGTACAAATTCTCAGTTCCTCATCTTGGTAGGTAAAGGCGACCCCTTCAAAAACTACCTCTTGCAGAAGATCAAAACTACAAAGGAATCACTGTATCAAGATATGCCTTATTTCAGAACAGGCATGTTAAAATAGAAAGCAAATGCATTTGACAAAAACCAGTGTGGGTATACCTTGCTTTGGAAAATTCACATCGCACCACTTCAGTTAGAGGCCCACATTAGTACCTGTTTTTGCTAGCCAGAAGAAATCTGAAGAGGATTTTTGATTTTATAAAAACAGGTGAAAAGTAAAAAGAACATTCAGCATTTGTTTTTCAGTGAGCCGTGAGGGAGACAGCTCGCCACCAGAGCAGCGAAAGTGGCCCCACCCAGCCCCGTCCCCAGGAAGAGCACACAGCATCTCGGCATCAAGCTGTCAGAGCTCCGAACTGTGTCTGGGAGCCTCTGTGCTTTACCTCCATTTATTCTGTGTAGCGGTTAGCAAGATATGTCCTAAAGTATCAAGAAAGCCTAAGAGAGGTTATTCTTTGGGTGTGGGAATGTTAGAAAATTTTCCCACATGACAATGATAATTGCTTCTTTCGCTTTACATCATTTCAGCTTATGAAAGGTCTCCTAGGAACACGCAACTTTCTGAGAGCAGGGGAAACCTGTATACGAGGGGAAAATGCTAAGCAACAGAGCTCTCTCGAACTTTATAAGTCAATACCCTATTTCTCTTTAATTTCAAACTGAGGCATGGCTCAGATGAGCTATTTTTTTGTGCTCCTAAGTTAGATATTCCCATTTTTTATTATGTAGACGCTAGAAGGCCACCATTTCAAACGAGATGACGTGCATGCATATTTCTTCTTTGTTGGTCTGAGCTGTGTACCTCAGGAATATGGATTACTTCTGTTATCTGCATGGAGAAGCTCTGTTACAAGCCTGGCATTCAGTGTGCTTTTATCTCTGAGACCCCAAATTGTACCGTTAGGCAACAGAGGGCACTTATCTAGATTGAACTGTCACACAAATAGATTTTTGTCAGCCATTCAATTTGTAGTGGGGAACACGCCAACAAAAACAAAACCTGGCAATTTAAAACAACAAACCTATCCTCTACTGACAGGAACAAATTGCTGTATTTCAAATGCATAAGAATTACTAGAGATCGCACATCCTGCGTGAGGGTGCTACAGAAAGAAAAATATTCTTGAAACGAATTCTGTCTAGTTTTTCCGGCAGTGGTCTAACATAAAGCAAGCACGCAGTCTACTTAATACTAATAAGCACACAAGGAAACAAACGCTAAGAGACAGGATTACATTTATCAGAGGAGAATGAGGCTTTTTAATAAAACTCTGAGTCAAAATTCAGTGGCTACTTGAAGAAGGCAACATTGTGCTGCATTTTGAGTTTGTTCTCTGTACTATGGTCCTTCCAGGAATACGGGTAGTGTCTCTGTCCACAAAATACTCAGTCTGAGTAATAAGATCATCATTCCTCCTGAGCCTAAATTGATTCTGGCTCTGTGTCTTCAATATTCACTGAAAAGTTCTGAGAACTGAATTCACCACAGTTATATCTCTTCCATATCTCAGACTATTTGGATATTCAGAGTTCATCTATTCAAAGTTGGTTTTAATCTCAGACATTAAAGACTTTGATAAATTTTGTCAGTAAAAAAGAATAATAAAATTTTTACAACTTGAAAACAATTTCAATTTGTTCACCAGCACTTAAACTAGATTAACCCCCTCCCCTACTAGTTTTGTTTTAATGGAATTTCATTCCCCTTTCTAGAAGCTGTATCTTCATTCTGGATCTTATGTGAAATCCAGCTGGTGAAATCCAGTCAGGGACCTGTGGAATCATAAGCTACTGTGAGGGAAGTAAGCAAACATGAAAATTCAGTCCTGTGAATCCACAATAAGCTGAAATAGAAAATATACAAACTTAAAGGTCAAAAACCATGTAATTTTACCGAACAGAGACCTAATTAGTTCTGTCACCCAAACACACATATATACATAAAAAAAAGAGTTTTCTTCAATAAAAATTATATAACAAGAATTTGGCTCTACAAAATTCTGTAATATGTCACATGACAAAGCTATATATTACATGTTGTGGCAACAGGTGTCTGTGTCAGGTCTTCAGATTTTCTTAAAGGACAATCTGAAAAACTAGTATACTCCAGATATAAGACATGAAAAGGACCTCATGAATGACAGTTAAAAGAGATAACGGGACAAAAACAAGGTGAAATATCATAGTTCAAGTTGCTTCTACGTTTTGGTAAATAATGGAGCTAGCTGAGAAAAAAAAATATTTTTACTTAAAAAAATTTTTTTAATGTTTGTTTATTTTTGAGAGAGAGGGAGAAAGACACAGAGGGCAAGCAGGGGAGGGGCAAGAGGGAGACACAGAATCTGAAGCAGGCTCCAGGCTCTGACTGTCAGCACAGAGCCCGATGCGGAGCTCGAACCCACAAACGGTGAGATCATGACCTGAGCTGAAGTTAGACACCCAACCAATTGAGCCACCCAGGCATGCCCCCAAAATATTTTTACTTTGAAGAAAGGAATACATAACATTACTTTAAAAACATGAAGAGATGCATGATGTATACAACTTACTATCAAATGGTTCAGAAAAGACAGACATGTATGTAGAAAGTAAAAGATCAGTAGAGAAAGCACTCACAAATGGTAAAAAAAAATGAGCAAAATGCTAATAGATAAATCTAGGTAAAGAGTTATGTATGTTCTTTGTATTATTGTTCAAACTTTTCTGAAAGTTTGTGATTATTTCCAAATAAAAAGTTTAAAACGATTCAAAAGTATGAAATGATTCTTTAGGTGAGAAGAAATAAAAAAATATGAGACCATTCCTCATTTCAAAACCAGACAACAGGGGCACCTAGGTGGCTCAGTTGGTTAAGCGTCCGACTTCAGTTCAGGCCATGATCTCGTGGTTTGTGGGTTCAAGCCCCGCATCAGGTTCTGCACTGACAGTGCAGAGCCTGCTTGGAATTCTCTCTCTCTTTCTCTTTCTGCTGAGAATGCCAACAATCTATCCCTCCAGTATATAAAACTCTGAGTTTGTTGCCTCAGCTTTTTAAGATGACTTCACATGCCGATGGCCCAACATGGCCATGTCTGTTCTGCTCCCAGTCGTCACCTGAACTCCTGATGTAAAGACTTGACTGTCATTCCATTTCAGTTCCTTCTGGCTCTTGGGCCTCAATTTTGCCTCTTATTTTTGGTCTTTCTTTTCTCTGGACTTTTTTTACTTACATCTAAACTTAAGTTCCTCTGCTTTGAACCTTAACATTTTTCTGAGCATTTAGGTTCCCACTCACTCTTTTACTCTGTCTCTAGAAGAGAAAATACCTGGATATGTTATCCCAAGCTCTAAAAAGAATTCAGACAGTAACGTAAGATAGAAGCTTCAAAGATAAGGGGCTTCATTATCAGCACATCATATAACAGTATGAGTTAAACTAACTATGATTTAAATCCCAGTTTTGCTATTTATTATCTACGTGACGGCAGAGAGGGTGTCTAACCTTTCTGAGTCTCAGTCTGCATATCTGCATAATAAAAATAAAAATGCTTTGTTGTAATGATTACATGGGACTTGCAATAAGAACACCACTGCATAAGTTAACAGGTTCCCTCTAAGTCATCATTTTCCCTTTCTTTCCCCTCTGGGGTGGGGTAGGGTGGGTGGGTGGATGAGAAACAAGAACAAATATACTCTGAATCCTCTGTTCTTAGCAAAACTAGAAAACAGATATTATTCACAGATCCCAAAATTTGTGGAGAGCTGTCCAAAAGGAGATGAGATCATGCGGGGCCACTTGGTAGAAGGTAACAAAATGCATGAAGGATAAGAAGTCTCAACAAGAGCTGGGCTCAAAAAGCACTAGTGAAAATATACTTCCTAAAGGTGGGAGACTCCTTCTGAAGCCTAAATCTATGTGCTTTGTTTGAAACAATGGATGACTGTGGGGACAGGTGTAAGTAGGCTGCTGGCATAAGCTTTCCTAGACATAGTTTGTTCAAAGAAGAAGAAAAGGCAGTGGTAATTAAAGAATAACACAGGACTTCTGCTTCCTAAAGAATATAGAAGGTCAAAAGAGACCACTACTTTCATGTTAACAAAGCAAGCTGGAGAAGTTATAAACTCATAATTTTTAAAACCTATCAGAGAGCTGATGACAAAAATGCACTTAAGTGAAACATTCCAGAAAATCATGAACATTTTATAACAAAGAAGAGACCCATGACTATTCTCACTCCTGGAGGAGTAGAAAAAGCCTCTGCAGATATAGGTAAGAAGAAACTTGCCCAACTTCTAACAAACTTTTAAGGTCTGCATCAAGGCTAGAACAACATGTTAGGATTTCAAGGAATCTGAGCCATGGAGTGAAATATAAGGCCCACAAACCAATGTTTTCCTATGGGTCATTGCTGAGTACTCGGGACATAGTAGAATTGCTGAGAGAGACACTCCCTTGGGCTATGCAAGACCTCCCCCAAACCTAAGGCAGGTGACCCTCTGAAGGCAGGAAGCAAGGCAATAAAGGTAAGAGAAGTCCATGCTAAGTACACTGAGATCTTGCATATTGTAGGATAGGGATGGGACAAGATAGCTGACAGAAACCTATCTGAGGCATTCTAGCATTTCAGCCACCAAAGGTTAGAGTGGGAGAGGCGAACAGTGAAGCTGAGAGAAAATCCTCTGAAGCATTCTGGATCTTCAAAGGATGTAAGGCAACTAATTATCTGAGGCTTAGTTTATGTGGAGCAGAGAGAAATCTCCCAAGATACAGAATGCCAAGGTCAGAACTGGAGAGCAAAGAGATCTTCCCAGAGACTCAAAAAGTTAGCAGTGGGGCTACAAAGCAGAGAAAGAGATTCCACAAACAAAAAGATGGTGGATTGGCTGAAAAGTAGAAAGAGATATGCAGAAAGAGAAATTTATGAGTACTCAAAGCTCAAGCCCTGCTGAGAGGAAAAGCCTACAGCCCTCAAAATGTGAACTAAGCTGAAACTACAAAAAAGAAAGAGCCCACACACAGCCCAATTATATATTAGATTGACTTAACCACTCCACATAGAAGCCTAAAAGAAGACAGTGGTTTTTTGTTTGTTTTATGGGGTTTTTTGGATAAAATTTCACTTACTTCCCTCTCTATTGCTCTTATATGTAATATCCAGCACACAATCAAAAATTACAAGACACATGAAAAAGCAAGAAAATGTGACCCACAGCTACACACTCAGAGATGATCCATGCACTTGAATTATCACACAGGAACTTTAAAATAACTATGATAAAAATGCTAAAGGACATGGCAGAAAAGATGGACAATATACGTGAAGAGATGGGGGGATTCCAGGAGTAGATTATATGGAAATAATAGGAAAAAATATAGTATCAAAATGTAATTTACAATGATCTTAAAACAATAACATACTAGAAACAGTAAATAAAAGGACCCATAAACTTAAAAGGAGATTAATGAAAAATACCTAAACCAAAACACGCAGATACGAAAAAGTGAAAAAAGCAAAGCAAAGCACACGAGAACTGTGGGATAATATTAAATGACCTAAACCTAACATATATTTGTAATTGGAGTCAAAAAAGGAAAAGAGAGAAAACGGGGCAGAAGAAATATTTAAATAAATAATGACTGAAAACTTTATAAAACTGATGAAAGAGATCACCTCATAGGGCCGGCAAGCTCAGTGAATCACCAGCAAGTTCACACCTACTACAAAGAAGGCACACCTAGGTACAACATAATTAAGCTATCTGCTGAAACACGAAGGTAAACAGGAAATCTTAAAAGCAGCTAGAGGATAAGGGAACATTCATTACAGACTGAGAGTAAAAATGACATAAGTGATAGCTGACTTCTCACTAGAAACAATGGAGGCTAGAAGAAGCTAAAATTATAACTTTAAAGTGCAGAATGGTAGGAAAATAAACAAACCTGTCAAACTCAAAGTCAATGAAAGTGTCACTCGAAAATGATAGTGAAATACTTTTTTTTTTTCCAGATAGATACAAGCTGAGAGAATTCATCTCCAGCAGAACTGTCCAATTGGATATACTAAAATGAGTTCTTTAGACTGAAGAGTAAGACACCAAGTAGAAATTAAGAATTGCATGATGGAAAAAAGAACTCCAACAAGGAAATATCTGGGTAGATAGAGAAGATTTTTTTCTAAGTATATGTCATGAGGCTCACGGCATCTGTAGAAGCAAAATATAAGACAACAAGGGTATAAAAGGGTGGGATGAAATTCTACTATGTAAGGTCTTGACACTGTCCATGGAGTAATATGACACTGTTTGAAAGTAGACCATGTAACTTAAAGATATACACTGTACTCCCTCACGGGAAACACTAAAAAATAACACAGAGATGTATACTTAAAAATTCAATACAAAACATAGAACACAATATTAAAAGTTTGTGATTCATTCAAAAGAAGGCAAGGAATAAGGACCAAAGGAACAAAGTATAAGCATACTATATATAAGGTCACATATGTCAAATATATGCCACCTACATGTCAAGGGTACCTCAGTAAAGGTGTTTTTCAAATTAAAGAAAAAAATGAGCACTGATACTACTACATAACATTTTACTGAAAATACTACAAACATAATTATACCAGTAAGAAGTATAACATTAAAGGAAGAACCGTCACTATTTACAAATGATGCAATTATATATCTCAAAAATTCAAGAAACTAACCTGAAATTGCAAATAAGTGAATATAAGATAGCAAGCTGAAATATTAATATAAAGAAAATAATTCATATCTACAAACAAAAACCAGTTAGAAGACATACTGAAAGAAAGGTTCCCATTTAAGGTAAAAACATAACAGATAAAACAACCAGGAATAAATTTACCTTAATTCATTTATAATACCAAGGTGAAAATCCTAACTATGATTCTAAGTATAGAACTGTAAAACACAGATGATTTTAACCACACATGAAAATAAATATTTTTGAATGGCAAAATGTAGAACAAAGAAAGAATAACAGTGTTTGAACAAAGTCTAAAGACAAACTCTAAATTAAAAACAAAAATTTCAAATTCTATTTTGAACAAGGGCTCACTTCAAGATGCACCAGACATACCTTGCAGATATTCTGGGTTTAGTTCCAGACAATAAAAGGAATATTGTAATATAGGTGAGTCAAATTAATTTTTTTGGTTTCCCAGTGCATATAAAATTATGTTTATACTATACGGTAGTCTATTTAGTTTGTAATGATATTACATCTAGAAAACCATGTACCTACCTTACTTTAAAATGTTGCTAAAAATGCTAATCATCTGAGCTTTCAATGAGTCATAATCACTGATCATCATAAAAAATACAATAATATTGAAAGGGTTGAAATATTCAATATTGACGATTACCAAAATGTGACACAGAGACACAAAGTGAGCAAATGCGTTTCAAAAATGGCACCAACAGAAATGCTCAACATAGAATCACTACAAAGTTTCAATCTGGAAAAAAACACAGTATCTCTGAAGCACAATAAAACGAGGCATGCCTGTATAAAGATTTCTTAGAAGTTAATATGAAAAAGAGCAATAATCACCAGTCCCCTCCTGCTTATCTCCAAACAACTGGCAAAGGATAAAAACAGCTCCTTAAAAACTTTCCATCTCGCTCATGAGAAAAGTTTAACGAAAACTACAACGAGCTACCCTTTTACTCCAATCAATCTGACCAATATCCAGAAGTCTGACACTTCATGTTGTAAGTGAAAATTCATTTTGTGAGTAAACCAGACCTCTCATGCGTTGCTGTGGGGGAGTGTAAATTGGGACATCTCCCATAGAGGATAATGTGAAAGGATTATCAATATTGCAAATGCACATACTCTTTGAACAAGTAATTCTGTTTTTTATTTTGTTCACAAGAAAAATGACAAAGTTCGACGTCATTCATTGTGCACCACATGCAACACCAAAAGTCATCTACATAAGATTGGTTAAATAAATTTGGTACATTCGTACAATGGAATACTATTCAGATACTTAAAAAAAATGAACGAATGACTCTTTTACGTATTGATCTCCAAAATCAATTGAAAAATGAAGAAAGATATAGAAGAGTATGTATAGTTTATGTTGTCTTTTGTATTGTACGCCACCTTGTTGATATTTAAAGGGGGTAGAGAGAAGAATGTACATTTGTTTTTGCTTGTATATAACTAAAGAAAAGGAATTAATAACAGTAGTTGCCTGGGTTGGGCACTGGGGGGAGAGTGGAATGGGGAACTGAGATGGGCAACAGAGGCAGAAGGGAGAATTTTCCCTGCATGAGTGATAATCATTTTTATCATTATCGGCACCACAATCTCCAGCATCTTCTGGGTAAAAGGTTGCCAACAATGCAACTAAGAACTTCAGGTTATACTTTTAGGACTTTTCAGCATTTGCCTATGAATACCTGGCAGGATTGTATAAATAATGGGGAAATTTTAGGCATGAGATTAAGAAAAACTCTAAAACGGTTGAGAACTTCTGGACCATGGAGAAGTTTCCCAAGGGAAAAAAGGAAGGATTCCCCACATTTGATACATTGAGTAAGGTGACTTGGGCAGAATGCTGTGTGCACAGGATGCAGTCACGCTTCGGCCCCTGTAAGAAAGAATAAGTCATCCCGTACATGCCCCCATCCATAATCTCTGCAGACCTAGGACATCGCAGCCATGTGCATGGGTAAAATAAGAAATGGTAACTGAAGACCAAAGGGCATAACAATATAAGTGCACTATTGCACATGGATAACGACACGCAATAAAACTTTCAAAACCAGTCAATTAAGTGATAAAGGATGATTTCTACCACACTCTCCAGAAGAGTTAAACATTAATATAAGGCTGTCCTCTTAAAATCTCTCTCAAAGCTACAATTCTGTCAGTGGAAGAAAACTTGGAAATTCTACTTAAATAAAGCATATGATCAATATAAAAAATATTTTTTTAATTTTAGATTTTACTAATTACAATACTAGCAACTTATCAAATGGGAATCCTCTGCAATTTAGGAAGAAGAATAGGCAACATGAAAATTTGTTCACTTTCTTTCAGGAATGAGAGAAGGCCAAGCAATTTAAATTAAAAACATACTCCGAACTTCAATACAAACTCTGTTTTGTTTGTTCCTAAGGAACCAAGATGTAAAAGCATGAAAATCAGTTGCTTGCAGGATACTAACACTAGAAATAGAATAATGGGAAAGAAGTAAAGTTAGTTGTATTAAAAGAAACAAAAAAACTAGGTTTAATTCTAAGCTCCCAATAAAGCACATTTAGCTAAGTTAGACTTTACACTCTCTTGAAAAGGTCAAGACTTCCCTACTCCTGGGCAAGCTGTGGAACATTCGATTCCAGGGACTAGAGCCAATGTTAATAAAGACAAGATCATGCTATTGATCACAAGTAAGAGTTGGGGAGAAAATGAAGAGAAATGTGTAGAAGTCTAGTCTCACTTTCAGAAAACTAATTAAAACTATATGACCTGATAACAATAGGTTAGCAGTCATGTTCGTAGGAAATTAACACTTGTAAAAATCATATGCGGGCATCCTTCTAATATTCCACATTTATCATACTGGTTAACCATTTTGGAGGTCATAGTATAACTGCAAATACTTATCTCTGATATATCTAGGACAGGTAAAAAAATTATACTAGATTTAAAAAGTAAGCATTCTAGAATACATGAACAGATATACATTTTGCTACTTAACTTCAAGGCTGGCTAATCACATTACACTTACTTGGGTGTTTTTTGTTTTTTGTTTTTGCTTGTTTGTTTTAAGATTTTATTTTTAAGTAATCTCTACACCCAATGTGGGGCTCAAACTCACAAGGCTGAGATCAAGAATCGCATGTTCCACCAACTGAGCCACTGCCCCACCACTTGGCTGGGTGCCTCTCCTGTTTATTTGTAAAATAGCAATGAGGATATATAAGCTTAGAAATTGGAGGGCATGAGATCATAGAAACTGAAGTAAGTATCTACTTTAAAGATTTCCACATACAAACTATGCTCGACACCACTCTAGACTCAGGCAGTATCCTTTTTAAGAAAGCCACACTTTTACTTGACATTATTTTAGAAAATAAGACGCTTCTAATCCCCAAGCGATAAAAACAACCTTACTATTCAATTTAGAAGTAAACATTTGTGTAAAAGTTTTAGATTTCTGGATAAAACAAGGGTAGTCAAAAAAATTTTTTGTTTTAATTAGTAACTAAATCATGGAGTTCTTTAAAAATGCAACTATAAATACAGTATTCTTTTTTTTTTAAAGTATGTTAAAATATTGATCAGGAAAGAAAAGAATTTTAGAAGTGATATATATTACTTCTTTCATTTTCTCTTTCTCTTTTACTTTTTTTTTTTTGTAAATGTCTTTTAAGGACCTTACTTTAGAATTTGCCTTAAGAGAGAATAGGACTATTTCAAGTTCTTAAAAGAGTTTGTCATAAAAGACCAGAAATATTTGAATTAATTTTAAAACTGAATATGTTACAATGACATAAAATAAGGATTGCTACTAGTTTTTAGAAAAAGTCAATAAAGCCACAATGTTTTATTGAGAATCTCATGCTCAGGACAAAGAAGATAACAAGACTACAGGCATGGGGTTCTGCACACTTCACCAATTCCTCCACTCATTTCCGCATTTATTTAACATTTTTTAAGCAGAACCACACACCAAGTATTATATTATTAATACAGCAGATTCCAGGACTCTGTGAACCCCTCAGTGATGTCAGGGGAGGGCAGACATGAAGACAAATAACTGCAGTAAGTATAAACTTATACCATAAAATACTTACTAGATACTTACTTATAATACTTACTTAAAATACTTACTTATACTAGACAGTGGAAGAAAGAAAGGAACTAGCCTGGTTTTATCAGGTCAAGAATGACTTTACAAAGAAGGTATGTGACCCTGAGCTTACATGATGACTAGTTTACCGAGTGGAAAAGATGAAAGAATAACCATTGCAAAACAAAGAAAGAGAACGTGTACAAGAATTAAGGCCTAAAACATCACGCACGACGCCATACACTGGGGTACTTTGACATGTCTGGACAAAGGGTGGAAGGGGAAAGACGGTTAGAAAAAATAGCAGGTAGAAGGGAAGGGATCAGCATAAGAGGCCTTGAC
Organism: Paguma larvata; assembly: GCA_030068075.1. Classification (NCBI taxonomy): domain Eukaryota; kingdom Metazoa; phylum Chordata; class Mammalia; order Carnivora; family Viverridae; genus Paguma; species Paguma larvata. The sequence goes on from CM057837.1 coordinate 32,180,184, forward strand.
AACCATGATCAAGAGTTCAAAGCTGAACAGCTAAAAGCGTCCCCCTAAGATGATAAACAAGGCAAGATGTCCAGTCTCACCACTTCTATTCAACCAGGTACTGGAGGTCCCAGCCAGAGCAGTTAGGTGAGAAAAAGTAATAAAAGGCATCCAAACTGGAAAGGAAGAAATAAAACTATCTCTGTATGCAGACAACCTGAAAACTCCATGAAAAAATGGTTAGAGTAAATAAATGAATTCAGTAAAGTTGCAGGACACAAAATCGACATACCAGAAATCAGTTATGTTTCTATCCACTAACAAGAAACTATCTGAAGAGGAAATTAGGAAAATAATCCCATTTACAAGAGCACCGGAAATAATAAAATCCTGGGTGCTGAAAATTACAAAACAGTGATGAAAGAAATTAAAGACACAAACAAATAGAAAGACATCGCATGTTCCTAAATCGAAAGAATTAACAATTTTTAAATGTTCCTACTACCCTAAGTGATCTACAGATCTAATGAAATTCCTATTAAAATTCTAATGGCAGCTTCCACACGAAGGTGGGGAAGACTAGTCTACAGTAATGATCACCAAAACCTACAAAGGAGACCTGAGCCTTGGGGTCCTAGAGAAAGAGAAGAGAAAGAAGGTGGTGGTCAAAGAACCAGAGACTCAATAGTTTTAAACAGTGACAATTATTCCACTAAGATCTGTCCCACAAAAGCCACATCCCCCTTGAAGAGTGTGGTCTTAGGGCAGGCATCCAAGATGCCTCTGGTGAAGAAAAAGTAGGGTCACAGCACACTTTGAGAGCAACACAACACCTGGAACCTAAAATCACGTTATGTGCTAGATGGAGAGAGAAGTCACCCAGCCCCAGGAAGCAGGCTCTTGGTTCATCTGAGTTCCAAAGTAGGGTTCTAAAAGAAAAAGAAGAGGAACTCCTTCTGGCCTCTGGTCATGCCCCCTGGCTTGAAAGTGAAGACCTCCCTGGACCCCAGGCAGGACAAGGAGGTGACCAAAGTTGGCAAGAAGCCCAAAAAACACAAGAAGGAGAAAAAGACCCAGGAGGCTATAGCCTTCTCAGCCAGCAACCCTTGGTTCTGTGAATCTGGGGATTCTCTATACATCACTGATGTGTGTGTGTGTGTGTGTTTGTGTGTGTGTGTATAAAAGTGTGTACATATATATGTATATATTTTAACATAAGACCCTTACTATACACCATACACAAAAATCAACTAAAAATTGATTAAAGATACATGTAAGATCTGAAATCATGAAACACACACACACACAAAGGAAAACATAGGAGAAAAGACTTCATGGCATTGATCTTGGCAATGATTTCTTATATATAATAAAGGAAACAATCAACATAGTGAAAAGGCAAACTATGAAATGGGAGAAAATACTTGTAAGCCATATATCTGAAAAGGGATTAGTCTCTAAAATATATAAGGAACTCCAAAAGCTCAATGATTAAAAAAAATTAGCTAATAACCTGATTTAAAAATGTGCTAAGAACTTAAATAAACATTACTCCAAAGAAGACAAATGGCTATATGAAAAGCTGCTCAATATCATAGGTCATCAGAAAAATGTAAATCAAAATCGCAGTGAGATATCAACTCTTATCTGTCAAAACGGCTATTATCAAGACAAAGAAACAAAGAAACGAAAACAAAACAGAGAAGTGTTGGAGAGGATATGGAGAAACTGGAACCCTTACATACTGTTGATGGGAATGCAAAAATGGTACAGCTACTATGGAAAATAGGATGGAGATTCTTTGAAAAAACTGGAAATAGAACTACCATATGATTCAGCAATCACACTTCTGGGTATTTACAATAATTGAAATCATGAAGATTGAAGAGATATTAGCACTCCCATGTTCATTACAGTACCGTTCACAATACCCAAGATGTAGAAACAATCTAATGCCCATCAACAGATGAATGGCTAACAAAAATATGCTAGACACATAAAATGGAATACTGTTCAGCCTTAAAAAAAAAAGAAATTCTGCATTACGTGACAACATGGATGAAACCTGAGGATGTTACACTAAGTGAAATAAACCAGTCACAGAAAGACAAATATTGCATGCTTCCACTCATATGAAGTATTGAGAATAATCATATGCAAGAATCAAAAAGTGGCATGGCAGTTGCCAGGGACTAGAGGAGAAAAAATGGGGGTTACTAATCAATTGGCACAAAGTTTCAGTTCAATGAGATGAATAAGCTCTAGAGACCTGTTGTACACCATTGTACCTATAGTGAATAGGGTATATTTATACACTTAAAATTTGGTAAGAGGATAAATCTCAGGTTAAGAATCGATATTACAATAAAATAAAATAATTTTAGAAAAAAGCTACGAGGGGGACACAATGTGTCTATTCAGGCTGCCCAAAAGCATATCTACCACTTGAAGCAACATCATTTCTAAAAAAATTTTTTCATCTAAATACATGATACCTCTTGGTAGTCACATGAAAAAAAAAAAGTAGTGGTCAAAATTCTACCTGTAAACTGAGGTCTACTCAATTTTTATTTGACTTGAGCTCCATACGAATAAACTAAAATATAGCCAATCATTGGAATGAATATATCCCATGAGCATAAGCTATTCTGTTCTCTGTAGTTTAAATACATTTGTAACTTAAAGTTATTAAAAAGTATCATCTAAAATGCTGGAAGAAAGGAAGGAAGGAAGAGAGAGGGAGGAAGTAAGTTAGGAAGGAAGAGAGAGGGAGAGAGAAAGAAAGAAGAAAGGCTTTAAGGTTAGATTTAAAAATGAAAAAAAAAAAAGGAGTTCAAAGCTAACCCAACAGGAGCAAATGCAGATAACCCACAGTAAGCAGGCCAACATCAAGAATGAGGGAAATTGGGCACCTGGGTGGCTCAGTCGGTTGAGTGGCCGACTTCGGCTCAGGTCATGATCTCACAGTCTGTGGGTTCAAGGGTTCAAGCCTCGCGTCGGGCTCTGTGCTGACGGCTCAGAGCCTGGAGCCTGCTTCGGATTCTGTGTCTCCCTCTCTCTCTGCCCTTCCCCTGCTCATGTCTGTCAAAAATAAATAAACGTTAAAAAAATGAAAAAAAAAAAAAAAGAATGAGGGAAATGGCAAGTGACCATGGGGACCCTGATTCTATATGCTCCACTGAGTATGAAGCCACTACTCAGCAATAGCTGTTTCCAAAATTCTAGATCTCCAGGAATTTCAGAAGAAACCTGAAATGTGGATGTTTCTGTGATATCTCTCAATGTTCTAACATTGGCAGGCAATTTCAAGACATTAAAAGCACCAAAAAGGCAAAACATTATGTCTTTTAGCTCAATTTGACTGTCAGACTGAAACTTTGTGACCACCTATAAGTACTAGAAAGTCACAAAAACAGAAGTTTGATCTAATCAGATTACATTTTTATAAAGTTTCCTCTAGACTCAAAGTGAAAATGGTACGGAGAAGAACTAGAGTGAAGCAGAAATTGCAGGCTTGTTCTTAAAGGCTGAGAGAGACCATGTGGTCCTCAGTGAACAGAACAAGAGTGAGGATGGAGGGGAGAGAGACTGTGGAGGTAGAATCCATGGGACTTAGTGACAATTAGATGTGAGGTCAAGGCAAAGAAACAAGTATGAAGTGTCTCCCAGGTTTCTCATGTGGGTAACTGAATAGACGGTATATTAATCAGCATAACCGACATACAAGCATTAACCAGTATAATGAAGGCAGGAAAAGAAACAGATTTGGAGGAAAGACAAGACAATAAGTTTAATGAGTTCGGGTTGGAACACTGTATTTGAATATCTGTAAAAATGGAACATGTGCAATAGATAATTGGAAAAAAATAGTACAGTGTGCAATGTGAAAGTCTGGGCTAGAGGCACGATGTCAAAGTCATGAATGTATAGGCATTAATGGAAGCCATGGGCACACACAAAATTAAGCAGAGAGAACACTGAGGTGACCAGTCAAAACAACAGTGAACTGAAATACAAAAATTAAGGGGAAGACAGGGAAAGAAAATCCAATGAATGGGACAGATAAAGAGCCAGGAAGAAACCAAGCGAGTACAGTACCAAGGAAACTAGTTTCGAGAAGATAGGAGTCAATCAAATGCCTTCCTTCCTTCATAGGAGGAAGACAAGCACGATAAAACGGGAAAGGGGCCTCAGAAACAGGGGTCATGTGTGACTTTGGCAAAGAAGTTTCAGAGGTGCGGTATCTATCACAGATGGAAGCAATACAATTTAAGAAGTAACATAGTCCAAACATTTCCTTACACATATATTTTTTTAAATGCAGTATCTCCCTTTCTCTAAATGTTGAAAAATTTGTACAGTACAGAGATGAGAGAAGGCCACATTCCCCAAAACCTGGTTATTTCTTCATTTACTTTAAACCTTTCCTGACATCTAACACATGGGTGATTGATTGCACCACCACCTCCGCCCCATTCTCTTTGGACAAAACTCTACCGGATAACATTTTAGTCCCTGTGGTGAAAATAGAATAATTCAGGTAGGGACACTTAGGAAGGAAGACATTTGTTAAACTGGCAGGTTACCTGAACAGAACGCCCGCCACTTGAAGCAGCAGCATTGCTAAGAAAATTGTTCTCCTGAATGTATAATAACCCTTGGACGTCACATGAGGGGAAAAACAATTGGTGTTCAGAACTTCTGCTGCAAACAGAGGTCTACTCAATCTTTATTTGACTTCGGTCCCATATGAATACACTCAAAAATAGCCAATTGCGGTGAATATATCCCACAAGTTTTATTTATTTTTTTCTGTCTACTTTAAATATATTCCTTCCGGTCATTTTGCTCCCCTACTCACAGCATATTTTAGAATGTTTTCCTAAAAGAGCATTTCACAAAAGTATTGCATTCATTGGTGGTGGTTGGGGGGGGGAAGGTTATTTCATGTGTGCTTGGATTCTGCAGGTAAATCAAGAGGTTAAAGTATCCACTTCCAAGTGAAATTAACCACCTTAAACAATCTCATAGAATAAAACATCAGTATCTAAACATTTCGTAAATCATCCAATAATAGCACTTCCAAATAATAAGGTTTTTTGAGAATAACTTAACCTCATCACCCAAGAGATGAGGAAAAAGCAAATTATGATCTAATAAAATAGATACAGCAGTTCTTTGGTCAGTATAAATCCGGTTGTCCTGTTGACAAAGACCTGCTTCAGCTAAACTCAAGTTTACTTGGAATGCTTAGACAGAAAGCATTTATATTGAGTCCAGAATCCAGTGGAGGAAGGACATATTGGGTAACATCAAAAGTTCTGAATCATAAGGGAAGTTACTTACGGATGATCTATTACATTATTTCATGATATTTCATATAAGCAATGATAGAAAATGATGCTTTGATTTCTTGGTTTAAGAACCATAAATTTTAGAAGAGGGTAATTAAGTATCTTTCATCTTTTCCCACATATAAAACTGGCACTAGTTTACGTGAGACTCTACATTAGAAATAAACTTTAACCTGTTTACATATCCATCTACATCTATTTTCCAGAGCTAGAAAATACAATTCTGGTAAATTACTGTGGAGTCGATAATTAAATGGGGTTAGCACACTGGGTAAGCACATGGGACTTGTGGGTTTACAGCTGAGAAAAGACTCATGCCAGGGAATTGTTTCTCTAGGGGATTTTGGCCTAATTTAGATTACGTTTTACTATGGAATTAAATAAATGTTATTTAAAAATCAATCTAATTTGTGTTTTAAAAAGATCACAGAGGGGCGCCTACGTGGCTCAGTCAGTTAAGCCTCCAAATTCAGCTCAGGTTATGATCTCAGGGTTTGTGTGTTCGAGCCCTGCATCGACAACGGTGCTGACGGCTCAGAGCCTGGAGCCTGCTTCGTCGATTCAGTGTCTCCCTTTCTCTCTCTCTGACCCTCCCCCACTCACACTCTTATAGAATAAACAATCTTATAGAATAAAACATCAGTATTATAAACATTTTGTAAATCATCCAATAATAGCACTTCCGAATTATAAGGCTTTTTTGAGCTTACTATGCATTACTAACCATTCTTCTGCTGTGTGTTTGTGTGTGTGAATCACTCTTCACAACAATCTCAAGGTAGACACTATTATTATTTCCATTTTACAGATATGAAAACTGAGGCAGAGAAATTAAATAAGTAAATTGTTCAAGTTCAAACAATTAATTAAACAATAAGTGTCAGTAAGAACTTAAAACCAGGTAAAGCTTCTAAAGTAAATAATTTTCTACAATCAATCCAATCACATTTACTCAAATGTTTTTCTTTTACTACCTCCCCTCCTCCACTGCTGAAGACAGAATAGTCAACATGTTTTGTGTTTTGTTTTGTTTTTTATTTTTAAAGCCACTTGTTTTAAACATTTGTCCAGTTGGCAGCTATGTTGGTTGCAAATAAAACAAGTATAAATCACTACTAAAAAAACTTGTAAATGGTCATGACCACATATAAATGCTCTGCCCAAACATTCAGAATAACTCAGGTTCCTGGCTGAAACAGTTCTTTGTTAGCAGTCAGGATCATGTTGACCAAAAAATTGTACTGTCCATTTTATCGGAACACAATCTTCATTATCGTGACCATTTAAATGACTTAAAATTTGTAGCTTAGTGAATGCACTTAACACTGAATTTGTTTAATAGAGCAGTAACTTTGTTTTAATGATCTTCATACACAAACATTTCAGTGATTATGGTTGAAAGTGACCAAGTCAGGCTTTCAAGGGATTTGCTGCATCTTAGTTCTTCCTGCTACTCAACCTACAAGTTCTTTCAAGGTCAATAGTAACTGTCATGCTGACAATCTATCGGGCACTCTTTGTCTTCATTTTACTTAACTTCTCAACAGTATTCAATTTGGTTGAAATGTCCTCTTTCTTTAAATAGTCTCTTCTGTAGAAATGATCTGGTTTTACCTCTATCTCAGCAGCTGAGCTTTTTTTTAATTCAATTCAAATCATTCTCTTTCTGAGCTAAATGCAATAACTCATGTGAGGTTGGTCAAGAACCCTCTTCTGTCATTCTCATCTATTTCTAAAGCTTTAAATACTATCTATATGCTGATGTCAAAATAGATCTAACTCAATTTCTCCTCTGAACTCAAACTTGATATTTCCAAGTGGATATTTAATTTCCCCAGTGGGATGTCTCATAGGTATTTCGAATGTAAAACATCTAAGAGTGAATTATTGATTCTATAACCATTCTCCCACCAAACAAACAAAGAAACAAGAAATGACCTGTCCTACACTAGTCTTTCCCAACTCAGTAGATAGTGTCATCCATTTAAAGACCTAGTTATTCAAGGGTAGCTGGGTAGGGCAGTCAGTTAAGCCTCCAGCTCTTGGTTTTGGCTCATGATCTCATGGTTCATGAGTTTGAGCCCCGCATTGGGCTCTGTGCTGACAGGGCAGAGCCTGCTTGGGATTCTTTTTCTCCCTCCCTCTCTCTCTCTGCCCTTCCTCTGCTCTCTCTCTCTCTCCCAAAATAAATAAATAAATAAAACTAAAAAAACAAAGACCTAGTTATTCAAGCTAGAAATGTGAGAGTTTATCCTTGATTCCTTCTTGAGAAACACTCATAGATTAAACAAATTAAAGAATCTCTCTCTAAAAGAGACAGAGAAAGCAAGTGGAGGAAAGTATTACCACTTGATGAATTTAAGTAGAGAAACATAGGTGATTTTGGTACTCTTCTTTCAACTTTTCTATGTAATTGAAAACTTTCAAAATAAAGAGTTGAGGAGAAATTTTTTTTTTTTTAAGTTACAGAGAAAAAGGCTTTGGTAAATTATTCCCTTCCGTGAAATAGACTGCTGGCAGGTGGCCCATTATTGAGCTAATGTTCTTAAAGCAAAAGCACTGCAGTAGAACACTCAAGCCTCTTCACTGCATCTAGAAAGATCAGCTTGTGGGGCACCTGGGTGGCTGAGTCGGTTAAGCATCTGACTTTAGCTCAGGTCATGATCTCGTGGTCGGTGGGTTCGAGCCCCACGTCGGGCTCTGTGCTGACAGCTCAGAGCCTGGAGCCTGCTTTGGATTCTGGGTCTCCCTCTCTCTCTGCCCCTCCCCCACTCATGCTCTGTCTCTCTGTCTCAAAATTAAATAAACATTAAAAAAAAAAGGAAAGATCAGCTTGTGAATTTCATATATCTTAAGAAATTATGGAGACCTTAAGAGCAACTGAGTCAGTATTAGGAAAAAATGAATAACAAAAACAAGAGAAAACCCAAAAAACAAACAAACAAACAAAAATCTCTGACTCTTAGCTTCCCAAGCCTGTTTTCAAATTTTATTTTAGCCTTGCAATATTAATCTGGAAAATAATATAGAAAATGGCCACAGGTTTAAATTTGTAAAAAGCTGGTGAAGGGAAATTTAGCACGTTAACAGTTCTCAACTCCTTCTATAAGACCAAGACTAGAATGATGCCAAAGCCAGACAAAGATATGACAAAACTGTAGACCAATATCCTTCATAAACATAGAAATAAAAATCCTTAATACAGAATGTACAAGCAAAACCTGGCAACACATTAAAAAGATAATACAATTTGACAAAGTGGAATTTACCCCCAAGAATAGAAGCCTGGTTTAACATCTAGAAATCAATTAAGGTAATACATCACATTAATACAATAAAGGACAAAAACCATACGATCATCTCAGTAGACACAGAAATAGCATTTGACAAAATCCAACTCTTATTTATAATAAGCCTAAAAACAAACAAGGAATAAAAGGGAAATTCCTCTACCTGATAAAGGACATTTACAAAATAGCTGCAGCTAATATCAATCTAATGGTGAAAATCTTAATGCCTTTTCCCCTAAAAATGGGACAAGGCAAGGAAATCCATTCTCGCTACTTCTATTCAACATCGTACTGAGCCAGTGCGAAAGGTAAATTAATTAATTAATCAATTATAGAAACACACATTGGAAAGAAGTGAAACTGTCTTTATTCACAGATGGCATGATCTTTAATGTAGAAAATCTAAAAGAATCTACAAAGAAAACTACTTTAATTATTAAGTGAGTTCAGCAAGGTTGCAGGATACAAGATCAATATACAAAAACCAATTGTATTTCATATACTAACAATGAACAAACCAAAAACAATATTAAGAAAAAAATTCATTCATGACAGCATCAAAAAGAATAAAATTTTTAGAAATAGTTTCACAAAGTAAGTATAAGACCTATATACTGAAAATGGTTAAAATATTGCTGAGAAATTAAAGAACATACAAATAAAGGATTAGAAGACTCACTATGGTTTAGACGGCAACTCCCCCATATTTATCTATGTTGACTCCATTCAATGACTTATCAAAATCTCAGCAGACTTTTTTAGAAATTCAAAAATTGATTCTTGAAGTTATATAGACATGCCAAGAATCTAGAATTTTTTTGAAGAAAAGCAAAGTTGGAAAATTTATACTATGTAATTTCAAAACTTATAAAGCTTCAGTAATCAAAACACTGTGGTACTGGGGCACCTGAGTGGCTCAGTCGGTTTAGCATTCGACTTCGGCTCAGGTCATGATCTCACCGTTCCTGAGTTCGAGCCCCACGTCGGGCTCTGTGCTGACAACTCAGAACCTGGAGCCTGTTTTGGATTCTGTGTCTCCCTCTCTGGCTGTGCCCCTCCCCCACTCATGCTCTGTCTGTCTGTCTCTCTCTCTAAAACAAATAAACATTAAAAAAAATAAAAAAAAAAAAAAAACACTGTGGTACTGGCATAAGGGACAGATACATAGATCACTGAAACAGAACTTAGACTCCAAATACAAACTATTACATCATAGTCATCTGATTTTCTACAAAAGTGCTGAATTCAATGAAGGAAAGGTAAGTCTTTTCAACAAATGATATTGGAACAATTGGACCTACATATAAACAGAAAATAGCTTGAGATACATTATCTCTTACCATACCAAAAAAAATCACGAATCTAAATATAAAAGGTAAAAATATAAAACTTCGAAAGAAAATCTTTGTATCCTTGGGTCAGGCAAAGAGTTGTGAGATACATACCAAAAGCACAATTCATTAAAAAATTAATAAGTAGAAGTTTATCAGAATTTAAAACTTTCGTACTTCAAAAGACATCATTGAGAAAATGAAAAGGAGGGGTGCCTGGGTGGCTTAGTTGGTTAAGCATCTGACTCTTGATTTCAGATCAGGTCATGACTTCATGGTTTGTGGGACTGAACCCCATGTCAGGCTCTGCACTAACAGCACAGAGCCTGCTTGAGATTCTCTCCCTCCCTCTCTCTGCCCCTGCCCCCTCTGAAAAGAAATTTCAAAAAAAGAAAAAAAAGAAAAAGAAGAAAGAAGGAAAGAAAGAAAGAAAGAAAGAAAGAAAGAAAGAAAGAAAGAAAGAAAGAAAGAAAGGAAAGAAAGAAAAGGCAAGCCACATACAGGGAGAAAGTATTTGCAAACCATATATCTGATAAAAACCTTGCATCCAGAATACACAAAAACCTCAATCATAAGAAGATAAACAACTTCATAAAGAATGGGCAAAAGATTTGAAAATATATTTCACCAAAGAAATATAAATGTCTAATCAGCACACAAAGAAATGCTTAACATCATTAGTATCAGAGAAATGCAAATTAAAATACGACGAGATGTCTTTACATATCCCCTAGATGTCTTCCATCAAGAATTCCAAGTGCTAACCAGCATATGAAGACACTGAAACCTTCATACATTGCTGGTGGGAATATAAAATGGGTATGGTCTCTTCAGAAACAGCATGGCAGTTTCTTAAAAATATATACATTTACCATATGACCCAGAAATTCTACTTCTAGGTAATTTCCCAAGAAAAATGAAAATATGTGTCCATACAGTCTTGTATGTGGACTTTCACAGCAGCATAGTCATAAGGGTAAAAATCTGCAATCAATTCAAATGTCCTTTAACTGGTAAAATGCTACCTGTCCATACACTAGAATATTACTCAGTAACAAAATAAAACTATTGATAATACTAGAATATAGATGAACCTCAAGAATTATATGGTTAAAAAAAAGAGCTGCAAAGAGAGAAAGCAGATCAGTGGTTGCATGGAATTGGGAGTTGGGTGCTTGACTATAAATGGTCATGAGGGAACCTCTAGGAAGCGATATAAAGCTGGATTATGGTAATGGTTGCACAAGGGTATAAATATCCTGAAAAGCATTGAATTGTAAACTTACAATGAAAAATTTTATAATACATAAGTTATACCTCAATAAATTTGTTTTTAAAAAGAAGCTGGAGGGGCCCCTGGGTGGCTCAGTCGGTTAAGTGTCTGACTCTTGATTTCAGCTCAGGTCTTGATCTCAGGATCGTGAATTTAAGCCCTGTGTTGGGCTCCATGCTGGGCATGAAGCCTACTCTTTAAAAAAGAAAAGAAAAAAAAAAAAAAAAAGCTGGACTGTAAGGATAAAAACTAGAAAGAAATCTAAAGTTGTATCTAAAAAAGTAATACTGATTAACTGGAAATTTCCTACTGCACAGAATTTCTGAGATTATAAAAGGCTCTAAAAGTGTCAAAGTCTCCTCCTACACCTTATACGATTTTTGTTGTTGTTATTGTTCTGAAAACACTTCAGTGTCCACACTCTGTTATGTATCACGTCCCTATTTTTAACAGATGAAATAAAATCTATCAGTCTCTTAGTTTATTGTATATCGAGTACCAACATTTTGGATCTGATCTCAAGATCCTATATACTCCTTTTTACCAAGAGTCGGGTAGAGAAGGAAAGGGTGAGGAGGTTACATAAGCTTTCTTGATGGCGTGGAGGCCATGGAATAATACACAGTTGCATTTAGGAGCATTATGTTTAGGGTGACGATTCTTAATCTTGACTGAACATTGGAATCACTTGGGAAGCTTTAAAAATCCCTGTGCCCTAGCTATACCTAGACCATGGGGATCCAAGCATTATTTTCTAAAGCTCCCCAGGTGTGTCCAGCCAGAGTTGAGAACCACCTGTCTAGAGGAAGAGGTGGTGGCTTAAGAACCTTTATATTCATGAGCAATAGCTCAATGTTCACATTCTGGGAACACGGTCTGAAATAGCTGTGCTGTAGCATCTGGAGCTGCTGTCCAATATGGCAGCCACCAGACACGTGTGATTACTGAGCACTTGAGATATGGATAGTCGGAAGTGAAATATGCTGTCTGGATAAAATTAGCACTGGGTTTTGAAGACTTAGTAAGAAAAAAGAATTTTAAAAAATCTCATTAATAACTTTTAAAATGTATTACATGCTGAAATAATATTTTCAATAATATCTACTAGGTTGAATAAAACATATTACTAAAATTAATTTCACCTCTTCTTTTTTATGTGATAACTAGGAAATCTGAAGTTACATGTGTGGTTGCAATAACATTTTTATGAGATGGTGCTGATAATTGTTCTTAAAAAGAATCATAAAATCTCAGAGATAAAAATGGCCTGTGAAATTACCTAATGTAGTTCCTTCATCCTACAGCTAAGGAGACTGAGACCCAGAGAGAGTGACTGGCCCTACAAGACACAGCTAGAAAGTGACATAGCAGAGATTAGTCAGGTCCCCTGACTCCTGCTGTCTATGGCTATTTCCATCACACTTCCTCAAGGATTGTTAAAACAAAAATGCTCTATCATCTCCTCCCAAAATAGAGTGTTTAATTTAATCAACTGGTGCTGAAATATGTACTTTTTATAGAGCGCCTTTTTCCCCTCTAGGATGTTCTATGTAAGTCTCATGCCTACAACTTCTCCTGACTTTGGTGCCATACATCCAATGTACTACTCTTGGTGTCATAAAATAAACCACGAAAAATAGAAAAAGATCAAATCTCACATTCTACTTTATACTAGGAAAGGTTACATGGCAAAGGGCACTAGCAGAAATACCACAAAAATAAACTTAAGGGAAAGAAATTGGTAGGGGAGGGCAGGCAGGGGGGTTGAAACACAATGAAAATACTTTGTGTTCCTATTTTAAGTGCCTTTCTCAATGCTATATGCATAGCAGCTAGAGGCAAGCTGGAAAACCTGCCAGGTCCTGGCTGCCAGCAAAAATTTTGTCACCTCCTTTGAACATCTGAAGTATGTTTACCCAATAGATTTCATTAAATTACACTTCCATTAGGAAGCATACAATGTTGATACTCATCTCAAAGATCAAAGGGATCGCTAAGAGGCATGTCATCCTGCTCCCCAGCTGATTGCTATTTCTGGGCCAATCAAGGAAAGAAGCCAGAACAATACTTAGTTAAAAAAAAATTGTAGCATCTCCCCAAGGACTATAGACTAAGAATCTGCAGCCCCATTATCAAAATGAGCATATCATTAATGACAATACTCATACAGTGAGTTATTTTAATACAACTCCTCCACAACAAACAAGCTGGATTTGGGTCATTAGCTGAATTTGTAAAGCACTGTTTCTGAGGGCTGAGAAACTCTTCAGTAAAAATATAAAGTTTAGAAAATAGAGAAAGTCCCATTTACAAATGCAGGGGACAGATCCAGTTTTTATTAATTTCATTGTGATTCTAAATAAACCAATAGACGAGCCAGACTGGAAAAGGTTAATTTAATTACTGACAGGTCGGAAGACTTTTGTCTCATCTCACTAATTTTTTTGATGGGTGATTTAAAGAAACACCATAAGTGCATTTTTTTGAAGGTAAAACTATTCCATCTTGAAATCTAATGACTTACGATGAAAAAACTTAACTTCAAGTAGCAAGGGACACTAATTTTGAAGAATATAAGATTTGGTCATTGAAAATTTTTAGAAAATAAAAACAAGTAATTTCAATTGGGAATAGAAATACTTAACATAGGTTTAATGCAAAGAGTTAGATATACATGTATATATACACATGTACATACACATATGGTACCGGAAAACAGTTACAAATCCCAAACCCTTTATTCGATGTTAGAAATTTCTAGCTAGTTCAGCAATAGCTCAATGTTCTAAGCCTGATTTCAGACAGTGGAAACTCTTCTCTAGTTATTTTACTGGGGCAAAACTAGTAATTTGCCCAAAATGGGATGAAAGGCAAAGTTCAGGAAAGTAGTCTTTCTACCTCTTTCTACAAGCTCTGGTGGTAAGAGTAAATCACCCATCTACAGTCACAACCCAGATTTCAGCTGTTCTCTTTCAACATGTAGTCAACCCCTTAGTTGCCTGTATTTGACACATCATATGAACTCTAATTATCTATCTTTTGCAATTAATCATCTGACAATTACACTTCCTGTACTTATAAGCATCCAGCTGGGAACTGAGTTTTATTCTGAGAGGAAAAAAAGAGGATTCAGGTTTCTAACAAATTACTTCTAATTAACCAGAACCTTTTTTAGTCATTGCAATGTAAAGATGCCTACAGCTAGTCAAGGAATTTATTGTTTGCATTCTTAATGATACTTAAAATTTTCATTTAAATTCCCCCAAAAGGCAATTCTGGAAATGCATTGCACTAACATTAGTTAAGCAAACATTCTGTTTGGCAGTACACAAAGAATGGAGAAAAGAAAGAAAAGAATTTCTAAGAAAAAGGAACTTGCAGCATGACCAGAAAGGGCACCAAACAAATTTAAATAAAGCAGAGATTCAAGGTGTACGTCTTCAAAGTGGAAGATACAAACTATTTTCCAGTAGGTCCGGAAACTGGCAGGGCTGAGTCATACAAATGTTAGAGCCGAAGGGCCTCTAGGCTATACGTATGCTGGCTCTGAAAGTGTGGGCCCAGATGCCAGCCTCTGCAACCACCTGGAACTTTTTGGAAATTCAAATCCCCAGATCCTCGTGGGGCCCTACTTATACCTTCTGAATCAGAAACACTAGGGTGGGCACAGCAATCAGCCATCCAGGTGATTCTTCGCTGCTGTCTAGTTCAGGAACTACTGATAGTCTAACCACTTCATTGGACAGGTGAGGAAACTGAGAGCTAGAGATTAGAGGCAAAAAGTTTATACGTAAGAATAAAAGAATGATCTTGAGGAACTTACTAGCATCTTTCTTTTATTAAAAAAAAAAAATCTTGGGCGACTCAGTTAGTTAAGCATCTGACTTCGGCTCAGGTCATGATCTCACAGTTCTTGGGTTCAAGCCCCGTGTCAGGTTCTGAGCTGTCAGCAGCAGAGCCTGCTTCGGATTCTGTGTCTCCCTCTCTCCCTCTGCTCCTCTCCTGCTTGTGCTGTGTCTCTGTCTCTCTCTCTCAAAAATAAATACACATTAAAAAAAAAATCTTTGTTAGTATCTAAGATACAATACTGTGACCTAGCTCATAACTTCTGGGAATATTAATCCTTGGGATCCCCAGCAGCCCTTTCCTTTCACCATATACTTAGCTCTGGAGCTCCTGGAACCTAAAATGCATAGACATCCCTAGAGTACTGGTTACAATGTTCCCTGCAACATAAAATTCCACAAATAGTAAACCAATAAGAAATGAAGACCAGACTTAATTAAATATTAAATCAATAACAAACGAAGACACTAAGAGGAAGCCAGGATCTTACAGGACTTAAAAAACAAAAACACAAAAAAACGAGAGATGTAAGAATTGCATTTGGAAGACAGTGGTATGTTGGAGAGAATGATAGATACAGAATCAAAAAATCTCGGTTTCTCATTCTTGCTAGGCCAATCACATTGGGCAAGCCACATGTCATCTCCCACTGAGGATGTGGCCCCTCCTCTCTTAACACCTACTTCTGCAGGGCTTCCGTAAAGATAAAATGCAAACTGTCTTTAACACAGCTTTTGGGACACAATGATCACTCAATAAACATTAGCCCCTTCTTCCCCTCCTTTTTTAATTTACAGAGGATGCGGATAGAAGGTCATATTCCCAGCTTTCTTTATTTCTTTATATGGTCATATCTCCCAGCCTATGAGAGGCTGTCTGGCTCCATTCTTGAAATGTGTGGTTCTGTCTAGACATCAACACGTTCTCTGCTAACCCTCAGCACTGTTTCTCTCTATCCTCTCTACCGGATATCCAGAAAAGCACTGAAGGGCTCATGGGTTGTTTTTTAATATTTCAGAAGGTTAATAGTGATCATATGTTTAATCATTACAAGACTATGCAGCTTAATTAAAACATCAAATTTGGTTGTTGTCGTGTTGTTGTTTTGCTGTTCTTTTTGCTTTAGGCTGGAATATATGAACTTAGTTCTCTCACACTGATTTAACAAACCTTAACTTCTCACATATATTTAAAATTTTGTATCCTTAACTTTTGTTAATAAAAAAACATAGGGAAATCAACACTTCCTTAACAAGTGTTTTTGATTGGTTTCCCTGGTGGTGAAAGACTGGGAAACATTAACCTAATGGCTTTATTTTAAAGATTTACATGGTAATCACTTGAGACCAACTCAGGTCTGCAGAACCACAATCTCCCACAAGAGTCCTTGACTTGTGGTTGGTTTCGTTTTATTTTGTTTTTTTCAAATGCCACAAAGACTTTGATTGAGCACTCCTGGTCCTTAACTACTGCTAATCTGTACCATCTTCAATACCGGAAAAGGAGGAGCCATAATCCTGCCTTCCTACTGTGACTGTCAGCTGCCCAAGTGGACAAGGATGAAGACAAAGGTGGTTGGGACTGGACAGTGCACCATGTGAATTGAAAATTATGGACGCCAATTTGTGAATAGAAACGTCCTTTTACATTCACCGGTGAGAAAGTGATATATTTTCAGAAAAAAGGAAGAACTCAGAAGATTTCTAATAACTTAAAAAAGATGGGAAAAACAAACCCCACAGGGGGTTTCAAAACAGATACTGTTCTTTAGGCTATAAGGCTGAAGTTTGTATTGTGATTATTTTGTTTTTTACTTTAAATGTAGATATGAGTGTAAAAATGTACTATTCTAAAGGAAACACTTAATCTTTCCTAGAAACCAATGGGCATGATTACACTACTAAGGCCTTGGGTTCTGGTTCTGGGTTGACAAAGTCCTATATTTCAACCAAGAAGAATACAAGCATTTTATGTAAAGTTAACAAAGCTCCACACTGTAATGTATGTTTCATAATAACACAGTCCAACTTGATTTCCTCACCAGAGAGATTAGCTAACTGGACAACTATTTCATCTTTTTCTAGAGTATCAGATTTGATATCCCTATTCATCTATTTATTCACAAATATTTATTTAGAGTTGATATGCTTTCACACAGCACGATAGGTCACAGTTCTTATTCTAAAATAGCATATAAGGTGGTTGGAGCAACAAGACTAATTACTTGTGGGAAAATAGCAAACTCCAAGGCAGCATGGTTTAGGACCTAATAGTACAGATACGGGCAGAACGGAGGACAAAGCAATCAGAAACATGTTAGAATTCCACTGGAAAGAAGTGTTCTGACAATATCCCAGTATTCCTTCACTTTATTTACGATAACATTTTGAAATGTGACCCAATAAACCAAATCATCACCCAAATAGTTCTTGGAGCATTTCTTTGGATAATTACCACCCTTATTTCTAAGCAATCTACACAGGCAGAAAATATAAGGATCATATCTGTTAATTACTCCCGAAATATTTCTACAGACTCCAGGTAAATTTTGAGATGAAGGCCAACTTTTAAGTTAATGTACGCGGAAAAAGCATTTTCTTCCTTTTAGATAAATTCATTACAGAAGGACTGTGGAGCAGAGAAGACTGCGTCAGGTCAGAAAGACTAGTTGGAGGGATGATTCTTGAATCACATACTGAAGGCCACAGGGTGGGAAGCAGGAGAGAATGAATTCCAGACAAAATGGCAGATATAAGGGCAGTGAGGTGAGAATAAGTGAATGAGTTGCACACAGCAAAAACTCCTATATGAATTTGATTATGGGAAGCAAGTAAAGGCAATTTAAGCTTATAAAATGATGAAGCTTCAGAATTAGGGAGAATGATGAGTAAAATGAATGCTAGAATGTGAAATCTGGATTTGATCCAATTGGCAAGGGTAAGCCCATTATGCTCTTCAAAGAAGTAACATGCGAGAGACCCCCACACCTCTTTTCACAAGTCTAACTCTATCACAGTGTTTCTCAACTCAGACGCACAGTATTTATAAAATATGCATGCTTAACACTATCCCCCTATTCTAAGGTCACTTTACCCCCTAAAAAGTGATATTATCTCTAACCGATATGTTAACTGTTTTAACAGACCCTCACACAAGGCTCTGGAACAAGAAGAGATTTAATGTAATAAAATCAAAGATATGCTGTAAACAGAAGAAGAATGTGGATATGGAAATTCAGAAATGATGTGGCCTAGGGACTGGCCATGGAGTAAAGAAAAAAGGCCTATGTACAGGTTCGGAAACTATGGTGTCTGAGTCTTCAACCTGAGCGTGTTATTATAGGAAATATAATGGGTTATTTGGTACCTGTAGATTCTTTGGACCTGTGGTATTACTGCATACAATGACTACGATCTTGGATTTAAAGGTGTCTTGGACTCAGATTTCCAAAAGTAGTCTAGGATAGCCTTTAAGCATTGGACTCCTCTTGCAGAGACAGAGCGAGGAAACAAGAAAAGAACAGCCCACAAAAGGGCGCACTGTAATAAGGATCTTCTGACTTGTCTTTTCCACGTATTTTCTAAAAATACATTTTCTAAAACAGGTTTACGATACATTATTTCATGCTTAACTAGGTAGAACAGGTATCCTTAGTCTCATTTCACAAATGAGGAAGGGAAGGGATAACCCTAAAGGGGAGGAGACCTGCAAAAATTCTCAAAGGTTGGTGGTGGCCAAGGCAGGACTTAAGTCCAGACCTCTTAACCAGAACACCCGGAGCTCTTCTCAGCCCACTCCCCCTATCCCATTTGGGCCTCTACGATAGAAGCCAAAAATTGTTCAAGTGCTACATGACACTTTCAACTTAGATCTGAGCACAGGGGTACGTGTGGCACAGTGTTATCAGAAATGCTTTAATATAAAGTATGTATGGGACAGGGAGGGGATTCCTAATGCTCTCCTCAGGTTCTCTTATTAACCCCAAATCCATGTATAGGTGAACACAAGGATGCTACAAAAAGATTCAAGAGGCAGGGAATGAACATAGATAGTGACAGAATGAATTAGAAAAAGAAATGCATCTTGCAGTATGGGACTGTATTTAAGTAGGGGCAGGATGGAAGAAAGTTCTCAAGTTCTTATGGCAATTGTTGCCTATGAAACAGTAGACGTAACACGCTAAAAAAGAAAAAAAACTTTGAAATAAGTTAAAAGATGCATGTACCTTTAAACTAACATCTCTTTCTACACAAGAAGGTTAAATTGTGAGGTTGACTTTGGCATCTGTTACGTTGTCACCGCTTCCTGTCTATCAGCATGTGTACAAACAATATCTAAAGATGTCATCTGCATATTTTTACCAAAGGGGCTTATGAATGGGACCTGTCAGTGTATTTTAACACCGTTCCAAGACATCAGCTTTCATCAGATATAAACACAACATGTTTAATTTATTAGTTTGCTCTTAATATAAAAAGTTGACAATCATATGTCACTATAACTATTGATAAGGTAAATATGGACTCCAGGAAAACGTCAGAGTTATTGAAATGTTTGCTGAAATACAACATCAAGTTGTATTTATCAGCTCTTCTCTGCCAATGAATATGTCATATTTTCCTACGTATGGCCATTCCTGAGAAGATGTATCCAATGGAGCATTTCAGAAACTTCATTCCTAAAGCATCTTAATTCCCAGGCAGAAGAAATTTAAAAAGAGTCGGAACACAAGGAAACACATTTCGTAACACACAGCATTATTGTGTTGCTCCACTAAAGTTGAACAGAAATTGTGCTCAAAGAACAATTCATACTAGATATAACTGATTGGAAGACTTAGGTTTTGTGTTCCTTTCACTTACCATAGATGTTTCCTCAGAAAAGTTTGCTTTAAAATTGTGAATTCTTGGGGCACCTGGCTCAGGTCATGATCTCACAGTTCATGAGTTCTAGCCCCACTTCAGGCTCGCTGCCGTCGGTGCAAAACCTGCTTCTGATCCTCTGCCCCCTATCTCTGCCCCTCCCTTCCTTGCGCTCTCTCTCTCAGAAAAATTAAAATAAAATAAAATTGTGAATTCTTGGGGCTCCTGCGTGGCTCAGTTAGTTGAGCGTTTGCCTTTGGCTCAGGTCTTGACCTCATGGGTTGTGGGTTTGAGCCCCGCATTGGGCTTTGTGCTGACAGCAGAGTCTGCTTTGGGTTCTCTGTCTCCTTCTCTGCCTCTCCTCCGCTCATGCACTCTCTCTCTCAAAAATAAACATTAAAAAAATTTTTTTAAATAAAATTGTGAATTCTTAAACTGAATTCAATAGGCACTCACTGAATAGCTACTATGTGCTACATTTTTTGAATACTTCAGAAAAAGTGAAAGTAGAAGAAGCAGGCTCCTCTCTTAAAGATCATAAGATCTTTTGGTTGGAGTGATAAAACGTAAGTAAGTGAAAATCAATAAATCATTTCGGCACTGACATGGAAGCAGTGTGTAAGTTGGTACAGGTTATAAACATAAGTACCAAGGCGAATGGGAAGTAAAAAAACCTATCATGACAGGAAAGATAATTACAAGAGACTTCACAAAGGAAGTGAATAAAGGGTGAGCAGTTGTAGAAACGGAAGACATATCATATGAGACTAATAGATTAAACGGAGCCAAAAGTTCCAAAGCATGCCTACGATCTTAAACTGCATGTAGAATAGTTTTACAGCGATTTGAAAACTTTTGCCAGTCTTGAAATGCCAAGCATTCCAATTTTCAACATGGTTCAACAACAGAGCTTGCTGACCTTGGAGAGCACAGAGTTGCTCTCCATATATTAAAGAAGTGGAGACACTGCCTTGCCCGGTGGCACTCAGCTAGTTAGTATCAGAGCTGACACCCAAGCCACAGCTCCTGACCCTTAATTCAGGGTACTTTCTACTGCATCACACTGCCTCTCTGGGCTAACCGCCTGCCTGAAACAAATGTAGGTTGGTTAGTGAACCAAATCTTCTTTTAACTCTACACATTGGAACTCTCGGAGACTTTCAGGACTCTAAAAGATAGTGTCACAAAGTGGGAAAGTGTCTGAGGTTTGCATAACGTCACATGTCTGAATTATAATTCAACTATGAAGAATACATGATATACTACATGATACCTAGCTCATTACGGGTCCTCAGTTGTTACTTCTCTTTCCGTCTCCCTCTCCAGTCCTAATCAACGATCCTTCCAGACTGAGGAATTTCCAATCAGCAGTAATTGTGACTCGGAGGTGGATACTTGAATACCTAGAGACATTTTTTGATTGTCACGGCTAGAGTAGGGTGGCAATAGTCTACTGGCATTTGGTGGGTAAAGGTCTCAGATGTTGCTAAACATCCTACAAGGCACAGGACAGCTTCCCCTCACCCCCAACAAAAAATTATCCAGCCCAAAATTACAACAGTGCTGAGACTGAAAATTTATTTGGTCTGTTCTAGACCAAAGAGAAAGACTACCCATGACCACCACTGTTCAGTTAGAAAATAGGTCGTATCTTTTCTGCCCCACAAACAAACATCCTAACTTTAGCAAAGTATCAAAATCAAAGTAGAAATGTATCAGATCTCCAAGGGGGGTATGTAGAGGACAAAAACGCAATTGTGTTAATATTCCTTGCTGTATGGAATCTTCTATAAGTGCAAATCTGTATTTCCAGACACATGGAAAGGTTATTTCCTTAGAATTTCCTTGAGGGATCAATAATTAGTTAAAAAGACCTAAATTTCTGAATTTTTTTTTAAATATCTTTTTAACGTTTTTATTTTTTATTTTTGAGAGACATAGAGACAGAGCGTGAGCAAGGGAAGGGCAGAGAGAGAGATACAGAATCTGAAGCAGGCTCCAGGCTCTGAGCCGTCAGCACAGAGCCCAACGCGGGGCTCGAACTCACAGACCGCGAGATCATGACCCGAGCCAAAGTAGGCCGCTTAACTGACTGAGCCACCCAGGCACCCCATAAATTTCTGAATCTTTATTCATTTCTTTAAAAAAAAAAGTTTATTTTGGGGGGGGGTCAGAGAGAGGGAAAGAGAGAGAGACCGAGTGTGAGCGGGGAAGGGGCAGAGAGAGAGGGAGACAGAATCCAAAGCAGGGTCCAGGCTCTGAGCTGTCAGCATAGAGTCTGACAACGGGGCTTGAACTCCCGAACTGCGAGATCATGACCTGAGCCAAAGTGGAATGGTTAACCGACTGGGCCACCCAAGCGCTGCATGCATTTATTTTTTTTAACTGGAGGAGTGGAAAATTCTTTAGGCAAATTTGAACTTAATGACAACAGTTTGAGATATTTCTTGGTACTGCCTAGATTCTGAAAAGACATTAAAAGTACCAGGATACAGCAGGAATAGGCAGATCATTGCACGAGTCCCAACAAACCGGCACCCGAGGCAGTTGCTGCTGGCACCCCCACCCTTCTGGTATATACCTGGTACTTTCCCGCCCTTTCTCTTACACTTTTATTTTCCCCCGACTCCTTTTTTCTTGTCTCTCTTTTTCTTTTTCCTGTCTATGCCTCTTGTCACTTGCCAGTGACAGTTGTTTAGCCCGTCATGACAGAACTCAAAAGACAAAATGCTTGATTTAGTGGCAAGGTTTCGATAACTCTTTCTGGGAGAGCGGAAGGGGAGAGAACCTGGAGTGTATTTTAATTTGCGTTCTCTAGGCGCTATACCTATGGAAAAAAGATTTTGCAGAGGTAGTATTAAAAGAGCCCTCATTTTAAATGAAACATTAAAAGAATTTTTAAAGGGGTCCCTGGGTGGCTCAGTTGGTTAAGCGTCCGACTTCGGCTCAGGTCATGATCTCACAGTTCATGAGTTTGAAACCCACGTTGGGCTCCGTGCTGACAGCTTGGAGCCTGGAGCCTGCTTCGGATTCTGCGTCTTCCTTGCTTGTGCTCTGTCTCTCTCAAAAATAAGTAAAATATTTTTTTAAATTAATTAAAAATAAAAAGACCCCCATTTGAAAACATTATCAAGGGCTCAAGAAATACAGTTGCTCATAATCTATTTACTAATTTTAAAAAACATAGTATTTCCAGTTTTGCTGGGTTTAAAATCATTCCTCTTTAGAGTAAAAGGTGCGCTCTTAATACAAAGGGACTATTGTAAGTGAATTTGGTCTTGGAGATTTCACTCAGAAAAATGCCACAATACGGTATATTTTAAGTATCATTGTGAGCCACAGTGCCATCTATGGCCATTTGAATTAGAAAGCATAATTTTACTATTTTGACTATCTCCTAAGACTAGGAAGGTAGAAAGCATTCTCTGCTACAGAAAGCTTCGACAAAAATCTTGCCCTACGTCTATATTTTTAAGATACATAGAAAGATTATTTTCTTAGAATTTACCTGAGGGGGTAATAATCAGCTAAAAACACTTACATTTGTGGATCTCATGATATAAACATTTTGAAATTACATGCTTTCACGAGGATAATCTAAGTGTAGAGCCTATGGTTATGTTACACCCATAATAATAATACACCCGTAACCCAAGACTCATCAATCAATTCCTTATGTTTAAAAAAACCCTGAGAAAATAACATTTATTTTACTTTAAGAAACAGAATGGATTTTAAAATAATAATTAAGACACAAAAGGGTATTTTTTTCTAATCTGAGTCTTGTTTTGACTACGGTTCAGAAATAGTTTAAAAGTGATTTCATAATAAAAAACTCTAAATATCAGTTGATATGATAATCACAAGATTTAAATTGATATAAGCTATGGGCTATATAAAATTAGAAAATTTTCAACCTGGCCACAAAAAGAACTTCGATTTTCTCCCTAAACAAGAGAAATCCTCTAGTAATTCTACTATCAAGTTGTAAGTTATTTTCCCCACACCAATGCACAGCTATCATCATTTGGAACCAAGTAGATTTTCTCTCTTTCTTTCTGTTCCAAATTCACTCGGCTTACTGCCAAGAGAAAATACAGACACGGGGGAGGCAAAGAGCAATTCTGTTAAGATCAATGAAGATGTTGGCCATAACAGAATCCTATTTATCCATCGCATCCGTACTTCTTTTTCTGATTAGAGATTACTAGCAATTTCTTGACAATTCTTGTACAAAATTAAGTTACAATCAGTCTTGCAAGACTTCACAAGGGATGGAAAAAATATATATCCCAAAACAACACACACACGCACACACACACATCCTTTATAACTATTCCATTCTTAAAAGGGGTTTTAATATGCCTATTTCCAAAGCAGTTAAAAGTGAGTACTTTACAGAGAAAATATTCACATAAAGATGTTCTATTGGCACTGGCTTAAGAGGTCAAAGGTACAGTCTATTTAGTAGTATGTAATTAAAGGCTGAGTGTTTTGTTGTGCTCTAAGCTCAAGTGAAATTTTCAATGCTCGTTTTTCCACGATGGGGGAAAAATGATGTTATGCTAGGCTGTGCTTATGGCTTCGTGCTATGGCTTCTCTGTTTTCCCCAAATAAAGGTTATCATAGCACATACTTTTAAACCAAAAGGAAATTAATTTTTAGGCAGTTTCTTAATGAATACAAAAGAAATATGGGTAACTGTTACTGTAAGATACTGGATTTGCCAGTGTAAAAAATGTATGTAAAGTAATAGCATTGAAGATTTGAAAGGAAAAAAAAAAAAAGAAAAGAAGTTAAATGGTACTGCAACTCTCAGGAAAAAAGAGCTTCATTGTTTCAAATGCTTCGTTTAAATATGAAGCAACCACAGTACCCAGCACGAGTGGTCTTCCAAAGGCTCCTAGCCATAAACAAGATAAAGGATGAGCTCAGACTTAACCAAGGCTTTGCTGAGCTCTCAAGCTTGTTGAGCTCTGATGCCCAAGTCACCCCACACCACTTAAATCACAACGTCTGGGAGTGGGCACTGGGCCTCAGGATTTTCTAAAGTCCCTCAGGTGACTCAAGGTGTAGCCAAGTTTGGAACTAAGGCTCTAGCCCCATATTGTGCACCTGACGCAGTATCAGATGCTCTTCTTTCCTTCCATTATACTACCCTCCCCCTTTGTCTACCTAGTACTTCCAATCTGAATAGACCCTGCTGCTCTCACATTTCTCCTCACCCTTCAAGTCGGTGTGGGTATGACCTGCTCGTGGGTGCTTTCATTTCTGCACAAACGCCCAGGTTGGATGCCTGTCCCGAAAACATGCCCTTTCACATACCATCCCATCAGAGCCCCCAAAATTTTACTTACCACATTATAATTATTAAGACTATGAACTTCTTCTCTTTTTTTAAGTTTATTTTATTTTTCAGAGTCTATTTTATTTTTCAGAGAAAGAGTGTGAGCAGGGGAGGGACAGAGAGAGAGGGAGACCAAAGATCCAAAGTGAGCTCTGCACTGACAGCCGTGAGCCTGACTCGGGGCTCGAGCTCACACACTGGGAGATCATGACCTGAGCCAAAGTCAGACACTCAACCGACTGAGCCACCCAGGCGCCCCAGGACAGTAAGCTTCTTGAAAAATAGGTCTTATTCATCTTTTGATTACTTACTCGATGCTTGATACATAATAGATACTAAATATATGTGAGTTGTTCATAGTAATCTATACCAAAACAACAACAAATAGTTGAAAGTCACTAAAATTCAAACTAACCTTAGTAATGTGGATAGAAAGAACATGCACTTGAAAGTTCTCTTCCTCAGCTTTCTCATTTGTTTTTAGTTTGAAATTAATTCTAATATCGGGGTCCCTGGGTGGCTTAGTCAGTTGAGTAACCACCTTCAACTCAGGTCATGATCTGACAGTTTGTGGGTTCGAGCCCCACGCTGGGCTTTATGCTGATAGCCCAGAGCCTGGAGCCTGCTTCAGATTTTGTGTCTCCTTCTCTCTCTGCCCCTCCCCTGCTCATTCTCTGTCTCTCAAAAATATATAAACATTAAAAAAAAATTAAAGAAATTAATTCTAATATCAATTGTTTTACTAGTGAAAATTTGATTTAAATCATTTCAGCTTCCAGCATATTCTTTCTAGTTGTGTACTAACTTGCCTTATATATTTGGGTATATTCTAAAAACTTTTTTAATGTTTATTTATTTTTGAGAAAGAGGGAGAGAGATAGAGAGGGGGAGAGAGAGAGAGAGAGAGAGAGCACACGAGTGAGCTGGGGAGGGGCAGAGAGAAAGGGAGACCCAGAATCCGAAGCAGGCTCCAGGCTCTGAGCTGTCAGCACAGAGCTCAATGCGGGCCTCGAACCCATGAACCATGAGATCATGACCTGAACTGAAGTCCAGCACTTAACCAACTGAGCCACCCAGGCGCCCTTGGGTATATTCTAAACCAAATTATCAGTATATGACAATGTTCGGAACTTTTAAATTATAAAGCTATTTGGTTGTCTTTAGGTATGCTAATGTCTTTGTTGATATTAATGACAATATTTAACAGGTCCTATGGAATCATCCCCCTTCCTTCTCAAAGCTGGTTTTGTTAGGCCAGTGACATAACAATGCAAAGACAATGACTTCTGAGAGTTTCTCAGAATGTCAGTTATTAGAAATTAGGGAAAGATTGGGAAGGAAATCCGAAGTTAATAATTCAACATGCATTTTTAAAACTCTAGGTGAAAAACTCAGGACAACTATAACTCTAATTAGTAATATGATATAGGTAATAAAATGAAATAAAATGATACATAGTTGCATTATTTTTTTACCTTTAATTCTGAATCTACTACCACAAGGTCAAAGAGGAACTGCTTGTATAGATTAGTTTCTAAGATTTTTTTTTTTTTTTTTTTACAAAATAAGATGCACAGGAACATAAAAGCGATGCAAGTGAGAGGGTCAAAGGTGAGAATAAGATGGGAGATTTCAAGTCTCTCTACTGGATGGAGATAATAAGATGGAGAGCAGTCACTCTACTGGAGCACTAAGGTTTACGGTTTTCGGGAACTGAAGAAATTTTACGGCTTTCACATACGTTCCCCTCTAAACTCTTGAATTCTAGGGTCACTGCTCGTGCACGGCAAAGTCACTGACGAAAAATCAGTGCCGCACGCGAAGTCCTGGCACAGTTCTTAATTATATTTGACATTCGTGTTGACCCATTAGGTGGGCAGAACTGATAAGATGATGTAAACGTGCAGATACGGAAACAGCAGCACAGGAAGGATATGCCACGTCCGAGGCCTCGGGGCTACGGCTCCTGGGCTGTTCTCACAATTTCACCCTTCCTCTTCCGACGGAGTAGTCCACGACCAAACTCAGCTTGCACAGGATGGTAGAAAAATACGGGCGGACTATTTCTAACAATGTCTAACAATATACACATGATTTTTTTTGAAGTGTAAATAAAGTCATCAAATAGGGGCCCTAGATCAGACAGCATCTGAAATGAATAGCACTGAATCATGTTCTTTAAAAAAAAAAAGGAGAAAAAGAAAAATTTAAGCTTCGCTGAAACTAAATAGAATATAATCCGTAAGATTCTAACCATGGAGATAGTTTTCTCCTTCCTAAGCTTTTTTTTTTTAAACACATATGCCCATAAGGAAGACAACCCTAGTCTTACTTCAGTTGAAATTTATTTGTAGGCTGGGTTTATATAAGAAGATCAAAATAAGAAAGCCATGAAACAAAAAATGTCAGTCATTCAATATGCAGAGATGCAATGTTCCATTGGGAAAATCAAAAAGCATCAGGTAAAAAATTCAGAAGAGATTCGCAAAGGGTACTCTTGTTTTAAAGGATAGGACACATTTTTTCAGAAACTCATTTCATTTCTATAATCAGACGTTTCCCACCAAGGCCGATGTAACTTTCCAAACCGTAAAATCTGACATTCCATTTTAAATGCAATTACAGGTCAAATTTTTCATAACCAATAATATAAATTTCCATTTTCATCGTAGATTTCTAAGTCCTGGACAGAGATAAGTTCTTTTAAACCAGACTTAACGAAACCAAATGGAGAATGAGAAAATTTGGACCTTTCCTTAGAATTGTCTGTGATGGAGACTGACTTATAGCAGCTTTTGTAAATTTGCAAAGATATGAGCGGCCTCCACAACTAGTAAATGACGCTGAGGACGGAGTCCCATTTCTTGATGTTCCCCGATCTGACCACACGTAAGCATTTCAGAAGGATTCCTAGAAAAGCTTAAAAGCTTCCGTGATTTTATGAACCTCTTAAAAGCCAAAAGAGCAATTAGAGCCCACATTTGTTATTTGTTTTTACTCTTAAATATGATTCTTCCATCTTGGGGAACTAAAACGCACAAAGTTAAACAAAACAACCTAAGCAAAAAATGAGAACATCTCTACGCATCGTCTCTTTCCTGGTAGGTTTCCAAGGACTTGGACTCAAGGGAAAAGTCTCTAGTGAAATCTCTTCTAGACCCACTTCAACATCTTGTACAGGAAAGTTTAAAAGAGTTGACATGGCAAAACTCTTCAACTACTATTACACAGTTTCAAAACCTTCGCCCTCGGGATCGGTTCTGGCTCGTCTTCATCACAAGCAGCTCAACGCTCCTAAAAGCTATATGCTAAGTCAGAAGTGCCTAATCGGTTTTAAGTTTTGTTCTAAGCCTCGCCAATGTAGAACTAGATAAAAGACAGTAAGAATGGCACAAAGGGCAAATAAGGATTCATGAAAAAAGAAATAAAAGTCAGAACCAGGATGTGTCATTTCCAGTTGCTAATTTGCCTCAGTGTAGCAAAGCACAAAATTGACACACTTTATTCGGATATTTTTGTAACCCTAGGGCTTAGGTAGGAAACCTCTAGTTCAGTAGGTGGTGTTACATAATGCAATTGTCAGTTTCAAGATTCCTAGAACATAAGCTTTAAGAGGGCAGTGAACCTGTGGGCAGTGGTGACCAGGCTAAAACTGAGATTTTAGGTTACTCCAGCATCATCGCTACCAAGAGCGTGGCGGTCCCACTTTAATGTTTGGCACTGACCAGGAGAGTGACCAGCCAGTGCTTTAATAAAAAAGTACTACATTTAAAAATCAATTAGCTACTTTTGTGTCCAAGGAAAGTATAGCATACGTGAAAAATGAGAATGCAAAACTCAAAAGCAAAACCAAGAAAAAGGCTTGTCTTTTAAACTAGATGGTGCTTTTCCCAGAGAAATTAAACAGGGACTCCATGACTCTCGATAACACAGTCTCTGACGGTATATTTACAGAATGTCAGACTATTTTTGACCAGGGGACAGTTTATAAGCAACCAGTAAAAAGTTTACTATTTATGAGCAAACAATTTAACATTAAAACAGAGCTGGCTTTTTGACGATGGCAATTAGCTTCTTCATGTTCCAAACACCAAATAACATTTTCCCATTAATTTTTAAACCAATGTGGCTTTAACTTAAAATAAACTGTACATCAAAAGAATGGAAAATAAACAGCCAGGAACACAATTTGACGAATTGGATTTATTTAGTTTATTTATCTAAACAGGGACCATTGGATCTCTTTAATAGGCTGACAGTTGCACTGGGCTGGTTAATAAAACATTCAACAGTGTCTTCAGCCAATATAGAAATGCAAATCCCATCAGAAATATTTTATTCATGAGGCAGTAATTTCAGTTACTACCAGTTCCTTTAGAAAAGAAAAAAAAAAATGGCGCTCTGCAAATAAACAGTGCCATCTAGTGACTAACGATGAAGCCAAATTTGCCACAGGTTCATAATTAATCTGTAAAAATCTTACCTGTTTTTATCTTTCCTCTTTATTTCTTAGGTAAGATCAAAGAGGCGAGGCAAAACAAGCAAACAACAGAAAAGTCGATAATAATTTGTTAAGTCATTTAAGAAGGGTTATAAGGAGAGACACGTACATTAAAACCAATAAGCTTTATTTTCTTGTTTGTTTGTTTGTTTTAAGGCAATTTAGCACTGTCTCCAGAAAATATATACTTCCTCTGCTTAGAAAATTCAAACGGCTGGAAATGCCATACTGTCATAACAACCATTTACTCCTTCTGCCATAAAATGGCACGATAACTTTAATTCCAATGATTTAAAAACATATATGTTAGCAAGTTTAGGTAGGAAAAATATTCCAATAAAATTGCAAAGTCCAATCAGAGATCTGACACCGGTTTAAAAAATAACTCGCCCACACAGGCACGTGTGAGTACACACACAGAGAAATGTGTATCAGTACGTCCTTCGAGTTTGCCAGGACCACGGTCGACATGGAAATTATTTCTGCAGGCCGTGAAGCTCGACAGGCACTCAAGGCAATGGCCTAAAGCCCAAAACAGTCATCAGGGAAAAAAGGCACATTGGAAGAAGGGGTCGGAGCTTCCAAAGTGAAGAAAATCTATGAAGGTCAACTTCAAATTCAGTACAGAAGACCGATGATAAAATATTTAATACATATGACTGTTCCATTCAAGTACACGTGGTGGGGAGAAGGGTGAGGAACATGGACCGTTTAGAGCATCTCGGATTAGGAGACCAGAGTGCCAGACAGGCCCAGATCAGCCCCCGGAAGGCATCACTACAGCTGAAAATAGGTGTTTGGTTTCTTCCTTATCCAGTGGGTCCATTGCCTGTGTCAGCCTCAGGAATTACCGGAGGCTCTGTGAGTAGATTTACCAAGGTCAATGCCTGGAATGAGAATCCTACAAAGAAGGCCGCTCGCCTGATGATTTTGTTGTTGTTTTTTTTTAAGTTTCACATAACAGTTCCGCATAGCAGGGCCTTAGGAACAACTGTCTTAAGAAAATATCTGCAACCAAGGAAAATCATACACGTGCACATGAATTTAGTGTCAGTTTCCCCTTCGAGGCCATTGTCATAATAGTCTTCGGCTTCTGATTAAGAAATACTGAAAATGTACAATGAGTTCAGGTTTAGACCAGATATGGAGAGCCTTACCAACATTAATACAGCCTCCAAGGAAGATTAGATTAAAGAAGAGAGCTCACTTATATCAAATTTTAATGTTGTAAAATCTCCATAATGACAACAGTATATTTCTCATATAATTGTTGATTAGATGACTAATGCATTTAAAATATTTAGCCCCAGTCTGCTTATTGTTTTATTTCTCAAATCATATTCTAACACTGAGAAGATATGGAGAAAGTACAATAAATATGATCTGATGAGTCACAATAAAAATGTAATTCCAAGGGATATTTTAATGAGAGCTATAATATTGTTGAAATCTTTTAACTTGGTCATTTACCTTCTGAGAAATAACCCTGTTGAAATAATCCAGCTCCAATATGTTCATCACAGCACGATAAATTACAGACGGAATAAATGGAAATATATTACAATTCAATAAAAGACAAACTAGTACCACCGACTGAAATATTATGCACCCACTAAAATGATTCTGAATTTACAGAATTGAAAACACCAATGTTACAGTAGTGTGTTAAAAATAGGTGGAAAAAAACGTGAGTTGAGAAACATCATTATTATGTAAAATAAAACAATAAATTATGCAAGGGAGAGGGGAAGGGAAGACTGGGAGAAAACAAATCAAAATGTAAACTGTGGATCTTTGGGAGTTATAGGGATATGGGGATTTTCTTTTCTTCTTTTTACTCTTCTTCACTTTCAGAATATCCTATAATGAGCAGGTATTATTTTTACAGAAACTGAACAACAAATGTAATTTTTAAAAAATGGCAAGCATGTGTATTAAGTGCACATAGTGGGGGAGAATTTCTTTTCTGGAACAGTTCTGCCCACTCTGGCTGTCTTAGCTCCTTCTAGAATACACTTACATTCCTCCAAGAAGGATAAGCTGATGCTATAATTACAACACATTGCCACTGGCACCATCTAAATCTCTAAAACATGACTTCATGGTTTCCTATAGCTTCCACAAAATAGAAATAAAATATCCCAGGGAGTCATAGGAACAGAAAAGATAAAATGTAAACAGAAGCATCAAGTTCGTGACCTTTCAACAAAAATCAAAATTTAAAAGAGTTCAGGTTTCTCATTTGCACTTCTTAGACTTAAAAAAAAAAAACACAACAGAATACAGCTACTGGCTTCACTCATAAACTCAGACGCTCAAGTTGTCCATTCACCTGTTAAAAGAGAGAGTGCAGGTAGTAGCAGTAAAAGCTTCAAGCTGTTCCACAACATCCTTTGAACCCTGACCTAAGGGACCAACGCCGATAGTCTGCAGGTAGTTGGGTTTCTAGGACCATTCAGCCTCACTGCTGAGACTGTCAATAGAAGTGCCATTCTCTGATGTAGACAGCTTTGCACTAGGAGCCGGTCTAACAATCACATCACATAGTCTGCCAAACAGGAAAAGGACAGCATTCGGGCACCAATGACCTGGGATAGAAGTGAACTTGAGACGGGGGCTAAAAAGCTCTACTTCTAACATTCATTACAATCAATTCCTCCACCCCAAATACTGTATGTGTGTGTCCATCTTAAAGGAAGTTCAGCTTTGTTACAAGAAAAAAAGAAATATGCAACTATACAAACACACCACAAGATGGCGCTAGCACCACAGTACACTATCAGAGGCGTACAAGGTATTCAACACACCTTGTCCTCTTGTAACTTTTGGAACCTTATCCTGGTACATCGTGTACTTGTTCCTTCTTCTTCTACTTTCTGAGACTTAGTCAAACATTTTACACAATGTTAGAATTTTTTTTTTGTACAAGTTTAGGCGCTTTTTGTTTGATTTTATATTTTTAAGAAACAATAATCTTAAACTCGAAAAATCCTCAACTACATATTCCCCTCCTTTTGGTTGGTTCATTTTCCTGTAATAGCCTGGGATGACACTTCTCTAGCTAACCTTACACCAATACTGAAGAAAGAAATTACAAGAACAATTTAAATTTATGAATTCTAATTTAAAAGTTTGTTTTCAAATACATAAAGAAGATATTAAATCAATCTGTAATGAAACGAGAAGTTGGGAGATAAGGGGACGCAAAGGAACACGGAGGAAACATGCGAACGTGTGTTTAGCTTATTTGATTCTGGCCCTGGCTCTAAACAATAGTGTGACTTTAAGGTAAGTCATTTGGTCTTCCTGGTCCTCCATTTCTTCATCAAAAAATAAGATGATCTGATTTTTTTTTCATGTTTTATTTATTTTTGAGAGACACAGAGACAAAGTATGAGCAGGGGAAGGGCAGAGAGAGAGGGAGATACAGAATCTGAAGCAGGCTCCAGGCTCTGAGCCGTCAGCACAGAGCCCGACGCGGGGCTCGAACACACAGACCGTGAGATCATGACCTGAGCCGAAGTCGGCCGCTCAACTGACTGAGCCACCCAGGCGCCCCAAGACGATCTGAATTTTAATTTCTCTGAACCTGATGTTCCTAACTTATACTGAAACTATAAGAAGCCAAAAGGGAACAGAAGGCGATAGGAGGCCAGATGTCCAGGATAATGAAATCGGGCAAGTAACAGAATCATCAGGAAGAGCAACAGTATGAAAGAGAACACAGTGATGACCACTGCCTTCCTTTAACTTCCCACAATTACGAATACAGACTACAACCTGAATATTAAAATATTTTAAATAGTTACTTATTCAGTTATGAATTAAAATCTATGATGGGGTCACTGTAAATGGTAGGCTATTATTTTTTTTTTCCTTAGATGCACTCAGTTATCTGCGAAGGATTAATAAACATTAAAAGAACACTGACTACAGTGTTAAATGACTATAAACATGGACGAAACATAAGGAGTAATTGTTCTCAAAAACTGGACAACAGGCAGTATAGAACTGCCATCCTTTGGAGAAGAGAAACTTGGAAATGAGTCCCACAACTTCCATCACTCTCAGCCTGTAGGGACTTTCCAGACACAGCACGTGGGGGTGAAGCCAAAATGGAGCACCGCCTGTCACTGAGCTTAAGGGGCAGACACTAGAGCCTGGGACTGTGATGGAGAGAACTTAGCAGGGTAACAGAGAGGAGGGAGCTACACAGAGAAGGGGTTCCAGAAATCTATAAAGGGTCTCCTTCAGTCTGTGGCTGAAAATGAACTTGCACACGCAGAGGGCAAGACCAGGTATTGGGGCGCTATGGATGGAATCGAGATTCTGGATTCCCAGAATCCAGATGCCCAAAGCAGAGAGACAGAATTCTGAGCAAACATAAGGCAGAGCATTCACTGAATGCTCCAATCACTCAAGTGGAAGGCCACACCTCAAAGCAGGTCTACTCTCGACATGTCCTAAAACCTTAACAATAAGCCTGAAGAGGATCAGTCTCATCTGCTAGTAACTTACCTGCTTGCCCATATAAAGTTCAATATTCTCTAAGGGGTGCCTGGCTGGCATGAGACCACTGATCTCGGAGTCATGAGTTTAAGTCCCATGCTGGGCACAGAGCTTCAGAACGAACGAATGAATGAACGAACAAGAGAAAGAAAGAAAAAAGAGAGAGAGAGGGAGGGAAGGAAGGAAGGAAGAAAGGATGGACAGAAGGAAGGAAGGAAGGAAGAAAAAAAAGCGAGAAAGCAAGAAAGCAAGCAAGAAAGAAAGGATTCTCTAAAACATGCATTGTCAGCAGAGGTTATACCATGCCCATGGAGGCAGAAATTAGTTCGTGGGAGGATGAACAATTTAATATAACACAAAGACATGGGGCCCTTCAAAGGGCCATAGTACATGGACAGGTGTACAGATATGCATGCAGTATATCTGTAGTATCAAAATTTCATGGGGTAGAAGGAAGAAGAGGCAATTAGGATGAAAAGTCTAAAAAAATTCCTTACGAGGGGCAATAATGAAAAAAGTTTGAAATGCACTGCTCTAAAGGAAACCAGTGAAACCTGGGCTTTTAACAATGTAGGATCTGCGATACCAAGCATATGATAATAAAATTTCTAGACACATGAAGAAGCAATGGAACAGCATAGAAAGCTTACAAGCTGAGCTGGATTTTATTTATCAGGCAATAAGCACTCCATTGGATTTCGTGGAACAAATGACATATTCAGATCAGTGTGTTAGAAAGATCATTCCAGACTGGTGCTGAGGGTGGTTTCGAGCCAGACAAGAGAGAAGGAGGAAAGCCTATACAGACATCAAGAGGGAGAAACACGAGAGCTTCCAGCAGTGGAGATGAAAGTGGGGGATATTCAAGCGGCAGGATTGCTAGTTCTCAGTGGTCAACTGGAAGCAGTAAGCAATGGAGAGAAGTTAAAGACAACTCTGAGGTGACTAGAGCTTGTCAAGTTTAAGTGTTTGTGTTTAAGGGACTCTGGGGTAAGGTAAGTAGTGAGAACTATGAATCTAGGGGAGCCTGACTGGCTCAGTCAGTTAAGCATCTGACTTTGGCTCAGGTCATGATCTCATGGTTCGTGAGTTCAAGCCCCACGTTGGGCTCTGTGCTGACAGTCCAGACCCAGGAGCCTGGTTTGGATTCTGTGTCTCCCTCTCTCTCTGCCCTCCCCAGCTTGTGCTTTGTCTCTGTCTCTCTCAAAAATAAATAAATATTAAAAAAGAAAAAGGACTATGAATCTAGAGCTATAAGAGTCTGGTTAGAAACGCAGGTGGGGAGAGATGCCGTCACAGAAGCGGACGACACCACACAGGGACAGACGGCGCAGTAAGTGGAGAAGAAGCCTGAAGGGCCCGTGTCTAAGGAACAGGCATGGGAAGAAGAAGAGGGGCCAAGAAAAGATAACAAGCAGAATGAGGGTCAGAGAAAAAGTACCGACTGTCCTCCGCCCCTCCTCACTGGTACAGATGACCCCCGAAGTCTTGGTATGACAAGGGGAAGAACAGATCAGCTTCATTGGCAGGAAGAGCAGCTGCGCTCTTTTTTCTTGGGGTTCCATATTTCTAGGTACATCACCATGAGAAAGTGGTCAAATATCTTTAGGAAAATACTCTTCATTCCTTTAAAAATAAAAGCATTAAATATAAAAAGAAAATAATAATCAAAAGCGAACTATGTAAATACTTCCACACTCTGTTTGAATCCCTCCTGTGGCGGGTGGTGAGGGAACGTGAGAGAGCGGTAGAGCGGGAGTCAAAGGACCACTCCCTTCTCCACAGCCCCCATGGGCTGTAAAAGCCCAGGTCTCTCCCCTGCCTGCAGTGCCCGTGTAGGTGTTTCTTCTGCCGCCCTCTGTAGATGAATCTGTCTCTTCCTCTTTCAATCAAGCCTCGGAGAATACCCCCGCAAAAACAGCCACAGACACTTTGCCAGCCACTGTCACCCCTTTACTCACTTCACGGTCAGGGAGAGTATGCGCCACTACCTGGAATTATGATATACGCATACTTGCTTCTTTGTTTCTTGTCTTCTGTACTAGTACTTACATTCCATGACAGCAAGGACTTAATTTTAATCACAGCTTTTTCCAAGCACCTAGGACAGTGTCTATACATAGCAAGGCTTGAGAAAGACGGGCAGAGTGGAATCCAGAAGAAATCTGAACCTCCTGGTTCTATCATGTGTGAAATGGGGATAGTCACTCACATCTCCTCTGTCTCCTCTTCGTGCAGTGAAATGAAGTAGCGCGCGTGAAAGCACTGTATGAACTCTAAGTCCCTACACAGCGGGAGGGGGTAGAGGTCATGGTGAAGGATGGTTCCTAACACAGGAGAAGAAAGTTGTGCGAACAACCATACACATAAACACACGAATTTTTTTTAGCGTTTTTTTTTTAATTTATTTTTGAGAGACCTAGAGACAGTGTGAGCAGGGGAAGGGCAGAGAGAGAGGGAGATACAGAATCTGAAACAGGCTCCAGACTCTGAGCCATCAGCACAGAGCCCGATGCGGGCCTCGAACTCACACTGTGAGATCATGACCTGAGCTGAAGTCGGCCGCTTAACCAACTGAGCCACCCAGGCGCCCCATAAACACACGAATTTTTAATGATGGCCTGGAGAATAGATGTTTAGTTCAGTGGTACTGGTTCTGTTTCTCTTTATAATAGAAAATATGCCTGAGAAATACTTACCCAAGTATATAATATCTAAATATCTAAAGGACTCTACTCAGCATTATATTCTTCAGGAGACAAAAAACACTGAAGATTGAACTAACTGACTTATAAGCAATGGAAGCAACTTAATTTCTGAAAACAATTTTAAGAAGAAAAGATTAACACTAAATTCAATGTTACGGACTGAGTTGTGTCTACCTCCATATGTGGAGGCCCTAACCCTTCGTACCTCAGAAAGCGACTGCATTTGGAGAAGAGTTCATTGAGTTAAAATGAGATCATTAGGGTGGGCTCTAATCCAATGTGACTGGTTCCTTATAAGAAGAAATCAGAACACAGACACAAAGGGAAGACTGTGTGAAGAGCCAGGGAGAAAACGGCCATCTACAAGCCAAGGAGAGAGGCCTAGGGAGAAACCACATCTGCCGATACCTTGACCTTGGACTCCGAGCTTCCAGGATTGTGAGAAAGTACCTTTCTGTTCTTAAACCATCCAGTCTGTGGCACTTATTATAACAGCCCTCACAAACTAAGATAGTTCGTTACTTTAGAAACCAAGAGAGAAGTCTTTATAAAGGAGTTTCATAAAGATGAGGTTAGCAAACCAAAACAATCCTCATATCTTACTTAACTTTCATTATTTATATTGAAACATTAACTTTAACTAGAATTGTCTGAGTATAAATTTGAGTGGTCAAATTCTTAAATCAATTACATTTTCTCACTATATCTCCTTTTCTTTCTAAGAGAACCTACCTTTCCCAAAGCAATCAGAGAAGGTTTTGTCTAGCACAGAGCACGGGAGCTAGACAGCTACATTCCTTTTCTCCATTTAGGCCCATCCTGGATTCTGATTTCCTTTTTTCTTTTTGTAATTAATAAAAACACAATTTAAAAGGCAATTGCATTAACGGCCCTGACATAGCCTATCTCAACTCCTCGGGAAAATATCTACTAAAATATAAAATAAACATGCATAACTGCGAATGACCTAATCTCCAGATTCTATGTGAAATTTCGACGAACATATGAGGCAGGAAAAGAGTCGGAAAGACCCTTATATATTCTTGACTTTCCTTATGAATTTGAACCCCAAGGTTAGAAATGAAGTTAATTCACATATCAAGACATGACTCCTCTGTCACTTACAGGTAAACCTCAGATCTTTTTACATCTGTACCTTTATTTTTTTAAGTAGTAAAATAAACGTAACATAAAATAGGCCATCTTTATCATTTTTAGGTATACGGTGTAATAGTGTTGTATATACTCACTTGTTGAGCAACCCATCTCTAGAATTTGTTATCTTGTAAAACTGAAACTCTATACCCATTAAATAACTGCCCATTTCCCCCTCCCTCCAGCTCCCAGAAACCACCATTCTGCTTTCTGTCTCTTAAATTTGACTCCTCTGGATACCTCATATAAATGGAATCATATAGTATTTATCCTTTGTGACTGGCTTGTTTCACTCAGCATAATGCCCTCAAGCACGTCATGTCACGTCACAGCATATGTCAGAACTTCCTCCATTTTTAAGGCTGAGTAATATCCCGTTGTATGCACGCACCATGTTTTGTTTCTTCATTCATCTGTTGTTGGATACTTGCACTGCTTCCATCTTTTGGTGCTGCGAATTATGATGCTAGAACGTGGGGGTACAAATATCTCTTTGAAACCCTGCTTTCAATTCTTTTGACAGATGTCCAGAAGTGGAGTTTCTCAGCTGTATCTTTTATACTCCTATGATTTTCTAATTACTAATAATTTCAACATTATACGTTTAAATTTACATTCTTAAATTTGCAATAAAATGGCAGAGTTGAAAGTCAAATATATAGGAAGAGAAAGCTAAATATTCTCATGGAGCCACTGGTAGAAAGGATCACTTGTATAAATTATCAGTTGAATTCCTTTTGCGCTTTTGATGGGAGGAGTGTAATGTATCCTTGAGGACTCTAACAAAGTCTATGCCACCCATCCCAGGAAACAAGTGCACAACGAAATGGATATCCAACAATACCCATATAATTTCAGGACGTCCGTGAGCCCTGAAGTCCGTCTGTGAACCCTGAATCTTAAAGGCTGCAGACTATGAAAAAGGCCTAAAATTGGGCTTCAAAATTCTAATAAATGCTAAGTGGCAACAAATACTGTCTAAACTCAGAGGACACATGCTTTGGACCTACTTGCCAGTCATGAATCCAACATCCCTCACGTCCCATCATTAGCCAGCTCTTTAAGCATTTTCAGACCCCTCAGTGATCAACAGTGAAAGCTGTGCTTGTCTCTGGCACAAGCTCCTGGAGACAGTGCGTCTCATGCTAACTGAGGCGCGGGGAGGAAACAATACAAAACACAAGTGAAAATTCAGTTTAAAGATTAGTAAATATGGCAGAGGGTGGAATCTGACTCACAAAATCTGTTTCGAGTTTGCCCATTTCTTGCTTGTAGCTTCGCATCCTGTTGCTGTACATTCCTCGACTTTGGGGTGGGATCTCTCGGACTTCCAGATCCATCTGTTCAAGCTGGAAAGGTGAGAGGAGAACGTGACTTAAACCCTTTGTTATACTTTATTTGGCCAGATGTTTAGAGCTGAAAAGATTTAGTCCTAATTCCTCATTTTCTACTTGAGGAGCCAGGCCACGGGAGCTAGTTGCCCATGACCAAGTAACGGTAGGGCTGTTTTGGTGCTTAACTTCTGTTTAGGTCAACAAATAGTTACTGAGTGCTTGCTAGTGACACGCAGAGTGACAAAGCACTCACTTTGCCAAGAATGTTTTTTAGAAACTAATCCAAACATCCTCAATCATAACAATTTTCAGACCTTTAGTGTGTCCTATCGGTCAATCCAACCCAACCTGGTTTGGTCTTCTGACCCCAGACCACCAGGACTCTGGGAACCTAAAACAAACCATTATGTCTACCCTTTCTACAAAATTCCAGCCCAGACTTAATCATTTGGTGACAATTCTTCTGGAAACTCTTTTCTGATTAGGAAAATCACGTGCTGGCCGATACGTGATCTCGGCCTCCAGTCTGACTTCAACTTTATAACCATGTTGACACAGAGTTCAGTGGATGCAGTAATATGCTAAACT